>LKUV01000013.1:0-707699 GCA_001414455.1 Hymenoscyphus fructigenus | reverse complement strand
CTCCCCCCCTGCCCCCGTCCCTTGTCTTCCCGCCCATGCCATCCTTAAACTTGGGTTCCCGCATCTGAAGATCGTCTTTGTCGACTTGCTCTCTCCGTACTTGTATCACCCAGCCCTTCCAAACGTCTCAACTTGTAGATCCGACACCTCGACCCTTCACTCTTCAACATCATCAAACACCCATTGCTCTCCCACCAGCGTCACTCCATCTCCACTTCCCTTCCACCCATAAACCCAATCTCCTAAGCGACTTGATCGCCCTTCGGATCAGACGATTCCCGCACCGAAGAAGCTTGTCCCTTTCCTCAACACAGTTCCATATGAGATATCGGAAACCATAGCACTTGCTCCCCCAGCAATTGCCTCCTCTTTTTCTACCCACCGTGCCCATCGTCGCTCGGATGTCCGCTGTCAGAGAACATCAGATTATCGGACCAAGGCCCGTTCACTTACAAACATCCCATCATCATCGGCTCACAGGAAACCCCCGGTTGCAATCTCTGACATCCCCCCAAACGGATCCCAGATCCATTCTCCTGTTGCCCAGTGACTGCGACCAAGGTCACGGTCCAAGGGCCCAGAGATATAGACTGGAGACCCGCTGCCACTCGTCCCTTTCGACGGTTCTACTACCAGCGCAGTGCACTCGTCGTGGTTGTCGATAACATTCTTTTTTTTGTGTTTGTTCTTCGATACCTACATTCTTTCTCACCATTCCATCCGCCGGTTCGGACATTTACCCATCTTCGATTCGACCTTCTCTTCCTCTTTTCGACACCTCTTCGTAGCTTTTTACCACCGTTTAATCCAACCTTCAATTCAACGACTATTTGTAAACTTTTTGGAAATCAATTCGACGGGGCTTTATTTCAAGATATCAACGAAGCATCAGACGAAAGAGAATCTACTTGAAACGAAATCATGGGAAAACTTATCAAGAACCACTGGGCTCGTCTCATCATCCTCACCGCAGCAGCTTGTACGTTCTTCTCCTTCCATAATTCCTCCCATATACTAATTCATTTTTACCAGATCAAGTAGCAGCCGGCATCCACGGATTCTTCTGGCCAAAAATCTTCTGGGATTTCCTCACCAAGAACCTCGACGGAGCAGTGAAACCCATCCCGGCGCTGCAAATAATCAACGTCGTCTTCGGAATCATCATGTTCGCATGGGAATGGCCCTTGGGATTCATCGCCGGCTCCGCGATGCACAGGAGTATCGAGAGTCGATTGGTGGCTTTACCTATGGTTGCTCTGGCGGCGGCTTTGTTGTATCAAGGGTCCAATGCGGCAATTTATTATGTGGTGGGCATGATTGTGTATTTTTGGGCCTATAGTGAAGGAGAGGTATGTTTATTTTCCTGTGTGTGAGAGAGAGTTTGGGGATCTGGACTAATGATGTATAGGTTGTTGTTGCCAAACCTTGGTCTCTTCCTCCTCGCGCTGGCTCTCGGACTGGAAAGGTATAATCGATTTACACCTCCTGCTCGATTTTACTTTACCACACGATTACGACACGATTGCACGCTTCCTCTTTCCCTCTCTCCTGGCGATTTTGGGGCCGGGTGGTCCATTGATGGGCTGGTGGTCTGGACATAGACTACTATACATCATGGCCTAGACATTTATAGCTGTTCTCTCAGCAGCGTGTATATGTATATACCCAAAACAGAAACAGAACAAACCAAACCAAAAAAAAAAAAGATATACAACAGACGCATTCATATGCAGAGACAAAGATGTGATGATGGCCAAGGATTTGGTTGTTTGGGTTGGAGGTTGGGGGATCATCATAAGGGTGTGTTTTAGCATCAGCGATTGGCGTTGTTTTTTGAGGCAGAGAAACTCATCTTGTTACTTATTACCTTTTATATACCTTTTTTTCCTCTTTTTTATGAGGAGCATGGCGGGAGTGGGGGATAGAAAGATGAAAGGGCACTATCTAGATACTATATTTAGTTTGATAGTTTAATGTTATGTTGAATGAACATATGAGCTGTATCTTCTTTGTTTGCCAGTGTGAAATATGAGGCGTGGGTGTCATGTGGCGATATTGTGAGGCGTGGTTGATGTTCAATGTGATTGAGGCAAAGATGTGTTCTGGGCGCGTAGTGTGATGTGACTTGAGAATAATTTCATCGTGCACTGGGGAGCTAAAGTGAGAGCGGGTGGCGTGTTGGAGGCTTGAAGTATTTGTCTTCTCTTACTTGCTCTACTGTCACTTGCCACTTCTTCTCTTCTCTCTCGCCTCAAGTTCTTTTTGCTCACGCGCTGGAGAGGAGATAGGTTGGACGTGTTGGAGGCTTGGAATCTTGAAGTGCTCTGTCTCGCCTCTTTGTTACTTTTCACTTGTCATCATTTTCTCCCTCCCCGTAAATCACACGTTCTCTTCCTCATCCCAAAACGCATCGTGACAAAGCCAAAGCACTGGTGGTGCTCTGCTCCGAGTCCCTCCGTAGATTTTATCCTCTTTACATTTTCGTGGGGGAGACTTTCAGTTCGGGAAATTACTTGTCCAGTTTACTGGGGTGTGGATGGTTGTGAAATTTTGAGATTGGGAATTTTTAGGGGGTCTGTTGTCGATGAGAAGTGTGCTGTTGATTTTCTTTCGTTGCATTCGCTGGGGGACGAGTGAAATACTTTTTTTTTTTTTTTTTTGCACTAGGGTGTCGCGACGAGTTGTAGATTGTGTTTTCTCAACGCTGCGAGTGGCTTCGCAAACAATCCTGGATGATTGGCTTCTTGGGATTGCTAATCTCTGATTCTCTGCCTAATACTGGTTTCTGAATCTTGCGGGGGTTTATAATTTTTGCGTAAGTGTCGATGACGAACAACTATTGTAAAACATGATCCTAAGATGGAAATGGTACCTTGCTAGTGAGAGGGAATTGAAAGTCGGAATTGTGGTGTGTACAAGCTGGAAAGGATAGGTTTAGGATGTTGCTTGAATTGGGTTTTAAAGTTTGTGGGCGATGGGAGGACTGAAGTGTTTCTGTTTAATTCTTACTATTCAGTCTTTGCCCACTCCGGCCCAAACTGTAAAAGAGAACCTCATCTTAGACTACCAAGACATGATCAATTACCAAGCCTTCGATAATACACCGTGTGTGTGGGGTTGGAACTCGCCTTCCATCCATACCATCTGTTGAGTTCGTGAGTTAAAGGGAATTCTGGGCGCTCTATTTTGGCTGGGATGAGAAAGTCATATAGAGTTCCTTATCACTTAATTGGGTGTTGTACTGTCGAAAGCTTTGGTGCTGTCGATTTAAACTCTTTCGTTCGTCGCAATTCTTGAGGGGGGCTCCTTTGTGGTAAAGAAGCGAGTAGTGACACTTTTTTGTTGCGAGGCAAGGGCCATGGAGTGGGGGAACTTGGGGTTACAGAGCTAGAAGGGTTTCCGAAAGGAGAAGAAATGGAATCGGTTTCGTGGCCAGAGATTTGTGGTTGAGAAGTCTCCAGATTTGGTAAAAGTCTTTTATAGTACCTTCCTCTTTGTGAGCTTGGAAAATGGGATGGGAGTGTTTGGAGAAAATGGAGGGTAAGAGCATGTTTTGGGGAGATTTCTTCTCGTACTTTCCGAGTAGATGTGATGTTTGCTATACTCAAAAAGATTCTATGATCGCCGGAGTTTTGTAAATGCTTTTGCATTGATGTGTAATGGAATATTAGAGTAGATGAGTAGGTTCTGTTACAATAAATAAGGGAGCGAGAAATTTCCAGGAAAGTTCAACGTTTCAGGAATCAGATAACGTGATTGTACACCGAGTCGCGCACTTTTTTAATTTTTACTACCTCTTTACTTAAACACGTATTTTCTCAACAACCACCAATGGAGATTCAAACACAAGAAGCACGAATGATTTTAGCTATCGAAGCTATTCGAACCACAAAAAGACTTAGTTGTCGTAAGGCTGCGAAGCTTTATAAAGTCCCTGAAACCTCCTTACGCGATAGAATGACCGGCCAACCTTCTCGCTCAGAAACTTGACCCAATTGTACAAAGTTGACTGAACTCGAAGAGGAGGTGATTATTCGATATATACTTGACTTGGATACACGAGGATTTGCACCCTGATTACTTGGTGTAGAAGATATAGCAAATAATATACTTGTGTCGCGTTAAGCAGGACGTGTTAGAACCCGATAGACACAACAATTTGTACAACGATGACTAGAGTTAAAGACGTGTTTTAATCGTGTCTATGACTTCCAAAGGGCTCTTTGCGAAGATCCTAAGCTTATTAGAGCGTGGTTTCAACTTGTAGAGAATATACAGGCCAAATATAGGATTCAGGACTGTAATTTCTATAACTTTGACGAGACTGGGTTTATAATGGGTGTTATCTGTCCTAGAATAGTAGTTACACATACTGATTGACGTGGCAGAGGCAAGGCTGTCTAGCCAGGCAATCAGGAATGGGCTACAGCTATTGTCTGTATTAATGGAGAGGGTTTAACCATCCCTTCATTTTTGGTGGTTCAGGGAAAGAATCACCTCGCTAGTTAGTATACTGAGGGCAGTCTTCTGTACAACTGAGTTATTAAACTAACAAGCAATAGCTAGACAAATAATGAGACAGGTCTAGAATAGATAAAACACTTTGATAAGCACACTTGTGGTCAAGCAAAGGGGCTATATCACATGTTGGTTCTAGATGGACATGAGAGTCATGAGTCAGCACAATTCCAAGAGTATTGTAAGGCAAACAATATTATTACTCTTTGTCTACCTCCTCACTCCTCTTATCTAACCTAGCCACTTAATGTCGAGTGTTTTAGTGTTCTTAAACACATGTACAGGGGACAAATTGAGACTTTCATTAAAGCTTATATCAACCACATCACCAAAGTCAAGTTCTTTCTAGCTTTCCATAGGGCTTACAACCAGTCAATTACAACTCAAAACGCCAAAGCCAGGTTCCGTGGAGCTGGTCTAGTACCTCTAGATCCTTAGGCTGTGATCTCTAAGCTAGATGTTAAGTTACAGAGTCCAACACCCCCTAGCACTCCATTTGCCTACACCAACCCTTGGGTCTCCTAGACACCTTATAACCCAGTCGAGGCTCTTTCACAGACAGCTCTTGTCAAAAGCTGAATTACATGCCATCAAGGAAGCTCGCCAACACTAATTTTCCAGACAGTAGCTACATTAGCAAAGGGTACAGAGATTCTAGCTTATGAGAACACCCTTTTAGCTGCTGAGGTTAGAACTCTTCGAGTTGTAAATGAAGCCCTTAGCAAACGCTGTAGAGCTAAAAAGACTCGTGTACGTGAAGGAGGTGCACTTACTATAGAAGGTGCACATAATCTTTTAGCTCAGAAGGAGGTAGATGAGCAAATTAAGACCGATAAGCGCTCTAGAGAGGGAAATCAAAATAGGGAAAAATCAACTATACAACGCTGTGGCACTTGTGAAAAAGCTGGTCATAATACGCGAACTTGCCAGGAGCCTGTAGATATATCTAGTTCATCAGATTCAGAGTAGTTTCAATTAATTTTATATGTTGTGGTAGTTTAATCAAGATTTAAAGTAGTATGTGAGTAAAAAGTGCGCGACTCGGTGTACAATCACGTTATATATATTCCTTCAATATTCCAACTATATCGACTAGTAACAATTACCATTCATCTCGGAAGAAATGACTCCTGTGTTCTCTCTTGTAAAAGACCTCACTTATACACCAGGAAGAGCACGAAGAAAGAAAGAAAGAGAGATTTTGTTGGTAGAGATTAGATAGCCTATTTGTTTGAAAGTTTTCACGAGGTTGTAGGCATCAGTATTTGCTGTCGAAACATCAACCACTGTCGAATCCGACTCTTCCGTTTCTAAAACTTTGGTCTTGAAACCAGCGTGCAATACAAGCAATCTTTAGCTTGCTAAGAAAAAAGAAAAGAGTAACCTTGTCTGTACCCACTTAGCTCGTCGCTCCAATTTACCACATTCCTTTACCACAAATTGTCGAGTTCCTCGCGAGCGCTGACAACCGTTCCTACTTTCTAAGCCTGATAAAAAGTTTTTCTTATAAACGCTGGAAAAAGATGAGAATTCTTCTCTCCCACAAACTCCAACCAGAACCTCACTCCCAACCTCTCATTGAGGCACTTTTACAGGATAAGAACTAAGCTGTTGAGAGATCTTTCGATCCAACCTTTGCTTGGACTTGAGTCCTATACCCTAATGAAAATCTTAAACCACCCAAAAGATCTAGGATTCTTACCTCAAACACAATCCCGAGGCCTTTCAATATCAAATCTTTATCTCTCTTGATTTGTCTCAATATGGTTCTCAGTTCACGGTTTAGAAACACAAGTCGCAAAGTATAAAACAACAGCAACAACAGTTTGAACTAATAATAAAGAGACCGCAAAACATAAACAATTCCTTCCTATTCTGCCAGCCTCCATGCCCTTCCCCCTAGTCATTCATAATCTCCCCCACTCCTGTTGGTACTGGTTTTTACAGAGAGGGGAGTATGTAAAGATTGGCAAATATATCCTCGCGATATCTGAAAGTTCTTCGTTCATTTAAACATCTGTTTCGGTTTTCTCTACTGCTACCGTTTTCATTTATGTTGTCTAAAGTTTCATTCATTTTCACTTTGAGAAGAGAACTTAGATTTCCTTCTGTTGTAGTGAGTGCCATGAATGTGTGCCCCATATTTTGTCTGGAAAAAGTGTTTGCGTGACAATGACAGTTTGAGGAGAGTAAAACATACAAGCTTCTCTTGATGTAGTTGACTCTAGTCATCTCACAATTTGTAATTCTTGGAAAATTGTGGGGATAGACGTGGAAGTTCCTTAAAAGATAAAGTGAATTAATCTGTAAGCCCCATAAAATCTGCTCATTTGGGTCTTTTCTTCTTACAGTGAATCTCCTCTACTGGCATATATATGTCTAGGGTAAAGAGATATGTCGTAGTCAAGCACAAACCCTACAGACATGGTTAGAGAAAGGCTTTATGGACAATTACGAGATATGAATTAAGGCATTGATTACCCCGTAAAGTATTGGGAGATAGTTTTCTTTGGCTCAAGTACTTGTTTTGCCCCCAGAATAGCAGACAATTTAAAAGTTCATTTTCCACGTCGCTTATACTGTCGGAGTCTCTTCTACATTTAAGGATATATTTGCTTTCGGAACGAGGGGAAGTTCAGATTTGAATTTTCAAAGTAATTTTCAGATGAAGAGTATGAAACTCATCTACAAGCTTATTTGGTATCTCTTCTCGGCCCCGGTACATCTGGACGATACGCGATTTCTGCATATCCTTCTCTCTAGTCGATGCCTCGAGTGATTCTGTGATGGGATGTCACTACTTGTGAACAAAGAAGGGAGCTTTGATATATATGAGGGGTAAACAGATGGGAGGTGAGTTCATATTTTTCTAAGGGAGTAAATGTATATCTACCGTGAATAGTGAAAGCTTGCATCCGGACACCCTCATGTTGCTTGATGCAGGTTAGTATCAGACCACTAAATCTGAAAAGCTAAGCAATAAGCGTAGAGTTTATAACAAAGGGCGTTAGGAAGAAGGGTGTTTTTAAGAAAGCGCCAGTCATAAGGTTATACTTCACAAACTTTATGAATAAAGAAGGTTTTGAATAACCTGCAGTGGTTGGGGTCTCAGTCAAAATCATGAAAGATGCGTCTTAGGTTCATTTTGCTCTTACTGTGAAATTATTGTTTGCTTTCGAAAATACTCTACATCCAGATGATTACTGTAAATGGCAATATAATTCAAATTTAAGAGGAATTTTGTCTGTTTACATTTTTACTTGCTAGAAGTTCAACGGTACGAGGTTAGACATTTTACATTATTGGTTGGGGATATCTCGCTTATACCGGTTACCTGCCACGGTAGAAGCGCGTTGGCCAAGAGTAATTCCCCTGAGAACCGTGTTTAAATTCAAACTGAATCAAACCGGTGTTTTTGGTATAAAAATACAACTCTTCAAAGGTGGTTGTTACGATTTTGATTGAAGTTTGATATTAGTGGAGCTTCAAAGTCTAGTTATATAGTGGAGTGGTAAACTGGCCTAGTTGTAGGTCTATTCAGTATGAAAATAGTTTGGGTTGTGAATCCCTGAGAAGTTCTTAAATAGTATGCGGAGTAATACACAAGTCTATTGGTGGAATAAGCGAAGGTAAGCTTCGTTTTGCAAAGTGCATAATTTTTTCGACGTCCCAAGTACTCTGATAAGAACACTTTCACGTTTTGGTGGCAACGCGGAACCTACCTCCCTCCAACTGCTGGCTTGTGCTGCCAAATTCTATGGTGTTCACTTGCGCTCATTACTAAATTGACCATGCCCTCAAGGTGTCGCGTCAACTCCTGCACATATCCAGCCACCAAGCATTTAAGGAAAACTTCAGATAAGTTAAGAGCGTCATGAGAAGAAACTGGATCAGCACATTTCTCAATTATGGCCGATAATCAAACAACTTACACCTACAACCCTCTTCTTAGGGACGGAGCACTACGCTTACTCCACATTAACCCTGGAACGGGGAACCAACCTATCCACTGCACCATGTCCCACACTTCTCTTCAGAATCCACCAAGCTATCACGCACTATCATACACTTGGGGTGAGCCCCTGGAGACCCATCAGACATTTATCAACGGCCATTCCTACTATGTGACAGAAAACCTTGCGGCAGCATTGTTGTACCTCCGTCAGGCAAAAGCAGCACAAGCATATTGGATTGATCGCATATGCATAGATCAAAACAACCTTCTTGAGCGAAATCAGCAAGTTGCCCAAATGCGAAAGATTTATGAAAGTGCGACAAACGTTGATATTTGGCTTGGTAATGGGTCAGCTTCAAGCATTTCACTCATGCAGAAGATGGAGAAGTTGAATGGCCTCATTATAGAACGAGATCTTGAGTCCAAGATACGAAGCGATTCGAAGCTCGAGGAAGATATCAAAATTGTTTATCAAGTTGTCTCCGAATCGCTTGGCGATGTCCACTTGGGGGAACCGGTCTTCGCACCTATCATCGAGTTCCTCAGTCTTCCGTGGTGGACTAGAATTTGGGTAAAGCAAGAGCTAGCTGTAGCTCGCACTGCAACTTTTATTTGCAGTACTATGAATCTGGATTGGGAACATATCCATCTCAGTATCGCCGCTCTCCGGTATCTCATCTTACGCGGAATCATTGATCCAAGGGTGGAGAGTAATATCCGGTTTGCAAATCTGGTTGTTCGGAGAGGATTCGCATTGCGACTCAAAGAGGACGTCATTCCCGTTCGGAAAAAGAGTTTATTAGACCTCGTCTATCGACACGCAAGGAGTCCTATTGCCGAAGCCACAAATCCGCGAGATCGGATATATGGTTTCTTGGGGATTGCGGAGGATGATTTAGGGATTGTACCGAATTATGGGATGGAAACTAGGGTTCTTTATTGTCTATTTGTGAAAGCCCAGATTCGAAAATATGAAGGAAGTAGGAGGAGACTTTCAATTTTGTCGTTTCACAATGAGGGAATGGGCGAAAGAGTTCTAGGTCTTCCATCTTGGGCCCCCGATTTTGTGGTGAGAGATGGAAATCCTATGGCAAGTATCAGCCCCGAGAATGCGCAACGTTGGTTTGCTTCAGGAGTGGGTGTCATCCATCAGTTGCCGATATCATTTGATAGTGTTCCTGAAGTACTTCCGGTTCCGGGAGTTTGTTTTGGTCGCGTGGGAAACTTGGGGCCTAGTGGGACCATCGCTAAGCTCAATGACGATGGCAAGATCCAGAACACAAGCAAAACAGAGTTGTTTCACAGATGCCATGAGTTAGCACTGAGAGTAGAGAAGTTTATCAACCTCGATCTCGCAACAAGTAGGGAAGAGATGGTGGACGAAGTCTGGAGAAGCTTGATTCAGGATATTGGGTTTACAAGCACCTCGTCAAAAGTCATCAAACCAAGAGCAGAGAGTTCCATACTACTGCAATACCAAGTTCTTCAAGGATTAGAGTCACCTCCAGCTGATTTCTTGCCGGGTTGTGAGGAAAATGAAAGACGGATTTCCTTTACCCGTCGCTATGTGCAGGAGGTGCGTTCGAGACTTCATCGGTCTCAGTTATTTTTATCAAATAATGGCCACTTGGGAACGGGTTCTGAGAAGTTGCTAAAAGGAGATATGTTGTGTGTATTGATGGGCGCTGAGGTACCTTTTGCATTGAGACGAGAGGAGAGAGGTTATAGGATTGTTTGTGAACTTTATACGTTTGGTTTTATGGACGGGGAAGCACTTACGAGTGGTAACAAGGTGGAAGTATTCGAGTTAGTTTAATGAGTGCAGTCTAGAATGTTTACGAAGATAATATATTGCTTACTCTTACGGCGTAGAAGATCCTAAGTCTCCTGTGAAATTTTAGAATTAAGTCTCGTAACTGCACATGGTTGAGTCTTTGTCTTCGAAACGTTAAATCCCCTCTTTACTCGCCATGACTTCCATCCGTTTCAACTTCCCAAAATTCCTCTTGGTATTCGAAAAATGAACACTGCTAACGAAGCGAGCAAGAAAATAACCCCTGTGATTATGAAAGGCAATCCCGTGAAAACACCACCAACCTTCATACCAAAACGGAAGCTGCTTGCGAGTATTGGCCCGTTCATCAGACTGCCTATCATCTCACTGATAGCTAAAACGTTATATAGCATCCCAACATGGGCCGGGCCCACGAGAGAAGTTGCTAGACTCAAGATAACAGGAACGAATCCGTGACCGAGGGCAAAAAGAGTAAGACCTATGGTATCAAACGTCAAAAAGGAACGAATTAGGAAATAGAAGGGGTAGAAGTACCAATAACCATCAAAGGTGCTTGGGGGGCTAGTCCTGTAGCTAGGGTTCCCAGAGCCATAGAAAGAGTACTCGCTCGCAATAGCCAGAGATCCTTATTCTGTGCATCACAGTATCTATATTTCAATAAAAGAAAGCTAATCCCGGGAAGAATTACAATCAAAAGGATGAGGTTTACAACAGCGCGGTATGAAAGCAGGAATCCAGCCTGGGATATCTGCCAACCGTACCGCCTAGACACATATTGTAGTAAGAACTCAGACGACGAGCGGTAGAGAGTACCAACGGAAAATACGACTACCAGCAAGACCAGTTGGGGCGATGCCCAAATGAAGCGTAGGTCTTTGAATCTGGAGATGAGATCTCCCTTGGTGTCTCGCCAAAAATTCTTGTCTGGGTCGTGATCGAGTTGGGAGTTGTCCTCTAATGAAGAGATAATATTCTGACCATGTTTGTGGAATGTGACCGTCTCTGGGAGAACTGTGAGAACCACTAACACGCTAATAAAAATCCTTCCAAGACCCAATTGTGCTGGTAGCCATGGATTCTTCTGCATAAGTAATGAGCTAAGCGGGGATAGGAAGATTTCTCCCAGGAGTGCCACGGCGTTGAGGGGGAAGAAGTTTGATGCCCTAGCGGATATAATTAGCAAATCGAATTAAAGTACGTGTGTATTTACCAAAAGTGCTTCGTAAGAGAAGTAGGAATTGCAGCCGGCAACTACTTGGGATTTAGATTACTTGAAACAGCCTAGAACAATTGTACTTATTGTTCGAGAAGGTTTTGAAGATTTGCAAAGTTGGTTTCTTGATTCTCTGAAATTCCTAGAATAATTGTGCGAGAATGTCTGTATAAGAAGATGGAAAGGTGCCGGAGAGTAATGACAGGGCATCTTACCTTTGTTCGTCGGTGGATATATCTGAGATGACCACAAAAACCATCGAGAGTCCTATAGCCTGGCCGCCTCCAATTAAGTAGAAAACTGAAGACAGCCATGACAATTTGACGAGTAATGTGTCTGACCAGAATACTAAAACATAAAATTTGTGCCATTAGAGTAGTACCTAAGTAAGTGTATAGCTGAAGAACTCACAAACGACCTGAATCCATGCCGCCCCCATTGACATCCCAAATAACGACAAAGCCAAAACTGGACGACGTCCATATTGGTCCGCGAGTTAGCCATATAAAATACCGAGTAGAATAGCTGTGATATTGGTTAGTTGACTCAAGTCAAAATCTTCCTGGAGCAAATATATTTACGCACCTGGTAAGCAGTCTAGAAATTGCTGTGAGCCTATCTACGAAGCCAATGCACTTTGAACCGGTTCAACCTTGCAATCGCTCCCAGGTTCCCATATCGAGCCGTAGTAATCTTTGCAAATAGCTAGCTCCTTGAGTTGCGTGATCGGTGCAATAAGCATAAAGTTAGATACGGAAACTAGAAAGATAACCAGAATACCAATGCGAAAGGTCAATTTTGCCTGCTTATTTCCATCCAGATTAGAGGGGCTATCAGATCGGAGTGACGCTGGGGGAGACGGAAGTAACGGGGACGCCTCGGAGGTTACGTTGATCTGTGGACGTATCGCACTTGTGTCTGGAGCCATTATCGCCGTCGTGTTATGAGCGCAAAAGAAAAAGAAGATCGATCGTGAGGTAACGAGCCAAGTTCGTTACCTACTTCTCGTTGCTCTCTAATCGTCTCCTACAGTCAGCATGTTGGTTCCTAAGCGATGGTCGGATGTTGATTGGTGGAGAATTCAACCGAATACCCATGAATACTTCAATGTACGTACTTACATGGGGGTGATCACTCAACCCCAACACAGATCAAGCCTATGGAATTTAGTGAAATTTTGACATACCAACTTTAGTTGCTTAAATATACCAAGATAAGCGAATACTTCAAAACTTCAACTAAAAGATCTTAGGGTTCAGAATAATCCAGCATAATTAAAGACTATTATCCAAGAAGGTGTTAAAGAAGCAAAAAACCCAATCAGAACTTCTCAAAGAATACTTTATTTTTATCTCAAACTATCCCCCAAGTCACTTAGAGGGGATTGCATCTCCCAGCTCTCATGCGGGGTTATAATCTAATATGTATACCATACAATTAATCAATTCCATCTATACACCCCCCAAACTCAATGTAAAACATTCTCTAAACTCTCTCCACTAACTCAAGTATTTCAGCCCTACCAGAATATCCATATTAAACAAATATCAATCAGATAAGGACCTAGTTTACAATACTTCCAAAACACTCCAAATATTCTTCAACAAACTCAATTATTCTAAATACTCTCAAATAACCCAACTCAAGAGCTAAACTTAAACTCACTGCTTTATACTATAAAATATTTACCTAATTTAACAATTAGTCTGTAAGGTATACCAGTTCTCAACACAATTAACCCAAGATGTCGCCCAATTCATGGTAAATCGCTAAGCTGTCCTCGAAAGTAAATTAAAAATATCACAGCTCGGGGTTGACTTTGATGCATCCATCGCCCACTCACCACTCATCACTCACCACTTCATATTCCTTGAACACTCACCAAACACCGAGCCAAAAATGATAAAATTCCCTGTCTCGTGGTCTCATGAAGTAAAATACACTCATCCATCCCTGCCTCCAAAAGAAAGATCCCAAAAACCCCCCTCATTTCCGGCCAACCCATCTATCCCCCTCCCTCTCCCCCACCCGTCCGTCCCATAAACCCATAAGACCCATTTCCTAACAACCAATACACCATTTATAACCCAATACCCAAGGAATAAATACTGATTCCAAAAAAAAAGTTAAACCCATACCATCTCACTCCTCCGAGCCACGAAAACACCCTCTCATTTTAACGAAAAAAACTCCGAATCCCCTCCGGAACCATCCGACTACTCTTAACGAACCCGCGATTTTTCTTAACAGGTTTCTGCAAAGACGCCGGAACAGGAAGAACATGAACCCCAACATTCTCCTTCTCCTCAACCAACATATCCGGGACACTTGCAAGACTAGGTGCTACCCGATTGGCGCTATTCTGACCGAAGCTATTCGCGCTCGAGGTTCGAAGTGGAGGGGTAATGATCCTCTTGCCATCTTGAATCCAGCTCTTCTTCGTTAATGTAGCCACCCTTCTCAATGTGCTGGCGGGACTTCCATGCGATCCACTTCGTAAGCCGGGAAGGGTGTCGAAAGAACCGGTTCGGAGATTCTCTTTGAATTCTTTTTCGTCCTGGATAATCGAGAGTCGCGAGCTAATCAAGTCATCTGGCTCGTGGACGTTTGTGATTTCGCTTGAGTTTGGGTCACGATGCGGGGAAGTGGTGTCGTTATCGGTTTCGTCGTCGGTCATCTTTTGTAAACTTGCTATGCTGCCAGATCTTTTCGTGAAGTTACTCGTGATACTTGCAACACTAAGTTTGCGCATCATTGAACTAGCAGATGCGCGAACAAGGTGTTCACTGCGAGCTCGGCCACTCATCCCGGGGTAAGGAAGAATATCTCGAGTCCAGACATCAGCGAGTAGCCCCTCTAGTTTTATCCGTTCAGCACGAGCAGAGGCAATGATCGGGATGCGATTTGTCGTGAGAAGAGATTGTGATCTGTTGATATTCGTGGATGAGGCTGATTCCTTGAATGCATTTGTGTTTTTTATTATGACTTGGCAAAGTCCTGACATTGGACCAACTGTTGTTGCTCTGTGAATTGATAATCTTCTGGCGATGGTGCCTTGAACAGAAATCAGCAAACCGGAAAACAGGATTGACTGGACAATTGGACGAAACATACCTGGTTTTCCAAAAACTGTGCCCATTGACTTGATAGGAAGTGTTAAAGATGTAAGTATAGCCTGCTCCCCTGAATCGAGTGGATCTTTGCATGAGTGATCTGTCAAACGGCTTCGCCATTCCAGCTCTTCCTTTGGAGAACATGCGCTCATAGTGATCTCGTATAATTGATGATCACACTCAAAGACCAGTTTCCATGAAAATGGAACTGTATGGCATTGCAGTCCTATAGCACGCATCAGATTTTATGGTTCATTGAACCGAATCTTGGTTATTTGAACTCACCTCGTCCATTGTCAACTTCTTCAATTCTGAGTTCATGAAGCGCAACGCATGCTTGAATGGTGTAGACTTGGTCCAATTTCGTAGTCGAGGCTAGGATGAGAAAGTCACGGTAGAGTAAGCTGATCAAGTATTGTCCATCAGCCCCGTCTTTTGTTTGCCAAGAGACATGGAGAACACCGCAGAGATGGACTCTTCCAAGGGAACGAATTGCACTTTTGGAGCGGGCGTCAGGCTGCGCCAATGTTAGTCTTTTGTTTCAATCTATGGATTTAAGATCTGTATACCCTATCGGGGAAAGTGAGCCGGTCTTGGAGGAGCCAGGATTTTTCCATGATAACTTTCATGCGTGGGTCATCCGTGGCTCTATTGATCTCTGTTGTCGCTTCCCGAAGTCGAATCAAGACGTTCTCAATGACACCATGTGAATCAGGGCAGTCAACGACTGGAGTTTGCTTCAGCAGTTCGGCAAACAGAAGCGGATACTTGCAGACTCTCTGGATAGGCTATCATGGTGTCAGAAACTGCTAGGAGATCCAAGGAATTAACTGACCTTGACAAGCAAATCACCAATGGTGAGAGATTTTTTGGACCCCATCTGTTGATTATTGATTGAAGCTAAAGAGGAAGCGAGCGCTTCGAGTCCTTTCTGATACACCTCCCATTGTGGAATTGTTCTATACGTAGAAGCAACATCTTTAATCATCATCTCGTATTTAGCACCGTATTCTTCGTAAATAAAGAACCGACTCATCTGATACCATCAGTATGCGTATCCAATTAAGACAGGATTGTGCGCTTACCTTTTTGGCAAATACATTGGCAACTTCGGCAGCAATCTTTGGTTCCGAAGTCATACCTGGAAGTTTCTGAAGCCAAGCTGGCCCTCCAGCATTTTCCGGAACAGCATCGAGGCTTCGCCATCTATTGTGGCCACCACTGACGGGTGGCGAGAGTGCCGATTCTGTACAATCCACCTGCGTGTATTCGGAATGGGGTACAACTCTGTGTAGATCACCAAGAAGTTCCTCATGAAGCTCGACTATTTCATTGAGATTTCGATTGATGGATGCTCGAAGACTTAATGACAGACTGGGAATAGATGCCAAAAGAGTGACATAGACCTATAATGTGTTAGGACCGGCTTAGCCATGAGAGACGATAGGAAAGACGGGGAATATACATACATTCATCAAAAATTTCACATCAGCGAGATAGCTTTCTTCACTGCTGATAATCTCCTCCAACACTCGGCGACGTTGCAATAACCGGTTCGTGACAGCTTGGTCAATTACCGCACCTCGAGCATGGTAGCCACTGTCCTCGGATAATCGACCGGCATGGGATGTATTGTTGCTGCGGTCGGTTTTGTGATTCCGGGAGGATACTGCGGTTCTTCTAGAGCGAGGAGCAATGCTGAGACTCGCTAAGCTGATGCTGGCACTCTTCACTGCCGTGACAAAACCAAATGACGATCCAGAAGAAGATTTCTTGTGATCATACTTTCTTTGTGTAGCCGGCGAATCAACGTAGTCCTTTTTCAACACGGTATCGGTCGTCTCGCAGCTCACTGTGTTTCTTCTGTGACCTGCTCGGCGTTGTATGGTCTTGACCCATTTATTGAATGGAAGACCCGGTATCTCCGAATCCAATGGCAAAGAGTGATTTGCAAAATGCTCCGCATCGTCAAGAGAAAATCTATGAGTAATTGGTGTTTCTTCAGGTTGGGTAGTCTCGGCGTTGAATGACAATCCTAAAGCGGCTATATTATCCAAAGTGTTCCAGATCTCACCACAATCACTGTCGACAGCTGATCCCCCCACATTTGCGTCCAAATCAACATCGAGGAAGCTGGCCTCGTCCAACACAGTATTGTCGCCAGAGGGTGGAATAATCGGCGTTCCCCAGCTAGTCTTCCGAGATATGTGAGAGGAACTACGCCGAAGTCGTGTTGGGGTTGAGAGACCCGGGTTGGTGGCCAGAGAGGGTATGGTGGGCAAATCCATTATGTGAGAACAACGACCAAGAAATGTTAATACAAAATTCCTCCAAAGAAACCAAGAAAGTCTTGCTGGCAGTCACAGCAAAGTCTGGCTGCATCAAAACATGCTTTGCAAGATGAGAATGGGGATGAAAAGGAACAGGAGAGGATGTACGGACTTCAGGGAGACGGATCATAAAACGCTAGTTTGAGATCATCCTTAGAAGAGGCAGTCGCGATGAGTAGTAGCTTCCTAGGCACCTATTGATCAAGGTGAATAGAAGCTTTCACCATTTGATGTTTTGAAGACTTGAGGAAGGCTCGACTCTCATGATACTGTGGTACCTGAGTCAGAGCAGTTCAAAAGCTAATGGCCCGAATACCCGGGAAGAAAGAAATTCCGAATCGATGCCCGACCACAGTAATAAAATTTATTGAACAAGCTTCGAAATACCGCTGCTGCAATGGGTGTTATTATGAGGTGACAATCTGCCATAGCGACCGACCCAAGCCATACGGAACCACATCCGATTCACCATCTTCCTCGGTTTATCCAACTACCTTAACAAGCTTCCCCACCAGCACAAGCCGCAGCCGCTACTCCTTTTATTAATCAGTAAATAGTAATCTAAAGATTGAAAAACTTATCCGAACCACCTTTGACCATGTCTAACCATGGGACAAAAACCGAAAGGAGTTTCAAAACAACGAGAATGAAAAAGCCGATAATTTCGATAGTTAGAATACTGGCCAAGAAAACAAATACACAACCGAAAAAAAGGATGAGAAAGTACTGAGTATTGGTTCCCTCAAAGTTGATGGACTGGAAGCTGGCGAAAGGAGACGAGATCCGTAGGTTACGAGGTCTTCTGCCTGATGCAGGGGTCGAGGTCGCTGGGTGAGATGTGGTATGAGTGGGAAGGAGAGGAGTAGTGGGATTCTCCGTTCTGTCATCGCCGTCTTCCTTGGTTGGGTGTTGTTGAACCATAGCCTTTGAGGGTTCGGGGATTGCTCCGTACCCTGGGAGTGGCTCGTATGAAGGAGGAGATGGGTTCGAGGAAGACATATTGACAGTGATATTAAACTGTTTGAGGTGCTGAAGTATAGATGATGGGAGGAAATGTAAGTGAGCAAGGAATTTATACTTGGGCTTGATAGATATTAATTATGACCACTACAAGTGTAACTAACCTACCTGGTGACAGGGCTTCACGCCAACAAGACATATATTACTACCTCTCAACATTTAGTTTGCTCTTGCCGCATTCGAAGATCGTTGGGGAAGTACCTAGGTAAGTGGCAAGCTTGAACTTTTTAGGGTAGACGACTCCAAGGAATGATTCACCTTGCCGCTTTTCACTTGGAGGGTGGGGCCAGCTTCGACCAATCACAGCCAATGATGAATGGCTCTGAATTTACCCCTCCAAAACGCGGCATCTGCAGCCTGATGCTCCAAGGCTGAACAACCTGAACAAACGCCAAATCCTCATATCTTAACCTTTTCCACCAAGAAATGGGACTGCCACTCAGAATGGAGAACTTACATGCGCCAACCGTACAATCCGGTCCAACATCAGGCCCAGCCGGTACAAATGGGCTACAGACAAATGGTATGACCTTTGCTCAACTCGATGCTAAGAAGAAGAACATCGAGGCCGAAATGAGCGCCCTTGGTGGTGTTTTGCAGTCGGTATGTTGCAGCAGAAGTCCGATATCCCCAAGCTTCGAAGCTAACAGAGATAGCATGGAGTTGATATGAATACAAGCCTCATCACTCCTGATGGCTTCCCTCGTGCCGATCTAGATGTCGCACAAAGTATGTCCATCCATCCTTAGCTCAACGTTCAAGTGCCAACCTCTTTGCAGTACGAACAACCAGATCCCGTATCATCTACCTCCGAAATGACTACAAAACCATCATGGACGTTATCGAAAAGCATATACACGAACACTTCGCGAGGCAGAAGGAGTTGGGAACGGAGGAATCCACGAATGGCACATATGGTACAAGTGGCCCGAGTGGGTTGGACCTTTCACCCTCGACTCTAGCATCGCAACCGTCCGGTCCGCCTTTTGCAAAAGTCAACAGCGTAGTTGATAATAGTCCTGCCGAAACCGCGGGATTAAAGGTCGGTGACATAATTCGTAACTTTGGATATGTCAACAACACCAATCACGATGGATTGAAAAGAGTCGCTGAATGTGTAGCGGGAAACGAAGGAGTGAGCCAGACCTTTCCCCATCATGGAAGAGCATGAGCTAATGTGTGAAGCGTGACATTCTGGTTAAGATATCTCGACAGGCTGGTTCCCAACAGCACGAGCTAAACTTGACCTTGGTTCCAAGAAGGGACTGGGGTGGTCGCGGACTTTTAGGATGCCATATTCTGCCACTTTGATAGATTGAGTGATGGGTTATTGATGATTCGTTCTACAATCGGAATTTCCAAATTGAAACTGGAAGCAACGGCGTTAGGTGATCTCCGACATCCTTCAATGTGATTAGGATATTTTGAGCCCTGGGGTAGGTATCAATGGGAGTTATTTGTTTCGTAGGCGTCATTTTTGGATTGGGACCAAGGGATTGGGACTCGAGGAAGGGTGTAGTTGTTGACTTCGAGTTTCTCGAGGCTCCCAGGTGCCAGCGCAGCTGTGAATGCCCGACGACCCCTCCTTCCCGGAAAGTTGGTGGACCAAGCGCGCATTGTATAACAACTTCTCAAGGCCTTTTAGATAAGAATAAAGAACTCCCAACAAATGAGTTTGACTCTGCAGTTGTTTCAAATCAATTGATGCCTCAAGTTGGAAGAAGCCTGAAAACCCTGAAGCCTTCAGGTCCTTCCAAGAAAAAGTGAATCATCACACGTGACCTGATCGCTTAGCTAACTTTTACCACTTGCCCGCCTTCTCAAGGGCTTGCAGCGATCAAAACATCCTCTTCTGCGAGACCAAATCATACTCCACCACGTCCACAACCAAAAGCGCAGTACATAAAGGTACACTCACAAACCAACCTCCCTCATCATCAAACCCTCTCCAACATCTGCGAGGACCACTGTTTCTTGCGCTAACCACTTTATCGCAGCCCAGGGATCTCTACCTTGCGCTGTTTACCTCATTTTCGACCATACCACAAATTCACAATCATGGCCACTGCTGCAGCCGTCCCAACCTTCAAGCTCGTGCTTGTCGGTGATGGAGGAACTGGAAAGGTACGCATACAGGATCCGCTGGGTGTGTTATCATTGCTCGTCGCTGGGCCTCATATCGGGGCTTCAACTCGACAATGGTGGCGCATCTTATGATATCGCATCCGCAATCTAACCTTTGATAGACCACCTTCGTCAAGCGCCATTTGACCGGAGAGTTCGAGAAGAAGTATATCGCGACCCTCGGTGTCGAAGTTCACCCTCTCGGCTTCAGCACGGTATGTTTGGACGACCCCGCGATGCCGTCACCATTGCTAACGAGCTGCAGAACTTGGGTCAAATTCAATTCGATGTTTGGGATACCGCAGGACAAGAGAAGTTTGGAGGACTCCGTGATGGATACTACATCAATGGACAGTGTGGTATCATCATGTTCGATGTAACTTCCCGTATCACATACAAGAACGTTCCTAACTGGCATCGTAAGTCCCACCGCACTGCCTATTCACTCATACTAATCTTTGTAATCTAGGTGATTTGGTCCGAGTCTGCGAGAACATCCCAATCGTTTTGACCGGAAACAAGGTTGATGTCAAGGAGAGAAAGGTCAAGGCCAAGACCATCACCTTCCACCGAAAGAAGAATCTCCAATACTACGACATCTCTGCCAAGTCCAACTACAACTTCGAGAAGCCTTTCCTCTGGTTGGCCCGTAAGCTCGTCGGAAACCCAGCCCTGGTAAGTTTTTTGACATTACGATTGCGATTATTTTTTACCCCGCTAACACATCGCTAGGAATTCGTTGCTGCCCCGGCTCTTGCCCCACCAACCGCTACCGTCGACACCGCCCTACTCGAATCATACCAAAAGGAGATGGAGGATGCTGCCCAAATGCCTCTTCCAGATGAGGATGATGGTGATTTGTAAATGCATACCTCTTACTTCAAGGCGTTTGCCAGTCCCACTCTTCAAATCATCCTAGAATGTTGTTTTTTTCGGCGATATTTGCATTTTTGTCGGTTGGTCTGGCAGTTAGAGGGGCAGATAACTTAGGCTCTCTTTTTATTTCAAGGCATGAATAATCTTCAACGCGCACCGAGCGTGTGGAAGTTGGAGGAAGGGTGGTGGATTGGGGGGTGGAGGAACTTTTATGAGCGATGAACAAACAATACTTGAGTTGGCTGCGACCACGAGATATCACTGCATTTAAGCAGTGTTGTAGCTAGACATAAAAGCCATAGTCCTTGACAAAAGTTTATCATCTGATGACATCGTGACTAGTAAAATACTGACGCAATCATTTCAATTTTTGAGCTTGATCTTGGCCTCGGCCTTCCCCACCAAAATCTGCGGGTGCGGAGGCGGTGAACAGCACAACCCCTCAGGCTCAACATAAACCTTAAGATTCTACTTGAATGACACTCTTATTTATTTTAATATTATCTTAATGTGTCCGCTACCTCAGCTTTCTTCTTAAATAATTACTTGGCTAGATACTCCTGGAATTGATTATTGGGGGAATTCGGACAGCGGACTTCTTTTGTTGATCTAGGAGAGGGAGTCGGAACCAGAAGTTTGGATTCTTGCAAAGTGGCGGTTGGTGCGATCACTGTGACATAGGAGTGTGAAGAGGTGGGGTGATTAAGATATGATGGATAATGGAAGCTCTATTTGCACTTAATGCTTGAAATAAATGTTTTTGTGCCCACTGCCTTATACATACCTAGCTAAACCAAGCAACCTAGAACCAACCACAATAATTCAATCCACAAGACAATTAATCAATGGATATTGACGGAGTAGTTCTGGTTTTCTAAGTCAGGGAAAAAGAAGTAGAAAATTATATGATTTAAATTTAGTACTTCTTTCTCTTCAATAGAGGTCACAACAACAGGCGTCAACAGCTCAACGCCATGACTATACAACTGTGCAACTGTGCAACTGTGCGACCTAGAAAAGAAAAAGACCTGTTCTTTTCTTCAAACTATTAGTAACTTTCCTAAGCTTGAAGTGACTTGACATCTCCCCTTAAATTATGACGAAATATACCAATGTTTTTTTTGTCGTCATTAGTGTTTGTATTTTGAGAAAGAAACATTGTAAAGTGACATAGTGCTATCCAACTAAGTATACTTCTGAAATACTTCTGATATGTAATTTTCATTTATCAAACAAGTGTCTGTCTAACTTTAATAAAGCTTGCGATTACTTGATTGTTGATTATTATGCTCTAAGTGCATTATGTTGACTTTGTGCACTTATACAAACAAGCTCCAAGCTTGTGCAGAACGCGTCGGTTGGTCGCGACTTGGAGTATTTATCCTAGTAAGTGCAGTTCGGCACCATTTCCACTTCCCATATTCCTTCACATACAATCTACCACACCACATCAATTCTCTCTCCTAAACTGCAGATTCCAATCATTTGTTTGCAGTTCATCATTCTCTAATAGCAAACAATATTCTTTGCACCAGAATATTATGAACATCAGCTACAATGAGTGACGCGACTTTACCCCCACCCCGCTCCTCACCGCGCCCAGAAACCGAAGGAAAGGAACACCTGGATGAGGAAGCTTCGCATGCACCCAGCGTACACCAATCTTCCTCCGTCATGGGAGATGGTGCTGAGGGATCTAACGAAAATCAGATTAGCAGCAAGCAGAGGCGCAAAAGAACTAGGTATGCTCCGAACCACCCACTGCAGTCTGCGCACGCGAGCAACTACATTTATATACATTCCCACTACATTTCCCCTACCTCCAGACTACATCGCCTTTACATTCCGATTACATTTCTCTTACTGACTTCAACGCGCCAGACCGGAAGACCAAGCTATCCTTGAGGCCGAATACAAACGTAACCCGAAACCCAACAAGGCGGCGCGTGCGGATATTGTAGAGAAGGTCACCTTGAATGAGAAAGAAGTCCAGGTGAGCATTGCGATATGTGGAGGACCTCTCGCCGTTGAAGAGACGCGTTCCTTGTTCCCTAGCTAACATTTTGTCAGATCTGGTTCCAAAATCGTCGCCAAATCAATAGAAGGAAATCGCGCCCACTCCTACCACACGAGATCGCAGCATTTGGACTTGGAGGAATGACACCGTTATCATCTGACCCTATTTCTGCATCTTCCGGTAGTAGCCAAGGCGATCGCGCATCAAGTCCAAGACAAGAAGAGCCAGTCAACAGCCAAGAGGAGCCGTCGAGTTCACAAGAGAAGGAGGAATACTTGGATCCACGAAATGAAGAGGAAAGCGCAAGAGATGTGATTGAAAAGGAGCAACTTATTCTAGAAAAAGAAGAATCGCCAATCCCACTCACCAACTCGATAGTTGAGAGTCGTGATGATCCGGCCGCAGCTATCAGCAGTGTGAACAGCTCATTCTCGGAAAATGTTTCAAAGTCATTCTCCTCAACACCAGGGTATTTGTCCAATCGATGGAACTCTGTGCATGTGGGAAGCTCATTCTCAGCGCCTTCGTCCGCCCAGGCCCCTAAACGCACAACCCCTCGAACGTAAGTCTAGCTGCGCTGCCAACAGGTTTTCTGACGATGCTAACGTGTATTCAGTACCGCCGCAAACGAACCAAAGTCATGCCCAGAACGAGTCAGTGGCTCCCAGTCCTCTGCTCGTCTTTCGCGAGTACGGCTATCCATGTCACTTGATGGTAAAGCAGAACTCATTTCAACTGACGGATCTCCATCACCATCACCCCCTCGCCGAATCTCTCCCCGCCCATCTTCTGCCACTTTCATGCAACAAGGTAGATCAAGAATCCTTCAACGAAGTCAAAGTGCTTTGCCTCTGAGTTTTCCACCAAGAGATTTCGCATCGGTAGCAAAACCAAGCGCCCCCCTCCCTCCACGACTTCCTTCAGGTAGCTCTAGAGATACACGAACTTGGGAATTCTGCTGTGACTCCGATGCTCGAGATGAGTTGACCGCCCAGGCAGAAAATGAATCCAACGGCTCCGCTCTTGCGGCAATCAGCCTCCTTCGCTCAACTAGCAATTCAACCCTTAAGACAAATAACAACAAGCGCAACGCACCCTCTTCGAAACACGATGCAAGCATGACAGGAAAGAAACCCAAGCTAGGAAGAGCAACCTCAAGTCTCGCCAGACTCCAGAATCCCGGTAAAGTCTCGCAAGACAAGAGCACCGAACCCAAGGATGGCCTGATGAGATCTCCCTCTGGAGACTCAGATAAAGAAAATTGGAGCCCCGCCGTGAATGGAGCAAACCCTCGACGACGACCATTACCTTCTGGTAAAACCACCCAGCCTACCAACCTTGCAGGAGAAGCCCCCGCGAGAACTGTCCTTGGTGACAATAACACTATTCCAACACATGCTGTCAACTTCGGTGCTGCGAACAAACGAAGACGCAAGGCTAAGGATCTGGCTGTCCCTGTGGTATTTGAGGATATGGAGGCTACTGGAAATCCCGGAGAGGAGGTGAAGAAGTTTATGCAGAGTGGGGAGATTAGTCCCAGTAAGGCGGGTGACTTGGATTGTGTTCAGGGATTGTTGTCTTTGAGTCAAGGGAACTGGCGATAATGGGGGGGGAGGAAATGGAGTATTTGTTTTGAGGGAAGGAATATGGAAGGGGCGTTTTCAGGTGTTGCTTGTTTGGTTGGCTTGGGGATGGGGTGGGGGATACTGTTTGGAGTACATGATGCCCTTGTTCATTTGGTCTTGGGTATACCTATTGTTTGTGTTAAGGGGGATTGTCTTTTTTGACACTTTCTATGTTTGATATCTGGTGGTGTATCTTTTATCATTGTTGGATTTTTTTTGAGGAATGAATACATAGATAAATGAGCAATTGAGAAGTGCTTGTCTAACTTCTTGTTTCTGTTTTTTTTTGGTTGTGGATTATACAAGCCACCTTGGCCACCCTCTTAAGTAAGTGGCTGGCCATTGTTGATGGTAAAGGTTGTATGATGGTGTTCGGCGCGTCGGCGCTTGGGGATCACTTATACCTCTTTCTCTCTTTTCAGTCAGTTGGAAGATGTGCCTGAGTCTGAGGTAAGATCCAGATAATGGTCTGCCTGCCAATGTTCTGATGTTGTGATCAAATGAGCCTCAATTCTCACCTTTTTCAGTCTTTCACTTCGATGCGAGTTACGTTGGCATACTCTTAGAGATCTCACTGACTTGGAGATATGTTTCTTACCTCAATCAGATGCATGCCTGGTTTTCAAGAAACTTAAAACGATGGGCGTGGTGAAGTTGGCTATCTTTGGGTACTGGTGGAGCGATGTAGGGTATCGACCTCTTTTGCTACAAGCCTAAGTCGAGTACTTTAAACAGGTATACTTCAAGTCCAGGCTAGGTGGTTGTTAGGCTCTCTGAAGTTCCAGCGCAGAAGTAATAAAGAGAAAATTCAAGCCTTCAATACTCTTTTGGTCTTTATAGCAAGTCTGCCTTGCTATATTTGCGTGGGGTTCTCCTGTTTTTCTAGCCCCCACGTTTTTAAAAGACAGAATTTGGTTGGCTAGAGATTTATAGGCGGTGATACTGGATTCTAATTTTAGAATAAGCTTACATTTGTGAGGTGAAGTGGTGAAGGCCATAATGTGATTGGTTTGCCTCCTCCATACTTTCTTACTTTTTCACTGTCATTAACATATTATTAGGATGCAGGCTTGCATCATCTAGTGGAGAGGCTACTGGCTTGAATATATGCTGAAGAGACTTTCTCCAGAGGTGATGATCTCAAGTAAAATGCTTTTGAAGGACTTGCTCAGAAGGTCAGTGGATACAATATTGACCATGTTGCGATATAGGCAATGTATATACAAAGAGTATGAGTAGAGCAAAGATCTGCAGTCATGTTTGCCTATCCCCAGCAAAAATAATAAAAAAGAAACTTCAACCACCCATTCACTCATATACTTCGCTGCAAGATCCCCCGCTCTGGACTCAAGCTTCTCCATGATTATAATTCTCCTCCTCTTCTTCTCCAGACAGTAATCTCTCATCATATGAATAATTTATTTCAAACCCTCTGAGTCTTCTTGCTGACAAGAACCAACTTTCCTCCACGCTACACTGCGATACCAACCAACAACAAACATCAAAACAAAGCTAAAGTTTTCGCTTGTGAAAGCGAAGTCTTCCCAACCATACGCTTCTCACCTACGCGTCGTGCATGCAATCATAACTTGTGCATCTGATTTCACCCAAGCCAAGCCCGCTGCTCGCTTATAAGCGAATAAAACAAATAATAAGCCCCTTCCAACCCAGTTAGCACTATCTAGAGATGAAGCCTCCAATTTCTGACGAGGGTTGGATGACCCAAGTTTTGGGTGCAAGGATTAGGAAGTGGTATAAGCAGCAGAAGTAAGTATTTGCTAATTTCGTGGGATTTCAAGACTCCACGTGTTTACTAACAGTATACTCGAAAGTCGAAAGGATATCAATTCTGACTTCGAAGGAATAGTGTTATTAAAAGCCTCCTCCACTCCACCAATAACCTCGAAGTCGGTGCTGGAGCCAACCAAGCAACGGTGGCTACCTTCAACGCGTACACAAGTACAATCGGTGTCAACGAGTCCGGTACCACGACACTCTCCTCTTCAACCGTTTCTGGAACTACAACCCCATATTCTACATACTCAGAAGACGATAAATCCCGCAACCCTCCGGTCACCAACCTCGAAGCCGCAGCAGGAATCAACAACCCATTCTTAAATCTCGACACTTACAATCTGTTGGTATGACTTGGTAGTCATAAAGTGTGATGCAATAAGTGGTTGTATTCCTATATCTTTATTGCATGAAGAGTAAAGGTAAAGAGGGGTCGGATCCTGTGAGCTTAAGTATGTGAGTGGCAAGCCACTCACATGAGCCCAAGCACGTGGATCAACTGAGCTGTTGTGGAAGGTGCTATTCACTAAGAATATGTAACGACACTGGGCCTACTTTAAAAGTGGCTAGAAAGCAGTAAAGACAGTAAGGGGTAAAGAAAGGAAGCGCCTATTCTATCTAACTAATCATCTCCCTCATTTCCTATTTAATTCCACGTTCAACCTATTCAGTGACCTTGATATCAAGTTTGTTTGTATCAATCAGATTACACAGAGCAGGGCAAGCCTTGGATTTTGTCATAGTGTCCGCTGGGTTAGTATTGCTATCAATCCACTTAATTTCGCTAATCTCGCGCTGCTCATACGCTTGTCGTAGGCTCATTACATCTATCATAAGACGCTTCTCCTTGGTAGTCCCGAGTTTGACTAGGCACTCATAAAGTGACTTTGAGTCAGTGCAAACTATGAGGGGTATTTTGAGACCAAGGATAGCTTCCAGGGTTGCCTTGACAGATGTAGCTATGTTGAATCCAGCGCTCATTGCGTATAATTCAGAGGCCAAAACGCTTTGTGTAACCCTCTTGCACTTAACAGAGGACCAGTGTAAAATGTTGGCGTTCCCTGGCTTATCTGCTAGTACAAGAACATAGCTAATTTGGGAAGTGAAGTCCTCGTTATTAGCAAAGGAGGAGTCAGTGAATATGACTAGTCTGAGGGTATTCTTGTCCAGCTTAATAAATTGGAGGCCTCTGGTGGGGTTGTCAATTTGCCATTGGATTCGCTTATTGAGGAGTGTGATGTCCTAGCTTTGAGGGTTAAGCTTCTGGGCAGCGAAGGAGAGGTCAAAAGCAGCTTCTGGTTGTGAGACTGTCGCCAGGTAGGCCCTACGTGCTCGTTGGGCTATGTACTGGTCCCTGATTGAGGCACTCTGGCGAACGTTGCCCCGGGAGCTTACTAGGTCCATTGGTGAAGTGCTCACTGGCTTTAAGTTCTTGGTATAGCCTTCCTGGGTCAAGAGTATTGAGCTGTTTAGTTGGAGGGTGACTTTGCCGCCATTGAACTTAAGTGGGTGCTCGCTAGTAAGTTGCTCCCTGGGTTTTGAAATAAATTCAGCTTTCTTTAATTCCTTCTCTTCAGCTGTAGCAAACCCTGGGTTTGCTAGTATTAAAGTGTCGTCGGTCTAAAGGCCGACAATTCCAAATTAGTCTAGCGTGCTGATAGAGAGTAGGCAGGGGTTGTATGTAGATTAAGCCATATATAGCTTCTCAAGGTGGTGATTGTGGTAGGTGCTAAACCAGTGGTTTCTAGCTTCAGGTACGCCGTAGAGTAGTTTTATGACTTTAAGGTAGATACCACTCCACTAGGGGACTCCTTGTGGTGGGCGTACATAAAAATCCTGGTTCAGCTTTGTAGTTGACTGGGTATATGCCTGAGTAATGTCTCTTAGGTAGACATTTAACTCTAGGCATATTACAGCTATAGCAAGTATAATTCACTGGCTTACTCGTTGAATTGTGGGTAATTGAGTCAGGACTTAAGATTTATTTTTATCGTTGTATACTTGGATAACAAGTCTTGACTTCTCATATGCCTTATTTGTGCCCTTGTTTTTGATGCTGTCCACGAACCTTGAATTAAATATTCTAGCGTCTCCTGGTAGGTCACATGGCAGGATATATTCAAAGACTTCACGTCTAATTAATCTGTTGACTTCTTGTTGCTGGGAGTGCTTAAATTGACTAAAAGCAGAGGCAGTGGAAGTGGCGTCTTTAGCAAAATAGACGTCGATATTCAAGGTACTTGGTTGCTTTTGTAGTCTCCCTAGGCCACGCTTTGGAGGCTGGCTATGGGGTTGTTCTTGTGGCTGCCTTTGATTTTGAGTCTTTGATGGCCTGTCTGGGCCACGCCTTGGCTGAATGACTTTAGGTGACGCAGGTGGCTGAAATTCCTCATAGTCTTCAGGTTTTTCATAGTCCTCAGGTTCCTGGGTAGCTGGTAGCGTCTGGAAGTCTGGGTCTGTAAGGTAGGGTTTTACTGCTGTGGAGCAGAATTTTGTGGGTCCGCTTAGGAGTTTAATAATACACTCCTCATTTTCCATTCCTACAAGCGTAAAGGGGCCAGTCCACTTCCCAGGTTCACGCCACACAAGTACATCTGAATTAAGGGGCAGATCTTTGAGTAGGCTATTGGTGGGGCCATTTCACTGATTAAGGGCATTGTTGATTTAGCGTTTTACTTGGAGTTTACACAGCTCCTCCATGGCCTTCTTGAGTGTGCCTGAGCGCTAGCTAATAGAGGGTGAGGGAGCGTCAAGTTCACTTATGCGTAGATAAGCGCCAAATACAAGTAGGGTAGGCACAAGGCTGTTAGGTCCTACTGTATCGTTGATTGCCTTAAAAGCCATTTGGAGGGCTGTGTCTTTAGCAAGGTCAGGGAGCTCCTCAGTTATAATTGAGTATGCTCTCCTAAGTAGACCATGGTAGTGCTCAACTATCCCAATAGAGTTGTGGGCCTCTACAGGTACAACTTTGGTATGAATTCCCATGGAACCTGTATATTACTTAAATTCCTTGCTCACGAAGTTCTTGCTAGCATTATGAGTAATTAAATCTAGGGGTCCTAGGTAGGTGTTGACCCAGCACTCTTGGAGTTTTTCCCATGTGTGCTTAGCTGAGATCTGGCATAGCCACTTGCCTGCTTGGAAGCGGGTACACTCATCTACTACATGTAATAGAGGCTGGCTGTCAATATACATAATGTTAACATATATATTATAATTAAATTTAACATTATCATAGAGTGTAAACCAGAAGCAGCCAGGGGATTTTCTATGCTTTTGGCAGTAGTGGCAGTACTCATTTAGGTGCTTGAGTACATCTAAATTAACGTCGTGGCCGGCACGCTCTAGTAGGAGCTGGAGGCGGTTAATAGATGGGTGTCCAAAGCGCCTGTGGAGTCAGCGAATTTCAGTCTCTGTAAGCTGGCTTGGGGACTCCTGTAGAAAGGAGCCTAATGACTCTCCCCAAAGCAGGAAGGGGTGCCCAAAGCAACGTACAACTAACACTTCGCCTTGTGGGGAAATAAGTGTGTTTTTCAGGTTATTGAAGTAGACGCCTAGTTTGTTCATGTCTGCCAAGCAAAGCAGGAAGGGGGTGTCTGTCTAGAGTACGTGGAATTTAATTAGGCCAATAGGTGAATTGACGTATATTAAGCCTAAGGAGGCTGCTACCCCAATTCCAAACTTGACAGTTACTTTGCCCTTTGAGGCTGTAGTAATAGGAGTGTTCCAAATTAAGTTGTACGCTAGGTACTGGTCATAGCCTACAGTTGATTTCAGGGCTGCTCCTATATCAATCATAATACCAAAGAAGTAGCTAGAGTTATAGCGTTTAACTCCAGTGGCTATTAGAGCCTCGGTTTCTTCTTCAGTAGTAGTAGGTTGTGAGCCAGTAAGGGCATGAAAGCAGGCTGTCTCAGAGAGCTTGGTTGTGATATTTGTAGCATTTGTTGTTGTAATTTCGCTAAGTGAAGTTAGGAAATTTTCACTCTTGCTCTCACTCTCTTCAAGCTCAGGAGTCGAAAATTCTTGATCTTTGTCATCAAGTACAGTAGCTTGAAAGGCTTCGTTGTGATTATGTTCTTCTCCTTCACACTCTAGGACATATTGCCTAAAGGACTTTTCAAAGGTAGGCTCATTGAATTCACCTCTGAGGTTACTCTAATATCTTGCCCTAAAGCGATCCCTGGCTTGGTTGCGCTCACGCTTAGAGTGGTTTGTTGACTAGTAGCCCTGCTTCTTGCAAACAAAGCATTGCATTCGACTGTTGTTTCCACGGTAACCACGTCTCTGGCTAGTACGTGGGTTGCTACGTGTAGATTGAAACCTACGATCTGTCATATAGGTTGCTGCTAGGTTGACAGTAGTAGTACTGTGGGCGTGCTCATAAGCAGTAATTGAGGTTTTGAGAGCACTAATAGTAGCTGACAGCAGAGAAGGTAACGGTGGGGCAGAGCATGCAATCTAGCATTCAGGGGCGTCCTCACAAGCGAGTACAAGCTTGTTTGAGAAGAAGGAGTCGGTTTAGAGATCCTGGGTAAGTCCATAACAGAGTACTTGAAGTCTAGCTACTAGGAGTTGAAAAGATTGAGTAGTTGTCTTGTCTAGGTTCTAGGATTTAACAAGGTTAAGACTTAGGTTGTTCCATTCCATGAGTGTGGCCCACTTATAGCTTGTGTCCTCAAAATGTTCCTGAATAGCACGGCAGAGGTCTTGAAAAGGCAGGTTGGCAGTAGCAAGAGTAGCGTAATAAAAATCCAAAGCCAAGCCCTTGAGCATAATAGGCAGGGCTTTTGCGTAGGCTGCATCAGGTACGTCACACCTAATGCAAACATCAGAGAGAATAGTGATTTTGAGTCCAAAATTATCACCAGTGCCTCTATATCTCATGTCGTCTGTATAGGTTTTTGCCACGTTTGTTAATTCTCGTCTATACCCTGGCTTTGCTTGTAATTGGGTATGAGGTGGCTGCCACGGTTGTGCAGGAGGTACAAGGGGTACTGGGGGCGTAGGTGGTGCAGAGGGTGCAGGGGGTACAGTGCTGCCACTGGTTGCCTGGGCAGCTAGGGCTTGTTGGGACAGAGAGGGATTTATCCCTGTCTGGGATTGCTGGAACTAGTATGAGGTAGGGAAGTTTGTACGTTGATTTGGCTGAGGGGCAGGGTTTGAAGGGTTTGTGTTTTGTTAAGTGTTTTGAGGCGTCTGAGGGAAGCTTTGAGAGGTGCTTTGAGCAATGGCCTGGGGAGTGCTTTGAGAATTGCCTTGAGGAGTGCCTTGAGGTTGAGCTTCTTGAGGTTGAGTAGGTTGAAAAGAATCCCTGTATTGAAAGGAGGGGTTGTACATCGTCTTGTGTCATCGATTAAACCTTGTTGAATTTGTGTCTCCATTCTTTATAATAGCTAATATTTCTGTGTCTGTCCATTCAACTGGGTCAACCTCCTTGAGTGTGTTGACAAGTGCTGTGGCTATATATACTTTCTTGCTGTCTATCTCAATCTATATACCTCGACAACAAAGTGTCTTGCGTAGCTTAGTGACTTGGGATCTGTTGGCTGTTGTAAAGTGATCTTTATCCCAGCCTTCAAAGTCTTCTTGAAAAGTAGCCTAAAGTACTTCATCGTTGTCTTCTATCTAGTTGTATTTGTTGATATGCTTAGCAACAAACTTCGTAAGGTCATCCTTACTAAGCTCTCTTGGTGGCTCTATTGGTTCAGCTATGTTGTGACTAAGCAAGGTCGGGTAGAGGTTTAAGAGTGGGGTGTGGGGGTGTGGAAAGCCTTGGATTCCGGCTCTTCCAAGGTTTGAGAGTATTCACGAAGTTGAAGTAAGGGGTAAATTCACTGAATATTGTGAGGGCGTAGTGAGGGTGAGAATGAGGGTATGAGGGTACTGACAGTGATCGGGTCGCAAGTGTTTAGTCTTTGCAATTCCAGCACTTCTAGAACTTGATCCAAGAAGGCGCTCTATACATGCTTGTTGCAGTAGTAAAGTATGAATCCACAGTCCAAGAGAGGGACTTTACTCTTTAAGTTATGATACTACTACACTGCATTAACACATACCACAATCCGAGAAGGGGCAGAGGTAGTTAACAAGTGTATCTGATCTGTGCGCGCTCACTGATCAGTGTTGGTATGACTTAGTAGTCATAAAGTATGATACAATAAGTAGTTGTATTCCTATATCTTTATTACATAAAGAGTAAAGGTAAAGAGGGGTCGGATCCTGTGAGCTTAAGTATGTGAGTGGCAAGCCACTCACATGAGCCCAAGCACGTGGATTAACTGAGCTGTCGTGGAAGGTGCTATTCACCAAGAATATGTAACGACACAATCATAAGGCGTCTCCTTCACTTTTCCACTGGAACACCACTCCGGCTTCCCTCCAAAATGCCGTCGTGGAGATGGAACCCCGAGTCTACATCTTTCCAGTCACTGAACATCAAGATGTCCCGACCGTCATCGCTGAGCTCCGAGCGAAACTCGAGGAGACTGATTCACCAGCTACCAATTCGGAAGAAATCGGAGACCTAACACCTGAAGAGATGAGTCAAGTACTCGCAGTTCACATTGCTAACAAGAGCGACCAGATGTACTTCATGCTCAAAGAAATGAACAACCCTTTCCCAGGTATCAATATGAATATTGGTTGGACTCGGGCAAGATGCAAGCACTTTCTTTGGTGGAGAGAGTTCGGGGGCTTGAGAAGAGAGATGTGGGACTCTCAAAATCCTGATTCGTTCTATTCTACACTTGAAGGAAAGCTTATGGAGACAACAGAGTACAAGTGTGGTAATTATGAAGCTTTGCAGAAATTGATGCACCAGAAAATTCAAAAGAACGATGTTAGACGGGAGATGGAGTATCGAGAGACGGGAGATGGAATGGGATTGTGGGAGGATGTCGTGAAGGCTAGAGATTCTTTTGGACTCTTCAGTTTTGAGAGACAGAATACTCCTTTCCTAATCTTACCCGCTGATGTTGAAGGCATGAACTTCGGCATGGTTTTTATGGGAGAAGCATATGGACGACAAGGTCCTGCAAGAATCCCTGGCGAGTGGTGGGCAAGTCAAAAACATATCTTTAGTGATTTCCGAGGTGTCCAGTTTTTGGAAGAGGTCGAGGGCAGAGCGGAACAGGTTGGAGAGGGATTATCGGAGTGGATCGTGAAGAGACATGAGGAGGCGGAGGTGAGAAGAGGATTCAATCTCTTGAAGAGAAAGAACAGTGAGTGGATTGGGACCCAGAATACTGTGATGCTTCGGGGGCCGAGAGGAAAGAAGAGAAAGGTGCAGAAGAAATCCGAAGAAGTTATGAGTGAGGTTTGGAGAACGAAGAGACGTATGCAGGAGCAGAAGGCTGGCAGATGGACCGATGGAAGCGAGAGAATGGATAAGTTGTAGGATGGATTTCATTGGATTTTTGATGAGCATCAAACGCCGAAGAAAGCTGCTTGGCTTGGTGTTCAGACTCAAATTCAGGCTCGGGAGAAGAAGAAGAGTACTTGGTATGAGAATTTGGTGGAGGCTTTGGGTCGGCGGTTGCGGTTTAGTTTTTGCAAGTTGATTTGAAGCAAAGTAGGTTCGTGGAGATTTTTGCCTTTTTCCAAGAGAGGAAGCATACATTGAGAGAGGTGAAATAGTTGAGGTTCTGTGGACACCATGGATGTTTGGGAAAAGGACATAGGTATTAGCCTATCGGTTGGCACATAAAATAAGGGAAACATAGGTACTAGCCTATCAGGCAGTAACAATTGGAAAAATAATAAGAAGTACTGAGAACCACTGAGCCAAATAAATTTTATGTGACCCGAGAATCACGGTTTGGGGGAAAAAACTGGTGAAAACTTCCCAGCGGTGGACATTAAAAGTGGCAGTAAATACTTCAGGTTCGTACCTACCCCTGGAGCCCTCGTTGTTCCAACTTTCCAGGGTAAGGCAAGTAAATTATCCTGACCACTTGAAACAATGTAGGATTATTAACCCAGGATTTTAGAACAATCATATTCCAAAGTTCAACTACACTTGTACAGATGCTACAGAAGTTGAGAACAACGCGTGATTTATTTACTGCCGCTTTCAATGTCCATCGTGAGGCTGAAGTAAACCAACAAGCATTTAGTAAGCCAAGTATCGTTATTGGGGGCCAAACTGAGATTTGCAAGTAAGCTACTCAATATCGAGTAACCTTGTTTGGGGGCCAAAAAAGCGTCTCGAGCCATCCAAGCTCAAGTAAGCCATTCAGCATCGAGTAAGCCATCAGAGGTCAAGTAACCCACGTATCACGTTTTGGTGAGTAAGCCAAACAATTGCCCAGTAAGCCACCACCAGCAGCAGAAACTGTGGCGTGGAATCGCTTAGAATCAGTATAATTGGTGCACGTGACCTAGAATATTCTAGAATCACAGCTTTATGTATATAAATACAACCTCCCTCTTCCCTCTTTTTAAGGAGTTTGAGGCACAATAAAAGCATTTTATCACAGAAACACCAACTTGCAAGCCAAGTAATAGAAAACGAAGTCTACTCACCATAGTCCCACCGCAAATACTTCACACCACAAAGGTCATATAACAATTTGCAAGAAAATGTAAACCGAGTCATCATGAGCTTGGCCGTCACCTCTCTCCCATTTGGTTCGCGACAATTTCCTTTGAAGTAACTTGACCTCCCTTCTTTTGGATTACTTTTCCAGGTGTTGTCTATCGAAAAGATTATAAACCTTTGAGTGAGGGTGACTTGATCTCGACAAACCTTGAAAGGATTGGCACCAGGAAGTTGCCGCCGCGCTGGTTTCTTAACGGCGGCGACCTTCTTGCTCAGCGACTTTGCGCCCTTTGTACTCTTTTCCCTAGTGCGCGCCATCTTTGCGGCGTTGCGACTTTGATGCTTGATCAGGGTGGCAGTTGTGTAGGATGGATGGTTTTGGTGGTTTGGTGAGGTGGTTTTGGGAGAGAAGCAACCTCATCGCTCCTGCCCTAAATACCATCAGGCGGCGACGCGCGGACCAACCAAAATCGCCAAACCCAAAGCCTTCGATAAAGGTAAAGTGAAGGCAGCTCTAGAGTATTCGCCTTGCAAAGTGTTAAAATGTTTTGGATTATTATCACACGAATGAGATCTTTGCTCCATGTTTGCATGACCAAATAAGGCCCAAGAACACAACACGTACACCTTACCCATTCGTAAGAAGATTCTTGCAAATTCTTTTGACCCGAACTCACTTGAAGCGCTTTAAAGCAAAGGGATATCTTCATAGTTCATCATTTAGCGTACACCGCTTTCAAAAGACTTATATCCCTTCGGTAAATTCACCATTCAACAATCTTAAGGTGAATCCATAACTGTGTCCGTGAGAAAAAGTGCGCAGGAATGCGAGAGAATATTCAAACAGCAGTACCCCGTTTTAAATTAAGGACCGTGAACCAAAGATCTTCCATCTAGTATATCACGCTTAGAATTCCTGTACCAGATTTCCTCAAAGTATTAGTAGCCGGCGACTAAAACCCACACAGCGAATTGCAACACATTATGCACCCTTCATCTTTTCCTATTCTTGATTAGTGAGTCATTTACCTTAAGACAATCACTCTTTATCGCTGCTAAATCGAAGGGAGAACTTCTCAAGTCATCTCCACCACCCCTAATTTTCTGAATACCTCTTCCAAAGCCAACCACAACCTCCATCGTAAGTCCTATCTATCCCACTACCCATTACCACGGGTTTGGGTTTCCCCTGTGTAACAATCTTCCTAATTCTCTCCGATATTTCTCACATTCACCTCTTGTTGGTGAAAACCGTCCTGTACCCGTGACTCGAAGTCCTTCAGCCCCCTGATACTCTCCAATCCTTCATGGTTTATGAGTTTCCTGGTATCAAAATGGCGGCAAAAGATGACGACATGGAGACTTTCTAGGGAATTCATGCTTCGTAGCATTGGCCATGTAGGTGGTGGCGCGATTTTATTTGTGTCGTAGTACACTTTGCAGTCTAGCGTCATAGTCCGGATGGCGTTTCGGTGATGGGGGTTGATTCCTGAGAGATACTGTCCCATGGTTAGAAGGTTGTTATTGGGTAAGCCAGGCTGTGTGGAGAGAGCATCTTGTGGTCGAGGGTCGTGGTAACACGACCCGAGGGGAGAGTGAATTGTTCCCTGTCGCCTAATCAAAAGCCTACCCAAACTCCCCAACTCGACTCAAGGAAAAAAAAAAATAGCAAAAAGAATGTTACGGTGTGCAGAGAATTACCTCCGCCAACACGACCCAAAGTCACCCTGAACTTAATCAGAGATGTTTTCGTCTAGCAAAAGATAGTAGCGGTAGCTCAGTCCTCTTTTGAGATGTACTTTTCTAATAACCTTATCTAACCGTTCCAGCCACGGGGACTGTTTTATACTGATGGGTCATTTCGTTATTTCGATTTATGGAGTTGCTGGAGAGGGGGCTGGTGGTGTAGGGCTATGCGGTAAAAGAATAAACTAAATCGATAAAACATTGCGCTTCCGTAGAAATCGACATATGCTTGACGACAAAGTATACAATGCTACCATCACTAGAATCATTAGAACTTCCCTCCCCATGTCATAGCTTTGGCATACTCACGATTGCCAAGTTTCTTGCTACCGTTATTAGAGAATTTGTCCAGAGGTGAAATCTTACCCTCAATTCCCTTGATAACATTTTCCCATATCCGCAAACGGCTTCAGTAGACAGCCTCACCATGCCTGCATTTAGTAAAATCTTGCTAGCCCAATCTAGAGACTGTATGTATATGTTAGCCATCATATGCCTTGAAGGAATCAAGAGGGAACTTACCAGTCTCGGGGCAGCAACTCCTCTACAAGGAACGTTCTTGATCGGGAACCCCCGTCGCCGGGCCCTCTGTATTGTACTTCGAGGCGTTGTCTATTGGTCAAATCAGAACAGTTAAAATTGTATTCAATACAGCACCCATCATGAAAGCATTGAAGCCAGGAAGCTTTTGATGGACGGCGACCGAGGCTTTCTTCCCTGTGCTACGTGGCATACTTTCCATGGAATGGTTTTGTTGCTTGTGTTATTGAGAATAAAGGCAACAGCGAGCTGTTCGGAGCTCCTCATTGACACAAAAAGATCAAACTTCCAGTAACTTCGAGTACAATCCAGCATATGGGGGAACTTACTAGCTTCTCTCTTCCCAAGTAACATGCGCTATAGTTAGAGACCGACAGTTCCAATACAGCAGTGAAAATACTTCTACTCTTAGAAGTCTCTGGTCTAGTCTACTTGCAAATACATCAATGCGGAAAAATCAAAGAAACTCACATTTTGATCAATATTAATTATTATTTCTTGCCGATCAATCAAAAGGAATACGTCTTAAGCCATCTCCACCACCTCCCATTCTCTTCTTCATTTCTTGGGCAGCAGCAACACTACTCGGAACCTTGATACCACAGCAGTCGCCCCAACTATTCATTTGATGAACATGTTTCATGCCATCCTTCATAACAATTACTTCCCCGCCTTCAGTCTCGTCATCCTCGCTTGGAACTCCGAGTTCCTCTTCCTTGTTCATACCATCAACAGCAGGGATTAGAGATCCAAAGAGGAAATGCTGCATAACTGGAAGTTTCTTGAGGACTTCAGCGACAAACATACGTCTCATACCGGCTTCGACTTTCGTCCAAGATTTGGCGGATGATATGTCGTCCAGCATTGGACTGTGCCATCTCAATCCTTCGACATTCTTGACACTATTGACGAAGTTTACCTGGCCCAAATATAAATAATCTTTTCCATATTCTTCCAGCGTGAGACTCTGGTGTATTGAAAGGGGGCGAATAAATGGGTGATGTAGAAGCTGGGAGGAGCCAAACAAGAATGGAAGGAACTGATAATCATCAAGACCCCATACTCCGTGTGATCCAGCGGGCTCCAGATAATACGTTGATTGTATAACTCTCATGAGAGTGAGGTAACGAGTAAAAACCTTGAGGACGAGGGGGCGAAAGTCTGAAGGGGTGATGATGCGAAGTTGGTATAGACACAACAGCCAGAGCATAAAGTTCAACTCATGACCAGAGCCGTAATCGATTCTCGTGCGGTTTCCGAAAGACTGCAGAAAGTATGTAGAGACTTCTGTTATTGCCTCATCGGAGGATAGCCCAAGTTCTTTGTGCCACTCTGTATGCTCCTTGTCTGCTAAGTCGAGGAAATCCCGGAAACCCTTATTTCCAAATCGTGAATCTCCTTGGTCTTCCGGTGGACTTCGATTTACCACATCTTCGACTTTATCGATTATAGCGAGTATTTTCGTGACAGCAGGACTGAGCTCGCTATCTCGAACTGCAGATGCAGGCGTATCGACAACGGAGTCTGTGAGACCAAAAATGAAGGCTAGAAGGAGCTTGTATGCAGGGGACGAGAGGAAAAGCTCGTGGTCATGAGGCGAGAGTATTCGTCGTGATGGTTTCTGGAAGGTTATGGTTGCTGAGTCTGGAGGAGAAGGTAGATCTGGAGTTTCGGGAACTGGGAGAGGGTTTGAGGGAGGGGCTTGCCGTCGTCGAGGTTCAAGCTTCGGGAGGCGGTCTCGTAGGTTTGGGATAGCTGATGACTGCTTGTCTTTCGCAGGATCCGAGGTTGATATGCTGGACGGCATGTTGTTTTGTTTAAGGCTGGATGTTGTGGGGGTTTACGAGAAGTGGTGTGGTTTTTGATCTACAAGTACAGTCCCTTGGAGGGGAGGAGGTCAGGTTGATGGAGGGGCGGATCTTACCGCTCGAGTCCCCGCATTAGCGCAACCTTATGGAATGCTTCTAGAAAGAATTATTCTACAGCAAAAACTTATTAGCTTCCGACTTCACTCAAAAATCTTGCAGCGCAACCGCGAAAGCTGCCTCCTCAGTAATTGTCAATCATGGTCGCCGCTACTGAGCCTTCGGTCATTCTCTCGCATCTCCATCGCGCAGATGGCTCTGCAACCTTCTCGCAGAATGGCTACACGGTCATTGGCGCGGTCAATGGTCCTATTGAAGTCCCACGACGCGATGAGCTGCCGGAAGAAGCAGCAATCGAAGTGCTTGTGAGGCCAGCAGCTGGTGTAGGAGGTAAGCTTCTCCGTCCTCGTAAATCCCTTCAGGTGCCTGTTCTGACCAAATTTGTTTTAGGTACACGGGAGCGACACCTGGAATCAATCCTGCAATCTACACTGCGCCAAATAGTCCTCGTCCACAACTTCCCCAGGACCTTAATCCAAGTTACCCTCCAGATCACAAACACGCCAGAGAATAAGAATACGGGTTCGAAGGTGGTGCAGGCTGGTTCGGTATGAGGATGCATAGGCAAATTTTGAATGCAGAGGCTGATTGATTTTCTAGCACTTAGCAATTCTCCCCGCACTACTCCAGACTGCAGTTTTGACACTATTATCCGCGTCTATGCCGTTGGCCATGATCATGACTTCGGTTCTCATTGCCATCAATGCCGATGGAAAGTCTCCAAAACTTATCAAAAATCCAAGTCTTAATGAATTCGAAAGCGCCAGCTCGGTCCATGTACTGGCGTTTACTTCACAAGGAGAGCTATTGGTTGCAGAGAGTCAAGGAGCATTTACATTGGAGGATTGGGATGAAGTCTTTGAAACAGGAAAGGCGTTGTGCCATGCTGAACACAACACGATCGCCGATAATGATATGCAAGGCGATGGCACAGGAGAAATGTTGGAGTTTGTCAAATCATCGTTGAAGGAAAAGGTCGCACAAGATCTCCACTGGCACACTTGATTCTTCGTCTCCAAGAATCCTTCAAAAATAAGCCTGATCGACGAGAGATTTGTTTACAGCCCAAGAATCCCCACGGAATACCACTGGCCAAACGTTTCACCCGGGCATGATTGTGTTGTTGTAGACAGCGGAAACGGTGGCGTTGTGGGGGAGGCAGACTCGAGGCACCACCGGTTGATTCAAGTCTCAATCAATCCAGAGGAGAGCGACTGAATCGAAATCCAAGGCATTATTTGCTGGGGTCGTCAATGGCGGCTAACGCTCACTTGACATCTCTCACTTGGAGGGAATTCAGTTGCAGGCTGGGCCGCCACTCTACAGCTCCGCGGCGAGGGCCCGACAATCCGTACAAAATTAGAAGTGTGAAAAGAACAGGTTGAAGGTCCATTTAGAGAACGAAACGGTGTTTCAGGTTTTTTCTCTACCGAGCTGTGGTTTTGAATTGGTCGACCCTGACCGCTGCATTGTTTCATCCGCTCTCAGTCCTCAATGAAGTCCAATAGCCACAAGCGAATAGCCTCGACTTTCTGATTTCTCCGAGTTGACACAAATGGCCAATATTTCAGGATTGCTGGATCTGTATCTATCCTGCTGTTGTTCTTCCGCAGCCCCCACGTAAGATCAGACGGATAGGAACGGAGTTTACTCAAGTGTGTGATCCTCCGGCCCTGACGCTGCAGAGAGGCGTTGTCTTCCCAACACACCCAAGTAAATGTTATTGAATTGGCCATTCAGCGACGGCGGTGTGCTCAAGTTGAGTTCTGAAGATAATGCAGCTGCGTCAGTTGGCATGTCACTGATACATCCATTTCGTATAGTGGCCCTAGTAAATAACGGTCACTGGCTGCAGGTACAGAGCAAAACGCTAGCGTGCTTGTCGGGCCCGTGATCCTTTTTCGAGACGATGCAGCAGGGCCAAACTCGCCTGCGAATATGGAGATCAATGGATCCAGTCACGATACGCGGTACCAGTACTCCGTACATGGCTGGTCATGGACCGTATAAGACAACTCTCCTCGGGTTTCTGTTGGCGCTTTCTTTTTTTCGGTTCAGTCTTTCTCCCCAGACCCAACAGCCACCAGCTATCACTTTGACAGCAAAGCTCTGGTAGCTTGTGCCTTTCTTCCTTTTTATATATATTTATACGTCGTCTCGAACTTCCCACCCTCTTTTCCGCATGTCCTTCCACTGCACTTAGATCTGTTTGTTGCATTTACACGGCGCCAATTCATCACATATATCATAGACCGGGCGTCTTTTCGTTCTTTCCGCATCTCAAGATACCCTCCCTCGTGGACCGCTTCGAGCTTCGTTATTTGTCGTTTTTCCCTAGGACCTCTTGTCGATTTCTGCAACCCGGATCACTATCACGAATCTGCTCTCGCACCTTTCGAACTCGGTCTCTTACTCGTCATCCGTACTCCTCACGTACAATTCTCGGCCACCTGCAGCATTTTCGATAAACCCATCGTGTAAGCTACCCTCCCGAGGACTTCGCATGTCCGTTTTGGCTCTCACGTCCATCACACGCGCGGCGTGATGTTGGCTTTGATTCGAGTGATAGACAAGCCTTCCGAGACTAATTACCTGTGCCCACTAGACTATTATAATATCTCACCACACTTGGTGTGACCTTGAATCATCGTCGTTCAATAATTATTCACCACTTTTCCGTCAATCGTCATTACTCGCATCCGCTGTTGTGACACGTTGCGGCTCCAACCCACATTCTCCAGTAAAATCCAGACGTCGTGAGACTCGTTGAGACTCTTCAGTGTTTCTGCAGCGCGCTTTAGGTCCCGGCGATAGGTCCCTTGTTACGCCACACCGTTGCTAGCCATCCACTAGCCCACCCCCGTCAGCTGCACCATCCCTGAATTCCCACCCTTAGAAATTCGAGCTTTCCCCCGAGATGTCCGACTTACGCTCGCCGACGGGTACTTCAATCCATCCTGCTCTCGCTCTTGCACCTCTTACTAAGCTCAACTCTGCTCCTCCTCCCACTCTGTCCAAGATTGATGAAATATCTCCGCAGACCGCAGACGTCCCGGCGCAATCGAAATATCAAAATGGTTTGATCGGAACCTCACCCACCGTGGAGAGCCTCCGCACAAAACAACCCGCCCGAAGTTCATTGAGCGCAGCATATCCTTCTGAATCACCCAACGATGGTCCACTCGAATCCTTCTCTACTGCTTCAACAGTAGGACACAACTCGGCGACGGCATCCCTCCCTTCTTCACCAGCGTTTCTACCAAAAGGCCAACAAACTTTCCAAGGTCACAAAAAGAACGCCTTGTCTGTCGAAGCAATCCCTAAGCAGACTATTCTTAAAGCACTCGCATCTGCTGGACGAAACCATAACCCACACAACCTGTCTATTGCATCATCGCTTAACGGAAACGGAATGGCTGCTCCAGCACCAGAGAGGCCTGGTACGGCTACATCACAAAAACTATCAGCCGCCCTTACAGACCTTGCTGGTCGAAATGGATCCCCGAATACCCCCCGCTTCTCGGCGCTTCAATCGCCATGCTTTTACCACGAACGATTCGATGATGCAGTAAACATTGATAAAGTCCTCGAGGAAATCAAGGAGGATGAATATATGTCACATTCTCGCCTTATGCAAACAGCAACTGGAGTTCGCGAGGTATCGAAACAACTTCAACGTCGCCCAATTAAGAGGGCTGTCCGAAATGTTATGATTGTCACCAAAGCCCGAGACAACCAGCTAGTTACCTTGACCAAAGACCTAGCCACTTGGCTTATGGGCACCCCTAGATATGGGTCTGATTTGGGCGTCAATGTCTACGTGGATGCAAAATTACGAAATTCCAAGCGTTTCGGCGCTGCAGATATGCTTGAAGCCCAACCACGATTCCAACACCTCTTGAAGTATTGGTCACCAGATCTTTGCTGGAGCCAACCGGAAAAATTCGACTTGGTTCTTACGCTTGGAGGTGATGGAACCGTCCTCTTCACATCATGGTTGTTCCAACGTATCGTTCCTCCAATTTTGTCCTTTAGTTTGGGAAGTTTAGGTTTCCTCACCAACTTCGAGTATGATCACTTCAAGGAGCACCTCGACAAAGTTATGGGAGAGGAGGGTATGCGTGTTAACCTCCGCATGCGTTTCACATGTACTGTCTACCGAGATGGAGCTGGCCAAGACATGGAAGAGGGCGAGCAATTTGAGGTTCTCAACGAGCTCGTCATCGACCGTGGACCATCCTCTTACATCTCCAACCTCGAATTGTATGGAGACAATGAACTCCTTACAGTTGTTCAAGCCGATGGTTGTATCTTTTCGACACCCACTGGCTCTACCGCATACTCATTATCTGCTGGTGGATCACTTGTTCATCCAGATATCCCCGCCATTCTTCTTTCACCAATTTGCCCTCATACTCTATCTTTCCGCCCTATGGTTCTCTCGGATTCTATGCTCCTCCGAGTATCCATTCCTCGAAATTCTCGTGCCACGGCCTATTGCTCATTTGATGGCAAGGGTCGTGTAGAACTCAAGCAAGGCGATCACGTCACCATCGCTGCGTCACAATATCCTTTCCCCACTGTCACGAGAAGTGGCAATGAGTGGTTTGATAGTGTTTCCCGAACCTTACGCTGGAACACTCGCGGTGCTCAACAAAAGGGTTGGGATGGCGCCGAGGAGAACGCTGAAGCAGAGGTGGAGTGGGATATCGACACCGATTCGGCGTGCTACGGGAGCGAAGATTCGAGCATTAGTGCATCTCCATTGAGAAGACAAATGAGCATGCTTGGCATGTAAAGTCTGCTCTCCATTGGATGACAATTTTTCTTTTATATCCAGTGCTGGTCATGGGGGTTTAATGAATTTGATTGGTTGTGGTAGAAAACCGGAGCCTGATCGTTTATTTCCCCTCATTATTGTGGTGGCGTAGGGAGGGAGATGATTATACACATACATTCTAGATTACGGTATTCGTTTTTACCTCTAGATTTTAATCATTAGACTAGAGATTATTTCACGAATACATTTGATGGCTCTGTTCCTCCTGGGTTTTTGGATATTTTCCGCCCTTGGAAAAGCAAATTTTTGGTCTACTTTTTTCCGTAGTCTATTTTTCGCTACTTACCTGTTTGGGTTGCTTGTGAATTTGATGATGTTGCCATGTGATCTGATGTTGTTGTATTTGCTTTCCCCCAACCTCCCTTTTTGTTTTCTGCTGCAGAGCTGGTAAGCCGCGAGTGCGGGGTAAATGTGGCTTTTGATACCGGCTTCTCATGCAGGTTTATTATCACGTTGCTACGCTGCTGTATGATCACATGCTGGCATGCTGCATAATCGTTCATCCCGTTGTTGCTACATGTCCGGGGTATGCATGTTTGTGATGGGTTCTGCAGCTCGAATACATTTTTTCGATATCACTTTTTGTGCGTCTATTTTTGGATCGGGTGATTGAAATTGCGAGCGCTTAGGTAGTGTTATTTAGGTGTTAGCTTGGCTTTATGTGCCGCCTCTATTGGCGTTTTACGCAGGTTGGGAGATGTAATTGTGAGTGTGAAGTTGGGTTGTTACTGGCCTACATTATGTGGGATCGTGATCACTATCGGCGTTTGCATTTGTGGAAAGACGTCATTTGTTTTCGGAAGCTAAGGGCGATGGTTGGTATTTTCTGACTTGAGGGGAGACTTCTAAGGGTATATATAGTGTTTGAAGAGTCTCGCTTAAGAAATCCCTATGCCTCGTAAAATTGTGCCTCCTTACAGGCTGGGTACAAAAAGTGCACTTTAAGTGCAGGTATTTTAGTGGGCTTTAGTATTAAAACGAAGTCGATGGCTTATAAGTATGAATCTGTCATCTTCATTCACACGCCTGAAGATTTTTATATTTTTAAAATGGAATGGATAAACTTACAAGTTAAAAGAAGAGTTCAAATAATAGAGTTGCATTGATTCTAATCATCATACACTACTTTGTTGGATTAGCTTAATTTTTCGAAAATAGTATTTTTAAAATTATGTGCTATTTGGGAGCGACTCTTACTTTTTTGAGTGAATATTTTCAATTTGAACTCCTGGAAGCGTTCAACAAGTATGAAGGAAAGCCCAAAAAAATTGGGTTATGAAATATAAGGCTTGAGAAATAAGGGATTTCTTGTTTTGCTCGTTCTTTTGGTCGGAAAGAGTGGTTCTAGGTACTTTCATTCCTGCATGCTGCATACATGTGACCTAAGTAGCCATTCTGTTATGTAGATACAATCCTGTAACTCCTCGCTTGTATTCCGGCCTTGGTACCCATTTTGAAATAGTGTGCCCCCCTGCATCATGGAAAAACTGCGATTAACCTGTTTTCCTCACAGCTCTGCGGACCACTTGAGTGCATTTTCATCCTCATAATCCTTCAAAACCTTCGCCACCGCTGTCTTTCCATCCCTCGGAGCAAAGTCAGCGAACTTGGGAGTACCTAGTTGAAAGCTAAAGTTCCGAATTCCCTTCAGATTCTTCAAGCCCTTGTTGTTCTCAAGCTATTTGATGAGCTTATCATTCACATACGGTAAATGTTGAATGTAATAACGGAGGTGGAGAGTTTATAGATTTTCCATGCTATTGATCATGGGGAATGTCAAGCTGGTTGCGAATCGATGGGTAGTGTCAGTTCGGATCCAGAACTCGAGTTCCATTGTCTTGATAATGTTGCGAGAGATCGGGTGGATGACTGAGAAATACTTTGTGATATGTGTCAGTTTCGTTTATTTAGACAGGTAATGAAAGGAACGCTTACGTCCATCATTCTGCTTGCACTGGAAAACTTAAAAGACTTTCTGCGATAGAATAATCTGGAGCCATGAATCTCAAGGTACGCTTGTTTGCAGAGCATATACAGCGCATTGAGTTCTGCAATTGCCAGAGTTAGCATAAGAACATACCACTCGTAGATCGAGAAAGGAAAGGGGAGAATGGTGGAAACGGCCAAAATAAATCCTGACTCGGGGAAGGACTCACTTTTCCCAATTCTAGCCATGCCCTGATATTCCCTTGGAGAATTGATAACACCATTTTCATCTCTGAACTTGTTGCTGTATTTGAATGGTTCAATAATGCCGATCTCGCCTAGATGATATCTTGATTCGCCAATGTTGTCGATGGCAAACTCCCAGACCTTCAAGCGCAAGTCCAGACAGAGCCTCTCGAACAATGGACCCGTGTTCGGTGCAATATTCTTGTTTCATTCCGGGGACTACAAAACAAGTCTTGGTTAGCTACAAATTTTGTATGTGGAGGTGGAAAACGGGGGGTGTAAGAGTCCTTACATAGAGGCCAGCTGCTGGAACAAGAGCTTTCGCGTTCTTCGTCGCAATTGGAATAGAATCTGTCTCTGCGGTGCTGTTCTGGGTCTTCTTGTGATACTCAAACTCAGGAGGCTGTATATTCTGTTAGTTCAGTGTTTACGGTGGAGTCGACCAAGGTCTCTCTACCTCGAACTGATCGAAGTGGCCGGACACTTTTCTGTGCTTGTGCAACACTGGCTTCTTGTTTGCCTTCTTATTTCCCTTCTTGCCAAGAGTGGTCTTCTTTTCCTTCTTTCTTGGGGTGGCCATCTCGAAGTTGGTTGTGCCGGACGCACGTTTAGTTGTTGTTGTCTCGAGGAAGTTTTCAAGATCGACGCGATCAATAATACTTAGCTACTAGCGCCTCTCGATCGCATTGTCTACCAAAGTTCATCCGGTAGCCCTAACTGAGAACAGTGGGGTGAATTGTCAGGAAAATCGCAATTGCCGCTGAAAAGTTTCTCGCTTATTGGGAGGGAATTGGCAAGGAAAAGGGATCTACGGAATCTATATTCAAAAAGTTCCCATGATCTATCTAACCCATTACGGAGAGACAGCCAATTAGGATTCGGGATAGAATATTTGTGTTCAAACATTGATCATCTGAGTCTTTTTTCGTCAGTCCGTTGAATACTCCGGTCATATAATTGGTGCGTGGCTGACATGTGTAACTGCCCATCTGTGTGTAATGCAGTCTAGCTTAGAGTGAGTTTGCCCTTATCCAAAAACATTGCGAGAACAGCTAACTCAGTTACTTCGGTCTTATTTTGAGTAATGTGAGTAGATCAGAGTATAGTTTACGTACTTTCTTGAGTGGAGTGCCGGTTGAGGGACAACTTGGGTTACTCAGGACATTAGCTAAGATATAAGCTAGAAAACTGCAATCTAAGTGGGGAAAAGAAATTCGTTCTCGAAATCTAGTCTGTTTTCTTTCAAGAAACATCTAATTGAACCATTGACCGGGAGTTGACCGGGGCACTCCCGGCCCGACCTATCTTACTCATTTCTTCCGTACTCTCCAGATTTTGTTCCCTCAAAAATTGTCTCACACAACGATCAAAACAGGTGCAACTTCAATCTATTATTAATTAGCTATTAGAGATTCGTTCTAGAATTTCTTGGGTAGTTTTCAAGCTTTTGTAGACAGTGGGGTTTTGCGCAGGATGAAATTCCGACGTTTATTTCATAGAGGCTAGTTACACAACATTCATCTGATATTGGCAGCCTATCAATTTCGAGGCGAAGCACCTTTTTTCACTAGGATTAGTTTCGGTATACCGCTTTTGGCAGCAATGTTCACCGCCCCAGATAAGCATATGTACGGTACGCCTTGTTATTGAGTTCTCAATAAGTATCATTTTTCTCTGCAAAGCCCATGGAGTTGCCTTGAACGGCGCGTCTCGTTTGGTCAATCAGGCTGACTTTCACAGATAATGAAAAGTTCATTTTGGGTAAAAACTTTATTCTGTGTAGAGCTACTCATCAACAAAAGCTCTACAGTTAAATGATATGGAGTTTCACAAAGTTTATCGCCCCTTGAAATCCAACGAGAGCCGTCTCCTAGTCCTCCTTCCCGCTGTGTTTGAAACGCCTATTGAGTGCGAACTTATCCATTCGGCTTTACTCGCTCGGACTTACACAGCACTATCGTACGAGTGGGGTTTATCAACAGCGGATCCAGATCAAAAGAAACACGTCGTTTTGGATGGCCAAAAGCTTCCTATCCGAGATAATCTTTGGCATGCCTTGCAACATTTGCGGTCGCCATCTGAGAAAGTCAAAATATGGGTCGATGCTATTTGTATCAATCAGGAAGATGATTTGGAACGAAACCATCAAGTGGGATTGATGAAAGAAATCTACAGCAAAGCCACACTTGTTCACATCTGGCTTGGGAAAGGAACTCCGCAAACCTGTTACGCTTTTGGTTTGCTGAAAAGATTCTGGGAAACTTCTGGGTGCAGGACACACGAAGGCGTCGAAGAGTTGGCATACGTAGCCAAGAAGATGAAAGAAGCTTGTCAATACGGAGACGAAAACAATGAGACTGAAGAACTCATGATTCCAAAACTCGACGATGTATCTCAAATGGACTTCGGTTCTAGATTAGAAAGAGAGACGGAAATAAGTCGAAGGGTAGTGGTCCCCTTTTATTCTGGGCACGAAAACTGGAGTGCGCTTGCCTCCATCACAGATAACACCTACTGGAGGCGAATTTGGATTGTTCAAGAGTACCTTCTAGCTCGGAAAACGAGAGTACACTGCGGTTCCAACTGTATTGATGGTATGGTCTTTGACGGAGCGCTAACGCATGTTCTGAATCACATTGTAAAACAGCTTCCAGAAATCCATCCGATCACTCGAAGAAACGTTCTGTCTATCTCAAAAAGTCCAGGCTTCAGACTTTCGAATTGTAGAAGTTATCCCAGGCAACGTACATTACTGGAGCTACTTGGTATTTGCAAAGAATCCGAAGCATGCAAGCCGCGAGACAGACTATATGCACTACTAGGCTTGGCTAGTGATGCCCCTGGAGATCAGAGAAGATATGCAATGCTCATCGACTATCGTAGCACCGACACAGCAGTCAAATCCACCTTCGCCGAAGTCTTCAAAATTACACATGAAATGGCGCCGCTCTTGGACTACACGTTGAGAGACGCAGAAGTAGAAGATGTCCGGTTGTGCATTGATAATAGCATCGGTAAAATGCCATTTCGAATGGTATGCAATTCGTTTGATTCCATCAGAGAAGGCCAACTGAGACTTAATTGGCGAAATGGCGATCGCTCAATTATCCCGGAGAACTATATCAAAATGACCTACTACAATGGCGAGAACTGGCTCATTCTTCAATGCGATCATTGCGGAACTCCTTCCAAAGGTGACATCTCGGTCCATCAAACTGGAACTCTTAGCACTATGTTTGAGTGCCTCAATTGTTACAAATCAAATACTATCTACATCCAAGCTGAGGACTGCTGTTGCGAGTCTTGCAATTGTGAAAGACAGAGAGCGAAGCGAGCTGAGGGTTTCAAAGATTGGGAGGAATCTATAAATCATGAGCACTGGTATCAATCTACGATTCTGGAAAACAAGAGAGACTTGAGTTCCTTCAGATTCTTAATCAAACAGAAACGCAAGACTGCCAGGCGCAAGGGCACACGAAAAGCCAGATGACTTTGGGTAAAATTATGGTACCTTCAAGTGCAAATCCCTGAAGTAATGCTCGAAACTCTTACTCGACGAATTCAAACACTGCTTTACGCTCCGCTGCGGGTTGGGTTAATTTTCACAGACAAGAAGATAGCGTGGTTTTCTGGGTGGATTTTAGAAGTCGAGTCTATGGAAGAATGAAGACATAAAGTAAAAAATTGTTAAAGAAAAGTTGAGTTGTCTGTTTACAAATGTGCAACTCAACGTAACGGCGCCTTACAGTACAATGTCACAAGCACATGTATCGAAATCAGTCCCATATGTGCGGTTGATAGTATCTTAGAGTCCTAGGAAGGTAAAAGGCGTGGTGGTTTCGTCTAGGTATTCAGATTGGATGTTGAGACCTAGAGGGGGACGACGCTCTAGGTCGATACCAAATATGTGGTGTGCTGATTTAGAGAGATAGGGGTTTGGTGAAGGAGGGGGAGCTGGTAGTGTGCTTGATTTTTCATTCCTGAGTGTTGAGGTTGAATCTGAGTCGAGGGTTGGTAGGTATTGAAGTGTTGGCGAGGGAATGTGTACGCAAGCTGGAGAAGCAAGAGGTGATATTCTTTTGGAGCCGCGGGGTTTGCGTTTTTGTCCGTCACTATTGCTTCTGCCAGGGTGTTTTGGGGGCATTGGTGGTGGGACTTATTCTTTGAAGGGGGACGATATGGTACTTATATCGATGCGGAGGTTTGCTTGGTGTTTCCTTTGCCTGGAGAAGAGACTGTATCGACGATGTCGAGTAGTCTTTTGCGCTTTTTGTTTCGCTTCCGGAATTTGGTTTTCATGTGTGATGTAGTTTTTCATAGCTTTTTGGGGAGCTGGCGAACTTATTTTTAGAGCGTGTTTTTGTTTTTGTGTGTCGAGAATTAAGGAAGATCAAGCGGGAAGATATAGAAAACCATTGACCAACTTTTTAGTATAGTGATTCACAGATGACCGCCAGAATTCATCCCCAGGAAAAACATAATAAAATTGCAAACCATTCAGAGCCGTCGAACTCCTCCACTCTTTCATAAGTAACTCTAGGAGATAAAGAATTTAAGAAATTGTCAAAGCAAATGCCAGGACTCTTGATATAAGTTATAACTCCAAAAAACGCCGTACTTCAAATTCATAGTGGTGAACCTTAATTATCATGCTTCCGCTCTTCAATAAATACCTTAACACCCAATTGCTTGTTAAACCAATAATTACGCATCTCCCACTCTTTACCAGGATCTACAAGTTGAATACGAAGTTCCCTAAGAATCCAAGGAACCAATTCATAAATCTCGCTTAAAGAAATCTACACCACAACAGTAAGCCCCTTTCCTCGTCCTCCCTTATAAACCCAGCCAAGTAACACAAAAAGAGGCACTCACATTCTTCCCAATACAAGTCCTCATCCCAACACCAAACTGTATTATCGTCCTCTCCATCTGAAAATGTTGCTGACTATCCCGCTCAATCCACCGCTCAGGCCTAAACACCTCAGCATCGTCCCCAAAAACATCCTTATCATACTGCACAACCGCCGCATTGATTCCAACAGGATATCCAGTAGGGAAATAAGTTCCAGAAATCGTAGCTCTTCCATTGGGAACTGTACGTGGCATTGTGAGACCGACACTAGGGTAGAGACGCATTCCTTCATTGATATAGGCTTTGAGATAAGGAAGTTTAGTAGCTTCCTTGTAGCGAATAGGTAGAGATAATTTTTGGTTTGAAAATGCTTCGTCAATTTCGGTTGTGAGTTTGGAGTAAGCGAGAGGGTTGAGGAGGAGGTGGTAGAGGAGGCTGGTTATTGCTGTGGCTGTTGTGTCTGCTTCTGCGAAGCTAAAACCCGCGATGTTAGAATTTTCAACTTTAATGAGGAAAGGAGAACTTACAGCGAGTTATGAGATTCCACGATAATATCCTCGTACCCAAAACCAGTTCTTTACCTTTCGTAAATTCAATCTCAAGCATCTTTCGAAGGATATCTCTCTTCTCGTCTTTATTCTCGCCAATCTCTTGCTTTCGTCTTTGCACGGCGGTTTTAGATGCTATTTCAAGATTCTTGATAGCTCCTAAAGCACCACTAACAGTTGACGAAAAAAGAATTGTGGACAAGAGGTAAGGTTTTGTCAAGTAAGAAGGAAGTGTACCACCAATCGTGAAAGCGGGAAGAAGGGAGTCGATAGCCTTCATGTAACCACCGATATCTTTACTTCTCTCATGAATCCGAACATCTTGCCGTAGAACAGTTCACCAAGGACATCGAATGCGTACCTAAGGGTAATTAGCTACCCGCTCAAGCCATTCTCCAATTACAAAACAACAACAAGCCACTCGAAAATGGGGTACTCACATCCCAACCCACCCCCCAAGATCGACCACCTCCTCCCTCTTCGCATATCCCCTCATCCTCTCACAAAACACTCCAATACATTCATCTATAGCCCCCTCCTTCTCAAGCACACTACCCATAGAGTAAACACCCTGAACAATCCGTCTGCGCTCAAAATGCCTCTTCTCATCCCTCGTAGGGAAATGCCCCGGATAGCCATTATTAGGCGGTGCCCATGCATCGTAGACATCAGTCTGCAAAGGTTAGCTCGACTCTTTTTTTTTAATGAAGTGAGATTGGATGGAATTTATATGTTCATATGTTTTACTTTTGCAAAAGTCCTCTTGGTCTTATAGATTGTCTTAATAGCTTGTGGATCTGAGCAGGCGACTTCGTTGGGGGCTATGCGGATGAGGTATCCTATTCCTTGAAATAAGTTTCTGTAGATGTTATGATAATTGTGTATGAGTGGAGGTGCTCACCATATTTTTGGTGTAAAGCCCGTTGTGTATATTCCAAATTACCCCTTGCTGTTTTCCACACAATCCATATTCTGGAGATGAGGCGAGGAAGGGACCAGGGATGCGATGTAAGGGATGGAAGTAACGACAGTAAATGATCCGGCTTGCTAGATATATACAAAGGAAAGTGATGAGCGCCGGTACGAGAGAAAGGTTCTCGAAGATCATCGTGAAGTAATTTCGTCGCCAGAGGGGGGTTGATAACTATGTGGGAGTGCGCTGAAGTATGAGAAGGAACTCTTTTTCCGATAGGATATGGATGGATAAATGAGGTCGGGATACTCGGAAGCTGTGCCTGTAATGTTGGAACCAACATAGAGGGTATCCGTCTTCGCGTACTGGTAGATTGCTAAGCGAGCGACCCCTCCCCCTACTCTCTATTTCGACGAATAAGTATGTTCGAAAAGTTCTTGCCGTTTGGAACAAGCAAGCAAGGAAAAAGCAGGGGAAACGAGGATATATCTTGATGTTTCGATTTCAATTTTCTGTAAGACTGACGATCAGATTCCTGGTTGGAGGAAACACTTGTTCCTGATTTCCAGAATGAGACACATCATACTGATCTCGATTTCTGCAAGTAAAGCGAAGTCCTGCTTTCGTGAATAATTTTGTCTATTCGATAGGATTAAATACGTGAGGGAGGATAATAACAACAAAAGTGAAAACTTCCACAATCACAACGATTCATAGCCCTAGCTCTTTCCCAAAATCTAAAAAAAATAACATGGAAAGCCCGGGGTATCTGAATTCCATACCTCATACCCCAAATCAAAAGCTCCTCTTGCCCTTATTTAACTCCACGAAAGTCGTGGGTACTGTAACTTGCGCCGAATACTCCTTTTTGAAATGCCCCTAATAATTTTGATCCCGTATTTGTACCTCATCCTTCATTACAATATCACAATGCCCGAGGAAACGTCGCCCCTCAAGCAGATTTCCCCATACTGGTACTCCATGCCTCATCGGCACCTTCATCTTTGCCAGCAGCACCTACAATGAATTCGAGAACCTTGCTGACTCTTTCGTTGAGTATTCCAGCTTGTCCCATAGTTTCTGTTGGCGTGATTCCTCTCGCTTGTAACCCGGCAACTTTCGCTCTCCAAGCCTTTTCTTCTCTTTGTTTGAGGGCGCGGTCAACACGCATCGGCACAGCAAGTGTGACGCGCACAAGATGGATCGTAAGTCTGGCCCTTCCGACTACATCCAAGTATCCTAGCCCCATCAATCGTTTTTGAACTCGATGGATTCGTCCGAGTTCGATATAAATAAGTAGGGCATAAGTTCGTGTGGTCAGAACCAGTTCGCGAATGCGAATAAAAGAACGTTCGACATTTATCACGACTTCCTCACTAACGAGATTCGGATATTGTGAATGTAGCGACTCGAGCCATCGTCGAACAATAACAAAATCTCCAGTAATAAATTCCTGGAGGATAGCCTCAACGGCGCTTCGGAAAGTGTGTTCGCCCCCTAAGAAGGAAGTTTTATCTGGGAGAGCGGAGGATGTGGGTTTAGAGGCGCGGTCGTATGTTCTTCGCGCGCTGGGGGATTTGAGTATGTCGAATGCGAAACCGAGGCGCTGAAATGCGCTGCATGCAGTCGTTAGATATTGGTGGTTATAATTGCAAGAGAAGGAACAAGTACCTAGTGGACTCGCGATGGAATGGAGGTTTATCTGGGTGGCAGATCTTGGATCTTTCGAGGTAACATCGTCGCAATTCGCTAGGAGAGGCTGCTCTGGGAGCGCCCAATATTTTATACAGCTATTAATTAGTTATTAGAATTTTTCCGATATTCAATTCCGGACTTTTGTACTTACATCTTCCTCCTGAAGGACGTCTGTTTGTTGTGGACTTCCGTCAGCATACTTGCTCGTTCTTGCCTCCCGGATCACATGTAAAGGAAAGGCAAAATGATCGACTGGACTGACCCTGGATGATATCGTTTTTTTGATCGAGGAAGGCCTGCTGTGTCCGACTGGTGTCATCAGACATTATATAGGCATTTAGAGTGCAAACGAGCGAGGAGGGGAAAGGGACATAGTGACAATATCGTACAAGTGACTCTTTCGAAAAGAAGGAGGGAGAAGGAGGAGGGGGAATTGATCTGGTGTTGGATGGGGACGGGATTTGGAACCACCCAATTTCACATGCGACGCTTATGTCAACGCCTAGCCCAGACATTTTCACATGGCTAATCGGCTCGGTCGGTAGACTGGTGGCTGGACCGAATGTGTCAACTACACGGGCCGATACCGGGCCGTCTCGGAGTCTCACTTGCCGAGCGATTAGATAGCGAATCACTCGATAGCTTGCCGTCTTCTTGAAGCTTGACTTGGAACTAAAATCAACAATCCAATAAATACCATTCACAGAACCACTAACAGATATTCCAAGAAGCTGCAAATTGCTCAAGCTTCACCACTCCTGTCAAATATGAACTTGTAGTTACAAATTCATGACTGCCTCAACATGGCAGATCAAGAAGAGGGCGCACCCCGGCGTGGTCGCTCTCCACCAGGAGGCGACAAGTCGAGCAACCACGTTCATTTCGATGCCGCCAGTATAGCTACAGCATCAACGGCTGAAAATGTCTCTGGAGATACCTCTGTTATGACCTCTCCCTTGAGTATGGATTTCAGAAATCCCGAGCTAGACGACCAAGAGCTACCCAAGTTCCCTCCCCTTCACAACAACAATCCCGATCCGAGAGGCGATGGAGCAGACGACGAGGAGTCAACCGCACAACCATTTCAGAGGACGAGAAGTCCCGGGTCGGATTTGAAGAGGAATAAGGGGGCGGAATATGAGAAGGTTGGGGACCAAGGAGTGTGCAAAATGCACAAGTTCTCTTTGTACGAAACGGCAACGCGATATTATATTGTGGGAGCCGATGTGATGGATAAGCGATTTCGAATTCTCAAGATTGACAGGACGGCAGATGCTGGGACGTTGAGTATTGCAGAAGACGAGATTGTTTATACCAAGCAAGAGATGATCCAGCTGCTCAATGCGGTGGATGATGGCAACAAGAGCACGGGTGGCATGAAGTTAAGGAGTAGTACATGGGGTTTACTGGGATTCATACGCTTTACAGGGGCATACTATATGCTTCTAATCACGAAGAGGAGCGCCGTGGCTATGATTGGAGGCCATTTCACATATTCCATTGATGGCACCGAACTGGTTCCATTGACTACGGGCTCCAGTTCTCGATTCAAACCAGACTTGAAAAATAGCGAGGAAGCACGGTTTCTGGGAATTCTCAATAATCTCGACTTGAATCGTTCCTTTTACTTTAGTTATTCCTACGACATTACAAGAACTTTGCAGCATAATATTATCAATGAGAGGGCAGCCGTTGCCAAAGGGGAACCATACCCCCATCCGCAGGACTACAATTCCATGTTTGTATGGAACAGCTATATGCTTCAACCTGCTGCCAAAGAATTGAAGAATACACATGATTGGTGTTTGCCCATTATCCATGGCTATATTGATCAATCTGGTAAGTCAATATGGTGATGTGAAGGTTCTTGACTAATGTAAACTAGTCATCGCCGTTTACGGACGGAATGCATACATCACAGTGATCGCCCGGCGCTCGAGATATTTCGCAGGAGCTCGTTTCTTGAAGCGTGGTGCTAATGATTTGGTATGTTTATGCCATCTCCAATAAGACGTCATTTTGCTAACTCAATAGGGATACGTTGCCAATGATGTTGAGACTGAACAAATCGTGTCGGAAGCTCTCACAACCTCATTCCATGCTCCAGACGGCAAATTATTTACCAACCCAAACTACACTTCCTATGTTCAACATAGAGGAAGTATACCTCTATATTGGACACAAGATAACACCGGGGTGACTCCTAAACCACCAATCGAGCTGAATCTTGTTGATCCCTTCTACAGCGCGGCGGCGTTGCATTTCGATGATCTATTCAAAAGATACGGTGCACCAATATATGTGCTCAATCTTGTCAAGTCTCGCGAACGAACACCTCGAGAGTCAAAATTATTGAAGGAGTTCACAACTGCCATCGATTACCTGAATCAATTCTTACCCAAAGACAAAAAGATAATCCATAAAGCCTGGGACATGGGTCGAGCATCGAAAAGTCCGGAGTCGGATGTCATCGGAACACTTGAAAGTATTTCAGAGGAAGTTCTGGCCACCACCGGGTTTTTTCATAATGGTGACGGAATTACGACTATACCTAAAGTGCAAAATGGAGTAGCAAGAACGAATTGTATTGACTGCTTGGACCGGACGAACGCTGCCCAATTTGTTATTGGAAACAAAGCACTGGGTTACCAGCTTCATGCTTTGGGCATCATCGCGGATCCGGTGGTTACTTTTGATACGGATGCTGCTAACTTGCTCACTCACATGTATCATGACCACGGCGACACAATCGCCATCCAATATGGTGGTTCCCAACTGGTAAATACAATGGAAACATATCGAAAAATCAACCAATGGACGAGTCACTCGCGTGACATGGTCGAAAGTTTCAAGCGCTACTACAACAACTCTTTCCTCGACGGCCAAAGACAAGAAGCATATAATCTCTTCTTGGGAAACTACATCTTCACTCAGGGCCAACCCATGCTCTGGGACCTCGCAACAGATTACTATCTCCATCACGCCAACCCACGAGCATGGTCCGGTCGCCATCGAAAAAGTTACATCAACTGGTACACACCAGCCTACCTCGAAAAACGGGTCCTCCCAAAATATATCGGGCCCTCCGGTCTTTCAGTGGACAAACCAACAGGCTACTTTGACGACTACTGGTTAGAATTCTATAAACCCCTCGCCCTCTCCTCAATCCAGAAAGTCTTCACCTACATGGGAAGAGCAAAACTCAACTCCACACTCCGCTACATACCCCCCAAACCCACACAAGAAGGTCGTTACGACCTCTCCCCCTTCAAAGTCCGCACAGAACAAGACCAAGATGTCCCCGAAAAGAAGAGACCTCGTCCTAAAGGCGTTACGATTTTAGAACCTAGTGAGCAACTGGAGGAAAACGATGCTGATGATACGGCTTCTATACGTTCCACCGCTACGGCGACGAAGAGAATCAGTATTCAACGCTGGCTTCAACCTATTCATGAGAAGAATCTTCAGACGCATGGGATTATGAAGGATACTACGGCGAGGGATAAGGAGAAGGAGGAGGTGAAGATGAAACTTACGCCGTTGGATAAGAGTAAGGCTGCGCAATGGACTTTTACGCAGGTGGTGCATGAGAGTTTGAATCCGAGTGTCAGTCGGGAGGATACGGATGATTATGCGAGGTATATTGAACATCCCCAGCGGTTACCACTTGTTGTCAGCACGGAGGTGCCGAGGGAGTTTGATGGCGAGTATGAAAATTATGTTAGGGGGAGTTGGATGGATATCGGAATTGTGGGGGTGGGTGGGGATTACGTGGACGAGGATGAGGGTCTGGGTGTTTCGGTGGGAACTGGTGTTAGTGTGAGTGAGCATGGGATTGGTGAGGCTGTGAAAATGGGGGTTAAAGAGGGGGATCTGGAAGAGTATCGGAGTTTCTTCCGGGTTGCGGAGAACCCTTTGACGGTTAAAGAAGACGATTTGGGGAAGAAGAGGTATAAGGCTTATAGGAAGTGGTTGATGGGGAAAAGTCTTTTCAAGCAACAGCCTGTTGATTGATTGATTGATTTTGTACGTTTGATGGGGCTCGGGTTAGCATAATAGGTAGCATTGGTGTTTGGAGTTTTGGGGTTCTATGTGTAGTGCTGGGATTGAAAGGGATGGGATGATAGATTGATACCATAGCATACGAAGATGACTTTTACATTCATTCTTTTCCCTCGAAAGATACTTCTCACTCATGCACCTGCTTCATTACCTCGTCTCTCATCGATCAATAAGCACCTTCCCTCTTCCTATAATCAGGCGTCGGCACATTCGTCGGCTCCTTCAAACTAGTCCAAACCGGCACCCCAGTGTCAAGAGTAAAATTCGACAACTTCACCCCCTCCCCCTCCTGTCCCCAGACCAAAACAGCCAACCAATTCGTTCCATGATAATTCAGCACTCCCTGAGGAACAGGGAACGCACTCTGGGGTCCGACATTATTAATGTATTTCCCATATTGCCATCCATTGACATAAAGCTGCACTCTATAACTCGCTGTTGCTCCGGAAGATGTAGTTCCATTTCCGAAAGTAAAAGAGATGGGGATATCATAATTCTTGGGGAGGTTCAGGTCAAAGGAAGTTTGGTATAATGAAATTGATGGCTTGGTCGTTCCAACGAGGGGAGAGAGGGAGGACCAAAAGTGGTTTGGGGGGTAGGGTTGTGTGTACCCTTGTCTTTCAGCGAAGAGACCTCCTTCATTTAGAGGACCGCGGACTTTATCGATATAAGATTCTCCCCCCAGATTTCCGGTCAGTTTCCAAGTTATGGCTGTTAAAGGACGACCAGAAAGATCATAGGAAAGTATTCCTCGGGGAGTCTTCATTTCGTCCGGTCCAACTACCCAGTTTTCTTGGAGGCCGTTGTTGTCGATTACTACTGTGAAAACGTAGGTCTTACCAGCTGCCAGGTTAGGAAGCGTGTATGTTGAGTTATAGGCAAGTGCTCGGTCGCTGCCGGTCCAGGATCCGACATATGTTGTGTTCAACCAGACGGAAGAACCGAAGCCACTTCCTCCTTCGGTTTGGATTTTGAAGGTGCTTTCATTGCCAGTAGCTACGAAAGATCCGCGGTAGAGGAGGACACCGGCGTGGTAACCGTAGTCGGATGAGAAGAGAGATGTTGGAGTTTGGAGCTTATATGGGTTTGTGGAGTTTGTTTTGGATGCTGTTGTCCAAAGGGAATCATCATATCCAGGTTGGATTTCTGGGAGACTGTCGAGGTATTTCCAGTCTAGTTTTGACAAGTCTGGGAGTGTGACTTCTGGAGCGGTGTAGGGAATTGTGGATGTCCATTCTCCTGTTACTGGATCGGTGGTGATTTCTAGCTTGATATCGTTGAAGTGGAGAGATCTGACACTTGATGGCGCACCAATCACTTTAATGGGTGTAGTGGCGTTGGCGTCTCCAGTCAGGTGTAAGGCTGGGCCATTGATAAATACCGTCCTGACAAGATAGCCAGCTTGGACAATGACAGAAGTTCTCTTTTCGATACTTGAAGTGCTGTAAAAATTTTAGTTAGCATTCGTTAATCTCTGGATGGATTGAGAAAACTTACTATGCTCCCCAGGCATCATCTCTGACAAAATCAGGGGTCCACAAATTATATGCTGAGTTTCGATCAAGCAAGTAGATAAACAGATCGCCAACCTGAGCAACTTGTCGTGTTGGGGAAACTTTCCAGTTAAGTACAACACTTCCGTTGTTCGTCTTGGATACAATATCACTGCCCTCGATTTGTTTCAGCGTGCTGTTGGTAATCACCGCGAGCTCGTGTTGTTCTCCTGGTCCGCCATATACGACCAAAACTGTCTTTTTCTCGAATTTCTTCCAGGTGAAAATCTCAGCCGATGAGTAGAGGAGGGTGGTTCCCCCAAGATCGTAATCAGTGACATGAAATTTTGAATCTCTTCCACTCAAAGTCAGGGTCCCATCGATTTGTGGGATAGATATTGATCCTTGACTAGTCTTTACATTCAACTTATAGGTTGTTGGAGTCGTCTTCTGGTAGTCGGTATGTCTGACGATACTGGAAGGCTGTTAGCTTCGCAAATAGGAAGCTAGGAGTCAGTTTTCACATACTAGAAGTTGGTCGCTGAGCCGTTGCCGAATAATGGAGTTGTGAAAATTGAGGAGCTATCCGTGTAGCTTGCTGTGCCTGCTGTTCCTACAGATGCCGTTAAAAGTGCTGGGCTGACTTTTACGAAGTTGGCTTCAAGCTTCAATTCGCTATATTTTTCTCTGTAGATTTCACGATTTTCAGCTATGCTGGAGCCGTAATCATAACTAGTGTATCCACCGGCGTGACCTAAGTTGCCCCAGTTCCTAGTTCTTGTCAGTAAATATATTCCTAGCAGCATACTGTAAACCCCAAAGAGTCCCAATTACTTACGTTCCGCCAACTATGATGATTAGTAGGTTTACTTGTCAATATCAGAAGAAATACTTACAAATCATATAAATATTCAACAAGGTAGCACCGGCAGCGAGATTGTTCTTGTAAAACACTCTCTCAAACTCATGGTTAAGCAACTCAGAGCATTGAGCAAAACCCTGTAGCACATTAGCTACTATCTGTCACATTAAGATCTTTGAACTTACGAGCCCCCCCCAAGGATCGAAAGCACCACCTTGAAACTCAACAAGAGAAAATAAAGTAGTTGGACTTTGGTTCTCGTGAGTTGCATGCCAAGTTGTAGGTAAGTTTTGGGTTGGCCATGTTTTGGGGTTTGCACAATCGAAGCCAAGTGGGTAGGAATCGTGGCCGTAAATATCGACATTAGCTTCTTGTGTTCCATTCCAGGTTGATCCAGGGGCAAAAATGCCTACAATTCCGTCATTAGTCCACCTATTTTCGCAAATGGGACATAATGATCATCACATACCTTTTGGTGATGCATCATTGCTAATAAAAGGAACAATAATTCCGGCATCCCTAAGTTGCTTATTGATATACGCAAAGTACTGCGGATCCGGAAAGCCACCTTCAACATAGCCATCCGCTCCAGTGTATTCATTCTCAGGTTGAACCAAGATAATTGGGCCACCATTTGTAATTTGAGCTTTCGCAATTGTCGCCCCAATGTGTGCCATGTAGTTATCCGTTGAAGCGAGGAACTCGGGGTTTCGTGTTCGAAGCTGTCCTTTGACTCGTTGGAGCCATCCTGGAAATCCTCCACCGCTAACTTCGGCATTTATGTAGGGTCCAGGTCTAGCAAGGAGATAGATTCCTGCCTCTTTTGCGGCATCGAAGAATGGTTCTAGTGCAAAGACCCCTTCTGCGGTGTACGTTCCTGGTTGCCCTTCTAATAATGCCCAGTCCACATAGAAAGATACGCAGTTCTAGGGATCAATTAGCAAATCTCCAGGGCGGAAAATGGGGTGATGAATCAGAATGAATCTCATTTACTTACAAAGCCTAGAGATTTGATCTTTTGAAAGACATCGATATATAAATCCGTGACCGGCAACCGATATGGGTGGAATTCTCCGGAGAATATATAAAGTCGCTCCCCATAGACCTTTATTGAGTGTTGATCGAACGTCACCTATTCACAATCTTAGCTCCAACATTAATGAGCCCTAAAAAAGCATCCAGACTTACGATATCTTGCAACCCAACATTGTCTCTATCGATAACTATCTGCCTTCCGCCAATTGACATGGCAGCAGCTTGCGCCGCGAGAGCCAGACCGGCCAGAGCATTGAGAAGCTTCATTTCGACGAGACACGTTTGACAAAAGCTCCAATGACACGGGAAAGTAGGAAGCAGGAAAACAAATTCAACTTATACTTATGAGCCTAGCTATAGCTTGTGGATATTTGGTACCACGCCATCTTTGCCACACATTGCTGCATGCATTTAATCCACTGAATCCGAGTTCGTACGTACAAGTTTCCTGGTAACCGTGAAAGATCTTGCTAGGAACAGGTACAGAATTCGAGCAAGGTAAAAGATGAAATGCCGAGATGACGCGGGGTAGAGCTCGTCAAGCATTTGGATTGACGAACCACAAAGCTTGAAATTAAACGTTGATCGCGGTGCCATAGCCGCCCCTCGTGCGGGGCAACGTCGTGCAGAAAGGTATCTGCATGATGCTATTCGGATGCGAGGTTGTTGGGGGAAAGCGCTCCAATCGGAGTAAATGGTAGGCAGTAAAAATGAAATACAGGGTCAAGACGAGGAGGGAACGGGGATAGCGGGGAGGAGATTGAACTAATGCTCAAAGTCCGTCCGAGAGATCAACCGCAGACTAATGTTGAGCCTATTCAGTCGTGTGGAACTGTCACAGACTGGATTGAAGCTTAGAAAACACCGTTAGGGGAAAGAAGGGAGAGCCGAGTGGTAGAGAGAAAAAGCAGGCAGATAAATTTATAGGACAAGAAGATGAACTGCAAGAGACAGTCTCGCTCGACATCTTGCGCGCTGATGAGGAGATATTTGTTTGGAATGAAAAGTCCCAAGTCGATGTCATCGGCTATATACATCGGGTAAATGTCGGATCGGTCTGAAGTTTCTCCAGGAAATGTAAGCATCCTGAGCTTTACAGCCCTATCTTTATTGCCTCAGACATTCTTAGACAATCTAAATCGTTGCGCGAGAGCGTTTAGGAGAATTGAGATGTCGAGATTCTGATTCTTCTAGACCTCGTCGGACAATAAATGTAGTTGTCCTAGACCCTCTCGCACAATATTTACAAAAGCGGGTGTACTCAGAAGAAAGCCCAAAATATCCAGAAGTTTCGGGACACAGTCTCTTTTTTGTCGTCACAGCTAAACACTGGATGATGGGGCAGCATTCGTGGATAAGAAGGCCGGCAAGGGCGGTCATATTTCGCAGTGAGAGCTCTTCAAATATGGTACTTTGCTGAACAACTCAATCGAAATGTCCTTCCCTCTCATTTCCTGTGGCTTTGTTGCGAACAAGTATGTGTTCATCAAAATCAAATTCAAATTCAAATTCAAATTCAAACTTTCGTTTTTCCTTTCCCTCTGTACATTGTGCAATTGCCTTTTGAGCGTGAGCTGCATGGTGGCGTTTCTATTTTTAGCCACAGCTATCCTGTAACTTGAGCAATATTCTCAAACTCCATTTCTTAAAAATGCTTTGTCAATACTGCGAATGTATTCGAGGGTTGAAGAACCTAGCATTTGTAGAATGTCGCTTTCCAAATAATGAGTGGATAGCAACATCTAGCAAGGCCGGGTGCCCTACTTGTTATTTCCTGTCAGAATGGGGCTGGATGTTAGGCGCAATCAAGGAGCGAAATCCCTCGTCTTCAACTGGTCTTAGTTTCATTGCGAAATGGATGATAAGCTCCACCAACGTTGAACGTGAGGACGGCACCATTGAAACCCAGAAACATGATTTAATGTGTATGACTCGATATGAAGAGGAGTGGGGGTGGACAGGTATTGGACTTGGGCTGTTGGATATTGTTGGAATCCATGGTAAGTACCCCACGAGTATCAATAAGTGAAAAGTGTTAATTATCGAGCAGATCAAAAACTTCTGGCTGGGGAGCAATGGCTCATTTCTGGGATTTACAAAGACCGAATGTCCCCCGGGTGTCTTCAACTAGCCAAAGATTGGTCACATCAGTGCGACACGGAGCACCCTGGCTGTCTCAAATACGAAAACGAACCCCTTCCTGACCGAGTTTTGGATGTTCGCTTGAATGATTCTTCCGATCCGGTCTTGAAATTATCTAAAGATCTCGATGCCATCCAAAAGTACACACGGTATGCTGCACTAAGTTACTGTTGGGGAAAGAATAACACACTAGTCACAACAAAAGATACATTGTCAGAAAGGTTGAACGGCATCCCTTTTGATAGCTTTCCACCGAGTCTACGAGATGCGGTTCTCGTTACGAGAGCCCTAGGGATTCGCTACTTGTGGATTGACTCTCTTTGCATCATCCAGGATGATATAAAGGACTGGGAACAACAGAGCGAGAAAATGGGAGACATATATCGGCATTCATACATCACTATTGCTGCGACGTCGTCTCCAGGTACCGACATAGGCTGGCTCGAAGGCTCTATTTCGGAAAATACACCCCTACACCTCTGGGATCGGGACAAAGCTGACGAGGAGAAGACACATTATCAATCTTTCTTGCTTTCTTCTATCTACTTGATACCACAAACGAAACCCTGGGATGCTCTGATTGACAATTCGCCTTTGGGTAGTCGAGGCTGGGCTATGCAAGAACGACTGCTCCCAAGTCGAGTACTTCATTATGGCTCTCAGCAGCTTGCATTCGAATGCCTCTCGGGTACAAGCACCGAAGCAACGGAATTTCTACCTAACGCAAAGCAACAGGGTAGGGATACTATCCAGACCGGACTTCATATATCTCGGATTGGTCGCTCAGAGCATGGTTCAGCTCTCCGACTCGTCAAAGAAGCATTTTACAAGAACACGATTCCTTTACCAGTTGACGTTGGCTCCTACACTATGACGGAATCCAGACAACCTGGCTCGGTAGAAGAACGTACTTTGCTGCTTTGGTATGAACTTCTGCGTTCATACTCCAAGCGAGAATTTACATACCGGCGAGATAAAATCCCAGCATTACTCGGTATCATCACCATTTTTGAGGAGCGCCTTCGTAGTGTCTTACCGGCCGATGTTTCCCTCTGGGAGAAATTTATAGCCGGTCTTTGGAAGAATGATATTCAAAGAGGACTATGTTGGAAAGCTCCCAATAGTACCAGGATGAAGAGAACACTCCCTCCAAGTGCTCCGTCATGGAGCTGGCTTTCCATCGATGGCCCGCTTCACTTTCCCGATGAACTTGTTCATAAAGACTCGTCGTCATGCGTTGTTCGTATTGAGGATTGCGATTCCAGCAAATTTCCCTGTTCCGGACGTCTCATTCTCAAAACAAAATTCGAGAGGCTTTCCTCGCTGGTGGAACTTCACCAATTTGCTGATGAGGCCAAGTTGGATGTATACATGGATGTCAATACTCAAAGTACTGATGACCAAAAGTTTATTCTGGCTTATCTGGCGACTTTGTGGCATGATGTTATAAATGAATTCGATATTGTTCCAAACTGGAGTGTTTACTTTTTGATACTTGTTCCTTTTCCAGGGGATGAAGCTTTTCAGCGAGTTGGGACCGCTAAGATTAAGAATCCTTGGTGTTCTGGTTTAAATTCTGACTCTTATTTAGGGGAGGAGGGGGAGATTACTGTTTTATGAGCTAGTTACATTTTGGCTTGGTATGTTTTGGAATTCATGTCTGGAGGGAAGGAGGACATGCGATTCTTAAGCGAGAGCTTGATGTTGATATTATCACTACCAAAAAACCAGCCGAAAAAGACATCGTCTAGACTACATTTCCATACATAATATCTTTTACTCTTCCATTACCCTTTGAGGTTAGATGTCAACAGTATATTATTTTAGTCACGTGGAATTGAAATGGAGCTAAACTATTCCTGGAACTGAGAGCTCAGAACCTCTGAGTCCAAGTTGCGACTGCTTCAATTGACTGACAACGCCAAACCACCAAAATGGCGACCTCAGTTCTTCGCAGATTCTTGATGCCCTCGGTGCGAATGCCCTTCTCCATATCCGCCAAAAAAGTCGCATCACCCACCCCCTCTCTGCGAAGAAATTTCTCAGCAACTCCAACACCATTCTCAACTTACAACCAAGTTGTGAAGGTACGCCTGCTATCCCCTCTAATTCCAATGCGCTTAGGGAGCAATTGATACTGATGTTTGAAATAGGGATGTCGAGTCCAACAACGAGCCCGTAAAGCCGTTTCCCCCGCCCTCCGCGACGTGAACGCCCCAGAATTAAAAGGCGTCTGTCTGAAAGTCGGAATCACCTCCCCCAAGAAGCCCAATTCCGGGCAACGAAAGACTGCAAGAATAAGATTGAGTACTGGGAGAATCATCACTGCTTATATTCCTGGGGAGGGTCACAATGTGCAGCAGCATTCGGTAGTTTTGGTTCGTGGGTAAGTTTGGCATATGCTTAGTCTGCAATTGTATGGCATTGGATGGGGCTGACATTTTTTATTTAGTGGAAGATCGCAGGATTGCCCTGGTGTGAGATATCATTTGGTTAGAGGGGCTTTGGATTTGGGCGGTGTTGGAAACAGAGTTACGAGTCGATCGAAGTACGGGGCGAAGAAACCGAAGAAGGCTACTGCATAAGATATCGAATCGGACAACAAATATGGAAGTTGGAGGGATGCGATCGAATGCAGGCCAGCTGCTAATGCACTACAACGGACGTTGAAAGGACATATTCCGTGTACTTGTATGTACCATATATCTTGTACAAATAAATGGCGAGGAAGAGATCGCTACCAAGCGAATGGCTGTTCAACCGCCTGAAAGCAGGGAAACTCGTGTCCCAAATAAAAGTTCCGGGGTTGGGCCTTTCATTTTTGTTCATTATCTTTCGTTCTCCCCCGAAAGCGCCCAATTTCTTTCCTTCCCTTTGCGGGAGAAAATCAAGCTTCCCATATCTGAGGGTAAAAGATCACTTTGTGTTTCGCTAGGTTCCAATTTAGAAGGTTGTGACGGGTCACGCCCTGAGAGTTGCTCCTTCTTGCCGCAAGTGTGTCCGGAAGGGAAGGGACGACCAAGGCCCAAGGCGCAACAACAAACTCAACGATCCCGGCGCATCTCTCACGCAACTTCGCAAGGAAGGAACGACCAAGACTAATGACGCTAACTCAACTCAATAAAACCCTCGCCACCCCCCCTTCTCTCCCTTCCCTTCTTCCTCTTCACACAACTTCTTCTCCTTCGAAACTACCCGAATAGCCCCCAAAACCTCTCCATTACACGCACTCCCAAGGCTTCTACACGAGAGACTAGAAATGCCAACATCTGAGGCCAATCTCTCAGACTGATCCCGAGGTAGCTCAGAAGACTCACATGTGTCCCCGTGGCTCTGGTCGGTTCTCTTTGGCAGGCTTGGCTACCTGGGTTTTGGAGACTCTTTTTCCAATTGATCTTGTACATCGTTTTCCTTCCTAAACAGTGCGCGATTGCCAACGTCGATGATTTTAGAAGGAGGGTTTGGGAGCTCGATAGAGGTCGTTCCTAGTGAGTGCACAAACTGTACACCTCCCTACTAACCACACCCGTCTTTCTTGCGCATCCAGCAATTCTGATTTTTCGAGTTTCTGTTCTCCATCGCCACCCTATGCCTCACAGACCCTTGCACGTCATTTTTTCCTGTCGAATTTGTCCTATTTTCAAACAAGTGTTGGAGATGGGTTGGCAACTCTTCCTGAGTGGGATGGAAGCCAATGTTGAGGTGCTTGATTATGCGTCGTATCGCGGTTTATCATGCTTCTTTCCAATTTTGCCAGTTCATTTTTTGTTCGTATGGGGCTTTTTCCTGTCCAGAGCCCTGGAAGTCGATGTGTTTTCAAGGAGTCTCAAAACGAGGCCCTCTCTTGGGCTCGGGGATCATACGATTCATTTCCGTCAAGTTGTTTACCTACAAAAAGCAAACATACTTATCACGTGGATGGTGTTACCTCAAACGCCGTCCGGTCACGTCCAACTCCTGCCTCAAGACCTACCTCTGCGCTTATTTCATTCGTCTTTCAATCCATACTTCAATTTACAAAGGCGACATGGCACCCAAAAGAAAGCGAGCAGGGGTTGGTTCAATCCCTAATCACATAGGAGTTCCACAAATCATCTTGCGCACCCCCGGCCAAACTCCCGACATTCTCTTGAGCGTTCTCAGGCAGGACTATCATGTCCATTCGATGGTCTTGAAGTTACACTCGCACTATTTCAGGCGCTTCCTCGATTCCCCCGTAAGTCAGATTCTCAGAGCGATTTTTCATATTCTAATTGTTTCGGGAGTAAGGGTTCCTTACTCCCGAGACATACTCGAAAACTCTTGAATATTTCTGAAAGAAGTAAACTCACTCCGAGATCCTCATGTTTAGGACAAATCCGGTGAACGGGCCTCACCTGAATTTCGATATCACTATGTTACAGTCATCGATGATGACGAGGCTTCGACTTGGCGTGGTCCAACTTGGTCTTTGGAATCTGCGGAGAAGGTTAGACGAAGTTTCTTTTCGGTTTTTCTTTAGTCTATAATACAATATCCTGCTAGTAAGTATAAAATTCAAGGCTACACCAGCGGAACCTGCAAAGATATCCCCGTCTTGAGAAGCGAGAAGAAAAAGCTGAGGCATTTCGGCAGCTTTTATGTGCAATGTACAACCAGCGATATGTACTCCAGAGTTATGATCAGTTGAATGCATTAATGGAGGTTGCCGATTTCTTCTGTGCACTGCCTGTTGTTTCCGCTACAGTAGTTAGGTCATTAGTAACGAGTCCGATGTTTAGAAAAGATCCCGATGGAGGGTCGGGCAGCAGTTTCGCACACTTATCAATATTGATTGTCGGACTGCGCACAGAAACTCTGAAATACTGTCCTTTTTCGAGAAGCCTTTGTGGATATTGTGAGTGAATGGGAGGGGTTTAAGAAATCTGCGGTTTTTGACGACCGCACTCCGTCGTCTTTGATAAATATCTCGGTCTTTCAACTTGTTGAAAGAGAATTCCACGTATTTCCGAAATGGTAGCCAGATGAAATCATTATATACTGATCCTAATGACACAAGGCAAATTTGTGCCAGCCCGGGGACATCCGGGGCTCCAGTTGAAATCAGCAATGAAAGGAGCTCCCTTCTACCGAGGAATAAGGACTCAGATTGAAGAGAGACTAGGAGAAGGCCCAGATAGCCTATCAGCTTGCGGCCGAACGCTATATACCGAAATTAAAGAAGCATTGGACGAATTGTTGCAAAAAAACTTGGTTTGGATCAAATTCATTGCGGCCCAGGAGAAGAAGGATATCACTTGCGTACGTTTCTATGTGCAAATGTCACGGATGAGGATATGCCTTGGGATAGTTCTGAGATCGATTGGCGGTACCTTTGGTACTTCCTGGGCTGTGGAAAGATACCTTGTGGATGTGAGGGGGTGGTTGATCATCAAGCCGGAAAATCCCATGTGTATGAAGTTTGACGTTTTTTAAATTTGTGTGTTTTTATTTTTAGCAAGCGAGTAGAAGCAGAGTTCTTTTGGTTGGAAAATGATATCGCTCGTTCCGAAACGTTGGTTTTGATGGTAAATGTACGTTTTATTTGGGAAGGAAAGCTCTTCCATAAGCGAGCTCCGGGATATGTTGCTTTACAGCCTGTAGTTAATTTAGCGGGTTGTGTTTTCGATGAAATGTCGATTAAAAGTTCGAAAGGAACAATCAAGTCTGTTATTAGTCACCATGCCTGGTTCAATTGGGAACTGAAATGTCTACCCACCTAGTCCTTAAACATTGCTTTCGTTTTCTTAGTTGATGATGTGCGAGAGAAGGCCACCCGTCACCCGCGTAAGATGTAACTCGTTAGTATACGAAAAGCCGGAGAGAGAAACTTCAAACATGTTGTAAAAAACAAATGTCTCAGTTGTGAAATTTTGCCTCTCAAAAAGAAGAATGAGAATGCGAGGATTGTGTGATTGGTCCCCGGTTATATCCGATCTTCGAGTATCGGCAGAATAAAGAAGATTCCGGAAACCTTACTAAGGCCGATTTACATGCGTTGAATGAATAGGAATGGTGATTTACTTAGCTCAAATGGCCTGCGGTCCTGTGGACCTCCACTAGTCACCACAGGCAGAAATGCTCGCTTAGCTCCCCGAAGAGACTTGCCACCGGAGTATAAATGCTTTGTCTAACCCACCATAAGCCCATCTATCTGGTTCGTGGTTGTCGTGAGTAACCGCCGATTTATAACGCTTCTGAGTTCTCAAATAAAAAATCAACTCCCTGACAGCATAAGAAATGAGTAGAGTAGAGTAGAGTAATAGTGTCCTACTCTACTGTACTCAACCGATTTCAAGTGCTACTCTACTCTGCTCTACTCCACTCTGAGTTACTTTGAGTAACTCAGAGTAGTATCGGGCAGATACGGAGCGATCACCGAAGTGGCTTAGCGAGAATTTAAGTAGGTAAATAAACAAGTAAACAAAGTAAAGAACGTTCCTAAGTAAAGAATACTTCTTTATAAGCAGCTAGCGAGAGGCTCTTTAGTGCAGCTGATTTAATAGTTAATAAGCAAAGGAATAGGCTCTCTAAAGACACTTTAGGGAAGATACTTAGTCTTAAGAGCTGAGGTCTTTTTATAGAGGAAGAGAAGAAAGAAGATAAAGAAGGAGACTTTAACTTTGTATACTAGTCTATTATTAGTCTCTTATTAGATCTTTTATTAATAGAATCTATTTAATCTATTTATAGTATACTACTCTGAGTACTTAGAGTACTCAAAAGGAGTACTTTACTCTACTCTACCTAAACTGATTTTTTTCACTACTCTACTCTACTCTACTCTGAGTAACTTTGAGTTACTTGGAGTAATTGAGCAGTTTGTTCTTACGCTGCTCCCTGAGAGCTAAAGATCAATTGTAAAAATTTTAGTCAGAAACCCCCGATAGCCTAGCCAAGAGACCAGCACAACTGGGATACGAATCCATGGTTATGAGCCCTTGTTCTTTTAGAATCTTTCCTGTCTAAGGTTAAAATAGCGAGGGGGAGGTGAGATGATAGTCAGAATCGCACAAGGACACGTTGATGTCAATGTCTAACTTTAACTCTTTTTATCCGGCATCATGTCATACTATACGAGACAAGTATAAACCGCAACAAAATCTTCTTGAATCCACCACAGTGAAATTTTTACTCAGTTCAATCGAGATGAAAAAAACGTCGTTTTATAATGCCAATTCTAGTGCTACTCATTCCTGGCTTTTTACTAACGCAGCCCCCAAATCCAAGTTTGAAACCATATATCTACAATCTGCCCCAACAGAGGCAAAATGAATCAATCCATCCACACAAACGCCTTCCCCAACCATGCATGAATAAAGTTATTTTTCAAAATGCAATAAAATACACCTTTTGAAACATAGCCATCTGATTAAAAGATCTCTTCTCTTTAATCTTGCTCATTCTCATATCCTTCTGGTTTTGTCAGACCGTTGATTTCGAAAAATCGGGATGTGCCTGAAATTTATTAGCAAGGGTTCAAAAGTCCAGTTTTGAGTTGACTTACAAGAGTATCCCTTCCAGTCAAAGTTGTCCTTTGGATTACAGTGGCACTTCAAGTCCAATCTTGTCTTTTGTCCAGTTGGGCAGTGGGTGAACGGAACGTGGTAGTAAGCAATGTCGTTGAAGAAATGGATTTCTTCCTTTTTCAACAATAAACCGGCAGCAATTGAGTGGACTGGCGCATCTCCCCAACGTTCATAAAAAAATCCCCCATCTTGGTCGAGAGCATTGAAGTAGTCCATGTAAGGCTTTGATCTGAGCCAGTCGAGGTTACCGATCTCAAAGTTGGACCACATGTGGCAATGGTTGTAGGTGTCTCCGCCATCATCACTCAAGAATCCCATCGAGTTACCCTCAGCAATGTGTTCTGGGTGCGCCTTCATGAATTTCTTGGTGCTGTCCCAGAGAGTTGGGATGGTCTCGACGTATTCGTACAAACTGAGGACGAAACTGTACTTCTTCTTGTTGTCGGCCATGAACTTGAATGCATCGTAATCGATATCACAGAAAAGCTCAACGCTTGGCTCCACACGCCAGTACCACTCATAGTTGAGCATAAGAGGTTGTTGGAAGAAGAAACCCGACTCGAATCGGCACATGTGACGGTAACTGATAGAATCTCCGTAGATGATCTTGCGCTGAGCCATGTCCTCGCGAACCTTCTTGGCCTTCTCTTGATCAATGTGATCGGGGAAAGACCAGTGCTCCTTGGGGATCTCTCCGTAATGTGTTGTGCCAGATACCAATGATGTGGTGACCTTCTTGAACTGGTCATCGAAAGGCTTGTCGTTTAAGAATACCCAGTCATAGTTGAACTTCCTGTTGAAACGATCTTCCACTTGGCGGATAGATCTTGCAATTTCCCAAATATCCGAGTTTCGTGCCAAAGAGACAAAGGTCGCATTCATTCGTGGCCCTCCAGCAGTCGCAGGAGGAAGTCCTGGAGACACATTAGGTGTTGTCCCTGTTGCCGCCGGCGCAGCGGCTTTCGTTGGTACTCCTGTCCATGCTGTCCCGCTTCCTGGGACCGGTATCCGCGGTGTGTTCGAGGAGTTCGATATGAAATAGATGACAGCAAGGCCCTAGAATTGTGGTTAGTCGCTGGCTATGGGCTAGATGATTGATGGCGAGCGCGATGGTATTGACAGTGCTAGAATGACGTACAAAGAATGCAAAGAGAATATATCTCAAATATCTGGCGGTTCCTGACGCCATGGTGGCCTCTTTCCCAATGGCACACTGAAAATGAAGCCTCGTTGAATCTGGCGATGGCTAAATTCGAAGATGACAGGAATCCACGTATGGATAGGGACTGGGCTTCGTATGCCGAGCACCCGAAGGGATGGTTCGTTTTGCTTCTTCTCTCCGCTGTTTGCCAATAGCGAGATGTGGCAAATCGAAATCAAAGAAGAAGAGGGGATTGGAAAGATTAAAAGGTGGTGGTGATGCGCAAAGAGGTCTTGCTAGGGACGCGCAATGGGAGAAGAAAGGAGGTCCCAGGAGGTGGCCGTATTCCTGCGCTGCTTCAAATAAAAGTTCCAGTCTCCTTGCGCCTAAAGAAAGCTGGGCTCGACACCTGGCCTGAGTAATCCCTGTCACGTTTGCTAGAGTGAGACAAGGGGTGTCTTTATAACGCGCTAGTCCATATTCAGAGACTCTAATAGTCGTGATGCCGAGCTATTTGGGTGCGGCTCTGATCGTTGGTGCTGGGCTCTTTTCCCCACCACACCAACAACTTCCGTACTCGGATTCTCGCGACTGTGGTGAGGTCGTCTCTCCTTCAACTCACGAAACCTCCTCTTGGTTCTCTCAATCTCGCCTTCTTTGGTTCAATCTCAATCTGAAGACAGCTACGTTGCCTATTCACTTCTCAAACCTGTGCGCGTGGAGCCAAGCGCTAGTACAGCTAGATTCGCGATTCTCGATAGGCATTTCTTCCTTCAACTTCGACCTCGTTGTCAACTTCACCTTCCTTTCGCAACCTTCGTCTACTTTGGATCGCATCTACGTTACTTGGTTTCTTTCAACTTCTACCAACGGCTTCAGAAGAAACTGCGCAAGCACCTTTCCAAGTCGCTAGCTCTTGGGCTTGCACTACACTCCAACGTCATGTCCTTCTTTGGCTTCGACCCGGCTATGCCGCGCGACCAAGGTCACAATACTCGAGCTCCTGGCTTCTCACAAGCATCCGACCCTTTTGCTGGCCCTCGACCGGATGATGATGACGATGCGTGAGTACTTCACCTTTGACTTAAGAGTGGAATTCTGAAGTTGTCCCCAATTCACTATCTAACACGTTATAACAGACTCGACTTTGAGGACACCTACGACGGTCTTGGTGATCAATTGGACGAGACGGACGACGCCTTCAATGATGATACTTTTGGTGGAGGAGGGGTAGGCACCACGGCTGGCCCCGCTGCTAAGCAACCCGTAGGAAAGGACTTTGATTTCTTTGGCCAAACTGCGAAGGTTTCCGATGCCATCACCGAGGAGCAGCTTCGATTTTCTCGCTCGCAACCCCCACCAAGAGCCGCACCTTCAACTTCGACATACCAACAACAGTCCATTCCTAAACCCACAAGAACTGGATATGAACGATACAAGGATCCCGAATATGTTCAGGAAATGCAGGTTGATGCCAACTTGTGGGGTGTTGCACCAAAGCGGCCTGCTCATGTCTCTGCTCCTTCTAATGAGACTCCTCTTACCCCCGGCTTGCCATCTGGTGGACGGAAGATGATGAGTTTGGAGGAAGTTGAAGCTGCTATGCGCGCACAAGCCAAGAAACCTGCTGCATCTCAAGCTCCAAGTCAAATGCAACAGCAAGCCCACCACCCACCTCCAGCACAATTCATGCAGCCTCCTCAGCATTATCATGACTTTCCCCAACAGGCCCAGCAACCATTCCCTTATCAATCTGGTGTTCCTCCGCGTGAAGAGCCTCGACAGGTCCAAAGAGAGCAACAATCCCACCAACCTGTTCACATTTTGCAAAGATCACAACCACCTCCTATACAACCTAATGTTTCCACTGCTCCTGCCCAAAATTTACAGCCCACTCAGATCTTGCAGAACCCAAATCGGTATTCGGGCGAGCAGCAACAACATAGAAGTGCCCCTGCAGTCCAACGACCTGGCCACCAACAACATCAATCAGGCTCACATCACATTATCACCCACCCTCAACAGCTTGCCAATTTGTCCGAAGAAGATAGAGCAGCCTTTCTTATGGAAGATGCAAAGCGCGCTAAGCGAAACCATAAGATATTCTTACTGTCTAAGGACAACGGTCTCATGACGCCCCAAGACAAAAACTTCATTACTCGCATTCAATTGCAACAACTCGTCACTGCAACAGGTAATCCTAATGAGCATGGAACCGACCCATCGCTGTCCGAGGACTTTTATTATCAAGTTCACAATCAAATCCGAGGTGGTCCACGCCAACACCCTGGCCAACCATTGAGTAACTTTGCTCAAACTTATTTGTTCCAAACCGGAGGACGACATGGTGGTATGCGACGTCAAGCCCGTGGAGGTGACAACCATATGCAACGTATGGAGCAGCAAGTCGCTCGCGCTGTTGAAGCTGCCAAGAACAAACCTAAGAACAAGCAATTGGTAATCGAAGGCAGTCTTGGCAAGATTTCGTTCAGCAACGCAAAGACTCCCAAGCCACTTCTCAACATCAAGCGCACCGACAGTGGAGCTGATTCAAACCATCCTGGAGGTGCTGCTCGTGATCGCAAATTGCACGCAGGCGTCAGTGGAAGTGACCGCAAATCAGTCCTAACTGATATTGAGAATGTTTACAGCACTTTGATGCAGATGGAGGATCACGAACGTCACGTACCACCACCGCTAGCGCCGGATGAAATCAACCCGGAGCTTAATGGTCTTCATCAAGACTGGAACGCACGAGAAGAAAAGCTCAACAAACAGCTCTGGGCTCATCTTAAGGTACACGCACCTATCGGCGCTACCGCGATCCATCCATTCATTGCTTTCCTATCTTTCAGCAAGGGCAAGAAGTCCATTCCTCGTGTATTCCGCCATATCAACAATGAGCAGAGAACTACCATCCTTACTATGATTGTTGTACACCTCGACCAGTTGGATGTTGTTCGCCAAGGTCTTATTCAAGAGGGGGAGGTACAATTGGACTCTTCTACTCGAGAAAAAGTGGAGTTGTTCTCTCTCGCAGTCATGCCAACGCTTTTCAGCTTCCTGAACGAGATCGGTTTGGCTATTGTCACTGGTCTCTTAGGTCTTGTTCTCAACAGAACCAACATCGATCATGTTGCACGAACAAGAATTGGTGTTAGTATGTTGACAATGCTTTTGAGTCGAGCTGAAGTCATCAAGCCCGAGGCAGATGCTCAGGAGTGGGACCAGTGGTAAGTTGAACGAATGAATTTTGAAAACTAAGTACTAATGAATATAGGGTTGTCATGTACAATAACTTTTTCGACGTCCTTGAGCCAACACTTCACCACATTTTCCCAGGTACCGTCAATACTGGCGAAGATGCCTATATCTGGCAGTTCCTCGCCCTTATCGGTATTGGAGCTAGCCCCGAGCAGCAACAAAGACTGGTGATGGCCGTCAAGGATCGTGTCATGGATACAGTCTCCAACGCCAAGACCCTCCCACCAGCAATGTCAGTCCAGCGACTTAACAATGTCGAACTCTTTATGACGTCGATCGGATTGAGTGTTAGCATGCTTGCATGATGACAATGTTTTTATACACCTCTTATCAGCACAACAATTTTCTTTTTTTCACGAGATACGTATCTGGAAACCGGGAGCGAGGATGAGATGGCTTTTGTTTTCGATATTGATTGCGGAGGGCTATATTACAAAAATTTTGATTGAGCGTCGGCAGCATTTGCACCTTTTCTGTTTTTGTGTAGCGGTCAAAAAAAGAGTATCCCAGCCTGGAGATATGACTGGAAAATTTTTATGAATACAAGGGGAACGAACGAACGGATTGGGGCATACCAACAGCATTATTTTATGGCGGTGATCAGTTCTTCATAGGGTTTGAGTGGGCATTAGGTATGATTGCATGTAGCACGGAGACTCAATATTTAAGTTTCGGAATGAAATGAGAATGAGGTCTTTAGACTAGTGGGGAGGCAAATAAATCAAAATAAAGATTCTACCCATGTCTTGAAACTTTGGCTGCGGTTTCTATTATCTCGTGACCGATGTGGCCGTCTGCAATGGTGTTGTATATTTTGCATATATTTTGTGCTTCTGTTGTAATTCTGAAATACGGGTTTTGCATGGGGGAGACATTGAGAATTTTGAAATATGGGAGTTGTTGAGCATTTGTCGTGGTTAGCTCACGCTTGTAAGGTGAGGACTATAGGGCGCTTCGCTAGCTCCCCAAGTCTGGGATTTGAAGAGCTCCCACTCATTATGGGAGAGCCGAGAGGGAAGAGAGAGGTGAGAGGGGGCTGTTGACGAGGATTTGGCGATTTGAATACCAAAATTGAATCACTCGTCAGCAGGAGTGAGGGCGTGTAGATGCGCTCTCTTGAGGGCTCTATTCATTGCATGATGCCTCGTGTCGCTCGTTGATGCTCTATAGTAGTAACAATACCATTAGCATCTCGACGTTAAGACAGACAGCCACCAGAACTGCACCAGCCGAGAAGAGACCACGGTTCATCTACTTTTTGTTACTTGGAGAAGGAAGGCAGTAGGCTGGGGGAGGAGATGGTGGGAGAGGGTTGGTCTTGTGAAGTTAAAGGAAAAGCAATGTTAAATTCAGGCGGTTATGGCGAACTGCGATGTGAATAGGAATGAAGTGATGAAGAAAGGATTTGGAATCCAAGGGAGGGCGGGTCATACTCCGAGCTAGTCCATTTAGGTGTTAGGTTGGGAAGTGACTCGCGCTGACCCTCGATGTTACTTTAGCCCTCAGGTGCAGACTATCCGGCATGATGCATCAAAACATTTTTGCAAGTCAAATTTGATTGATCTATGTATTTGTTGGCTAAATACATTGCTCTACCTCAACCCATCTAACAAATCCTTCAACTGATTCCACTCTACAGTTCCCTCCCAACTATCCTTAGCCTTCCCCATGATCCCCCTAACTGCGCTCCTTGCCTTCATTTTCCACCCCTTCTCAACCAAACCACTTTCCCCATCATCTCTATCCCTCCCTCCATAATTCTCATACGCACTTACAAGCCCATCCGTAACCTCAACCACTTCTTTAAACTTCTCCTTCTCAGAGAGCCACGCTTCATCAGAGGCTTGACTGCATACCCTCCACGCCTTTTCCGCACAAGAAAGCGCACGAACGTAATCACGCGTGAAGAGAGCAAGTTTCTCAGCGAGAGTCCAGAGAACAGGCTGAGCAGTAATGAGCGGTTCGATTTCTGTCTTGTAGAATTCTAGGACTGCTCGCGCGAGACTCCCCCGTGGTGGGTCGTAGATTCCGGTTTGTTGCACCTCGCCGAGGATGTTGACTCGGTCGAGAGTTATCACTTCGCTGACTAGAGCCCGAAGAATAGAGATATCAATTGCGCCTTCGCCGAGTACGGGTGAGCGGATTCGAATTACATTTCTTAGAGCTAAGAGAATGTCTGGATACGAAGGGGGCGATGATCTGGTGGCGATTGTGAGAACGTTATCCCAAATTTGCCAGTTGGAGTGAGCGAGCGAAGCAGCTCGTTTATAAGCACTGAGTGCTTGTCTCAAGATAGCTTTTGCATCTTGTTTTGGGGCTTGAACCGCTGGACTCTCATCGTCTTCTTCTTGGAGAACAGCAGCCGATTCCTCGCCAACGGAAGCCGCAACCTTTTCGAAGGATCTGAGTTCTGAGTGCTTGGATAATAACGCGGAGCCGAGGTTGGAATATGTTTTTGCATCTGTATCATCGATCATGATGCTTTGCTGGAATGCAATGATGGCTCCATCCCAGTTTCCTACCCGTAAATCGATATCACCAAGTCGGGACCAGGTATCATTGTTTTGACGATTAACAATTGTAGCTTGTAGATACGCTTCTCGGGCTTTCTCGAGATTCCCAGTTTTGGACCAGTATTCGCCTAGAGTGCGCTGAGCGCGTGCATAGCGATGGTTGGAGATTTCCCATGCTCGCTCCCAACATGAGGGGTCTGCATTGAGATCACCGAGAATACACCATAACCTTGGAGAATGTGGGGGAGGAGGAGAACGCATCTCCCCATCCCAGGTCTCAGCTGCCACAGCTTCGGCGTCAACGTTGTAAGTATCCATTTCCGGCCCTTCAGATGAGTAATACAGCTGTCTGCGAACGATCTGGCGAGCCTTCTCTTCTTGGCCAACGGAGTGATAACACAAAGCTACTTCAGCCCATAGCTTGAGACGTTTGAAGATTTCCAAAGCGCTAACCAGAGAGCCGACACCAGACCAAGCAAAAGCGAGCTCTGTTTCAAGTTCCCATCGTGTGGGTGTGTTGAGCTGGAAGATGTATTGTAGACGCTCAGAAACGGAGGCTGTTTCTGTGGCTTTAGCGCGTGGTAAGAATTGAGTGACTCGAATCTCGGGCACCCCATCGGGAGATGCTATTGGCTCTTCAGTTGTGTCGGCAATAATCTGATCAACTATAACCTGTAATTGAAGGACACTACGCTCCTGTGTTCTGGAGCGGTGAGACTCGATTCTACTCCGTACTAGAAGAGCCTGCGTGTAGATTTGCCAGTTGGTTGGTTTATCGGAAAGTACACGAACAGCATAGGGAAGGACTTCTTCGCTATTTAGTTTGTCGAGTGGAAGGAACTCGTCCTTGAGTGTGGCTTCTGCAAGAAGAATGATTTGATCTAAAGGCTTGAGTTGTGGTTGCTGGTCTGGAAGCATGCCAGCAAGTGCAGGCGGTAGATTGTCCACTTTGTCAGACGTGGATTTGGCGTAGTCGATAGATTCAAGTAGTGTATCGTCGTTCAAATCCAATGCCTTTGGCACATTTCGATCTTCATTTGACAGGCTGGTCTCTTCCACTGCCTTTGATATCCCATTCAATGATTCTCCGCTGTCTTCCTTGCTCTTGGCAAAAACAACCAACTGAGAGATGTCGTTTTGCTGAAACTTTGTTCTCTTTCCCAAGGCTCCAGATAACGCATAGTTGAATTCCGACGTCGTTTCGGCCATTTTCAGATCCTCTTTTGCTTTCATATCGAGGCCTTGCATGATATGAATCTGGGCCTTCTCTAAAAGGAACTGGACCTTGGCCTCGGTCGAAAAGGTCGAAGCTGGTGCGAAAAGCTCATCCTCAAGGTCTTTCAAGTCCTTTTCAATGATATCTTGCAATGCGTTGGTCTCCACAACCCGACTGAATGAAATTCCAGAGAGTAATCGCTGATGGTACGAATTTATCCTGATGCGCATCCATTTTGAGTCGGTGAAATTGCCTTGGATAATCTTTGGAAAACAAATGGTGAAGACCATCCGAGCGAAGCAGAAGAGCTCAAGGTAAGGAATGTGTTGATATACGGAAACTCCGTCAAGCTCTAAGCTTTTAAGACACTGGTCTCGAAACGCCTCCTCTCTCTTGCCAAATGCATTTTTCAGATCCAACGGCGGTCCCGTGACATTGATTTGGAGAAATGCATTAAATGCAGCCAGACCTGCGATCAGGACCAAGATCACATCGGCTTCACTGCTGAGTGATCCATCCTGAATAACTGCATCTTGTTGTTCTTTGGTTTGCCCTACAGTCTGTGCAAACTTCTCGAATAGGCTTTGCGACGTGGGGGTTTCAAGCACCTTTTTGTAATCGCCGTCGAGAAACGCGATTATGGAGGCGGAGAGCTCTGGGATATATTTGAGAGAGCTGAAATTCAGAATGAGGCTATCCAGGGACTTCCCGTCAAGAAAAGAAGTTTTGGGCATTTTGATGTTGTTTCTGGTGACTCCAAAGTGCTCGCAAAGGCAAGAAACATTTTTTTGACGGCGCAAATTTGTAAGCGAGATCCGCCCGTAAAGCGGCAGTGAACACTCCAGGTTCGTACCGAGCCTGGCTCTCTCTTTACTTGGAGCAATCTAGTATATCAACCCAAGTGAATTAGAATAAGTGAGTTTGTATTAATATTTTAGATTATGTTAGAGCGTTAGAATAACAAGAACCAGGCCCCGATTTACTGCCGCTTTTATTGTCACCTCAAGGCACCTGAAGCTATTTCAATCGGAATCACGTATCTCTCTCTCCGCGCTCTATGTATGATAAAAACTACACGCTATGACCCCTACTCCTGGCTTGACGGGCTGATGATTTTGCAACAGACAATTTGTGGACAAGGGGGTTCTATCCACACATTATGCTTAAGGAGTATTGGAGTAATGATGAGTATCGTTGAGTAATGTTGAGTAGCGATGAGTAGTAGAGTGCGATTTGCAACAAATATGCAAGTATCACGTGGGGCGCTACCCAACCACCAGTATATGCTGGTATTCTTCTACGTCAACAAAATTACATAAGAAGACTTTCGAGGAAACGTAAGATAATTAAGAAGATAAAATTCCCCACTATTCTACGTTACCTTGCTTAATTAATTGTTTCTTCTAGCATCTTGGAGAAAAAATACGATGGGGAAACCAGAAGAAGAAGTTTGATATCCTCACTCTTTACCCTGAATTATCATCCCCTAGTATTCTTTTTCAATAAAATTTTCTCATGGAAGAAGCCTTAGTTCTTTCACGTCATTATGAATAATGCGGATCTCTTTTCCAAAAAAAGATATTTTACTGTTGCCACTGAGCGAGATATAGTGCTGATGTGGGGCTTCTAATCTGTACCCTGACGAAGATCCTCAGCCTCCCGAGACTCGGATCCTTCAAACCATCACGGCAAAATCAGGTAGAAGAATCTTCTGGAATTACTCCGTACTTGACATTGCGGCGCAAAACCCACTTTCAAAGTATCCCTGGCAATTTCAAACTCACGAACTGTTGTCCTGTTTAGGTTGATATCTTCCAAGCGGAGATTTCAATAGCGAGATCGTGTCATACCAACCAATCACCAAGTACCTCTAAGCATCGCAAAATCCTTCCAATGAGCGCCAAAGTAACATTACAGTTAGGTAAAATTATGGCTCATCAAAAGATCTTCCCATCATCCATTTTTACATTGAACATTGACATCAGAAGTGAATAAGCTTAGTTCCTTACTGGTCCACCTCTACCATTCTTTGATATATTATCCTAGGTCCGACTTCTACTTTGAAAGTTTATTGAATACACTTCCAAATTCCAACCATATAATATCCATCCAACGGCTCCTTCTTTCGCCATACCTAATGTCTTTCAGCCTTCTATCCGCTGCGCTTCTTTTGGCGCGAGTAGTCACCAGCTCACCAGCCGCCGGACGAGAACTCGTCAAGCGCACACTTGCCCCAGTACTCAGTACGAACTTCCCAGATCCAGCTGTTATTTATGATGCTGGAACCGCAAACGGCGGGTTTTTGGCCTTCGCCACACAAGGAAACGGCCACAAAGTTCAAGTAGCACAGAGTTCAGTGGGTTGGGGAGGGCCATGGACTTTACTCAACAAAGATCTCCTCCCTACTCCAGGATCATGGTCGACGGGTACAGATGTTTGGGCTCCAGATGTTCGAAAAATCGGCTCGAAATACGTCCTCTATTACGCTGCTGGATTGAAAGCCGATCCCACTAAGCATTGCGTCGGAAGTGCAACCGCAGATAACGTTCTTGGTCCTTATACCGCACAACCAGAAACCATCGGCTGTCCTCTTGTTGCAGGTGGTGCAATCGATATTTCCGGTTTCACAGACACTGATGGTAAACGATACGTCGTGTACAAAGTCGATGGAAATGGTCTCTGTGGCAATCCTAATACTGGACCCCAAGCTACACCTTTCTTGCTTCAGGAAATGGCAGCAGATGGTATCACCACGGTCGGAGACCCAGTTCAAATTCTCGATAAAGGAGTAGGCGATGGACCACTTATCGAAGCACCAAATCTCATCAAATTCAATGGCGTATATTTCGTCTTTTTCAGCAGCAATTGCTATAACTCTGGGCTGTACGATATTAGCTATGCGACTGCCACTTCAATCAAGGGACCTTATGTCAAGGCAAATGCCTTGCTTCTACCGGGAAATTCTTGGGGTTTGGTTAATCCAGGTGGAGCGCAAGCCACGGATGATGGGAAGGGGTTGGTATTCCATGCGGATTGTTTGACGAACGGTGCTAGATGTATGTATTATAGGGATATCAATATTGATGGGAGGGTTGTTACTTTCGCCTAGATGATTTCTGAGGGACTCTGTAATAGCGTGGAGATTAGTTCTGTTAGGAAAGTGGCCATCAGTAATTTTCAGCCAAAAGGATGCTAATTTTGTTGCGGGACGAAAGCAAATCGGCTTCTCCGTATCCTCCTTGTCAAGTTCCAGCTATGTAAAGTATCATGCGCTATTTCTGGGGGAAAGTGAAACCGAGATGCTTTTGGTAATCACCAAGTTCAGATATTAAGTTAAAGCTCGTTCGTTTAATTAAATTATTTGGCAATTTTAGGACATTCAAATTCAACGAGTGAACTTTCGACGATGAGCTATGCATAAATTGAGTTGAGTACGGTGTCCTGGATACACCAAAAAGTCGGAATCGACTAAATCGCAAATCGCAAATCGCAAAAGTCAAGTATTTAGAGCTAGAGTAGAACTCAATAATTGTTATCTAAACCTCTAAGCTTATTCCGTCCCTTTCTAAAATAAGAGGCAGGAGAGCATTATAATGCTTCTTACTCTCTCGCTACTCTTCCCTTTCTTCTATGCATTATGTGTAAGAGAGAGAGAGAGAGAAGCGAGGCTAGCAAGCGAACATTTCAGTGGAAAGTTTTTCCTAGCGCGAGTAAGGGGAGTTTAGGAAAGCAAACATTCCCGCCCCCTCCTCCCTCTTCCCCTCTTCCATTCTCCTCCTCTTCCCCTCTCTCTCATTTATCTAGAAACAATAGTAAGAATGCAATACGATAATTATATGCGACAGTGAAGAGGCGATAGCGAGGGGGGGATGTCACTACTATACGCGTAATGCTTGTTATTCTCCTAGCTAATTAGCCAGTAGCTGTAGATGAGACTGCCCGGTTGTAAAGGATAAGGGGAGAGAAATAGGGAAAGAGATTGTAAATTGAAAATTATTCTATTTTATTCTTATAAAAAGTAACATTTTGCGATTTGCGATTTCCTATTTGCGATTTAGTCAATCCGACTTTTTGGTGCATTCAGTATGAGTTAATTCAATTATCCCACAGGGTTAGGACACGAATGAAATCCCAAAAAAATACCCAACTCGAAATTGGTTTGTTTAATATAATTGTTCTACAAATTTAAGAGAAGTAAACCAAGTAAATGATATTCCGCCAACTTTTCTTTTACTTAATACACTTTCTTTAAATCGTTTAAGGCAAAAGTATAAGTTAAGCGAGATTAAGAGAAGCAGATAACTTTGTTCACACCAATTTTGACATAATATAATGCTATTTCTGCGCTACTTCCAAACTCTTCACTATTTTCGATTCTCAAAAGATGAGCAAGCTGGGCTCCTATTCAAGATTGAGTCTACAAGTTCAACAACAAGACTCAAAGCCTGATCATCCTGCCTCCTCCCCAAAACCTGGATTCCAACAGGTGCTCCCTTATAATTCTCATGTCCGGTATCTGCACACCGAAAATTAGTAGACATTCCCTTCCGTTTCTCCATCCCCGCCAGTGAAAATCGCTTACACAATGTATATAATTCCTTATCCTCTTGGCTATAAAACTTTTTTCCCCCATCCACACCATCCACAACATCCTCCTTCTCAACCTTCCCAACAGGGATCACAAACCCCGGATAATTCAATAAATTCCAGAGAACAGTATAACTCAACGTTCCCCAAGTATCATGCGGTACCGCTGTGTGGGGTGCTGGAGGCATAATTATAGCATCAAGTTGGTATTCCATCCAGATATTGTTGTATATCGTTGAGATATCTCGGTGTTTTTTATTGAGTGCTAGATATTCTGGGACAGTTTTCGGTGGCGGAGGGGTAGATGTTGGGTCGGTGGTGATGAGGTTGAGTTTTTGAACTGAGGGGATGAGGGGTTCTGATGTTTGGTTCAGGAGGCTGATGAGGTGCTATGAGTGTATTAGTTTGCATAGCAACAGAGATGGAACAAGAAAGAAAGTGAAGGGGAGCAGACGTCATTCCCGTAAACACCCAACAACTCCGCAACAAGCTCTCCAACCTCCTTCATTTTTGGGAGTTTAATATCCACAACCGTAACCCCCGCCTTTTCCAACTTCAAAACGCTCTGCTCCAACCCCCTCTTCACCGGAGGACTAGTAGACCAAACACCATCATCCCTCACAACACCAACTCTCAGCTTCTTCGGGTCCTTCAATCTCTCAAATTTATTTTCTTCTTTCTCGCTTACCCACCTCATTCTCAAACACCCTGCATCCCATTCTGCCGCCCCGGCCTTCACAATCTTCCCAACAACCCAACTACAAACCCTCGCACTCGTTGCCAACGGCCCAGCAACAGCTTGAATACCGACCCCCTCCCATCCCTCAGGAAAAGGCATCCTCTGTCCAGAAAATGGAACAATCCCCGCAGAAGGTTTGAAACCATAGACACCATCACAAAGTGCAGGAATTCTAATACTCCCAGCTAAATCGGTCGCAAAACCAAGGACACTCCCTCTCATCGCAATCAAAGCACCTTCCCCACCACTTGAGCCACCAGCAGTGAGAGAAGTGTTATGAGGGTTATATGTACGACCAAAAACATGGTTATGGGAGTCTGCTGTCATAAGGGTTTGAGGGATGTTGGTTTTGACATAAAGAACAGCTCCTAAGGAGAGGAGGAGTGCTGGCAGAGGTGAGTATTCCGTTGAGGGGTTGTTGATTAGAGCTGTGAGACCTATTGTTGCATCTATACTGGGGATTTGGTAGGAGTCTTTAAGTGAGATAGGAAGACCATGAAGCGGACCGAGGGGTTTGGAAGGGTGTGCCTTTTGGTCTGCGTCAAGTTCCCGGGCGCGTTTTATGGCAGAGGGGAACATGGTTTCCGTGAGGCAGTTTGTCTGGATTTTCGAATTAGCCGTCTTTATTGAAAATGTGACTAAAGCGATCTTATGTGGATAATTAGGTCAATATATGAAAGGAAAGACTGACCAATTGTCCAACAACTGCTGCCCTCTTACAAAAGGCCCTCGTCACTTCCTCAGCACTCCATTTTCCACCCTTGATTCCTTCCACAATATCGATAGCATCGTTGTTCTCGGTAATACCCCATTCATTTCCCGACCAGAAGCCTGAATATTGAGCCGGAACGTGGAGAGAAGTTGTTTTTCCGTGGTTTGTTGTGTAGTCTTTGGGGTTGATTTTCCACTCGGAGGGAATAAGGAGACGTTGTTGCTCTTGTTTTTGTTTTGCTAAAACTTGCCATTTTGGTTCAAGTGTCATTTTGAAGTTTGGCGAGGCTATGGAAAGAGAATGGAGGACGAGTAAGAAGTGATGTAAATCCGAAAAAGAAATGCATGGGAGAATGAGGAATTTATACTTAGAAGAATTTCTTTTCTTCTAGGAAAGATCTGTAAGAACGAGGAGGGGTTTCTAATAATACCTCCAATCGCCATACATATTTCGGTCTCCCACTAAGCTTCAACTCATATAAAACAAGAAAACTTAGCGAGTCCCCATCAGATTCCACACCTCCACAAATTGAAGTTGAAGAAATGAACAATGTTATTTGACAAAATTACGAAACGTAATAGTTTTGTTAGAGAAATGCTTAATATTTGTAAGCGAACCTGAAAACCTCGGCGTTAAGACGAAACATCACATCGTCTGTGGAAATGAATTACAAACAAGAATTGGGCTTCAAGGTGGGAGCCGATCATAAGGTTAACGAGATATTGAGGTTATGCAGTATACATAGGGAATTACTTACTTTTACAATAACTTGCGACGAATGTAATGTAATAATTTTGAGTAAATATTTAAGTATAATCCCAACTTTCTTCGAGGGATTTTATTATCCTTATGTCGTTACATATTTCTGGTGAATAGCACCTTGTACGACAGCCTAGTTGATCCACCTGCTTTAGCTCATGTGAGTGGCTTGCCACTCACATACTTAAGCTCACAGGATCCTACCCCTCTTTACCTTTACTCTTCATGCAATAAGATATAGGAATACAATCATTTGTTGCATCATACTTTACAACTACCAAGTCATATCAACACCTTAATATTTTAAAATAATTTCGTTTATTAATTGAACTTACGAAAATCCATGCATCAATCTCTGAAGTGAATATTTCAACATGATCTGATCTCTATATAATAAATTAAATTCTTCTAAACTATCTCATGAAATCAAATTAAATAAAAGAACTTGAGACAATTTTCACCTAACTTAGAAACACCAAATAATTTCATCAGTCTTTTTTATCGTTTTATTAACGAGTTTGAACATCAAAACGACAGCAAGGACCATTGAAAAACGAGAAGAATCCTTTTACGTTAGGATTATATACCACTCCCACAGAGGGAGGCTGATTCGCGGGACAACTGTTCTGCTAATCGTATTCAAGAAAACATGTGTTACCTGAATAAAAGCCGCCTCGCGATGGACATTAAAAGTGGCAGTAAATACATCAGGTTCGCACCTTCCTGCCCACGCCCTCGTTGTCCCAGCTTTTTAGGGTAATTCAAAGCAATTGTTCTAAAAACTTAGAACAATTTAAAATATTCTTCTAGGTGTCTAGAATAATGAAGCTCAATTGTCCCACAGTATTAGCATCAAAAATACCGCACCCCAAAACGTATGCATCAACATTCAAGACAGTCTTAGGGCTATTGCAGGCTGCATATACAGGGTCTGCTATGGCTGTTGATGGTTCATCTACTGTTTGAGTAACCCTGTAACCCAGTTAGCATAGCAAATTTTGAATACAGGGAGTATAATTACCTTGAGGTCGTAGTCGTCGTAATGGTCTAGAAGAGGGGGAGTCAGTATTTGCCTATCAAGAAGTGTCTTAGGGATTTGGCACAGGAGAATGCTGAGGTTCAGGAATGACTCCGGAATTATTCAAGAGTGATTCAAGAGAAAGGAAATGGGAGAACGTACGGTCGTAGCTGCCGTCGTCGTAGTCATCGTAGCAAACTCAGTTGTCAAAGCATTTGCTTGCGCGATCGCCGATGTAATGTTGCTGTGTTAGTGAGTATAGATGTGGGGGTTGGAGCATTGATAGTTCTCGTGGTTGTCGCTGTCCGAGTTGAAACGTAAAAGAGTGAATAGCTGAAAGCTTCTCCCAAGTTGGTATCGTCTTTTGCATTTACGTGTTTCTTGGGTTTTTGAATTGGCAGCTCAACCCCTGCATATTAGGAGCGCTATTGACAATTTCATAATCAACATTATGTTTTATGGCAAAGATAATTAATTGCACCAGAAAAGCAAAACATCCTCCACTCCTTGTATATAAGAAGAAAAAATAGGGAAAAAACAATCGAATGCTTTGCACGAGAGTTTAATATTTGACTTCCCAAGTCCCCAAAGGGAGACAAGCTGAAAACAAGACGTTTTGATGATAACATGGAAATTGCAATACCACCAGAGAAGATAATTGTTTATTCATGCAGCACCACCGAATACAACTTCGGAAGTGAGCGCTCACTTGAGGTATATTTATCAAAGTTGTATCTACAGACCCAGGCACCGACAAGAACCAACTGAGCCCTCAAAGCATTCTATCCAATCTAAGCCTACGCTAGTATGCAGCAGATAAAACGAACGGTGTACTACCACCCAATATAATTTAAAACATGACTGTATGACTTCAGTCCTCCACGATAAACTTTAGGAATGCTTGCGCAACCACAACCCCATCTTGGTATTTATCCGCTCTTCCCAAGGCTTCTTCAAACGTAGCATCGTCAAATATTCCTTGTGCATGTCGAAGGGTCAATATCTCTCGCATGATATCCCCATTGAACTCAGGATGTCCTTGAACAGTGAGTAACCGCTTGGCCGCGTACATCCCCTGAACACTGCACTTCTCCGTGTATGCCAACTCCTCGACGCCTTCGGGGTATTCGTAAACGATATCTCGGTGCATTTGATGTAGTGCCTATTCTTTTCAGCTTCATCCGAAATATAGAGGAGTCCCACTTACCAATGAAGGCTGTCCAAACAATTCTTGCCCCTTTTTCGTCAAATCCATTGCCAGAACGCTCAACTCCCATCCTTTATCACTTCTATCCACTTTGGCATTCAACGCTCTCCCAATAATTTGATGGCCAAAGCATACACCGACTAATCTCACTCTTCTTTGTGCCAGTACTTGTTTTGTGAATTCCACCAGCTTCAGTATCCAAGGGTCGTTGTCGTAGGAGTTGTGTTTCGAACCGGACATTACGATGCCATCTATGTCTTCTAATTTTGGGTATTCTTGTGCGTCCACGACGTCGAATGTTGATAATGCGAGCCCAGATTCGGAAGAGAAGCCGGTTGGTAGGGAATCTGCTCCTTTCTTTAGGAGAGTGGTGAAGATGTCTCCATAACGACCGTATTTCGCTTTAACGTTGTCGTTTGGTGTATCGCATTCGAGGATGGCGATTCGAAGGGGAAGAGGTGGCATTTTGTGGTAAGAAGAAAGAACGGAATTTGATGGGCGTCACGAATAGGGGTCTACCAGACATAAAATATCCAAGTATTCTGTAAGTTTCGTGGTGTTGAGTTCAAAGATGGGATTGGAAATGGTGTCGGGTCCCTTCCGCGATAACGATAAAACATGCCCCTCTTTTGGGTGCTCTTTTGACGTACTCTTAGAAAAGCGGCAGTAAGTACATTCGGGTTTGTCTAACATTTTATAACACATGAAAAAACTGTTCGAAAAGCTATAGAGTAGTATTAATGTTTCGACATTAATTACCCTAGAAATTTAAAATAACAAATGAGAGTACTGCCGCTTTTACTAGATGCTAACCCCTCACTCCGGTCTCGGCCCGGTTGTATAACATGGGATTCTTCACCCCACTTTCCAGACAACCAATGGTGTTAGGGCAGTGAAAAGTGCGATTCAGCTTCGTTTTCCCTTCCCTTTCCCTTTCCCATATGTTGTCATAACTCCATCAAAGCACGTACATGGAAAATCTATGAGATAAACTCCATTACGACACATACTCTCGTCAACCCACCAAAAAACTGTTTTGCTATTACCAAGCAGAGATCCATCAGGGGAAAAGAGCCTTCATCAACTACGGCCCTTAGTCCCTCTAGCAACTAGCTCCATGGCAAGATGGCCCACCTATGCACCTATCTCGCATGCATCAAGCTGGCGGGCCAATGCCGATGGACGGTAAGAGAATAGCTATCTCCCCGCGTTGCCCTCAGCAGCTTCTAGTATTTCTGTATTTCTTTCTCGAGTCACCCGACGACATTTCCTACATTTATTTCCTCTATTTTCTCCTCCGGTGCTGGAGTTCTGTGGCTACTTCAACTCGGAGAGATTGCTACTGATAGTTGCCAATATTGATTGGAGCTTCAATTGCTCACTCTTGGTTGCTACAGACAACTGCATTGAAGGTTGTCCTGTGAACGTCCATTGAGCGCTCCCCAGTGAACATTATCTCACCGCATGAGTCACTTGCACCACTCTTGTGCGAATATATACTCGACGGTAGGGCCTCTTTTGTTCTCCTGAACTGCATATTTCCGCTTCTTGAAATATACGTTGATACGCAACATGGCTCCGAATCGCGGACGTTCTGGGAGTCGAGGCAGCACTACCGAAAATACGTCACTTCTCTCAGCTGTTGATAATGGCTTTCCCAGAAACGGATCAACAACTCGATATGGAACTCAGAGAGACGAGGATGATGAGGAGGGGACCGAAATCGACCCAAACGAATTTGATAATCTCCTCTCCCGCTCAGAGAGTATCACAACTGGGTTGGGAATAGAAGTTGGCTCTCAAGAGACTGCCATGCTGAGGGGCCCACGAAGATACCGCTCCAAACAACATATTCGAAGCCACAGTCATGAAAGTCGAAGAAAATCCTTCAGCACCATTGGAAGTAATGCCGACATAATTGAAGAGTCCGGCGAGGAGAGCGATGAGGATGCTGAAAAATCGCCCTTTATGGGAGGAGTGAGCGTTGCAAAATTCTGGGTGATATTTAGCGGCGTTCTCATTTGTTACTTCGTCGCCTGTTTTGATTCTACAATTATGGTTTCTTCTCATCCAATCATCACTTCCTACTTTCAAAGCTCCAACAGCGCATCATGGTTGTCTACTGCCTTTCTGTTAACCTCAACAAGTTTCCAGCCCCTATTTGGGCGCCTATCAGATACGATTGGACGTAAAACACCCTACGTTTTTACGATGGCTGTATTTCTAGGTGCCACTTTATGGTGTGCTCTCGCTCAATCAATGTTGAGCTTCATCCTGGCTCGAGCACTCTGCGGTCTGGGTGCTGGAGGCATGATGTCGTTGGGTTCTATTATCACAAGCGACCTTGTGCCAATTGAGATTCGTGGTGCCTACCAGTCTTACATCAATATGATTTTCGGTGTTGGATCGGCCCTCGGTGCCGCTCTGGGCGGTGCAATTGCTGATAATTTGGGTTGGCGCTGGGAGTTTGGCGTTCAACTTCCCGCGTTGGCAGCATGTCTATTAATCGCATGCTTTACGGTGCCCAGCGACTTGGGTTTGCCAAAGGGAACGCAGACGAAAAGTCTTTGGGAGGCCATGAAGGTGTTTGATTATCGAGGATCAATTCTACTAACCACTTCAATCACCTTTCTCATCCTTGGATTAGTGAGTCTCTTTTCCACCCTGTCCCAAGTTAAAACCTAACATTTTTTTTTTACAGAATCTGGGCGGAAACGTTTACCCATGGGCCCATCCATTCGTCATTACATCACTCGTCATCTTTCTCGTCTGCTTCCCGCTATTCTTATGGGTCGAATCTTGGGTGGATCTTCCAATCATGCCTCTGCACCTCCTACTACGAAACCCGCGCGCCGGCCTCATTCTCTCCAACAGCATCGGAGCTATTATCTCCAATGCAGTAATGTTCAACGTACCCCTCTATTTCCAAGCCGTCCTCCTCGAATCCGCGACCAACTCGGGCTTGCGTCTCATCGTCCCTTCCATCGCCGCATCCGTTGTCGGCACCGCGACGGGATTTATAATTACGTACAACAAGCGTCTAAAGCCTCCTTTAGTTGCGGGAGTTTTTCTCATCTTGATCGGAACCGTGGGGCTTTCTACAATGAAACGAGGAATGCCAGAGTGGGCATATCTGTTGTACCTTGTTCCATCGAGCATGGGTACAGGTTTCATGTTCCCAGCTACCTTTATGGCAGTTCTCGCTGTCTCGGAACAATCTGAGCAAGCAGTTGTTACTAGTACCTTGATTTTATGGCGTTCTATGGGGATGGTACTCGGTGTTGCGACTAGTAGTTTTGTTTTGCAGAATGCGCTGTATTACTATCTTGAGCTTTTTGTCAAGGGGCCGGATAAGTGGCATGTAGGTTATCCCCTCCTTGAGTTTCTGGTATGGATTTACTAACATGGATTTCAGGTCATCCAAGAAGTCCGTAAATCCGTCCTCGCGATTCCCACGCTAGAACCGATATACCGAGAACAAGTCATCGATTCCTACGCTGCTTCTTTGAGGGCGACGTTTATTATGGCTGCTTGTCTTGCGGTTGTTACGATTGCACTTACGGTGTCCTTGAGACTTCCGATGTTGGGGCAGAGGAAATCTACTTGATTCATATTTCGAAGTCGGTTGGGGCGGGATTGATTACGAGATGAATTGAAAATGTAAAGGAGTTTGGGGTTTTTCGTTATAAAATGCATCGTACACGTCGGTTTGCAATTGAAGGATATGGATGGATTTAGCGGTGCGCGAAAAGTCGGTTTTTATATATAGATGTATGAGATCGCGATGGGATAATTGATTTCCAGATAGACAGCAAGGCAATAATGATCCTGATACCGTTTTTTTCTTCTGATTGGAAAGTGAGTTTGCACAGTTCTTGATGGGAGGGTTGCTAAGATTGACACTCTATCTCTAAACATCACTGTTTTTCTGATTGTCTCGTGTTGGCATGGGGACTTTGATGTCGACAGGGGGGTTTGGAGTTGGCATGGGGATGGGTGATATTGTGCTTGGAGTACTCCGTAATTGTACTAGAACAGTCCAGTCAGATATTATAGTTAAAAGTCAATCATACATAAATAAACAAAACACCCTCGAGGATCTGAAATATCTGGCTCAAGCCGCGTAGATAGACCACTCGATATTATTTCGGGTCAAAAAAGCTCCGACTTCACGACGTAGGGAAAGGAAAGGCACCTGAGGCAGCTTCGACTACAACAAGGCTATGCTTCTTTTCTAATTCTTGTGGCGTTTTTTTCAGGGAAGGATATCTTTGGTGGAAGTGGTGCGCTAGTTAAGGGAGGGAAGGATAAATATATATTATATAATGCGAGGTCGTACGTACTTACCAAGGAAAATCAACTGTTGAGACAGCTTTTCGGGTTCTAAGCCGAGGCACATACGTCTCTATCTCTTGTGTGTTCCTAAGAGTACTACAAAAACGGTATATCTACCTCAATTCTCTCTATGAACCTATTGTTATTTATTTTAAATATATATTGCCTTTTTAATCTCAAGGATAGTTATACTTTTATCCGTCCTTTCTGTTGTTGATCTACAAGGATTACTCTCCTAGACACCGTATGCGCTTTTATAAATACTATATTTATGATTCATGATGATGTCAAACCCAAGAAGCTGTAAAAGAACTACAAGTCATATCAAATGAGTATTTAAATTACATAGGCAGTCTAGTAATCTCTTATTCTCTTAAACTGTTTAAGTAAACTTCAAGGAAGAATTGTAAGCCGTGTATAATTTGAAGTGGGATTTTGAGCGAGTAGAATTACTAGCGTGTAACTAGCGCAAAATTAGCTCGAGCCATGGGCGTTCTTACTTGGCGATAGCTCAGATCTCAAATGGAATGATCTATTCATTTACTAGACGGAATCTAATTTCGAGTTCTCTTTTGAAGAAGTAGACTTTCTTATTTCCTTGTATAATACGCTTTATAAATGCTATGGAACTAAAGTACTCTGATATCTAGTTCTCTTATTATTACTATATAATATATTCATTCTCAGCTAAATCAAGTCTACAGAGTTTAAGAAACTTTACTAGTGATTTGAAATAATCTTTGCTACAACTCTATTAATTCAGATCTACGAAAAGTTTCGTTTCTGATTTATGATTGGTTCTGTTATAAATCACTAACATGAGTACAAAAGCGAAAGAATGAGCCCTTGCAGCCGGAAGCAATGCCCCCGGACACATCCAATCATCGTCTCAAATATCCCGCCATACAAGTTCTAAGCAATCACCATTAATAATGCAAACAGTGTAAAGATAAATAAGCCATTGCCGGCAGCACTAAGACATGGAAATATAAGAATGCAAACGCAAACTCCTCTCTTAACCATCACACCCATCACCTCCACTTCAATGTCAATCCGTAAGAAATTTCGTCAATGTACAACATCTGGGCTCGCTCGAGTTCGGCTTCGTGAAACGTTTTAACATACTCGTACACGGTAGGATCCAGGATGGGGAACCAAGGTCTTGGGTTGTCGGAGACTGCTTTAATCTCATACTCATATCCACAGTCGACATCCTCAGAGACTCTGACATCTAATCCTCTGTTTGAGAAGTATATAGTGTCATTTTCTTGAACCCAGATCCACTCTAGGTCAGGAAGTATAGAAGAAGCGGGATGAGTGCCTCGGGGCATAGCCATTTTCGTGGTTTTATTTGGCAATACTAGCCTCCGGCCTCCTGATTTCGGGATCCAGTCCGTGATGTAGGGATCCTCGAGTATTGCGATGAAGTCTGTGGCCATAATTTTCTGCATCCGGCCAGGTAGCATGCTCAAACCCTGGGGCATTTCGGTTTCCAGTTCGAGGTCCACAAGTCTGTCCACGGAATTTGGTGGTCCGTTGGCAACCATCCAGGAGAAAGACTGCAATTCGTAAGCACTGATAAAGGGATTTATGATATATCTTTTTTAGCTTACCAAAATGTCAACTACATCCCAGTCCTGTTCCGCACTTCCAAATCCGCATCCCGCTACCTTGCAAAACAGGGTCTCCCAAAGGTCCACACCATCGTCACTTCGAGACAGATTGATTTGACGCCGATTGATATTTCTGATCATCATGAAGAGTGATGCTTTTACGAGCGAATTTATAGACTCGGTTTTTATGACGATATCAAGATATGTCACCAGGTATCTCGTGTTGTCTCCGTCGCCATCGCTTAAGATGTCATCCAGTCGAGTCATCAGCCACAGCAAATGGTAATCAGTCCAGTTCCGCTCAACGTTGAGCATTGGTTCTGTATCATACGACACAGTATTCAATAGGGAGATCAGGTAGGAAGGTATGCGCTTTCCATGTGGCTTTGTTGGCCGGTTGTCGAAATCATCAGCCAGTATCAAAGAAGTGTATTTATATTTGAAGGAAATGGTGTAATTGGATGGAAGAGGGGAGACAATCTCGCGAAGCTCTTTTTCGATGCCATAGATAGCCTGGTTGGAGAGCTGAACCCCGAATACTCCGTTGTAGAGGATCCAGGCTTTAAAAAACATAAACTCCTCGTTAACTTGGGACTCTGGTTCCTGGTTCACTCTCGTTTTCTTGGCTGGTTGGTGACTGATTGAGGTCTTTTTCCCCGACTTGCCATTTCGAAGACTGGTAGGGCGAGCGACGGTTATATCTTTTGTTCCGGCATCAACTATTTGACTGATCACTTCCACGCCCTCGAGCTGGTGTACTATTCTGTTGATAGGTACGGTGATATCTATTATATCAAGCCACTTAAAGAAATATCGGTATGCCCGTCGGGCATGCCGAGACAGATTTTCGGTAAATGGATACGGCAATGGCTATTGCAAAGTTGTATATATATATACCTTGTGCTCATGCAGAGTAAGGCAAGGAATTTAAGTCTTTCACTCTTGCTTCTTGGAAATATATCATTATGAGAAGTGCTGCATTTCAACATATTCTATTCGAGTTCTGCTTCAACGCGTGACAGAGGTCGTCCTCAGTCCATTCTCGTGGCTCCTCTCCCTCCTCTTGCAAATACTGCTGGCAGGCGCTGACCAACTTCTCAGATAGCTTGTGTCTTTCTAGAACTTGGGCGGCTAGGGCTGTTAGATACATCTCTGTGAACAATCGCGTCAATGTATTCTTACCCATGAGCAGCCCGAGTTCTCTTAAGTATTTGCTGGCCTCTTTGCGGATTGCGCTCTCGTTGTCACCCGGAGATCGTATGATTTTGTCTTCTATGCCGTGTTTGGCGGGATCAATCTGATTCAGGAGAGAATTCTGGGTGCGAGTGCTGGTGGTAAAAAGTTTTGTGTGTGATTTTCGTTGTCTTTTGAGAAGTTGGTGTTCTGGGAAAGACGCGTTCTCACTTACCTCGCGCCGGATAACACCTCAACCACCACTCACCACCACCTCCACTAACAACAATAAAATAGTCTCAATCTCCGCCAGAGAGTAATTATTTGGTATATTACGCGTTAAAGCTCATTCAAAAGGACCGCTGCGCGTCAAAAGCGACAAGTAGAGAAGGCTTTCTACCGCAAAACAATAGCGGTAGCGAATAGCTGTAATTGTACCAACTCTTTGGGACAATTTGAAATATTATTCTAAAGATTTAGGAAAATGAAGATATGTTAGCCTAGATATTTGGAATAATAGCAGTTAGTTGTTCCAGATTATTTGGGTTAATACTTTGGGTTACGCTATAGAGTTAGAACAATGGATGGAGAGGTACATGGTTCCTCAGCCAGTAGCCAAGAAACCATCACCAGCCTCCCGTCCCGAATTCGACCCTTTACCATTTCAAACTTTACCCAGACATACCTATGTCAATACAAGTCTGTCTCGTTTCGAACCCCCAAACAACCCTCCCAAGCCACGATGGAAGGTTTCCATGCGCGAAAGCAGGCTGCGCCTGACGACCAGAAAGCTTCCCAAGAGCCTCGCTCAACTGATAATCGAGGAACGGACCGAGATACAATTGGAAGTAGTGAAGGAGGTGGAACGAGTGGTAGACGGCGTTGTTGCTCGACTGACCGAAGCTATCAATGGCAAAATCTCAGCAGCCGTGGAAGCAAAGGTTTTGAGGCTTGAGGGAAAGATTCAAGAACTAATGGGAAAGCTCGATGAACTCCAATCGAAATGCAACCAACTCGATACTCTAAAAGACATGGCCTCGGGTCTCGCGATCACCAAAAAAGAAGTCGGGAAGCTTAGGACGAATCTTGAGCAAAGTTTGGGACCATTGACGAAAAGCTATCCTCAGTTACACCCAGTCCAGTTGTCAGCCCTGGAGGCAACTCCCACTACAAGCCCCCTACCAACGTTACTCCAAACAGACCTAATCGAGATGATAGCCAACAGGACGGCGGCGCTCCAGGATATCCTGTCCGGGCAATTGCCAACCAAACTGGCGGCAACTCCCTTGTTAAATCACCAACCGCAGACCCAAACAATATGAGAGTCAACGTGACCACGCAGTCGCAGAAGGTCCGGAAGATCCTGCCCAAGACGATTCTCATACACACAGTCCAGATTCCAATACTGTCCAGATTCCAATACTGGAGGCAACTCCCCAATTTCACCTCATACCCATCGCAGTACTCAATCTCCTAATTCAAATATCGTTCGCCTCCTGACCAAAATACTAAGGACTAGTTCTTCTGGCAGTTACGTTCCCGTGCTTGGATCCTCCAACTCTGGTTCTTTGGTTGCTTCAGTCCGTCCCGTCCCTTCCGTACCTTGCGACTCGTGGCAAGAGGTGAAGGTCGGGTACAAAAACTCCGCGTCAGCCAAAAGGAAAACCGAAACCAACATTACCGGGGTAGACTCACTTTTGAGGTATTCTGAAGTGATACCTGAGCCAATCAAGATCATGCTTGTGAGAACGATTTGAAGAAGCTAAAAGCGACGGATCGAATCGAGAACCAGGGAGTGGCGCCAGGTATATGTTGGATGACAAAAAGACATCCTCTTGACAATTACGACGGCCCGACACACTTGGAGGCTCACGGATATTGTGGAATGTGTAGGGAACGAGAGAGGAGAGGAGATTCGAGTCTCTGCTTTTGGTGGTTGAAGAATGGGGTATTGCTAGTGTAGGTGGAGGATGATAGTGATGATGAAGGTGCAGAGGTGGAAGAAGGCGGAGATAAGGTAGATGAAGAGGGAGTGGAGATGGGTGATGATGCAGGATCTGATTTGGGATGAATATGTTGCCAAATCCAGCGATTCCAATATAATAATGCGTCCGACATCTCGAGGCAACTCGTCATTTTGATTTCAAATATATAGCTAGAATTGCTACACCGGAAATATTGCAACTACTTTACCAATGGCAACTCTTATTGTACACAAGTACTACGTATCTGACGTGAATTGATGATCTTCTATCCGTGTTTGAGCAACGTTTATGATTTCCTAGCCGGATTAGTACTGCTATCACTCATATGGGACACCACTATGCCAGTGGCAAGCGCTCTTCGATTGGGTGGTTCAACATAATTAGCTCCTTCTCCCTCTCCGTCTTGTCCAACAGGTCTGCGGCGCGTTTTCTCGTTTGTCGCTTGGTCACTTTCTCTGGTGTGAAATCTGGCTGGTGAAAGTCGGATTTCTCCTTTTTGAAATCTTCGCTCAACGCGCCATACTCTTAGTTCAAATTGGCGACCAGTTCCATCATGTGGTCATGCCGCGGCCTGATTCCTATTCCCGTACTTTAAAGTATTAGTATGAGCTTCAATTTTTGAGTTATTAATGACCTACTGCACGTCGATCCCTTACGGGTAGTCGTGGGAGCTCATCCTCAACCCCAATCTCATCTCCTGTCTCAATCGGTGCTCGATCGCGACATGTTCCTCCTCGAATTCCACGTCTGTATATACCACCTCCTCGTCATTGTACCAATGTTCATTGTGTTTACTCTTCTTTAGCCCATTTTGGCGGCACCGATGGCTTGGTGTGTAGTCGTCATTTTGGGCTGTAGGGGGTCTTCTGTGACGAAATATGTCTTTACGCGATGAGAGGTTGAGGCCCTGCCTCAACGGGTTCTTGTGAGCGCTTTTGGTGCAACACCATGACGGTGAAGTTTTAGTCCCAACTGAAGAGATAAACCTCGCTGAAGAGACAGACCAAGAAATCGAAGAATTGATGATGGAATTGTAAGAATCGCCGAGATAGAGAAGGGGTTGCATGATTGCCTCACCAACCTCCTCATTTTCACAGTCCCCTCCGATGCTCGGCACAATCACTACCCACACCCGCCTTTCCGCTAACTTTTATTTGAGTGATAAGCTGCGAGTAAGCCAGTAAGCAAGTGAGCCACGGGTAAGCTGCTCTCAACCCCGTCACGTGCAATTTGACTCGCGGAAAAATACTTATTCCTTCTCCGCCACGCAACCACTCCCCCAACCTCCTCAATTTCTCTATCTCTTTCGATTCAATCACCATGCCATCATCGACACTATCGCGCATCCTAATAAAAACGCACCATATGACATCACGAAAGAAAATCTCCGCTATCACGAAAGCCGCGGGGAAATATAATGTCTCTGTGCTCTTGAAGGTTGGATGCAGTCCGGGGATTATGTTGTGTGAGGGAGCAGAGGGAGGAAAGGATGGTGGTGTCGGGGAGGCTGGAGGGGTTAGGGGGTGGGAAAGTGTTGTTAGGGTATGTGATCTTCTTCCTCTTGATTTTTCATGATGATGGGGATGAAGAGGCTGGGAGACGAGTGTCTTTTGGTTGATGGGTTTAATAGATTCGAGGGGGCTTTGAGGTGGCCTGATGAAATAAGATACACCGTGTTTTTAGAAGTCTTGGGGGTGGCGTTGAGTCTTCCTCGAAATCATCACCCCCCACGATACCTTTTCGACCACCATACGCTAGTATATGACGGTGAGGAGGTTATACTTGTACTCAGACTTTTGGATGCACGGACCCTGGCCCGAAGTCGTCAGCAATGGGGTGAGAGGGAAGGAGCGACCCCAAGTCCTGTCTTGCAAGTTAGTCGTCGAAGTTGGTTGCGCCTTCCCTCTTAATGACACCTCCATGACACCTCAACTCGTGCTTTTCTCCTCTCGGCCCAAAGATTTTTGGCCTCCCACTCGCCAGGTGGCGCGACGAGGTCAACTGATGCATGGAACCTGTAATAGCTGGGACAAGTGTCCATTCTCAGTATTTGAAGAGGGTTTCAAAGTCGGCACTTAAAGCTTCTTGGGGCTCTTCTAGCTCCTGCATTCGGCTTTCAATATTTCTCTCTTGGAAGGTCATGGAAGAGAGGCGATTTTTTCTCTTTTCTCGCCCTTCTTTTGTTTCCTTTGACCACTCTGTCCGTCAATACTCGCTAATATTCTCAACCCCCAACAGAGATTAAGATATAAAGACATGCAACTCCTGAAGCGAGAAGAAATCCCCAAGTTGTCCCTTGCTCCTCTCGGTATTAAGGAGGGTGACGTATGGGAAATTGAGGAGATTAAGAAGTATGGAAAGTTGCTCGAAAAAGATGCCGAGTTGTTTGCGTGGTGGAGGAGGGGGATGGGTTTTGCTAGGGAGTAAGCTTTGGAACGATTACTGGCGAACCCAACCTTGCGATTCGAAATAAGGATCGATTTTTCGACTATAAGATCCGAGAGTACTTGCCAGTCGACCAAAAAGACATCGGATATCCCAAGATGTGGAGGTTGTCGCATCGCAGCTTGCTCCAATTTGATGGAACCAAAAACGAATACAAGCTGGCGAATACTAGCCGGTTGTGGATGGATTTTTGGGCGGATGTTCAAAATAGCGAGAGACCATGTGGCAAGGTATAGATACTAGGTATCATATCGTCCTTGTACGTCCTCTAAACAGGAAGCTCTTTGCTGACATCTAAAATAGGGTAAAATTGAGTAGTGAGGGGAGTGGGAATTAGTATTTGGTCTATAGTCTTGCCATAACTTAATTGTTCTGGAATGCTAAAACAATCATCTCAGAAGAATTATTGCAGGGAGAGTAGATATAGCTTACACCAAATCCACTCCTTTTACCCCCCTTTTCTTTATCAAATTGTGACTCTTTCTACGCTTGTGTCCATCAATTAATGGTCAATTAACTCAATCAACCATATTTATTGATCGAGGTTATTGACTGAAAATGGAAATCATGATGGCCTCTTTTCTTAGGCATCATCTGTCCATTTTCTGCTGTGTTTCTTTCTGTCATGGTTCAGTTCATGACCTTCTAGAAGGGTGAATATCACAACTCCACCTCTCGCAAGTTTAAATTCACTTAAAGCCTAACTTAAATACTTTACTTGTGGAGAGTATCTTGAGAATAAATGTGATATGGTTGATGAGGTGAATTGTTCAACATTGCTATCCAATTCCAAGATTCCCTTTTTGAAACTTTAAGCCAAAATGTCTGTAACAAGCTATCTTTACCAGCAAACTATGGTACAATTTTGAACTCGACAACTGCTTTCCCCAGCTCCTTCTTCTTCATAATGCAAGAGCTGAGGTATTCACTTGTTGCACTTCATGTTTGGAGGTAGACGTTATATTAGTGAGGAGTTTGTGATATTTGTGGGGGTGAGGGAGGAGGGGCTATGTACACTCTCTAGTTTCTAAGCTCTTTATGCTTTCAAGCCGCTTAGTTACAGTCTCTAGCTGAGGTATCTTTCTTGAGGAAAGGTCACCTTCAACTCAAAACTTCCATAATTAGGAACATTCACCTCTTTTCGAAATCGACACTCGCTTGACCTGACACTGTAACAGGAAAAAACAAAAACACGGCAGTCAACACACTATAATCAACACACTACAACACCCGCACTTTTGCCAACACCTCCATCTTAGCTTCAACTCTTATCTAATCTCATCTACAAAGCACCCTTTCCCTTTCCCCCTCTTACTTTAAATCTTCCATATTCCATATTCCATCACCTCTTTCTACTTGTCCGTCTTTCTCGCTCCTATCATCTTTCTCGCCTTGTCTTCTGCGCTCTTGCCCAATTGCCTCACTTCTAAGCGATCACCGCGTCTTTCTCACTTTCCCCGCCTACCCAGCATACCCCACCTTCCTTGACTTATTTACTCGAGCTCTTTCCGAAGTTCTCGCGACTTTCGATACAAACTCCTACTTGAAAAGCCAACACAACTCTTCCTCCAACCTTCAACCTCCAACCTTCAACCTCCAACCTTCAACCTCCAACCTTCAACCTCCAACCTTCAACCTCCAACCTTCAACATCCCTCTACATTCAACAACCTTTAACCTGCAACTTACGGATTGCTGCTTGCGCCTTTTCAACTTTGATACCTTTTTACTCCCACAACTCGAACATCTCCATTCCTTATCCAAAGCCTTCAAGGTCTTTGTTCTTGCCACGAGTTCAGCTTCAACAAAAGTTAACCTTTCTTATCCATCTTATCTCCAACCTTGACTGGACTTCACCTCCTTTCTATCTTTCGATCTTACAATCGTGAAGCTGCGAAGCACTTGAGCTTTGTCTTCACAACCCAACCGCTTCGTCTTAGACTTCAATTTCATCTCCAGGTGCTATCACCCATTCAGATAATTTGACCTCACTATATCTTGTCATCTCATCTTTGCTTGACATAATAGACTCTCTCTGCAATTTCAACTTCATCACGTCAAGATGGCACGAAGAAATAGGGACGATGATGGTGGTATCAGCTCCGACGATCCGGACGACGACTCGGAATCCATGAGATCAAGGTAATTACAACTCCCCAACACAATCGAACAGGCTAACTGGTCACAGAAGAAAATGTAAGAGATAGCTTCATGCCGGTGTCGCTCGAGACCCAAAGGGTGACACGGTACAGATGTGGTTCGGCTGTAGTCATTTCTTACACGAAGATGCCACACAAGCGCCAATCAACCAACGGGGTTGGAAAATACATTGGGCTGCCGATAGCAGAGGAAGACTTACCGGCAACAGAGGCGTTGGACAAATTCAGCGGAATTTGATCACCCTTAATACTCATATTTCCAGAAATTGGAGCGAGTTTCTTACCAAGAATGGACAATAGAAGCACAAACAAGCAACCGGAGGACGAAATGTCAATACAATACTCTAAGGACAATTTGGAAGAGCCGAACCTATGTAGACCCTTATCCAAACGGAAATAGGGATCTTCTTGTAGGTCCATCCTTGAATGCAATCCATCCCAGAGGTGGTGTCAATGATAAGCCTCCTTACCACGAGATTCGATAGACGCTCCATGCTACCAAAACAGTCGGATTTCTCTCAATCCAAGACTGATTAAGTTCAACTTGTTCGAGGATTGGAATGCCAGAGCCTTTACTGTTGTCAAAGACTTTCTGCAAGGAAATATGGCTAATAACTTTGGCCCAGACAACGTCCCCAGCTTCGACGCAGCCCAAGCAGGTAGAATCGAGTCCTCATTTTTCCATTGCGGTTGGCGTGTGGATTGGAGAGCAGTGTGCAAAGCTAACAAACATGTTAGGGAAAGGCGGGTCACACTTGCCAACAATTTGTGCTCCTGGAGAAGACATCCCCCAATCAGGGCCGATGGGGAGCAGAATGATTGCCAGTGCGTACAAGATTTGATGGTCAGATTGCGAAATGAGCGTCACGAACCACATGTCTATAATGGAGAGGACTCACCGGACGACGATGATGGCGGTGCAACTGGTAGAGGACTTGGGCGTCGTCCTCCAAATGGCGGTCCAGATGGCCGTCCAAATGGTCGTCCAAATGATGGCCAACGTAGTAACGACAATGATTCGACAGATGACGAAGACAACGACGCACCCACGCCCGCACTTAGCCCTTCCAGAGTCAGGCCATCTCAATCTTCACAACGAAGTAGAACCTCTCAAGGAAGAAAAGGCAAAGCTGGGTCTAGCAAGGCAGCTAAGAGAACCAAGAAGAGCGGAAATAATAGCAAAAGACCCAGAAAGACTAAAAAGCCCAAGAAAATTGTCAAAAGAAAAAGAACGGGCGGAGTGAGAGGATCAAAGAAATCATCCCACAATGTTGTAAGTTCAGCAGTCGTTGCTCTGATTATCCCAAACCTTCTCAACCTGACAACGCGTTCATATTAGACTAACCAAACAATGCAGGTTGTTGATCTTTCTTCAGATAGTGAAGAAGAAACTGAGGACGAAACTTTTAACGAGAACGATGATGACGACGGTTATGCCGTGATCCTAGATGATTCAAGTGACGGGGATGACGAAGATGAGGACGAGGAGGGTGACGGCCACAATTCAGGAACAGAATTGGCAAGCCAACTTCTCAGACACATTCAACTGGGATCGCCTCAAAGGGAACCTCCTGCACAAGCTCAGCCAGGAGGCGATGAACCGTTGTTCGTCAGCTTTGATGATGACGACGTGGTTATAGTTGAAGTCCGCCCTAGGTTTGGAGGCTCGGGAGTCAATTCTCTGTAAGAAGCTTATCTTGCTCAGTCAACATTAGCTTCCGCTTTTGTCAAACAATAGCGTTCGCAATCGAGACTGGAGTCGCCTGAAGAGCAAACTGAGAGAGAGCGTAGGACTCCTTCGACCGGTCGAGTTATTAAAACTTTCACTCCCACGCCAAGAGATGGATCTCCGACTGCTGGTGAGAGAGATCAAAGAGGGCCATCCGAAGGATCCTCTTTGGGACTCCTTGCTGCGATTGGTGACATGCTCGGTGTTGATTCGCCATCCCCAACTCCAGAACCGGAACAAAGCCCAGAAGTGCGACCACAAGTAGAGTTTCGAGAGCAGCCCGAATCGCAACCAGGAGAGCAACCAGAACTGCAATCACAACCAGAATCTCGAGAGAAACCTGAGTCACAACCCGAATTACAGTCACAGTCGCGTCCAAATCAAAAAGATGCCTCTGCACAGGCCTCGGCATCCCAAAGAACTACTTCCCAAAGAGAGTTTAACTCGGTGCCCTTGGATGATAAAACCGGGTGAGAGTTTACCTTCCGCCCTCTCTCTCCAATTCCTGGAAGCGGACGGTGACAGCCATCAAGTCTTAATAGCCCCTCCGCTCGCAAGAGAATGAGCGAGGACATAGTAAGTTTTTGACAGTCGTTATGAAGAAGAGACAACTAACATTAAGCTAGGAGGACGTCGAGGAATCTCCCGCCAAGAAAACCAAGGAAGAGCCCGAATTTATATGGATTAAAGACGAATCGGAAAGCCAACATAATCCCATTGTAATCTCGGATGACGAAGATGACGGTGATGAGGATGGAATTGAAATAGATGATGTATGTTACTTCCATTCTTAGTTTATTTTTATGTGACAGCTAATAGGATCCCTTACAGATGGACGAGGATGATGTTATTGTGATGGGAGATGGATCCGAAGACGATCCGATAATCTTCGATTAGTTGCTAACGCACATGATGGCCTTACCTCACGAAGGAACATCTACGATACTTGATACCGAAACTCGGGCAAATTTCAACAATTAGCCAATTTAGCAATACCCAACCATGATTCAACACGCCATAAACTAAAAGACCATTGACAGAACAAATCACAAAAACAAAAAAAATCAACAATTCATCTATGGGAGCAGTCGCTCAGCAAAGTCCTGGAGACTCCTTCGAATAGACACACTTTGGTCTTTCTGGCTCAACATTGCGACCTGCTCCCCAACATCATTTCGAAAACAAAAAAGCCCCCTCCTATTCATTTTCTTCTTCGTTTTTCAATATTAACCTCGATTATTAAGGGAGCAAGGGAGAGTTTCAAGCCTATTCAGCATCTCGCTTGATTTTGCATGAGAATTCTTTTGTAATTTCTCTCCCACTGCATTTCATCGTCCGGGGTTCCGACATTCAAGTAGCTTGGCTATTGCGTGTTACTTATGAATTCGATGGGAAGGGAGGAAATTTACATTAGGAATTGGTGTTGGAAGTCCTCTCTTTTTTTCGCAAATCAAGCAAGTCGCCATTTTGTGGCGGGGGTTGGGGGTTGGGGGGAGTCTAGGGGGAGTTTGGGAGGATTTGTAATATGTATTCTATCGGACGTTGGTGGGGGGATTACACTGGGGGCCTCTGCTTGATAATTATTCTTCACAATAGCATTTATTTTCAATGATCCGCACTGACCGTCGTGATTGATCCGAGCAATACAACCGAACAGTTAGGTTTGAGTCAATGTATTATGTACAGTACAAGTTGCAATCAATGAAGCTACCCACTTATATCTGGCCAGCAATCCTCGGAAAAATCTCAATCTTGATTTCTAAAAGGGATGTCAGTGAATTAAGTCAAAATTCATCGTATTTCTTCCAAAGGGAGGTGTTTTTCACGAAAAAGTCTAAATTGAATGATATGCATCGTAATGAGGACACTTGAATTGTCTAACGCATTCTTCTCCATTTAATTCAAGATATACAAGAGAGGACTGCAAGGGGTCGTACCAAGTGAATTGTACTAGGTTCTTCAACCATTCAAAAAATCTACTTTTCTTGAATTCTGTAGCACATCAGCATATTACAAAGTATTTTACGATAGCCAAGCCAAAGAAAAATCGTAAGCACAATTCTCCTTTAAAATCAACCCCTTGAGCCATCGGCTCAGTATTATAAGTTTTGATGACTGAAGTTCAAGTATTAATCATTAAGTATTCGAGTGGGAATTTACAGTACTATTTACAATAATCCAGTCATATTACTAGAATATACATCTCCATCCATTCAGATTACATATCGTAGATGCGATCCATTTCTCCACAACCTCAAAATAATCCTCACTGTTGAGCTCTAAATATCCAAAATGGGCATTCCCCTTAACACCCCTGTCCTCCATTCTGATCCAATCTGGCTTGACGCCAACTTGGTTGAGATATTGGATTACACAGTGGGCGTATGTGGCGTGAGGGCTAGCCTCTCCGGTGAACGAAACATAAGGAACCTTGGCGAGGTTTGGAAGTGTGTGGATGGTATTGCCAATAGCTGTTGACTGTTGAATACAAGATCTGTTTGATGGAAGATCTTCACCGATAGTCTCCAAGACTAGCTCGGATGAGTTGGTAATGGCTGGTGAGTAATGAAGGTTGGTAGCAGTGAGGCCGAACTCTCTTGCTGATGTACGTCCAACAGCAGAGGTAGTATTGCCGACATAAGACTCGAAAGGGATATTTCCAGGCTCAAGGTTAACGTTTCCAGCGACCAGATCTGGGCACTCGTCGGATAGTAGGATTGGATGAATGGCACCAATTGAATGTGAAACAAGGAAACTCTTCCCAATCAAGTTCAGTAGCTCGCAACCTGCTACTCGCATTGACATCTCCTGGCGTGTGTTGTTGGAAGTCAAAGGTATGAACCCGGCTTCAAATGCATCGAAGACTGGGTCTCCAAGTAAGCCAGTTCCTGGCCATTGGGTGTGAAGTTGTGACTGAGGATAAGCGTTGGTACCTTCTGGGTGAGTGAAACCCTTCTCAGTGATGTTGGAAGTTGAGCCGAATCTTGATGGGTATCCAGTGATATCGTTTTGACTACCACGTCCCACTGAGGTTTGGTCTACAATATAAACTTGATATCCTTTATCAAGGAACATCGACGCCATCCCCTTTCTGTTGTCTGGTGTGTTGAGCCAAGTCTGGTAGTCACAGTTAGCATATGAGATAACATGGCATAACAGCCCTAAACTTACTGCTCCCGAAACTCCGCCTCCATGAAAGAGAACAATTGGGTATTGTTGCCATACACCACCGAGTCCAGTGAGTTTCTCAACATATATTTGATCGTACGTCATCAAACCCAAAGTCGCGGAAACATATTGACCACCAACCCAGAATATATCCCGCTTATAGAAAGATTCTGGTGACCGACATTCCTTTTTTATCCCATTGATGCCAGTACAATCAACATTACCACCAGCAACCACCACCGACACGGCAGCGAGCAGCGAAACCCATAATGACACCATCTTTGCTGTGAGAAACTTAAAAAATGACAGCTTCCTCGGTCGAAGGATCGAGGGGAAAAGTAAACGATTATGGTGAAACTTGCCGTGCTTGCTTGCTGAGGCTTAAAATTTTCCTCAAATGGGAGGTGCCATGTTCTTACTGTGGTGTATCCTGGGAGTCAAATTACATTTTTTTGATTGATGTCCACGAGCTCCACTTCCTTCCCGGGTATAGGGTTTTTAGATCGTCCGGTATGAAAGTGGGGTCGGGGATGCAAAGTCGCGGATTCAACCCCTGTGGATCTCCAAGAAATGCAGGTCCTGCTGTGACTTTACTGCAAGAGGCAAGCATGCAAATTCGCTAATCGAATTGGGGTAGCCCTAAAATTTCTGTACATGAAGCTATGCCACGCTAACTGTTGTGCATCGGACTAATTTGTCGATTGATATTAATTCTCTTGTGGACGGAATTCTCTGTGGGGCTCGGAGTGGTAAATTGGCGGAGGGGTATCGTCGCGACTTGTGCTGACAAATTCGTAATTCGGGGACTTTACAATTCTCTGGATGAAGAATCAAGATCTGCTTGAAACTGAATTGACCAGTCAAAAAAGATAAGTAATTTAGAGTTTGATTATAAGCTCGCTACAGAAGTTTTATCCGACATCCATCACTCACACGCCACTTTGGCTTTCAACCGTTTTTAGAGTTAGGTATATCCCAGTAACATCTTGCAACTCAGTAAAGATTTCGTGTTTTTTGCGACTCTGGAACCACAAAGCTTACGTGTTGCCGTGAGATTTTATGATCTGTTTCATTCTGCCTCCCTGATGAAGTCTCGCTTAGCTTGACTCGCCAACCATTTCTAGTCTGGTTTGTAGAGTCATTGTTGAAAGGCATGGAAGTATTATAACTGCATCTCGTTCTCATTATCTAGAATTCTTTTATCCTGTGTTCTCACAGGTGTGCACGCACCGGTGTTTCAGATCGTCTATTAAGTGGCGTTTAGTTCCGCCAAGCCTTAAGGCAAACTCAATCTCCATACCTAAACCCTACGATCAATTTATCTTAGGCTTTTATATGCATCCACAAGCAACCGTTGAGCCAATTCAAATATTCCATAGATTATTCTGTGGATCGCCGATAGATGTTTATCGTCGCACCTTTTAAATCTTGGAGTCACCCCATCTATGAGTGTGAGCTGGATAAGACCAGATAAGACGGAGAATTTATAGATCTTGTCTTGAAATTCCTAGACAGAATATTTAGCAAGCTTGATGGGGTGGCGTTTTAGTATCGACACAGTTTGACGGTACGGGACGATTTCTATCATCTGGCTCAACGGTTACTTAGAGTACAAATACTCGAGTAATGCTCCACTGAAATTCTCTGCTCCACGTACTTGTATTTCATTACTCAAGTAGCAAACAATTCCCCTCATAAATTTACAGGCAGATTTCCGGGCTGTTTCTCCACTTCAGGGCCCCCGAAGGAACACCGATTTCTGGGTCGGTCTGAGGCTTTCCGATGGAAACGACCCACCACACTCTACGATGCCAAGAGCTCTAAACAACACGCAAGAGCTCCTTCCAGAATCATACCTCTCCTCTTTGACAATTGACCTCAGTCCTGAACGCTGAACATTGTGCAAGTCGAACATTCTTCTGTCACACAATTATGTACATCGTAAGTGTGGATTTATCACACGAATTAGATTTCAATAGCATTGCCAACTACGAGATTAAGGTTTCCCAGAAGAAAGGATAACCTTGCTATATAAAGGGCTTTAAATCTGATGTCAAACGGGCTGTTTCAATCAAACCCTCAGCAAAGTTCGTTTGGTCGAATCTTGGGTAAACGGTTCTTGGAAAGTTCCATGTCATGAAGCCCAAGATGCTTGCGAAGCGAAGAAACCACTCGGGATACGGCTCCTAATTTTTCCATCTCTTACTTCACAGTATGTTGTCCCTTTCAAGGATACTCGCTAATTGACAAGCATATTTGCCAAGGTTCAACTCTCAGTCACTGTTTCGTGCCAGAACCTAGGCTTGCGAACTCGACTCATTTTCCATGCTCTGTATTTATCACCAGAACTCCACCTTTGCCTCGTTGCTTTTCGGGGTTTTCTCTTTGAGACTTTCATTTTCGGCATCCGTTGTTTTTCAACTCTTTGACATTTCTCTGCCGGTCCGTACCGCTTCTCACCCCGCCCGTACTCGAAAATACCCAGATCGGCACACTCTTTACCAAAATAAGAGAAGTCTCTACACTCGTGGACTGGAGGACGATCATTCAGAGCCAAGAAATTAAAAATTCTTCTAGCGGGTGTCTTCCAAATCGGGTATAAGAGGGGACAAGCAGTAAAAAAGACGCATGTATATGACGGTCAAATCTGGGGTTTTCCCGTAGCAAACATACTCTGTATGATCCAACAAATCTTTCCTCTTTCGACAACTTACACCCATATCCAAAAATGTCAACCTCATTGCTGGCCACCAATGCGACGACTACCTTTTCGACGATACTTCCGAGCGGCTCAGTCTCAGCATTCTTGGGCACACCCCCAGCGACGCTGAAGGATTATTATATTGCACAGTATTTCTTATATCAGTTTGGATTGAAGACGGATCCCATACTTGGTGCTCCTGTAAATCCAAAGCGACCGGCAGGGGATTTATATGTTTCGGAAACGAATGGTCCGAAGATTCTGGCTTCAATGATCGCAGCGATAGTGGTGATGATCACGATAACGGCCGTCCGACTTGGTACACGGGTGTTCAATAGGGGTCTCTTGGTGGGATTGGACGATGTTTTTATAGTGCCTGGTGTTGTAAGTAAATTTTTGTCTCACGATATTTTGGTGGTTTGGGGCATTTGCTTCCTCAACTGTTCAAACTTCAAGTCCTCCGCTCCTTTCATTTTAACTTGCCTTTCTGAGTGCTAACGACCTCTAGATTTTAGCAGTGGCATGGCCGGCTTTACAAATTTGCGCTGTTGTCTATGGCGGAGCTGGAAAACATGTAAATTAAGAACCTCTCATGTTCCCACCCAACCTATTCCATATGCTCAAGAACTAAGTGTAAACCCCAGATGTATGATGTAACATACGAAGAGTACTCATACTTCAAATTATACGCCAACGTAGACAAACTCCTCTTCTTCCTCGCAGTTGGCTTCATAAAGCTCTCCATCTGCTTCTTTAACCGACGTCTCACCTCCATCACCTCGCGAGCCTGGCGAATATTCAACAACTGCTTTATCGGTCTCCTCGTCGCCTATCTCTTGCTAGCATTATTCTGGTGCATTTTCCAATGCGATCCTCCATATGCCGGTTGGAATATCATCCGCGTAGCTACCGAGTTGAAACACAAGCCGAAATGCATGAGCGACAATATTGTTGGAAGTGCCTTGAGTGTCATCCATGCCCTCATGGATTTTGGGCTACTATCTGTGCCATTGATTGTGCTTTGGAATGTTCAAATGAGCTGGAAGACGAAGGCAAGACTGTTCTTTGTCTTCAGTATTGGTGGAATGAGTGCGATTGGTTCTGTGGTACGGCAAATCGAACAGGAGAGACTCTCAACTGACATTCTCTGTGAGTTTATCACCTTCGGCAAGTGATGATATCGTATTTACTAACAATCAACAGTCAACTTCGTGCCCTTACAAAACTGGACCCTAATCGACTTGACTTTCGGAGTCGTTGCAGCATCCCTTCCCATTCTTTCCGCGTTCGTGCCCAAGAGCTGGAAAAGCGTAACAGGAAGCAAGAAAACAGCACCCCATAGCAACGGATACTTCAACAAATCCGGACACACTAAGCTGAAGTCTGGAAGAGATGGCAAAATCGGAGGCAAGAGATCAGAAACAGAGAGTGGGGAGAATATCACAAGGACGGATGTGATAGAGCTGACGTATCAGGACAAAAAAGATACGAATTGGGATAAAGTTTCGGACGATGAGAGGATAATAGCAGGGAGTCTAGAGATTGTTGGAGGGAGCAGTCAAGGTCAAACGACTACTTGGGTGGGACAGGCGAAATGAACGGCTCTTTTGTCTGGGTGTGAAATTAGTGTGTAAATAAGAAATATAAAAACAATATATAATCAACGATACAGGTAATTTGAGCCAGCGAGAAGGTTATAACCAAACTCGAGGCCTCGGAATTAAATCACTTTCATTAGGTGTCATCGTAAATTTTGAATGTAATTCCCTTTCGGGGTTACTACTCTGATCAAAGGGCCTGACGATTTAAGGTCACTTAAGGCCTTAAATAACACACTGTATATAATCGAGGAATTATTCATTCCTTGTCACCGACTAGATTACAATTCTGTTCTAGCAGCGCCAAGAGCAATTAAATCCAACCACTTCGCAAGCCTAACACAATTAGTACCAACCACCAATGATAAAATTGAAGGGAAGACTCACCTAAACCCCGCTCTCGCAACTAAACTCTCAACAACAGGAACCGCAGCCTCAAAATATTCACCACTCAACTCCACATTCTCTACGCCCTCCTTCCCCTTCGGCAACACGGTCGAACAAATATAAGCATTCGACTCTCCGGCCCAAATAAGAGCACTGCTTTCTGGATTTCCCAGAGACATTCCATTAAGCCATTCATTCTCCGCTTGGGATTTGTAGATTCCGTTTCTAATGGAATCCGTGAGATTTGCGGCCCATGCTTGAGCGAAAGGGAGGGCGTATCCTCCAATGTGCGTTTCCGGGATTGAAGTATCCCAGACGTGGTGCAGGTTCGTGGGGTGGGTTGCAAAGAGTACAGGAATGGAGTTTCCGCCACGAAGGAGAGCTTCGGTGTGTAGTGGTTGATGGATATCGCCGAGGAACTATGAGTGTAAGTCTTGCTTGTAGGAATGAATGCAAGAAAAATAATCGAAGATTCTCCAGATTAGAATGAAACAGCCAGGGGATAATGATAGAAGTAATATAGCTAAGCAGATATATCTCAACAAAACCCCACTAAGCAAGACTATTAAATGACACTTGTCGCATGCGAGTGAAAAGATGCAGCAAAAGAAGAACTTGGAGAAACCTACGTGAACAATAAACTAATCAGTGGTCAGCATCAATCGGACCATCAATACAAAAGAGTTTTATGTATGTACATACCTTCGCAGCCATATTTCTCATACCGACAGGCGTACTAGGATCAAGCAACTGTCTCGTCTAATTTCACTATTAGTCCTTTCTCAACACTCCACTGGTTTACACCCCTCAACATCAGCTTCAAGACAGAACCTACATAATTCGCCACAGCCCCAACAATACACCCCTCAGTAGCACAATCCCTCTCCATTTTCACTCCGCACCACAAAGGCGGTTCGTCTTCAGCATCAATAAAGTGTAATGGTGCACTAAACCTCCCGGCAGCCGTATACCTAAAACTATCAGCCCAGGTGGCGATGTTAGCGAGGTAGTGTTCGGTGTCGTTGTAAAGAATAGATTGAAAAAGGAGAGCTGTTGGTGGAGAAACGAAGTTGGAGGCAATGTAGGCCACTGTGGTATGGCCGAGAGTCCCCCATGCGCTTGCGAGAGGGAGGAGCGCGAGGATGGTTGTTGGGACGTGTATCTTCATTTTTGAGGTGGATAAGATAAGATGAGATGAGACGAGAGATGGAGGAGGAAAGTGTTGGTACGAGAGGAGAGGAGAGTTTATTATAAGTGAGAGGTGCGGGTGATAAGGGTCGAGTGTGTTGATAGTTTTGAGACATTGGGGTGTTGTTGTTCTGATTGGCTGTGAGCTCTTGATAGCTACCTACACGTGACAGCGTGTAACCCACGTGTTTCATCACAACTACTTTGGGAATAATAGAAGGGCTAAGGAGGATTGTACCACTTGATCCGTTAAAATTAAAACTTTACTGAGATGCTTTATTGAAAAGACGATGCTGCATGTAACGTGGGACAAGAATCTTTAAAACTACTCGAGTACCTAGGTAATTCTAAATTTGGGAAGAACGCCAAGCATCCCGAACCAGCCAATGAAAATGCACTTACTTCCAGACGACCAGACCAGACCAAAGACCCAAGGGATAAAAATAAGCTAGTATTGGTTTCATTTATACGTCTTACAAATACATATCTCGACGTATTTCATGGAAGCGGAACTATTGTCAGCAAGTTGAGGAGAGTTCCACCGGAGTTCCCAGTTCCGTAAAAGCAGCATTGCATCTGGTCAACCTCATGGGAAAATTGAAGTAATTCTAAAGCTTGTAACACTACGAGATGTTAACCTAGAAATCTATATAAAAAAAACACTTATGTATCATCTGAGGTAATGTTATTAAATTTGGTTGTTTTCGTTATTTGGAATCCTTTCAAATAGTAAATAAAGTTACGACCATATTGAAATAAAGGAAAGCGAGTAATATTACTTATAGTCTGATATAAAGTTACTTATTTTCATTCTCGAGCTATTTTGAATAACTTCAAATAATAGATGCACTTATGACAACCTAGTTCTAACTTTTTGAGAAGATTTCACTCTCGCCTTTGTCGTCCATCGCCAATCCGCAATGGAAGCTTCGTGCGAAGAACTCTCATAATCACTGCTAGTAATAGGCTGAAAGTTCAAATTTAGTCCATTGCACATGGCCATTTGTGGTGGAAGAAGCTTTTTTGCAATCTTTCCAGAGAGATATCAATGTTTACATCCGTCGCGACCCAGCCTCTTAGACACGCCCCTCTTATTACATAAGGACCACACTTCAAAAACCCAACACCTGTTAGAAAATGGAAGTATGAGGGTCCTTAATTAAATTAATCTCAATATCTTTTTATGTCGAAGTGTTGTTACTAAGAAATATTTAAAGATGCGGAAAGTCGGCTTTTGCTTCATACTTAGTTAATCATGCGGCGGTATTTGTTCTCCTCCCAACAGTTTAATCAATCTATAAGAAGTTGTTACTTTCAACCAACAGAGCTTCTATTTACAAACTCACCACGCGTTTCGGATGCATACAAAATTACAACCAGCTCCTAATACGTACCTGGTAAATAAGTGTGTCTTGCGGAGGTTCAAGCGGAACTCTAGACTGAAACGGACATAATTAATCGGAGGTTCAAGGCGGAACTCAAGATTGCAGCGGACATAATTAATCGGAGGTTCAAGCGGAACTCAGGCCTGTAACAGATATAAGTAATTGAGATATATAAGTCCATCTCATCCTCCGTTCTTCCATCAAACCAAAAGCATCGAACTCAAACGCCCTCGATCAGAGACTCATTTCCTCAAACTAAAAGCACTTTCTAAATCCAACAAAACAACAAGTTCAAACCATTCACAATGTCCCACACACTCAGATCATTCACAGGGGACCTCAAACTCTTAGCCCTCACCAAAACCTACCACCAATCTCTCTATCCAGCTATATCGCCTGAGAATCCTCTCCTCTCAGCAACCGGGAAAGTCATCCTCGTCACCGGTGGCGGCACTGGCATCGGCAAAGCAACTGCAACTGCCTTCGTCCAAGCCGGAGCCGAAGCAGTAATTATCGCGGGACGACGAGAATCCGTCCTCCAATCCGCTGTCTCTGAGCTCTCAAAGCTCGGGAAAACAAAAATCTCATACGAGGTAGCCGATATTACCGATTTGGCAGCCGTCGAAAAGGTTTTCGCCTCATCGGTGAAAACCCACGGGAAGATTGATGTCCTCGTAGCCAATGCGGGCTATCTCGATCAACACAAGTCTATCGTCGATTCGGAGCTCTCGGACTATTGGCTCAGTTTTGAGATCAATATGAAAGGTCTCGTCATTCTCACTCAAGCCTTTCTGAAGATCTCCAAACCAGGAGCAACGGTTATCAATATTTCAACCGCAGCAGGCGTTATTCCTTACATCCCCGGGTTTTCAGCCTATAGTACTTCAAAGCTTGCAGGCGCAAGATTCATGGAGTATCTTCATCATGAAAATCCCGAGCTGCGCGTTTTCAATCTGCAACCGGGACAAATTTTCACTGACATGGCTTTGAGTGCTGGATTGCCGAACGTGAATTGTGACGATGTTGGTAAGTTGTGTCTTGTGAATTAGTGCTTGGTAAATAGAGGCTAATTTTGATAGAACTTCCCGGCGGTGTGTGCCTCTGGTTTGCAAGCCAGCAATCGGAGTTTATGCGTGGGAGATTTATGTTTTCAAACTTCGATGTTGAAGAGTTGAAGGCTAAGGCGGAAGAAATTGATGAGAAGAATCTCTTGACCGTCGCTCTGAGTGGATGGAATGCGAATGCTTAGATATGTGGGTTGGCTGAGTTATGTTTTGTTGATAACACCTACCTCACGATCCTGCGTTGCTTTGTTAGTGCAAGAAAGAACAAATACAGAATCATTTTACCTCATGGATCACACAACGGTGGGAACAAGTCACATGTTTTTGTTCCATTTAAAGCGACACATACCATAACACCAAGATCTTCGAAATCACTTGGTGTTGCTCCATTCAAAGCGAGGTCCCACTGCTTGATGACGACTTGCAAATGGGGTTTCTCCTTGAATACTCTTTCCCATTCATATTCCAATTGTGTATTCCTGCGAAATGCTTAGCAGTCTGCTAATTTTGAGTATAAAGCATTAGTACCCACCAGAGAGCTTCTTGTGCTGTAAAAGACAATGTGTTCACTTTATTTGCCACGGAATCGTATCCAAATTTCAAGAACGAGTAAGTTCCTTGGAGCATATATGCACACAGTACCGTGCGTCGGCAACTTTCTTTGAAGATCCAGTCTTTCCATGGTATCTCCCAATTCGTTGCCACTGAAGTACTGTCCTCAGATCTTAGAGGTAGCTGTTCAGTCTGCTCATTCAATTGTTCAGCCCATTGGATCAGTGTATTTTCAGTCATCTCAGCCTCCGCTCTCATTCGAATATCACCATCAAACAGCCTTATAATCTGATATAGCAACAACGCCTGTACCGAAGCCAACAACTCGCTGGCTTTGGGCTCACTTCTCCGCCCATAAACCAACTCTCTAACCTTCCTACTCAAATCACCAAAAACCATACCCTCATTATCCTGGGTCTTACAACTATACAGTGCACAAGAGCTTAGGGCATCCTGCAAAATGGTCGGGTGAGGCAGATTATTCGGAGGACGATGGATAAACGGCGTCTGACCGTTCTTCAGAAACATGGCGGGATGAGCTTGGAATTGACGAGATATGAAGCGGACTCTTTCGTGATAGATTTCCCCAGTCGTAATTGCGATGGGCTCACCTGTATATTGAGCCGCATTGACAGTGTCGTCAAATTGGTTGCAGGGGTCGATTTGAAGTTCTTCACCCTCTCCATTTTGAGATGGCCACTGGATATCAAGGTCTGGTCCGGGTGTCAATGTCGCAAGCCATGATGGCTCGATGAAAGCTGCTTCCTCCCCGTTTTCGTTCCATAGATCTCCCCCAAACGATGGCAAATTGCCCATCGGGTAAGCCAAGAGGTCCGCAGAAATCCCAACTGAGTTCGCATTCTCAGATTCTGCCTGATTGGAAACATTGTTTGCAACTTTTGGCCGGTCGTGTCGATTTAGAGAACAAACCAGGTGCTTGGTCGTGCATCTCTGGCAATTCCCTGATGTGAATTCACATCGTCGTTTTGACTTGACGCAGTTTGAGCAAGATTTTCGATAAGGAGGAGCCATGGTTTGTTACAATCTCGAAGATTGTTGGCCGTGGATGGTATGATGTGGAGGAAAGCTGATGGTGATTTATAATGCTACGGTGGCCGCCTTGCTGCATGGTCGCTGCTATAAGTAACCAAGCAAATACTTGCAGCAGACTTCACTTCAAACATCTCAATCTTACATGATAATTCCCTCTTCTGTATCTTCGAGATTTAGTAAATGACCAAAGGGATTCTATTCTTGATCAGGGGGTGTTGAAATTTGATTTGGATGATGTCACTCATTGTTCGTAGTCTATCTACGAAACAATTAACCTTATTTAACTCTCAGTTAATTTCGGAATTTTTTGCAAGTCTTCATTTCAAATTTATTTACTCTGAGCTGATCGCATAATTTTACACTCTTATAACATCGAAGTTATAACTTTAAGCTTATGTGACGAGTCACTGACGACCAGTCCTGACAACCCTTGATGGTACATACTATCAACAAAAATGCCTAACGAGTCGGATTTCTCGAGCGCTCTGGGAATGAACTAGAAATAATTGAGTTTTATGCTGGGTTGACACTATATAAGTACCGAAGACTGCCGGGTGTAACCTAACAATTCCAGCCTTCACGCTAGAATACAGAAATCACCACCTCTCGGCATTGTCTCACTTATAAGTAGAGCTTGAACTCTTCCTACCAAGTAGCTGTCCCTAAGAACCAAGAAACCACTTGCCTCATATCTCAAATATCATCAACTTGGACTCATCCAGGCCAAGCTTTCAGAGAGACCAAAACCACAAACTATGGGCCAACCAAATCACCATAAAATCGCAGACCCAGAAAAAGACTCGTATTCTTCTATTCCAATTTCAACAGACAAAACAATAGAAAATGCAGATTCCAACTCACCATCTCCACACCAAAAATACGATCCCACAACCTCGTCTAAATTCAGTGATTCCAATTTGCAAAACGAAAAGGAAGAGAAATTAATGGGAGCGAAAGCGAAGGTTGAAGCATTGAAGAACAGGGGAATGGAGAGGGGACAATACGAACCCCCAGCTACATCTAAATTCAATGATTTGAATCAAGATGATCAAAGGAGAAATAAAGAAGAGAAATTAATGAGAGCGAATGCAAGGGTTGAAGCATTGAAGAATCGGCGAAAGGAGAAGAACAGAACGAGAACAAGAAAGAGGAAAATTAGATGCCTATGGAAATTGGTTTTTTCATGATATTTATAGAAGGAACTTCTCTCGTTGTTCTAACTCTACAGCACAATCCAAAGTATCCACCCAGACAGTTCGGATAGTTGAACTTCATTGTTCCAAATGGACTAGGATGAATTATCTGAGAGGTGAAGTATTTACTGCTACTTTTACTGTCCATTTCAAAATAGCTTGAGATGACGGAATATATTACACTAGCTAGCCTTCGCGCTAGAGCCAACGAATCACCACCGTTCAGCAAGCGAAGCTAGGAGACCCAACTTAGAAACATAACATGAGGTAGGTGTACCGGTTTGACCAAGCTAGAAAAACTACCTAAAAGGATCTCTCAATCTTCCCGCTGTATAAATCGCCCACAAATCAAATATCATGCGCCCAGGACCGTTCTGCAACAAACAAGAATACTCCAACTTTTAGTAGCTAAGCCCTCCAAAAGAGCTTCACAATGGGTCAACCAAATAACCATCAACTCACCGATCTCGAGAAAGGCCCACAACAATCCCCCACACCCAACGATCCCGCAACCAGAATTTCAAGAGAAGCAAGCCCCTTAGAAACACCCCTGCCCCCATACAAAGAACACGAATCTACAGAGTCGACAAATCTCATTGATTCAAAGTCCCAAGACTATGAAAGCGGGAACGAAGAATACTCAAAAAGAGCCAGGGAAAGATGCAAAAGGGTAGAAGATTCAAAAGCCATGTCTCGGGACGAAAAGTGGGAGAAGAAAAAAGAGAAGTTCAGGGTGATAAGAAAGAAGGAGGACTCGGAGGAGAGGTTAAAATGGGAGGCACGTGCTGGGGTTTTAATCCTAATCCTAATTGGAATTGCAATGCTTGTACTGCCCTTTGTTATTCATTTTCCTAAAAAACAACCTTCTGTTTGCAAATAGGTCATTCTCTATTTCCAGTCCTCAACAAACTTCGAACACTCCATTCCCTTTGTCAGCAGTGTCAGATAGCGACCTTGGTTCTATAATTTAAAGATGTGTCCAAAAACACCCCCAAAAACGTGACCTTGAAGGAAATAGTCGATGATTTAATCGATTATTTTTCTCGACATGCAACAAAACTCCGAATTTGGATTGAAACACGTGAACGCCATGAGCAGTAAGCCCTAGATGTATGTCATTACCTTTTCCTGATTGTATATTGGATATGATGTAACGAAACAAAAGAGGCGGGCCTTCGGTCTAGCCACTTGGTGGACAACCTGAAGGAGACCGGAGCATTTATTTTCCCTACTTCAGAAGTCGTCCTAACCTCTTTTAATAAACTTGATTTTGCTGTCCTATAAAGTAACAATATCAAATACCGTACATCCTCCACCACTCCCCACAGACACCAGCAGAATTAGCAATACAAATGCAATCCAATCTTCACCTCCCACCTTTCCATCTTCCCACTACCCACCAAAGAAAAGGTTGAAAACAAAAAAAAGCAAAAAATTCGGGGTATCTACTTTTAAAAAGGGGGCCCAGATGACATGATCAACAACAAAACTTCCTTCCATGCACTCCGTGAACTCCTACTTCCAAAAACGCCTCGCCAAATGTTTAAAACATTACTCAATGCCCTAAGCCCCCACCATAAAACTCATGATGCGCCCCAGCAGGATCCAAATCCATAAACTGATCAATATCCGACTCCACAAACGTCAAATCCGTCCCAGTCGTCGGCGGTTGTTGAAGATCAGGGAATACGTCATCGGCAGGAGGACCATCCAAGCCCCGCGATACCTTGAAATCAGTAGGAACAGCTCTTCCCAAGGTATCTCTGCGATTCTTCTTCCGTGATTCGACGTTGTTATTTTTATCTCGTCGACCGTTCATGAATTCCCCCGCGTCACTAGTTCGACCTTTGACAAGCTCATCATGGAAGACCTGTGCTCCTCGGAGGATGGGGAGAAGCGTTCGGGTTTCGTACCATCGTCCTTTCACGTCTGCTACTCCCTTGCGTGCAGCTGGTTCCAGCAAGCGCCATTCGTAATATAGACCAGTCTTGGCTTGGTCAGCGACCTCGTTTCTGAATCGAAGATCTGTGACCATGCGTGCAGGTAGATCTGGTGTGGGCCAATCTGCATGGTTTCTATATGGAGTGGGCATCTCAACCCATTTGTAAACATCACCAACGAATGTTAACTGGGAAGTGCCTGTTGGAGCCGTGAGTTCTATTAGTTTTTGGATGATGAGCACAATGATATCTTTGCTATCAGTTCCCCGCAGCCGAATTGGTTCCCCTACCCAAACCTTTTCAGCACCCAGAAACATTCCGCGGTAATGCACTTCTCCTGGACCTGCTAGAGCATTATCAATTCGGTCGTAGAGCGAATAGCTAGAGTCGATGACCTTTGCAGCAAGAATACTGCCATCGACTACGTAATCGCGTGATTGACCTCCATCAAGCTCTCCTCTTAGAACTCGCTCCCATGGAACCTGATCATATGTGAGATTTTGTATCGCAGGAACCGTTGTAGATGGGACACTCCATGCAAGCCAAGGTCTTATGGATGCTTCGTCGTCCTTGATCTGCCAGGGTTGGTGTTGAAAAGGATTTGAAAGAGGTTGAAGAAGGTAGCGGGGTTTGTCATTTTGCACCTGTCGTTTCGAAATTATACCGAGTCGCCAATTCAACCCATTATTAAACCACACCAATTCCCCAGATCTGTATAAATATTTTCCGTTGGGTGCACCATCCGCTCTCTGCTCGGGAGATGTATTTAGGGTTATAGAATTTGGCTGCGGCGCTGCTCTATTTTGTGTGTTATTTGGTGGGGGTCTGGAGATAGCCGCGGGTGCCGAGTGTACTTGTTGAACAGCTGGCAAGTTGTTTAGTATATATAATAAAAAAATGGAGAGGAATTATCTTACCTTTGGTAGGCGCGGATGTAGCAGTAGAAGTGGGAACAGATTTGGTTTCCTTCTTCGGCTGCGACGTAGCCCTACCACTTTCCTCAACTTCATCCTCTCCGTCCGGCGAGCAAATTTTGCATGAGCAATTAACTGGATCGCCTTCCTTGTCTACCGCAAGCCATAAGAGATGGTGGAAAAAATCTGCGGGACTCCTATATCGCTTTTTCCGACCTTGCGGATGACCATAAAGATATGCATCCTGCCTCTCAAAGACTCCCGCCGCGTGTTTCCCTTTCTCTCTTGATTTGTCGCCATTGACCTTATCGACATTGTATTTCAGGTGCTCCCATAGCACATAGCCTTCGGGAATTTCGGAGAGTATATAGCTTTTGTCTGCGGGGATATGAGCGTTTGCAGACGAAAGGGGGCATTTAAAGAGAGGTGTACTATAATGTTCCTTTCCACCCAACCGATGCATTAGCATGCCTCCGAGCTTCCGTCTCCAATCTACAGCTTTTGGTTCCTCGGGATCCAGCCTCTTGTAGCAATCCACCATGCCTTTGGAATCGGGGGTATCATCTTGCTGAGCTGCTGTCGGTTCATTTGGCTCGCTGGTTCCGGATCTGGTTGGTACCGCGAAGAGGCCATCTGATCTAACAATGGTGATGGGATAGTAGGGAGCCATATTCAATTATTACAATAAGCAATCGTACGTAGGTATGGGTACCTTGGAGAATTCAAAGGGATGCCATCAACAGAAGCTTCACTGGTGGGGGGGACAATCGGGTTGACTTGGGAGACGCGCCAAAGAGCTATGGATTAAAGGTCGGCCCGATGCAACTATAAATCTAGTCCCCTGCTTGTAGCCGCGGTCCTTATGATGGTAGATCACTTTAATCGAGATCCTCCAAGCTGGCTTGAATTCAATGCTTTCTCATTCCACAACTCGGCGATTTCAATAGCTGTATTTTTTAATTATAAAAATAAAATAAAATAAAATGCAATAATCAGGGGTGTGGCGGTGCTTGCTGTGGCGCAAAAGACAGGTTCCAAAAATTCCCCATGCAGACGCGATTAATGGCCGCGTCCAATGGCCCTCACCACCCGTCCCGTCCTCAACTTGCAAGCAGCAACCCACCTTCCATTTGAAACATAGAAAGACCTCGTTTGCTTTCTCTCATTCTTTCTACACCCCGCCGAGTATCGATCTCCCTTTTCTTTTCCTTCATGGACTCTCCTTAATCGCCTTTGCTCCTTGCATGACGTTTCCCGAGGCCTTGCGAACCCTCCCATTCCTTAGCTTCAGCTTCATTACCAAGCGCAAGCGCAAGCTCCCTCGATGGATCCCCACGCTCCCTCTCCCCCCTTGCAGTTCACAATAATGGACGCCCCAGATTCACCACTGCTACCAGCACCGGTGCCACTTGGCGCAAACGAAGACACTCCAGCTGCCATCTCCATCTCTCCTCAATCCGCCGCCTTACAAACCCCTCGTCGAAGTGCCGCCTCCAGCCTTCTCGCGAAATACCTCCCCGGCGCATCAATCGAACACAAGAAAGACAGCCAGAAAGGCGACTCTCCTCTGACTCGAAGATCGAGACCCTCGGCGTCGTCATACCCAGATCCAGAGATGTCGCCCATGAACCGATCTTTCGACACTCCCCCACAACCTCAATATGTCGTCCCAGTTACTACCGCTGCTCCAAAGGAGGAAGACGGCGAGAATATTGAATACATAACCCCCGGTCGTCGCCGTCTACGAGTTCGAAAGCCCAATATGTCTCTCAAGGCGCTAGAGAATATCGAGACCCCGCGCAATAATCGAACGCAAACGAAGAAGACTCCCAAAAATGCGATTGCAGATCTGATCGGTGTCAATTCATTCAACATCACACCGACTGTCAGTCAGAGAGTAGCCATTCGGCAGGAGATTGCTAGCAAGACTGCTGCAAACAGAAATAGGTTCTTCGTGGAGAAGAAGGACTTTTTGCTACCATTGCTACCACCTCACAACTATGTTCGAAAACTAGTTGAGAAGCATGATGAACTTACCCAAGAGGAATTGAAAAAGCTTCCTACAATTACCCCATATCAAGAAATTGTCAATCAGCCAAAGGGTATCACGGCAACAATGAAGCCTTATCAGCTGTCAGGACTGAGCTTCATGGTGTATCTTCACCAAAACGGTCTTTCTGGAATTCTTGGAGATGAAATGGGTCTGGGCAAGACTCTGCAGACTCTGTCACTCATACAATATTTGAAGGAGAATGACCCTAAGGCTGGAACCGGTAGATTGCAAAGACCATTTCTAGTCGTTTGTCCTCTTTCTGTTTTGAGTAGTTGGATGGCCGAGGCAAGAAAATGGACACCAGGCCTCAAGGTCGTCAGATTCCACGGACCGATCAATGAGCGTAACAAGTTAAAGAAGATAGTCATGGGTGAGATCGACATGTTTGGAAACATGACTGCACAGGCGAAGGCGAAATTCAAGTCGAGACGGAACGCTGCCGGAAAACAAGTTGTTTTGCTAGATACCGATTCCGAGGACGAAGACGATATTGGTGTGGACTTAGTGGTTACAACATATGACTGCTTTCGCATCGAGCAATCTTGGTTCAAGAAGGCATTCGTCTGGCGTTACGCTGTATTGGATGAAGGGCATACAGTCAAAAACCACCAGAGTCTTGTTTCAAAATCCTTGCAGGGCTTGAAGGCAGAGTACCGACTCATCTTGACGGGAACTCCGCTTCAGAACAACTTGTCCGAGCTTTGGAGTCTTTTGCATTGGCTCTACCCAGAAGTCTTTGGCGAAAATACCAACGAGCTCTTCGATAACTCCTTCAACCTGTCCAAGGGTCACTATCTCAATACGGTTCTTGATAGTTCTAGACATTTGTTGGAGTTGATCATGTTACGACGAATGAAAACTTCACCTGGAGTCGACCTAAATCTTCCACCAAAGACAGAAGTCTTGTTGTTTGTGCCATTGAGTCCCATGCAGCGCTTTTGGTACGAACGCATGATCACCAAAGCTGACCAAGGTCTTTTGGATGAGCTTTTCAAGGGAATGAAGGAAAAGGAAGCCGTTGCCTTGAAGGCTTCGTCTGACGATGAGATTCGAGATGCCGAAGTCATGAAGTTGGAAGAAAATGCACTTAAAGTGTTCGAAAATGCTGATATGGTGGGCACGGATGCGTGGAAGGAGACGAAGGATATTCTTGAAAAGACCGTCCAACGCGAAGCTGAAGTTCAAGGAGAAGGCAAAAACAAGTCTGCATGGCAAAAGCTGATGAACCTTTTAATGCAACTCCGCAAAGTTTGTAATCACCCATATCAGATATCACACGCCGAGCCTGACCCATACCACGCCGGAGATCATGTTATCCATGCTTCAGGAAAATTCATTGTTCTGGAAAAACTTTTGAATGAGTTGGTTGTCAAACAAAAGAAGAAGATTTTGATATTCTCGGGATTCACCAAAATGTTGGACTTGGTTGAAGAGCTGTTATTGCTTAGGGGAGGAGATGGTTCAAGTTATCGTTCCGTTCGAATTGATGGGTCTACTGCTCGAGCACGTCGAAATCTCGGTATTCGAATGTTCAACGACTTGACCAGTGACTACAGAGTAATGTTAATTTCTACTCGTGCTGGTGGTTTGGGTATCAACCTGGCGACTGCTTCTGATGTTGTACTTCTCGACCAAGACTGGAATCCACAAATCACCCTTCAGGCCGAGGCCAGAGCACACAGAATTGGCCAGAAGAACCCGGTCACAATCTATAAGCTCGTCTCGCAAGGCACAGTTGAAGAGCAGATGATGGGCCGTATTCAGAAGAAGCTTTACCTGTCTGCAAAGGTTACGGAAGCAATGCAGGACATTCACACCAAATTTGGCGGCGGTGGAAAGAAGAAGAAGGGAAGACCCGGAGCATCCGAAGTCGATGATAACATGCCCCAGTTAAGCACTGGTCAACTTATGACTCTAGTACGACGTGGTGCTTCTGCAATCTCTCGACCGGAAATTGATGTCAACGAAATGCTCAGCTGGTATGTCAAAATTATAAATTACAGTATCTGGCTGTTTACTAACACTCTCATAGGGATTGGGATACCACCGTACTGAAATGTAAAGATCAACCTGCAGATTTTAATGTTAAGAAGGATGCCATTCCTGACGCCAAAATTGATGAAGAGGCTGAGCGAAAATGGTTAACCGAAATGGAGCGGGTTGAGTCTTCTGTCTTCGCAGGCAAGAAATTGGCTCGTACAAAGTACAGCTCTAATAAAGACATCTCGGAGGAATTTGAAAGAGCAGAGCGCCGAAAAGATAAGAATACCACGGTCATGGTAGATGGTTTTGCTATTTCCAAGGAGTCGATGAACTGTAAGCAATGGGAGGCTGTGCCAACAATGGGTGACAAGAATCCTATTTACAAGGAGCAAAAACGCGAAAAGAAGGCCCCGGTCGAACCACAAAGTCACTGCCAAGTTTGCACCGATGGAGGAGAACTGCACTGCTGCCAGCTATGTCCTCGTGCATACCATCTCGGCTGCCTCGACAAGGAATTCCAACAAAAGGCCAAGGGTTGGCAATTCAACTGCCCACAGCATCAATGCTTCGATTGCACGCAAAAGACCACTGATGCCGGCGGCATGTTGTATCGCTGTCGCTGGTGTGAGCATGCCTATTGCGAGGACTGCGTTGATTTCGACAATACAACACTCATTGGCGACAACCTTCCGGAGTATGAGCTTCTCAATTACCCCGAGATGACCCAAGCCTTCTACATCCAATGCGCAGCTTGCACGAATCACTTCAAGGAGCACTCTAGGGACAAAGCTCTCTGTGACGAGATTGCAGAAAGAATTCTTGTCGATTATGATAACAAGTTTGGTGGGGGAAGAGACTCGAGCACTGGTCCTGGGTCATTGACCGATGCTACCACCGAGAGTAATGGCATCAACACGCCCATTACGATCGATGATGATGTTATTGTTGTAGCCACTAAGAAGCGAAAGATGACGACGCAGATGGGTGGTGGTTCATTCAAAAGAGAGAAGATTCGTTAAACATCACTTGATTGTTTCGTGTTTAAGATATATGAGATATGGCGTTCTTTTTGCTTTTAGAGTGAGTGAAACGGGATTTGTTTTCGATTCGATACCTTTCTTGTTGTTTTCTTTCTTTACAGTTGTCAGGCAGGCGTTTTTCGCAGGATAGCGAATGTTATACCACCCCAGGAAGTTGTTGATTGTGTAAAGATGGAGGGATGGTGTATTGCTCTAGGTTCGAAATTGGGAGCGAGCTCAAATGAACGATGCAGGATCTGCTTTCTGCTCTGTTATTCTGGGGGGAGGAAATGTGTGCTTCTTTATGAACTCTTTATTTCTGTTCTGCCTGGGTTGGCGGAATGGATGGATGTATTAATTGTGGTACATAGATGCGAGAAAGATTTCGATGGAGTCCAAGCTCCGTAATATGATACGTTATGATGGTAGAAAAATGTAATATTATTTTTCGAATTTACCTGACTGTTTCCGCTTGTGAATTACTCTCTTCTTTTGCTAAATGGCTGGCGTCTTTAGAAAGGCGTCTTGTATTACCGCATCCGCTTGACTTTATCGCACTCGCTTAAATGCTATGGTTACGAAAATCGGTTAGCGTCCATTTCTTGAGATGCGAGAGGGGGTTAGCGTTGCCATCATTGGGTACCGACCCCACTAATGTCCCTCGGGAATAGTGATGATTTGATAATCTTACTTTAGAGGCTGATGGCTGATGGTTGATGGCTGACGGCTGATCGTTGTGAGTGGCCGGACTTAAACGGGGCAAACTCCGGGGTTAGATATTGGGAGGGGTGGTGGAGTGGTAAGTAGGAAGTATATAAGTTGTACATCAGTCTTTCTTGTTTCTATTTCTAATCGTTTTCGTGTTGGATTTCTTTTTACGTTTTGAATACGTCCAGTAAATCACTTCTTCGCACTCTCACGAACCAAAACATACCATTTTCCTTTCTCACATCCATCTATCATACATCACACATCTCAGAAAATGGGCAAAACAATCCCCCTCTCCCAAATCCACTCCCTAAACAAAACCACCATCCCCTCCCAGCCCCTCGTCGCAGTCTTCATAGGCGGAACTCACGGAATCGGGTCTTATGGCTTATTGGCCCTGGCTTCACATCACGGGACTTTGGATGGTGGTTCAGGTTTACGTATTTACCTCGTGGGACGAACGAAAGAGAAGGTAGAAGCTATTTTTCAGGAGGGGAGGAAGAAGGCTCCGAAAGGTGATTTTAGATTTGTGTTGTGTAAGGATGCGAGTTTGTTGAGAGAGGTGGATGGCGCTTGTGCGGAGATTTTGGGGAGGGAAAAAGAGGAAGGAGGGAAAGGGAGAATAGATTTTTTGTGTCAGAGTCAGGCTATTTTTTGTTTGACTAAGGGGCGGCAGGGTGAGTTGTTTCTTACTCTATTTACCTTTTCAGTACGAAGACTGATAAGCTTTTACAGAAACGAAAGAAGGTCTAGACATCTTCCTCTCCCTTGTTTACTACAGCCGCATCCGCTTCATCCACAATCTCCTTCCCCTCCTCCTCGCCTCGTCACTTCCCTCCGGAGCACTTATCCTCTCAGTCTTCGCGCCAGATCAAAGGACTACTTTCTTCCAAGATGACCTAACGCTCCGTGATCCAAAACATTATGGTTTCATAAATGTAGGCTCCCACGCTGACCATTTAAAAACTTTCTTCTTTGAAGAACTGGTAAAACGTCATGAGGGGAAACTGAGATGTATACACTACTTTCCTGGCTTGGTGATGGACGCGTTTCCTGGCCTTTGGGGGAACAATGATATTCCGTGGTGGATGAAGGTCGCGTTTCCGGTGTTAAAACCGGTGCTGACGTTTAGTCCTACGAGTTTGGGGTGGGAAGAGTGTGGTGAGAGGGTGGTTTTTCATTTTAGTGGTGCGAGTAGGTGGCCTGCGAGGAGTAAAGCAGCCGATGGGAAGGAGGTAGATGAGTTAGGGATTGCGGTTGGGAGTGATGGTGTTGTTGGAGGTGGTGCTTATAAGGGGAATTGGAATGGGGATGTGGTACCTACATCGAAACAGATTGATGAGTTGAGAAAGGAGGGTTGGGGAAAGAAGGCTTGGGATCATACTATGGGTGTGTTTGAGGCTATTGATAAGGGGGAGGTTTATACTGGTTGCTAATTGCGGTTGGCGGAATGCGAATATTGGATTCAGCACTCTTTTTGTTATTGCTTGAGTAGATCTCGCACAATTGCAATCGGTTTCAATTCTCTTGGATCTTCTCGAACAATACTTTCAAACATCGTACCATTACTTATCCTTTTCCGTCGATCTCAAGTCAGGTCTCAAAACCAGTGCATTTAGTCATTACGTCGGCCCAAAAATACAACATGCTTCCTCCCAATATTTTAAAAGGGCTAAAAAATAAAAGATATCCCCCAATCCTCACGCGCACAATAGTGTGACTTTTGAGCGCTGCTAAACTAGTCCCTAAAGATGGAGGGCGGTCGCCTGCTCTGCACTTGTCCTAAAGGACACTTGCGTATCCTCATAGAGATTTGAATATATCGCTTTATAGTGTTACTCGCGGTCCGCTCACACGCCAGGAAAGCACTGAAGCAATCCTGTCAGTAGTACCAATGTTACCATTGCACCAACCTATGTGTAAGACCTAACAGCACACGAGTACATACCCCAACTCTCGCTATTTGTGGTTAAAAATAAATTATGTGTTTGTGGGGGTGGATCCACTTTATGTCGTGTAAATTCAGTTGGAGTAAGTGAAGCGAATAATAGCTAGTGGGGCACAATAAAAGCGGCAATATCTTGGGACTTGCTCTAGAATATTTTCGGGATATTGTACATGAATTACCCTAGAAATTTAGAACGAGGGCCAGATAGGCAGGTACGAACCTAAAGTATTCACAACCACTTTTAATGTCGATAAAAAGAGACTAAGAAACCCTTTATATTCATTTGCAGAATGATGAGTTCAAATAGAAATCATCAGCATAACAACCTCACAAAATCACGAGAGAGCACAACTCAAAGTCAGTCATCAAGTAAAGCGGAAAAGGAACCATCGCATTTTATCAGCTAGACCATTGCCTAACTAGGTAGAAAGTAAAAAGAGTTATTAGAGCACACCTAAGTAGGCATGCACGAACAAAAGCACCGAAAAACAAAAACACAGCCTCGAGCTAAACACCTCGCTAGCTGAAACGGATCACTCATCTAAAATTTCCCCTCGAAAGCAACGGTCACCGACACTCATCTCAATCCTCATACCCTCGGCTTTCAATCAATGCCAAGCTCTGCCCTTCCCCTTCCCCTTAGCGGCCGGACTGTTGAGAATCGGGTACTCATCCTCACCACCTTCCTCTCTTCCCTCAACCTCTATACCGTGACTTCTAGCCTCAGCCAAGCTCAACTGGAGAGCATAATCCAAATCATCAGCCGCGACCGGTGTAGTGATTTTAGATCTCGCTTTGCCACGAGTCTTGCTACCCGAAGGCGACGAAGAAGGAGAACGACGACTCTTCTTGGCTTTGTAGGTGATGGGAATCTCATACCCACCAGAACCAGAGGCTCGAGGCGGGCTTCCTCCCTCATCCACGCCGTCAAGAAGGGAGAGACGAATTGCCTCTTCAATGTCTTGCTCAAGCTCGTCGTCATTTTTCAATTGCGGGGATACGGTGGATCGTCCAACGACGCTTCCTTCAGGGGTAATAGTTTCACTGCTGCTCCAGACTGTCTTGTGGTGCGTATAGGTGTCATCATCGGAGAGGTAACCAGCATCGCTCGTACCGACACGATGTTCTTGTTCTTTTTGAAATGCCTCTGCGGAAACCATTTCGGCATACCGGATGGCTTCTTCTTCGCTGAGTCCTCCCAACCCCACTCCGAATCTGCCAGCAAGCCGAGCTTCTTCTCTGGAACGTCGAAGCTTTTCCTTCTTGAGCTCTTCCTGTTCGGTAGCGATATAGTCCATCAGAGCACCTCTACCAGTGTTGGTGAAGCGATCAGGACCAGAATTGCTACCACGCTCATTCGAGCGGCGGAGACGACGTTTCTTGCTTTGATATTGATCCGCTGCAGAGGAGCTGTACGACCAGTAACGAAGATGAGTTCCTAGAGAAACCATTCCACGCAAGACTGTTGGATCTGGATCGAGAGCAATTGCTCCAGCCGCGTAGAGGTTAATACCAACACCAAGCGTTGATGCTTCAGCTTGCACTAGGCGACGTCGGGCACGAGAAGAGAATCTTGAATTAAGCGTCCTGACAGGCTGCATATTTGAGGCCAAAGGATCCCAAGTTTGAACCAGTCCATCATTGCCACCGTGGACAAGATAAAGTGCAGAGAGAGCAAGGCATGATATTTGTGGCGAGTCTGTGTAGATAGTCCGAAGTGGCTGCAATTCATTGACCATAGCAGAATTTGCAGACTGAGGGCCTCTCATATTCCACAATTGAACAACGCCCGTCTTAGTCCCAACAGCCAAGAAACGTGCTCTGTGCCCTGGTATTTGAGCTCCGCCAGCCTCAGAATACCCTGGGGTGCCAAATGGAGACGAGAATTCAGAATTGCCGTTTACAGTTCGGAGTGGATCTTCATCGACAGTCACCATGGCATAGGTAGACATATCAATTGCGCTTGCTGTGATCTCCTCACTAGGATGGCTCCTCAACGAGAAGGTGGTAGTCCGCCATTCTTCAACAAGATTTGTGGGAGCAATGCGAGAAGACGGCGTGCTAGGGATCGAAGGCGTGCTAACTGGACTTGCCATAGAGCTGGCGAATGCCGAATTCCTTTGGGATATATCAGGCGATGAGATCTTTGGAGGGGTAATCATATTGCCACCACCAAAGAGAGAAGCCATGCTAAGATTCTTGCCGGGACTCGGAGGAGTCTTTGGCTCAGGATATGCCGCAAGAGAAGCTTGTTCTGTCGACCATCTTGTGAATCTCTTAATCTCTGGAGTCTGACCTTCAATACCGCAATTGATGACCACAATTGCCTCTCCAGCGCCTTTGCCATCATCACCAGTAAAGTCGACTTCGAGTCTTCTACGCATATCCCAGCCATGGCAGATTTTGCGATAATGTGATGGCCGATAAGCCAGATATTTTTCAATTTCCAGTGTCTCTGCAATGACTTGTGCTTTTGACAGACGCATGGATTTCGATGATGATCTGGGTGAGTAGCTGCCAGGTATTTCAGACACATCGTAGGGATCCTCTCTCGCGATACGACGAGAAGGTTCAACGAGATTCCAATAAGCAGAACGTCCGGTGGCCCAAGCATGCCTACCACCACTATTCTCCTCGACCTTGGCATCGAGAAGATGTGATTTCAATGGCTTGGTGAGGTAAAATACCTCGCCCAAAGCATTCAAGGCGACTGCCCAAATGCGCCCAGATAGCTTGCGCCTTGGGTTGTAAGAGTCGTCAATTTTGATAGAGATGATTGGTACACCAGGGCTGAGTACCCATTTGGCTGTCATTTGACCCTTTGGGATGCGTCGGCCATGAGGAGTATCAGCACCGAGAGAATACGCAGTAACAACTCCCAAGGTAGAACCCGTCAATATACCAACGAGGCCATCAGTACATATAGGGACATCACCTGATTTAGCGATCCATACAGCGGAGATAGCCTCGATCATCAATGGGATGGTGGGGATTCCACGTTTGTGGTCGATGATATCATTTGGTTGGCAGATGAAACGACCACGCATTTCTTCTGATGATCTGAAGTATGTTTGTCCGCCAGGAAATCCTTCTCCATAAATCATACCAAAGGGTTGGCTGACGTCCATCGAGTTTGGAAGTCCTGCAGGACCATCGCCGAGGCCATATTGTTCACTTCCAACAAACAAATCAGCAAATTGAGGCAAGGCTTGCGGATCAGAAAGTCCCCAATTGTCAATCTTGCCAATGTTTGGATCGCTAGTACATGCAGTACCAGTCTCAGCAGTACCATGGATAAAACGTAGTGACTTTTTGCCATTGTTCCAAATCGCGTGTATGTGGTTGACAGTGGCAAAGAGTTGGGAGCTATAGGTGACAACCGCATTGGCATTATTGGCAGCACCGTTGGAACGCGAAGAAGAACCATGTCTAGGGGCAATCTGAGCAGGTTTTCCACGTGCCAAGCTTCTCAGAAGCCGTGTGCGCAGAATGTATTCGCTTCTCCAAGACGCAAGACCGGTCAATCGAGTGAAGACTCGTTGTTCAGAACGCAGTTGTTCACGACGCTCCAAATTAGATCCGCCACTATTGGCCAGTCCATCCAAAGCATCTTGACCAGGAAAGAATCGAGAAAAGGCAATGCGCCAGGCATGGGGTGTTGTAACGAGGCTGTAGAATCTCCGGGAGACTATGGAAACCGCAGAAAGAGAGGCCGCTGGCAGATGTGACAAAATATGGGTGAGAACCTCTGTTGATGATTAGCATACACGTTTATATAGCACGCAAACCACTATATGCCGATTAGAGAGAGTACTAACCATTTGGAAATTGGTCAAGTTGTGGGCCATCAAGTTGATTGCCCTTCTTCTTCACGACCTTAAAACCAGGTCCCTCACTTTGTTTTCTTATGGGCGAAGGTGATAGAGCGCTTTCGTACTCGGAAATTTGCTGATATGATGGCTTGGGCCTATCTTCACTCTTATCGCTCAGCTTCAATCGCCTGAATTCATCTTGCACATTCGCGTCAGCAACGCTGAACGACGCGCCGCCATTGTCTGCAGGTAGTGGGCTTGAAGAACCAGTACACTCCTCGGGGTGGGGGTCGCGCAGGTCTGCGGAGTGCAGGTCTTGGTGAAGGATGCCATATTGGGAGGTGTTGGAGGGTTCTGTGGTGTTTGCTGTGGTGGAAATGGGGGATATTTCGATTGGCTCTGATTGCATAAAACTGGGTTACGGGAACGTGGGTTTGGAAGTTGACTGAGCCAGTGATCTCTGGGTCAGCCTGAGTTTGTAAATTGGAGTTTGAGAGGAGTACGGTATCGGTTTCGACGTGGTTGTGTTGTTGATCTCGTGAAGTCTTGTTGGTGACGTGAGGACAAGGAAATTATCACGACGGGACTCATCGGGGATTAGCTTAGCGGGAAGTTCCCACTCCCAGCTCTTTCGGGATTAGCCGAGCTGACTTGGAGCCCCTGAGCCGAATGTGAACACTGAATAATCATAATGGATTCACATTCTTCACAATTTTCCTAAATGAATTCATTTAACTCGAATCTTTCATAATCTCATTTTCGTCGCCCCGTCATGGCTCGTCTATATACACTACTATTACAAAAGGTTCTCGTCTCAAAAATGCTCATAAAAGCCAATTTTCCCGGGTATATGCATAAAACATCCTGTAAACGCCAACCCAATTTAAGTCCCCAAAAATTCAAATCATGTATCCAGCCCATATTACCATGCACAATCCCAAAACTCCTGACATTGGTTTTGTTACGCCTGCCCCGCTTTTAGCACTCGTAGCTTTCGCTGGCGCTGCTGCACTGGCACCGGCACCTGTAGTCGGTGTTGAAGAGGTCACTAGTAGTGGAATCGTGGTCGATGCGAATCCGACCCCGCCTGGTCCAATACTGATGGTCTGTCCGTTGAGAATATCCGTCGTTGGCTTGGCTCCTGGTCCAACTGTAAATGTGGCACCTCCAAGTACAACCAAAGTCCCTCCAATCTCGGTGTAGGTGATTCCTCCTGCGGTGAGTGTTCGAGTTGTTGGGTTGAACGGGAATGAAAGTGTTGTACTTCCGAGACCTATGCCACTTGGATTTATCGTGATGGTTTTTCCATTGATCACCGTGGTGATCGGCGTTGATCCAGGTCCAATTGTGAAAGTAACGCCATTGATAACTGCAATACTCGAACCAATTTCACTTATCGTGAGTCCACCAGCGAGACCAAGTTGTGTATTGCTTGGATTTGCTGCACCTCCCAAGCTTTTTCCATCATCGAAATAGATTCCTCCAGGTCCCAAAGTGATAGGAGCGCCGTTGAAAGTATTGGTTTGGGCAGGCATCGCGGGACCATAAGTGATCGTTGAGGCTCCCACAACAGCGAGAGAGGGACCGATAGCAGAGAATACCTGACCTTCAATAACGACAATGTTGGTGGGAAGAGGCGCATTTGGTGGGACGGTTGTTTGAGCAAATCCAAGTCCTTCAGGTCCAATAGAAATAGTCTGACCATTGACAACAATCGTCGTCTGTGGTGCTCCTGGTCCGATCGAGTATGTCGTTCCCGAAATCACAGCACTATTTTGACCAAGTTGTACTGGGATTCCTGAGATGATTGTCGGTGTGGCTTCTCTGAAAAGACCACCTGCACTGGTTGTTGGAATGTTAAGAGTTGAACCAGCACCGACCACTCGCGAGGGGTTGACAGTGAAGGTTTGTCCATTTTCAACAATGATTCTTGAACCTTCACCGTTTCCGTTTGAATTGCCATTGCCATTATTGACACCTCCATTCCCGTTTCCATTGCCAGTAATCCCTAAATCAGGTATTGATATCGTCTGTGTTCCAATGACGACTTGTGTTGGTTCTATAACGACTGGTACACGGCCAATAGTTGCTGTCGTGGGAGTGGCTCCATTTGAATTGCCATTTGACCCCCCATTGTTGCTTCCAGCATTGTTGACATTGACATTTCCAGGATTGTTAGAACTTCCCCCATTTCCAGGTCCCGCTCCATTATTCGAGCTTCCTCCATTTGAACCAGCACCATTGTTTGACCCGCCATTATTGGACCCCGCTCCATTTCCACCTGCCCCATTATTCGAGCCGCCGTCGTTATTCCCTGCCCCATTACTTGTTCCTCCATTTCCACTGCCTGTATTAGACCCACTTCCACTTCCTCCATGATTTCCTGCCCCTGATCCATCTCCAGTATTTGTACCGCTGCCCCCATGGTTTCCGGCTCCCGATCCATTATTAGTCCCAGAGCCATTGCTAGTTCCCGGATTGCTATTGCCCGGGTTGTTGGGCGTGCTTGGATTGTTCGGCGTGCTTGGATTATTTGGTATGCTTGGGTTGTTATTGCCAGGATTGTTAGGAGTTCCTTGGTTGGGAGTCGATGGGTTGCTCGGGTTATTTCCTGGGTTGATAGGAATTGCTGTTGGGGTTCCTCCATTCCCATTAGGAAATGGGACAGGACCCCAATTCGCATCTGTTGGATCTGGATCGGGAACAACCTTTTGTGTATTGGGACCATCAGGATATCCGAGATTTCCAACTGTGGTGGTTACATAATTGGGATTTTTGCTCGTTGTAATAACCGTAACTACCTGGCTAGCGCCCGACGAGGCGACCGGTGCAGTTTGTAATGCAGTTGAAGCATGGGAGCCAGGTGCAAGGGGGTCTCGTGTAGTTGAAGAGTAGTCCCATTTTTCTGATGTACCTGGCATAGGGACTGATAACGAAACAGGCGCACCTGTTGAAGTGGTTGGGCAGTAGGTTGGCGGAGTAAATTCGGGCAGTGAGGAGAAAGATGTCATGGATGCATTTGTACCATTGCCATATTGAGTCAAAGTGACCGTGTTGGTGTTGGGCAGAATCTCCCATACTGTGGAAGGTTCACCGGGTGAAAGTGTTGAGCATGGAATGGTGGTCGTGTTTACATGGCTGGTAATCGAAGTAGGCTTGCTGGTGGAATTTTTATAAGTAGAAATGGAACTGGAAGATTTTGACGTGATGAGGCTTGTCGGCAGTGAAAGTGTTTGCGAGGTGATAGTACCATTCGATTTACTGGTGATTGAGGGCAATCCTGATGCAGTAGACACCGAAACAGAGGGGCCGCCTGTCGCTGAATTTCCAACGCTAAGTGAAGACGTGGGGCTGACTGGAATGTTCGTCGCGGGACGTGATACTATTGATCTAGACTGTAATATGCTGCTGCTGCTCGTTGACGTGTTCGTTGTCCCAGATTCAATTGAGGTTGTTGGGCGACTGATTACTCCTCGCGAAATTGGTGCCGATGTATAGACATCTGCTCCTAAAACTTCCTCGCTTTTGACACTACTACTCGATGTAGTAGATGTTGTTGGTGTTCTTGTTGTGTTCAGGTAGGGTTGTGGACTGGAGTCTGATATATCAATGTTAGAAACCAAGTTACATATCCACTTGGAAAGTAGAAAACGTACCAGCTGGTCCGGGAAAGCCCTGGACGGCAACCAAAGAGCTGCCCTGGATAGTCCAGAACAACAACTGACGAGAGAAATACATCTCTCTGGAGGGGGTTTGAAGCCCAAGACGACTTTAAGTTGCCAACGATACTAATTAGCATACGACGATTGTGGGAAGATCGATATGAAGACTCTCGACACCAAGAGATAATAGGATGTGGTAGTATGGAGTAGGCAGCAAGAAAATCAGAAGATCTCTGCAGGTCCAAAATTCTAACGAGTGACTGGATGGAACGGTAACAGCGCAAAAACGATTGTGGGGGGGATAAAAGAAAAGAGTCTCTTGGGTTCTGGGTGCACTCAACACATGGCAAAAGTGTTGATTGCAGGAGATGGCGCGGATGAAATGGGAGGAATAAAGTAGGTAAGGTGCGGGCCCATCACCTGCTGACGAGGGTGTACAAATTAAACCGCACTTCCACTGTCGACTTCTCCTCACCGGAAGCAAGTGGGAGGCGCTTGAAGGCGCAAATGCACTGAAGGAGGCTTGAATAAGCTTGAACAGGCTCGAATTAGTGGGCTGAGCTAGATTGAACAACTAGCGTTTCGGGAGACTACAAGTAGCATTGCTGCCATTTCCCAGTGCCTTGGAGCCTCGTAAAGGCGTCGGCGCGGCGAAAACTTAGCAATCGTTCTACGCTGTTAACTGGCCGTGGAGACTCGGGTTGTCAGCATGAAGGACTCAAGAGACGGGGCAGCTGAATACGCCAGACCACTGCCAGACAGCGATTGGACCGAACCCCTACCTACTTGCCAGGTTTAACATCCTCCAGGTGCACAATCTTGTTCCCCGTCGCCAAGGGGTGCCAACTGCGCATTTTGTGCAGGCCCGACGGAGATGATGCCCTTTGGATCTTCATGGGATGATTTTGGAGTTGAGATCCGGAGTCCTGAGGCAGCACGATATGATATTAGAGCTCCAGGCTCGTTCTGGCGTTCTGGTGTGGTTAAATTTTGAACAGGCTGCGTGGGAGAAGACCCGAGTGGCTGCTAATGGCTTTTGGATCATGTTTCTAAAGCTCCAGTGGCTTCGAGGAACAGTCTTCCTATTAGCTGGCTTCTAGATGGGCGACTTGACATTGCTTGAATGAGTCTGACGGCGACGCAAGCTATCTCGTTGAGTGATCCAGTCATTTGCAAAAGACAAGCGAGCGGAGAAACAATCATCCATCCGGAGGCTGATTTATTATTATCTCGAGGCGCAGACCTGCTGTGTACCTGAAATGCAGCAATCAGAGTTGAAGAAGAACTTGGAAGACCTTGAAATAGCTTGTTTAGGTCGGCGATCTAGCACGTTTCCTCAAGCCTTTAGCGATAAAAATCCAGACTCCTCGGCATGTTGGATTTCGAAGCTTGGAACACCATCGTAACTTTCCCATTGAAGTAGTAGTGGACCGACGCAGTCGGCCAGGTATGGGGACCATTGAGGCTCTTCAACTTCACGATATGACAAAGTTCCACCACCGGAAGTTTTTCGCAATCATGTCCAACATGATGTCGTGAGATCCACCGAAACTAATAAGGTTGCCCGGCTACCGGTGCCCAAATCGGGTCAAACCAACAATACGGCCGTATGGATAACCTTTAGCCCTACCGGTGGACTTCAATCTCGTCCTTTGAAATAACTCTAATGCGATGACAGACCACATCATTTTCTACCTTTCCAATTGGACATCAGACCAAGAAACTGACCGCGCTGCTCTGGGGCGAGATTCCCTTTTTACAACATGCTGTCAGCAGAAAGCATAACCGGCCCTCCTTCAACGGCATTTGACGTCGCTCCACAGAGGCTGATTGCACCTTCATTGACATTGATAGCCAGCGCTGCCGTGGTTGGATTCAATTACGTGCCGCTCAGGCGCAGAACTAGAATCCCAGGAAAGGAACTGACCTTGAGAAACATTCATCCACCTCTTTCTCCAAGAATCGAACGGGAGAACGGGACCGCATATAACTATTAGAAATACTTTTGTACTCTCGTGCGACACCACTCTCGTAAATGAACCATATAATGCTATCCTCCCAACCTCTCAAAAAAAAAAAACCTTATGCATGGTCTCGGCCTACAACTTACGCTGTCCCACCCACCTCTTCACACATCCTCGCTGTCGATGCGCGTGATACTCAGGGTAAAGAGCAACAGACAAGACGCCACGCAATCGTAAACCACATGTTTCTCTGGGATAATATTTGCAGCTTTTGCTGGTAAACGTGAGAGACCCTTTCCGCATCATTCACCAGAGCCAATCGCTTTAGCTCTCCTTGCCTTTCTCTGGCCACCGAAAAACCCGACGACTTTAACCCACCCTTCCGATGCAAAGGCAATTGGCAGCACAGCTGCATGTCTCCCCTCTCCGGAACAGATTGAATAAACCCAAAAGGTAGTTGCCTCCGCGTAAATGGTAACCATCATTCGTCAATTGCCCTCGTTTCTGCTCAATAATCTCAAGATCGGATGAAGAGATTTCCAAGTGAAGGGCCAGATAGACCAGAAAGGCCAGAACGAGATGAGATATGGATAGAGGGGTGCTTTGGAGGGTGACACCACAGCGAGGGGTAGGAAGAGGTATCAAAAATAGCTTCGTAGAAATGCAACTTGTCCACACTAGGAAAATTTCCAGGCGATCTTTGGCCCGTCCCTGAGTTTTAAACCATCCGAATTCTCTGGTGGTACAAGCTGGGTAGGGCGAAGCTATTCGAGTGCAACTCTCGTGTTGAGAGGCAAGATAAGTGCATAAGAGGCAAAGAAAACTTGAGTAAGAGTATAGTACGAGTGTCTTGTTGATCCTCATCTTGCTCCTCGAGTTCTCACTGGCTTTTGCAGAGTAATCCAGTGAAGCCACGGCGTCAGAAGCTGACAGGCGATCTTTCGTAAAGAACTCCGTAGCTTCCAGCGTTGGCACAAACATGACCAAAATGGTTGGGTCTTGCCCACATATCATGAATAGGGAACTAAAATAGAGTTGTTGAAAGTGTACTGTTTGGATGCATCTTACAACGGACCGATTGAGAAAGTTGTTCAATGAGATGTGCCTAGAGGATGGTGGCCGGACTATCAGGGCAACAGGGGAAACCACCAACCACCTAAATGTTCCCCTCCTGCAGCTTCCACAATTTGAACAGTGGATATGGCTAATTGTAACCGGTGTCTTTGCTCTCGAGAAACTCCCTCGCGAGATCAAAGCATCGTGATTATTCAGGATAGTGGAGGCAAATCCCTCTGGAAGTAATCGCTATTTCCTGCGTCCTCATGATCCTCGCCTGGCGATAGGGAGCTGACACTCTAATCTCTCAAACATGTCCTTGAGCTCGTCCTACCACTTAGGAGGGATAAAGGCCATCCTTCCGACTCCCGCCCCCATCCTAGCGGGTATTGAGATTCTTGGAGATTTGAAGTCTTCGCTCTCAACGACGCTCTCGAGAATCCAAGAATCATGCCAAAATAGGCTGTGGAAGGGTGTCTCCGGCCAAAGCCAACATCTACATTTTTACTGTAGCATTCAAGGCCGCATTCAACGACGTTGCAATTCTCCGCATCTCTTCATGCCGACCATCGGTGGCGCATGTAGATTTCCGGTTGGTGGTTCAGAACAAGACAAGGCTGAATCTCACACGCCTCCCGAGTTACTTGACTGGGACGAAGTCCGAGGGGCACAAGCCAAGCCTGTACGGAGCCCGTAAGGGACCAAAAATTCGCATTCGGTAGGTACCGGTGAGTCCGCTGGGGGGTTTTTGGGCTTGAAGAGGGGGTTCCTGGGGGTTCTATCTTCCACTGAGTCCACTCATTATCCAGTGGATCCCCCACGAACCTTGGGCGGGTATTCAGTGTGCCAGTGCCCCAACAGCACTGGACTGGACTGGTTGTTCCATGCCCTGCCCTCCATGCCGGTGGCGGACATACGCTGTGGCTAGTCACTGGAATCTCCCGTAATCAGCGTGCCGCTTCGTGAATTTGCCATTCGAACTCCTCAACACCTCACTGTCGTTGACTGTCTATCGTGAATTCTGGCGACGAGAATGCGCCTTCAATCGTGACCATGTATTCGGCCACTAGGTGGACCTGGGGGATTTTCTCGATCGCTGCCCTTCTAGCACTACGGGTTCAGGGCGAGCTCGCGCCCTTGAGTGTAACCCCTTCCACGGATTGGTCAGTGATTCCGGAAGACGAGAGCGAGCGATGCCATCGTGGGTTTCTTTGCGCGCGGTTTGCTAACGGGCCATAACAGGTACGGGTACGATGGATCATGGTCCGCCATATCGTTACGCGTGGGTACGCCGCCGCAATGGATTGATGTAATGGTCGATACCGTGAGCTCAGAGACGTGGTTGGTAGGTCCAGGAGGATGTCCGGGAAACAGTGAGTGTTTTTTTGTTTTGTTTTGTATTCTGGAGAAGGCGCGGATTCGAAGAAGCGATAGACGAGGGATGTTTGGGACGAAGAAGTGACGATGGAGATGGTGGTGCAATTAGAGTTGCAAATAGAGTTGTGGGAGGGGTGGACTTAGACGTGGAGCTTCGGCCAGTTCTCAAATCTGGAAAGGGTGCAAACATTCCAGACATACCGCTAACTTCTCAACTACAGATTCCATATGTATCAATGCCAGAGGGGAAATATATGACTTTACGACCTCTTCCACATGGCAGGATCAGGGAAGGTTTACTCTGGGCGTCGACGCTAGACTCGGAGGCAAAGCATATGCAGACTATGGCCTTGATGCTGTGACTTTTGGTTCAACAGGCGTCACCTTGAACTCATCCATCGTTGGCTCAATAAATACAACACAATATCTTCTTGGGATGTTTGGTTTAGGGGTTGTGGTTGGAAAGTTCAAAACTGTCACCTCGCTGCCCGCCATTAGTGGATTGGTCGAGAATGCCAGTGCCATACCCAGTCACAGCTATGGATATACTGCTGGGGCCAAATACCGTAAGTGAATAGCTTCCATCTCTCATAGCTCGGCTAACAACAGCTAGAACAAAAAGGGGTTCCAACCTCTCTGACTCTTGGTGGCTACGATGCAAATCGAATGCAACCTCACGATATCAACTTCAACCTCAACATACTTCAGAACCCACAAGTTGCTGTCAACTACATCTCAGTAGGCTCTGCTGCGAGTTCAAACAATTGGACAGCACCTGTTCAGTTAGCCTCATCGGCAGATCGAATTTCTGCTGTTATTGACAGCTCGACACCGTATCTATGGCTTCCACAATCAGTTTGCGATCGCTTTGCCCAGACTTTAGGACTCTCTTTCAATAGCTCCTTAGGTCTGTATACCTTCGATGCAAACTCGGCGCAACATGACACACTCATGAACTCTCAATTGAGCTTCACATTCACTCTATCAGATGTTGGCACCTCGCCAAGCAGTGTAAACATCACACTCCCATATGCTGCATTTGATTTGCAACTCTCTGTTCCTTTTCCTGGCTTGAATGCAACATATGGTGCGCCTGATTCGACAAAGTATTACTTTCCTTTGAAAAGAGCAACAAATGAAGCCCAGTATACCATTGGAAGAGCCTTCCTCCAAGAGGCATATCTCATCACTGACTACGAGCGAAACACCTTTTCGGTTCATCAAGCCATTCATACAACAAACCCGATTCTGGATACAAAGATTGTTGCAATCGACCGGCCAAGTAATAGCACCTTTACTGCCCCACAGTCAACCCCTACTGGTGGCCCTGTAGGAACAGCCGGAAAAATAGCCACGGGAGCCATCGTTGGGATTGCAGTTGGAGCAGTAGCTCTCATTGCACTTTCCGTATTCCTTTTCTTCTGTCTCCGACGTCGGAAGCAAAAGCTACATACTCCTGAAGATACTGGAGAAAAGCCGACGGACACTGAACCGCCTTCTTTCCTAGGTCGTTTCCGTCGAAAGCCCGACGCATCACCTCCTCCTCCGGGTGTCAATGAAGCAGCAGGCAGTACAAATTATGCAACAGAAGTAGGAGCTGGAGCAGATCACGAAAGATTTGAGCTCGCAGCTCCCCTCGGACCAGCTGAGTTGGATAGTGAAGCAGGGACTCTTTCTGGGACCACAGAAAACGGCTCTTCCACAACCGATTCAAATTATATATCAGCATATGACCGAGCAAGACGGAAGTTGGAGCGCCAGCAAGGAACATTAACTTCGTCTCACAATCCAATACATGAAAACTATCCTTTAGAGAAATCACAACTCGACGATAGCTTGCCTCCGGATCATAGACGATACCTTCAAACGCCCACCTACTCAGAAGGCCACACTCCCCTCGTCTCACCCGTCCTTGATTCACACAATTCTTTAGCATCAAGTCCCCAACCCTCACCAATCTCGCCTGGCTTCACAGGAACAGCAGGAACCGAAACGATAGGCACGGGGACCATGGGCCCAACAAGTCCGCCGCCAACCTATCGACGTCTAAGTCCCGGGAACATAGTTTACGCTGGTCGACTTCCAGACAACGTTCACCTCCCCCGACTTCCCAATTCACACTCGCGAAACCTTTCCGCAGAACAACAAACCCTTCTCACCTCACCAGGTGGAACAATAAGTACCGAACACACATCCAGTACTTTAGGAAGTCACTACACCGACCACGAAACTACATCCACAAACCCAGCCAGTGTCAGCGCCGCGAGCGCAAGCGACATATATAATGTTTCTAACCCCAACCTTTCCAGTCGTAATATCCATACCTCAGCCTCCAGTCGCTCAAATTACTCTAATACCCATTCACCACTGCCTCATTCTCCCATCTCTGCGTCTTCTAGCGCGGCTTCTACGAGTCAAAATGCGGGACCTCTTAGATACGAAGACCCTTCGAAGTTTTTGAGGGAAGATATGATTGCTCTTCGAGCGGATATGCAGACGAGGGAGATTATGGACCCTTACACAGGACGGAAAAGATTGAAGGGGGAAGATTTAGTGCATGTTCCCGTGCCAGCTGAGAACAGGTTTTCATTTGAACAGGACAGGATGGATGGAGAGGGAACGAAGTAATTTCCTACTTTCTCCAGCCAGGGGACTGATGTGTTGGTATATAATAATTATGTGTGATTACGGTCTTGAACAAAAATTTAGCGATGGCGTTCTTGGGCTAGGTTTGAGTTTCCTCTTTTAAATTGGAGGGGGGAAGGGAATAAATTTGCTTTTATCTATACTTTATTTATCCGGATTTTCCCTAGAGGTGATCTGATGCGAAAGTGTCCTCGTATATAGTCTGGAATTTTATTCAACGAAATTCATATATCAAACTTATCACAAAGTATCAAGAGTGATTACGGTCCTCTGTCTAAAATTATGTTGTACTAGACCGTTGGGAAAGAATCAAGAGAGATTGGATTTGCTAGTCCGGTATATATTTTTGTTCAATTGTTGGATATAGATTAAAATTAACTAGAGGCATCGATGTACTTTGGCAAAACTCGGAGCAATCGATCCATCAGGGACTCTTGAAATCACACACCAGATTTCAATACCACGTCACTCCATCACTCTTCATCCCCAAACCGAAAAGAACTCCCAACAGAACCCCAATCCCCTCACTCCCAAAAAACACACCCTACGAACTCTCTACTGCGCAGTAGCAGCAGCCGGCACCGTCTCAACAAACGAGCACCGGTCCGTAATTGCGCTCAGTTGAGCTGGACAACCCGTACACTCTGCCACATCCACAACCTTTCCATTCATCTCCATCTCCGTGCTTGCGTCACTTCCACCAGTACATTTTGCGTCATCCATACAGATTACATTTCTGATATCCTCATCTGGGTTCTGGAAAACGCCGGTTTGACAAGCTACTAGGACATTCGCTCGTACTTGGAGATTTCGAGTTCGGGGGTTCTTGGTTGCTGACGAGGTCATGAAGAGGAGGGAGGTGATGAGGAAGAATGAGAATTGCATTTTGAGAGGTGTTTGTTTGGTGAGTGAGGTGGTTGGTGAGGTTGGTGAGCAGATGAGATGGAGATTTGGAAGTGTTTGATGGTTGGTGTGAGGATGAAGAGGAGTAGATAAGATGGTCACACCTTGGGATATATATATTTACCTCATACTTTTGAAAAGTACCGCGGAAAAGAATAAGGTTCCATTTCAAACGTGGACTGTGTCCAAAAAAAAAATACTGGATCGGGAACTGTGAGCTCAATCTCGTCCGAAAAACTCTACGATGTGGTCATCACCGTTGATTTTAGCTCTGTAGCGTTGGAAATTGGAAAGTGCGGAGCGGTAAACCACCTCCCGATGGCTTCCAGGTTGAGAATCATCACCTGAACGGGTGTTGAGAAACCGAGAACAGATGGTCCTGGCAAGCTTTGGATACCGGTACCCCGTACCAGTAAGGTGCAAACAGATTTAGCGAGACCAACTGCCCAATGGATTCACCAGACGGTTGTGTTTCAAGGACTTGGCGCAAAGCTTGTCACAAAGCTTGTCACGAAGTTTATTTGTAAACGAGCTCTAGACTCAACTCACGGACTTTCCGAAACGGAGCCGACCAATGGAAATGCTTTTGAATCCAGCACGGCAGTTGTTGTTTAAGCATAACTGTAGCGCGGATACGGTGGGTCCCGGAATGCAGCTTCAAAATGATATGCTTTGGGAAATTGCTTATATGAGTACTCTCAAACATTCTCAAATTCTCATCTCGCTCTCATCATGCTTCGAGTCCCAAATTTTTCACAAATTCTTTCTCTTTTGACTTCGTAGATTTGCTTTTGACGAAACGCTTTCTGGGTCTGGGAAAAAGAGTAAATATGTAATTCTCCGAGAAGGCGGAAATTGCATTGCTCTTTCTTCACTAATTAGCCTAGCTAGCAATGCTTAGAGAGGGGTAAGAAACAATGAGGGTATATATTTAATTGGGGTGCAAAACCAGGGGATGAATAGTATCGAAAAGTAATAAAAATTCAGGGGAGAACTGGTGCCTTGGAGTGTTAACATTTTGCAAGCTCGCTTAAAATTGGTGGCAGCTTTAGCTCGTGGTGGACAGAGGAACCGGTAGTAATTGCCGGTAAATAGCCAATTGTTATAACTTTTTAGTACAAGCTAGTATTACCCTAAATAATTCCAACGAGAGCTATGGCAGGTACGAACCTGGAATGCTGCTTCTTTACTGTTCGTAACGAGTCTGGGTGAGAGCACGAAAATGATGATTAGGTGGTGAACTCAGCAACAAGAATCAGTTATATCACTCAAGGTAATCCTATCTCCGAATCCCAATGCTTTTCACCATTACCCCTGCTCCACTCTCCATCACTTGCACCTTGGCAACATTCATTTTTGACAACATCATGAACGGTGCACCCAAATCAGTAGAGGCTTCATTCCGTCATGCTGCTGATTGAGAGGGAGCACGGCTTAAGTTTTGCGCGATCACAAATAGCTAGTTAGGGACTCATGTCTGAAGAATCAAGATTTTATCTAGTGGTGACTTGACTTTGACTATAAACACAATTGAAAGAATGGAAGTGACGCTTAAGAAACGCACCAGACATTTCGACTTTATAAATGCTAAGCATTTTCTACATCAGTCTCTCTTGGAGGAGGGGTATCGTATCTTGGATCGTAATCTGTTCACTGATTTTGTCCAGATTCGCAGTCTTTTGTGGCTGTCACCGTCTACATTGTTCTCGGCAGGCCTGTTTACCGAGAAAGAACAAGGCGAGATGGGAATGAAGGACTCTATTCCGGATTCGCGATCGGGTTTCGCCGGACCGGCGGATAATTCCACCTCCTTCTCTTCTAGGACTGTGGCTTTTTCCGCAGAATCCAAAGTTTGCATAATTGAAGAATGCTTTGGATCCTCTTCTGAGATGGAAACATTTTCCAAACCAGACACCGATAGAGCAGCTTGAAAAATCCCAGCCCTCTCTTTAAGGGAAATATTTTCTTCAGAAGAATTCGAGGTGTGGATCGCTGACCCAGCTGGAGGTTTCTTTGAGGATCCTATTGAGATTGAGGTTCTTTCTAGCCTAGACACCATAAAGCGAGTTGATGAATTTTCTTGATCTTCTTTTAAAATTGATGTGGTTTTCCAGGAATCTAAAGTTTGTATCGCTGTACCAATTGGAGATTGTTCAGAGCTTTCTTCTGGGATTTGAATTGTTTTCCGACTTTGCGTCTCTAAGCGAGTTGAGGTATCCTCGGTCATCTTCTTCGCAACAGGGATTGAAGAAAAGATTGTGGAAGACATTGTTGGTTGTTGATCTTGTGGTCGAGCTCGCAATAAGGTGTCGTCGTAAAGAGGATCGTAAAGAGGATCGTAAAGAGGCTCGTAAAGGGGCTCGCAACGAGGATGGCCAAGAGGATGGAGAGGGCATGGAAAGGGTTTTTCATAAGCTTGTCCTGGTGATTCGTAAAGAGACTGGAAAAAGGGTTCCATGTCGGCTTGTTCTGTAGATTGCTCGTGTTCTCGTAGTTGCGTACGCGCACATATTCGCCAACTGTCACAATCCCGATTACATCCTGGACAAGTCCAAGAGCTATTTTTGATGTTGACCCGAAGCAAGCATTTTGGACAACGCCACCAATTGGGATCAATCCTACGCCCAGCTTTCCACTCGCGTTGTTCCTCCTCCCATCGAGCTCTGTTTTTAGCCCAACCCCCGCCCTTGAATTCTCCAATGTCTTCTTTGTGGAATTCCTTGTAGTGGTCTCGACAGTGATCCTTTCTAGTGAAAGGGTCATTGTGCCTGCCACATTTCGGGTAATCGCAGTGGAATTGCATTGCAGCAGAACCACAGTGTACGACATTATAATGCCGCTCGAGATCTGCAGCTCTAGCAAATACCGGTCGAGATGAATTCTTCCAGCAGCTTTTGCCAGGGTAAAGGCAAGCATAACGTTTACTGGAATAAGATTTCTCTATTTGGGAACTTTGTGAAGTCTCAGTCAGTCATCCCGGTTAAGAAGAGCAAAATCATACCTGTCTTCGTTGTCAAGAAATACTATTTGTGGCAAAAGAGTATTTGAAGAGTGCTGATAGTGTTTATGAAGCCGAAGGTACGGCTCCGTCCCCTTCTCAACAATGAAATCATAGAAATAAGGGACTTTCATCACCTCCATGTCCCATGGAATGCTAGAGGGAGTGGTTCGTTTGTTCTGCTGTTGTGCGCTTGAAGAATCCATGGTTCTGCCGCTTGAAGACCGTGAACTTGAAAGCTCTTCCGTGAAGTAATATGGCTGTCTGAGCTCTGACTCTCTGGCAATTCCCGTAGAATTGGGGGAGAGCTTCCAAGACTCTTCGTTTGTATTCCAATCCAACGGGGAATCCCCCCTCCCATATGAAGTTACTGACGAGAAAGAACATTGGCTCTCCTTGTCCTCCTCGTTCTCCTCCCAACTAGGTCTAGGCGTGAAGTTCATCGTATTCTCTTTCGAGGGCTTCGACCCTTTTCCCAAGTGCGCACCTGTATTCGATGAATGCGATGGACGCTAGCGTATCTAGTGGTTCTCGTATCATGTAATATCAGCAAGAATAATATTTCAGGATTTGCTCTTGAAACTTTAAGAGCTTGAAGCCAGAGGATAGCTTGTTTGAACCCCAAATGCAAGTGAGAGTTAAGATAGCAAGGAGAAGAGGGGTAGCTGAACACAAGCCACACATCCCTAGCCAATGATCAGAATCTCGCTTGTTAGGGGCTTACCACGTGTCTGGCTGGCGATTGCACAAGTTTCATTCCCATACGGGCAGTCCAGAACCAATAGAGTTGAGTATTTATACTTCGCTGAAAAGAACTCATATCTCAGGGGGGAAATGCGGACATTTCTCCTCCTACTAATTTAAGCTACTCTTTAGAACACCTTCAATAAACCTCCAAAAACGCTTAATATCCAGCAGTCAATAGAACCACTCTCATTGAAACCGCATCTCCACCCGCCCACACTTCCTCTCAAGGTAAAAAAATACAGAACTCATTTGCCGTCATTCCACTTCACCCTCTTAGATTAGCGTACTTAAGACAGGCCTTTCCGAGCGTGCTTTCGTTAGCTTTAAATTGTGACGCTAGCCTGTTATACTACTTATCTTACGCAAGGAGAACAACCCATCCAGCTTCAACTGGGTATCCGGTTAACTTTCGTCCTGAATGGCGAGCCAGGTCAACCGTGCTACTTACTTTCCTCTGCCCCCGTCACATCTTCGTTTGATTAGCCTATGGCTTTTCTCTACTCCTACTTCTTGCATGGATGGTCTATCAATAGAACTAGAATCACGATTAGACATGTATCAAGGTGTATCGTTTCTGTAAAAGGGAAAAAAGGTGGAGTCTATTTTTCTCTCCATAAGACGAGACCGTCCAAACCACTAGTGGATGAGTGGCAAGTCAGCTAAGCTGCCTAAAGCTAGCGATTAAATATATATCAAGAAGCACGAAGAGTGGATCTCTTCCCCCCAAAAATCCTTACAATAAAATACAATCCATCACCTATTTTTCTCCTCTCACAAACACCTCCCTCATCGATCCAACGCCTGACTCTGACACATCTCCCAATAAACCCCCCTCCTAGAAATCAACTCCTGATGCGTCCCCTTCTCCAACACGCCCCCCGTCCCAAGCACAAAAATAACATCAGCCCTCTGCACACTCGCCAACCGATGCGCAACAGTAACCACCGTCCTTCCCTTCCCCACCCTCTCAAAAGCCCGTTGCACCTGTCTCTCACTCTCACTATCCAAACTACTAGTCGCCTCATCAAGCAACAGCACCCTCGGATCCCTAATAACCGCCCGTGCAATCCCCAACCTCTGTTTCTGTCCTCCTGATAGGGCGACACCTCGATTTCCGACATCTGTATCGTACCCCTCGGGGAGGGACATGATGAAATCGTGGATTTCGGCATCACGACAGGCTTGGTGGAGGGTGGAGGTTGGAGTGTCGGTTGGGACGCCGAGGAGGATGTTTTCGCGGATTGTGCCTTGGAAGAGTGTACATTCTTGGGAGACGAGGGATACTTTGGCGCGATATTTCGCGGTATCGAGGTCGGTTAAGGGGACGTCGTTTATGAGAATTCGACCTTTTTGGAGGGGGTAGAAAGCTTCTAGAAGCGAGATGATGGAGGTTTTTCCGCAGCCTGATGGTCCGACGATTGCTGCGAATTGGCCCTTTTCGATCTGGTGGGAGGAGAGAAGTTAGTTCGTATTCTACTTTTGGTTTGAGAGAGTGGGGATGAGGTGGAAGGGGAGGGTAAATGAGAGAGAACAGAGAAAGTGGTGAGTGGAAAATAAGGGGAAAACAAACCGTCAAATTCAACCCCTGAAAAATAGGAATATCCCTAGTGGGATACTTAAACCAACAATCCCTAAACTCAATCCGCACACCCCCCTCCGTATCCTGCATCTCCAGATTCTTCTGCTCCCCCGTCCTAGGTCTGATTCTAAAACTGAGAATTCTATTTGCCGCAGCGGCAGCCTGTGCCATATTCGGTCCAAAAGAGAGGAGGGATCCCGAGGATTCGGAGCCGTTGACAATAGCTATGTAGACGACGAAGAATTGAACAGGTCCGTATTCGCGTGTAGCTAATAATCTTCCCTATATCGCGAACATAGATTAGCCAAGAATTTTGAAGGGAAGGGAAGGGAAGGGGGGAGGAAGGAAGGGGATATACATACACCATACCAAAACGTAAGAGCCATACACAAGAGCGAAACACTATCACTAGCGCTAAAAACCAAGGTCGTCCAGCCCGCCTTCTTAAAAGCTTTATCGACATGGTCCTGCAGTAAAATGCCATATCGTTTCGAAATCATATCTTCCAAAGTCAGCGAAGTGACGGTTCGGAAAGCACCAATGGATTCGGATGCGAATTTCGAGGATTCTGCGAAGACGGCGTTGTTCATGGCTTCGAATTGGAGTTCGTAGCGGAGACGGAAGAAGGCACAGGCGAGGATTATGGGCATTGAGACAAGGGTGGCTACTAGTGTGAGTCTGGAGTTTTGTTAGTTGGTTTTGTGGTGGGGGGGATGGGAGGGAAAGGGGATGACGAACTTCCAACCGAAGTAGAAGGATATTATTATGCAGCCTACTAAACTGAATACTGCGACGTAAACCATTCCCATATTAATTCCAAGTAATTGCTGAAGTTGAGTTGGATCATTCGCAACACGAGCTGTGAGGGTACCAGACGAATTCTCTTCTTCGTCGAAAAAGGAGACTGGTTTTGCGAGAATGCTGTCGAAATATTGTTGTCGGTATGTACATGCAATATGCTGTAGACGGAAAGTCAGATGTGCCCTGAAGAAAATTTCAATGACAAGGAATGTTTTCTTACCGAAGATATGGTTTGAGACGAATGTCCAAGGAGAAAATATGATGCAGCAGCGCCTATACCAAGAAAAACAAACTGCAAAGACCAGTGGTTGATTGCGTTTGTTAGTGCACCGCCTGTGAAGATTGGTACATTGATAATTTGTGCAAAGAGCCATGCTTGGATTGGTTGGGTTGCTGGATTATGATGTTAGCAGTGTGATTTGAAAATGATAGAAGACTTACATCCAGCACCAATACAACCAATAGTGAGGACAAGATACCAAGGCCACCTCTGCTTTTGCTCTCGCATAAAAAGACCAAAACTATTAAAGAATCCCTTGGGTTTCCAAACGACAGTTTCTTCCTGTTTTACACTTGAAGAAGTCATTTCTTTCTTGAGGGTGTTGTCGACATCAGTAGTTTCAGTAAGATCATTTTCATCCGAGAATTTCTCGCCCATTGACAGTTTTTGCGCGTTGACGAGTGCCCAATATGCTCCATTCTCGTCCGCGAGGAGGCTATCGTGAGTACCTGTTTCGACTACTTTGCCCTGTAGGTTTGGGAATTAGCAGTAGCTTAAAATTAAAACCATGCAGTTTGTGAGGAATGCAAACTTGGTCTTGCACAAATTCCACCCCAAAAAAATAGAGTACTGACCTTTCGTAAGACGACAATGCTATCGGCTTTTCTGATTGTCGAAAGTCGATGCGCAATGACAACGGTAGTTCTTCCTTCCGCGACACGGTCTATATAATTCAATCGTCAGCTTATAGCCACTTCATGCCCAAGTTTTCAAAAGGGCCAAGTGTTGATAGGGGTCAACGAACCGAGAGCCTTTTGGACAAGTCTTTCGCCTCTGACGTCGATAGCACTAGTCGCCTCATCGAGAATCAAGATCTTAGGTCGTTTGATGATACTTCTCGCAATTGCCAATCGTTGTCTCTGGCCACCAGATAACTTAATACCTGCATCTCCAACCTGAGTTTCGTATTTCTTATTGTAAATACCTAGTTAGCAAGTTGATTTCTATCCCAAAAGTGAAAGATACGAAACATGGAAAACGACATACCAATGGCAACTTGACAATATACTCATCAGCAAAAGCTTCCTTACACGCCTCCTCCACCAACCTAGTCTTCGTCTCATCATCAGCATCCTCCCACTCACTCCCAATAAGTCCATACTCGACATTCTTCCGAATAGTATCGTTAAATATGAAAGGCTCCTGTTGAACAAGTCCAATCTGGCCCCTCCACCATTTCAAATCAAAATCATCCAAATTCTTCCCCCCAACCAAAATCTTCCCAGAAAGCTCAACATCCGGTTCCTTCCCCTCCTCAATCTCGAGCTTTTTCGCTTCTTCTCGCTTCTTCTTCTCTTTCTCATCAAGCATTACCGATTCGGGGATTTTGAAGATGGAGTTGTTGTCTAGTTCGTACCAGCGTTCTAGGAGGCCTACGATGGTACTCTTTCCAGAGCCCGAGGCACCGACTATGGCGGTTATTTTCCCGGCTTCAAATTTCATGGATAGGTTATCGAGAACTTTGTTATGGGGACGAGAGGGGTAGGCAAATGTAACTGAGTCGAGGAGTATGTCTTCGCGTGCGGAAACATCTGGGGCGGAGAGACCGGTAGTTTTCGGTTTAGGGGCGTCGATGATGGCGAAGAAATCGGTTGCTGCTGAGGCTGCTCTTCCCACTGCCATAATTGGGGCGGCGGTTTGAGCTGGATGGTGGTTAGCATTTCCAGAATTAGAAAACAAGAAAGGGGTAGGCAGTATGCTGAAGTTCCGGACAGAAAGAAAATGGCTCAACTTACTAACAGCAAAATTAACCATCATAACACTCATAAGTACAATAACAATAGTAGAAACACCATCAATCCTCCCCTCAGCATACAACTTAAATCCAAACCAAAAACACAAAGCCATCGTCGAGAAAACCGCAAAGAAGAGCGGGGCGAAATTCGCTCCCATAAAAGGACTTAATTTCTTTCCTCGCTTTCGAGATTCTTCTATCCAACCGGCGAACTTGGTGCCGATTCGATCCTCGGCCCCGCAAGCGATGACCATTCGGATGGAACTGAGGACTTCTCCGGCTATGGAAGCTGCTTTCTCATCTGCGAATTCGACTTCCTTTTGAAGTTTCAAGATTATGGGGACGAGGATTCCATAGACTAGGCCGAGGAAGATGATTATGGAGGCTGTCACTACTGTTAGTAAGGCGTCGTAGACAAATGCTTCAATGATTGCTGTAAGCATCAATGCCGTAAATTGAAATATCATTCCCAGTTTCTCGGATACCCCGATTTGGAGGACGTTTGCGGTGGTTGTGATGGTGTTTGATGCTTGTCCTGTAGGTAAGGTGTCGATTACTGAGATTGGGAGCGCGAAGAGTGCTTCCAGGTAGTGGAGTCGAATTTTTGCAGACATTCGGATCCCTACGACTCGGAAGATGTACATGGAGAGGTAGCTGAGGGACCAACGGGCGATGAAGAGATAGACGATGTACAAGCTATTTTTTTTCAATTTGGGACACAGATGGCGGGGAGGAAGTAAGGCGTAGCAATTAATATGGAAATAGTTTGATCATGTAAATAACTGACAGAAAAAAAGCGAGGCTTACGTTTGCTTGTTGAGAGACCTATTGAATTGCTCTTTCGTTACACCTGAACCGGGGATAAAGTAGTTGTTGAAATCACCAACAAGTGAACCTATGAGAATAAATCAGCCATGTAGAGCACAAACGAAGTTTTCGGGGGATAATTACCAAAGACAATGTTCATCAGAGGTAAGGTCTGTAAGCTATTAGAATTGGAAAACCCCTAAAAGGCGGTTATACATACAGCACCAGTTCCCATTTCAGCAATTATCGCAAAAGCAAGAAGAAGTTTATCTAGTCTGCTGGAATAACTAAAAATTCGCTAGACATTGTTAGCAAAGCTCAAAGTTGAAGAAAAGATGGATATACAAAGTAATGTTTCCACGAAGTCTTGTTCTCGGCCTTGGCTGTGTAATCCGTTTTCTTGCCCTCGTCCTCTTTTACCTCTATTACTTGGGCGGACTTGGTGGTATCATTTTCTGGTTGCGCCATTGTAGCGGTTCTCTCACTCCCTGTTTCCTTTCCTGGGCTGGTAGTGGAGTTGATTTCATCGTTGCTCTCCATGGCTTTGGATGAGGTTGGACGGGTATCACTCTCTTCCGTGATATCTGGAGGTTTGTCCATGTCTGTGGCGCTAGACTGCCGATGAGGCTCTCAAAGGGGGTCCTCGGTAGTTTATAAGCCAACAATCTGTTCCTCGCAATGGGGATACCCCGAGGTTCTGTAAAGCGGCCGCCTCCAGGTCAGCTGGTGGAACGTGGAAGAGTCGGTGTAAGGTAGGTAAGAATTGGAGATACACAAAGAATGAGTAAGGAGCGATCTTGGAGTCAGAATCTTACTTAAAGGAGTGACTGGTGAAGTTAAATTCTTGATACCGTTGGTTTTTGCGAGTTGTCCAAAGAGGTCAATTATGCGCGTATCTGCACCTCTGCTCTAGCGAGGAGTCATGCCGCAAATCAATCACCAGTTTTGCCCCGTACCAAGGTAAGACGGACGGTTCACTGTGCCGATTTGGATGAAATAGGCAGCCACAACTTGGAGACAGATATCCTCGACGAGCCACAGATACAGTTATTACAGGAGACTGCTTCAATCGCCAGAACCTAAAGGAGAGTATGATGCCGATGGGATATTCGAGCACTTCACTTCATTTTGACGCTAGCTACATTTTCCAGATACAGCCTTGTGAGATTGGGTGGTGGTGATACAACGCTAACAGACTAACCAATAGAGACACTCAATATACGTTCGTTTAGGTCTTGGCGTCGAATGGCCTTTCTGGAATGGTCCGCGTACTCTTTTTTACGCGTGTCGGTGCCTTGATTTATGCCTCCTTGATCAAGGCACCAACTTCTCTTCTCACCTGAAATTCCGAGTCCAGAAAGTACTTCCGTGGAGAGGATGTGCGATTGTAAGGACTTGCCCTTTTTATATGATCACCCACCTAGATATTGTACCTACTTTACGAGGTAATTGCGTAGACATGGCATGATGGAGGAATCGTGTTCTCAGAGGGATCAATATTCCTCGGTTGGATCACAGAGGTGAGCATTGAGCACGAGATGCGGCGTTGGATTGGAAGCTTCGGAATGCTTGGTTGTTTTGGCGTTTGAGGAGAGCAGAGCCTTGAATAAGCATAATGTTTAGATAGAAGCCACAGAAGCATTCGATGGGTCAAACAAAGCGCTTGTAAGCAGACTGGTTGAGCTTCAGAATAGAGTCGGAACTCTCACTCACGTGCTGTCCAAGATGTCTCCTTCACGTGAGATACGGAGATGTCGATCGATAGTTCTGGCCAACAAATCGGAAGTTCCAAGGTTGGCGGGTGAGATTGTTAATTTGCAAATCCCTCGTCTATCTATTTCAGGAGCAAGCGGTGGAGAAGGACCACTGGAATGATTGCGAGTGTGGCGGTGCCCTCAGGTGGCGCGTTGGTGGTCAGTGGAGGAACAAGGAGCGCGGGGAACCAAGGATGGAGATTTCAATACGATGCGGCCAAGTTTTTTGCTATGAAGGAAAAACAAAACAGCGAAACTCCGTGGAAGAATCAAGGAAGATGCATCGCTTTGAACTTGCTGGTTTGTCAGTTTTCCACTTCGAAAAGTCCCCGCCACGATGAAAGTTTCCTTTAGATCGTCCGGGCCCTCCCATAATAGAAATGGATATGATGGCACGAGCCAAGGGAGTTGCACGCTTTCCAGAACGTTTTATGGAGAAATCCACGCATGCAAGCGGCCACCAGGCCGCATCTTGAGAACTGGGAATCCAACGAAGAGTTCCAACGAAGAGAATACAATTATCCACCTGTCTCTACGATGAGATTCAGGTACCGGATTGATGAACAGAAAGAAGAGTCTTTCCAGAAGATGGGGAGATGTTCATCCCGCTGGGTGGTGAAGCTACGACGAATATCAGACTTCGGGTGTGTCAAGTTGGCAAAATTAGTTCCACCAGTTCGTCGTGTCCCTGATGACCTCATCTCAGGCCCCTGAGGGCTTGCGGTAGCGACAACGGAAGGGGCAAAGCTGTGATAGATGAGGTGATCTATCCTGGCCAAACACTGTTCGTGTGGAGAAACAGGAGAAGGAAAGCATGGAGGTTTCGTGCTTGCACACCAGCTCAAGCCAGCGCCTTGGATGAGGAGGAGTTGTCTTCACCAAGACCACCAGAGCGTCAAAGACCACCAGAGCGTCAAAGCAAAAGATCAACTGCTTGTGTGCCTGGCAAAGGGCCTGGCAAAAGGCCTGGCAAAAGGCCTGGCAAAAGTTCTGGCTAAAGTTCTGGCTACCAATCATCTTTGGACGATCTAGAGACCAATCAAAACGGGGCGTGTCCACTTTTTGACAGGGACATGACTTGGTTCATGCTTGGCAGGCGCGCCCTGGCTGCTCTTGCCTCCCCTGAAATGTGTGAATGTGGTTTAGCGTGGGCTTGTCATCTTCCTCGTCCCTGCCTCGCTACCCGTTTCGTGTGGAGCTACCAGATTACTCGCCGATTTTGCAGTGATTGGGTGGTTGATGCTGGCAAGTCAATCCGCAGCCGTCGACGCTGCCCCAATTCCAGACCTTTCAGCGCTCACCTCTCCCTCTCCCTGTTACCTCCCCTTACGCTTCAACCACTCTCCTTCTCCTTCGCCATCCATCCCTCTGCCACCGCTCTCTACCCACACCTCACCTCCACACCCGCCTTCCTGGCATCACGCTCGTTCCCATTTTCAAGCTTCTTCCTCTTCGTTTTGTTCAACCTCTCCTTTCCAGATTCACTCTCGTTTCTCACCTGTCCTCTCCCCATCAACTGCACAACAACACAACGTCACGAACTCCTCCCTCTCGAATCCCTCCCTCCCCTATTTCCGACACCTCACGCTACCTCCCCTTTAACGATCAACACCACGACGTTTAAACCGTCTCTAATATACCGACTTCCATTCTAATCAGGTCTAACCTGCCATATACGATACAACTTTATTGCTTCCTACCGTATTCGATCATTTTGTGAGGGAAGAGAAGAGACCTCGTTCTCCTCTGTCATTTCGAGGGAACATCATAGAAAGGGGAACAACAACATTTCAGCATTCAACAGGCGCACCACACTAGACATATCCAGGGCTTCTCAAGTTCGCACTTCGGAGGGCTATAGGGGGAGATTTCACATCAGTCATCATGTTACGACAATTTTCTTCATTTTCGGCCTTTTCCTTATTGTTACTCGGAACCCTGCCGGCCAGAGTCCTCGCGGATAAGATTCTCGAGACCACAAGTTTCAGCACTTGTGACTCGGATGCTACCATCAAAGTCAGCAAAGTTGATATCCAATATAATGCAGACAACAAGACGGTGACGTTCAACGTCGCTGGTTCCAGTACGAAATCTCAGAATGTGACGGTAAGGACCTTCAGACTTGTATCCTTCAACACCCCCAGAAGCTAATCAATCACCACAGGCATCGTTGAGTGTTACTGCTTACGGTACAGACGTCTACTCGAAAGATTTCGATCCTTGCGATACAGCAACGTTCGTATCACAATTATGTCCTGGTATGTTTTTACCTTTCAGTCTGGGTCGATACCTTCTAACATTCTTAACAGTGCCTGTTGGTGATTTTGCTGCAGCCGGAGTGCAGACCATTCCGGACTCTTACGCCTCAATGATTCCCTCCATTGCGTTCAGCGTTCCGGATATATCAGCACAAGCAAACCTCAAGTTGATAACGAAGGACACAAAACAGACTGCGGCCTGCTTGACATCGGTAGTATCAAACGGAAAGACGGTCAACTTACCAGCAGTTTCCTACGTTGCAGCAGGTATTGCCGGAGCTGCCTTGGCTCTTACTGGAGCTTCAGCGATTGGAGCTGCTGCTGCAGGTGCAGGTACTGGAGGGGCAGGAACAATCAGTCCCTCATTCACAGAGGTCTTCACCGTCTTCCAGGGATTCGCGGTAAACGGAATGATGTCCACCAACTTGCCACCAGTTTACAGAAGTTTCTCCAAGAACTTTGCATTCAGCGGCGGTATCATTCCATGGAGAGCTATGCAAACCTCCATCGACAGTTTCCGAAATGCCACTGGTGGAAACTTGACCACCAACAGTGTTGCTTACCTCGATAACGCGACCTTGAGCTATGCCGGAGACACCACTTCAGTCACCAAACGCTCCCTGAACTTGATGCAACTGATGGTCAGAGATACTCTCAGCACATCTACCAATGCAAGCACCACCACTGCCAACTCTACATCAACGACCTCGTCCATCGAAGAAAAGGTATCTGGAATCAAGGCATACGCCGAGCAATTGAGTGTTCCTTCCGCCAATACTTTCATGACCGTTCTTCTCATCGTTGCCTGTGTTATCGCTGCGATTGCTGTCGGTATATTGTTCTTCAAGGTCATTCTCGAAACCTGGGCTCTCTTTGGATCATTCCCTAAAGGTCTTACTGGATTCCGAAAGCATTACTGGGGTTCCATGGGTCGTGCTATTGTTCAATTGATTCTGCTACTTTATAGCGTTTGGACTCTCTACTGCATATTCCAATTTACCCACGGAGATTCTTGGGCTGCCAAAACGCTGGCAGGTGTCACTCTTGCCTTGTTCACTGCAGTCCTCGGATTCTTCATCTTCAAGATCTGGAATACTGCACGAAAGCTCAAGCAACATGAAGGAGATGTAGCAGGATTGTACGAAAAGAAGGAAACCTGGATGAAGTACAGCATCTTCTACGATAGCTACAAGAAGGATTTCTGGTGGGTGTTTATCCCAATCATCGCATACATGTTCGCCAAGGGATGCGTTCTCGCAGCTGCTGATGGACATGGACTTTCCCAAACCATTGGACAATTGGTCATCGAGTTGCTCATGCTTGGACTTTTGATCTGGAACAGACCGTTCGAGAGAAGATCTGGTAACATTATCAACATCTTCATCCAAGTCGTCCGAGCACTCTCAGTCATCTGTATTCTTGTCTTTGTCGAGGAACTTGGTATTGGTGCAACCACCCAAACCGTCACCGGAGTGGTTCTTGTTGCTGTCCAATCTACACTTACCGGAGTTCTCGCCATCTTGATTGTTGCCAATGCACTTATCATGTGCTTCAAGGAGAACCCACACAGAAAGAGACGTAAGGAAGCAGGTAAGCATCATCGCACCCATTCTACAAAATCATCACTAATAAAACACAGAAAAAATGAACCGTGACCTTGACAACCTCACCCCTCTTGACGCGCGCAACAGCCTCTTGATGGATCCTTCCCAACGATCCCACTACGAGAACGACGTCAAGCACCCTCTCGTCAAGGAAAACAGCTCCGACAGCTTCATGAACGAGCCTGCGAACCCATACTCGGGTGCCACACCACTGCGACCGTTCGTCGCTACTCACCGACCCATGTCATCGGACGCCAGCAGTAGGGAACATCTAGTTACCGGTGCAGCACCATTAGGCGGCGCCGACTCGCAACAACCTACATTACCCAACCTCCGAAATAACTCGCCTTCTCCTCAACCATATGGGGGATATAGGGGCGTGGCGTATTAGGAAACATGAAAAATGTGTCTTTGTTTATATAATGATCAACTCCTATTTCATGTTTTTTTGGAGGGTTTTGTTTTTAGCGTTGTTTGTACAACATGCACACCCGGGCCTCGAAAGGATACCTAGCACGGCAGAAAAGGCATTAGAGAGGATAGTGGAGGATACCCAACCCCGCCTTCTTTTGGAGCGATAGGATCAGTATATAGAAATGTAGGGGGTTGTGGTTGGTAGTAGGATTATGAATATTTTGGACCGATTTATTTTTGTTGTTTGTCTTTTTTCCTTGAGCGGTGTTTTCTTTTTCTATGTTTTAGGTTGTTCTTTTGTGGTCGTAGGAGGAGAGTGGATGATGGAGAGAAACCCAAATTTTAGTGTCTTTTTAAACCTTACTTGATTTTTAGTCTATGATACGGCAGTGCACCTTGGGGGCCACCGTTCTTTGTTTTCTTGAATGTGGATAGACAGGTGATTGGAGGGTGTAGGGTGTAGAAAATATATGGGATTTGAAAATGAGAGTCGTGTGTGTGTGTGTGCTATGCTGAGAAGTGATCTAAGACGATGTTTTGTGCTGTGAATGTTATTAGGATGAGAGACGATGTGATTGTGATGAGTTGAGGTAAGGGGGAGCAGGCGACCTACCTATGTAGTGGTGCACTCCAAGGTAAGTTTCGTCGAGGAGGGGCGTTCCCCTCCTTCCCTAACTTGAGCTCTCTTTCTCTACTAAGGTCGACCGACTATGGGCTAAAGGTGCAGTGAGAATTGGGGGGGGGGGGTTGTACCTCGGTCTTCTTTTGCTCTTTTTGGGATCTCCTTGCTTGATCTCTTCTAGATCGAGCTAGATCTGCAAACTTTCTTGTTCTATAGCTACATATATATACTCTTTCTCTTTCTCTTTCTCTCTCTCTTTTCTCAATTCCAACTCCGCTTCTCTTGAATTTCTTGGGAGAAGGAGGAAGGGGAGGCTTTGTGGTTGAGGCATACTTGGGTGGGCAGGCGGGAAAGAGAGTGGGGTTTAGGGGGTGAATATGGAAGAGGTGTATTTTTAAAGATTGGAAATGAGTGGTATAACTTGAAGAAAGTCTGCTGAGTATATTATTTTTCTCCTGGGTGGTTGGTATGCCTCGTGCCAAGATGGGTTTTGTTGTGGTTGTGGTTGTGGGTTTGGGAGGTTGAGGGGTTGATATGAAGTTGGGTGTTGAGAGGTGAGGGGTTGACATGAAGTTGGGTGTTGAGAGGTGAGGGTTTGAAATGAGGAAGTGGACTCGATGACAGCTAAATAATCGGTAGTAACAAAACCGTGTTTTGGTCTGAAGAAATAAGAGAGGATAGGGTTGTTGTGGAGATGAGTTCTTTGAAATTTGAGGGTTTGTGGTTATGGGAAGTGGGAAGTGGGCTTGCGTATCGAGGAAGAGAGTCAGAGGCTAGGCAAAATTGCCACGTACTTATCCTCCCAGGAATTTCTCTGTTCTGCTTTGATCTCTTCAACCGCTTGGTGGTATTTTGATGTCGGTACTGCTGAATGCTATAGCTGGTAATGTAATTTTTCGGGGTTTGTTATTGGTTAGTGGTTCCTGGTTTTGAGAGAGTTTTACCATACCACTTTTTATGGGTAGGCAAGATAGAGGAGGTTCAAACTTTAAAATCTCGCTTATTCAAAAAAAGATAGAGGTTGAATTTAATATATAAGCGGATTGAGTATTTATTTTATCCCTCCCCTTTCACTTTGTAGCTAACCTTAATATACAATCTTAGGAATAGTAAATTGTCTTGGTAGAGAATGAGAGTCTTTGATAGGAATGCAGTAGACCTACTATTCAGTGTTTGATAGAGCCTACAAGCGATTTCTTGTTCTAAGCCTCTCATGGTGAGTACAGATTCGGATGAAAAACTATTTGTGAGTATAGTTGTTAGCTAGTATATAATGTAATGAGCGAAGAGAGTGTGAGGTAATTTCTTTTGGTGAAGAGGCTCTTTCTGGTAATTTTTGTGTGTAAATCTATGTTTTCTTTATGTTTTTCGAAGCGAAAGGTTCTTGTGAAGCTTTTTATGGATTGAGGCTTTATTTAGGAATATCTAGGATGCTGATTAAGTGATATAGAGTTAACGTAAGTATAAGTTTTAGACTTTCTCTTGAAATTTTTTTATTTTTATTAAATCTTTACTTAATCTGAATAAAACAAAGAAAGAAGGAATATAGAAAATGTTATAACCATAATATTACTATACAAGAGTTCTACTAACCTTCCCTATATACTAGGAGAATATATCTTATATTTTACTCAAGATAATTTTAGAAATTTTTAGTTAAGTTAATAGAGTAATATGAAATGACTAGAAATAATGAATATTTTGAAAGCTTTATGTAAGTCTGCTTGTTTCATTCGGTTATTCTAAACTTTTAGTATAAATGCTTTGCTTATACGTAGTACGAATGATGGAAGTGACTTTTCGCATACAGTTTGTAGTGGCGATCGCTGTAGATAGTATGAAAGTACCCCAAGGTTTAGATTTAAACAGTGAATTCAATTTTTCGGGTGAATTAAGGCTTAGTATAGGTATTAAGTTTTTATTCATTGTTTTATTCTGTTTTATGTAACACGTTGATTATTCTACTTCGATGAGGGGTAAGAATATTATGAGAAACGATGACAACATGGCAATTGATGGGGGTTGAAGAAGGAGATGTTTAACCTACGTAGCACAATAGGAAAAATTCACTTCCGCAACAGCTAGGAGAAGCATTTGATTCGACACTCTGGGACAATATTAACTGAGCCCTTTTAGAGAATCAGAGGTTGCGTGTGTGTGTAGGATGTGAATGGGTACCGGGTCATGGCTGAAAGCTAGTGCCAATGGGTTGGAAGGGTTAGGGGATTCAACAGCACCTGAATAATCAACAGCGAGAAGAGGCAGACTTGACTTATAGACAGGAGGTTTGTGGAAGTGCCGAAGTGAGGAAGTGAGGTGTGGTATGCTACCCAGAAGAGTGGGGAGGAAATGGAGGGGTGGGTGGTCAGACAATTGGCGCTTGAATGACATAGTTGGAAACAAGTTTGTTTAGCTGAATAGTGTAGTTGCATTCCACTCTTCTCTAAGCATCTTTCGTGGAGGTCTGTAGTTTGGGTTTCAGTAGTTGAGGTAGTGTGGGTGGTAAATGAAAGTTTTTTGAAGGTGGGATTGGCTTGTTCTTTCGAACCTGGACGTGCGGTGGAACTTGACATGTGGGTATGAGTCAATATGAGTGCGAGCCTTGATCACCAAGCGAGTGTCAAATATAATCTGGAAATAATTTTATTTCTCAGTTCTTGAAACTTCCCTTCAGTTATATTCTGAACATGTTTCCGGAGAGCGTGTTGGATTACATCGACTCGAAAAGGGCCACTCACTTTACAATAAAGTCTCCGGAGATGTGGGGGAAGATAGGGGAAGAAGAATATAATTAACTGTTTCATTCTTTTGTGGGGGAATTGAAATTCGAAGGGGAAGAATTTTGGACTGCAGAAAGCACAGCTGTTGTTAAGAAATAGAGGAAGGAGATAACAAGGGGTTATTGATAATCGAGGAACTAGTAGTACTTCACAAAAGATGCTTCGCAAACCCCTTCCTTTCTCTGCTTCTCTAACTGGTTCTTGACTAGACTTTTCTTGATTCTGTTGGCCTCAGCTTGTTCAAACAAGGACATTACTTAGAATGTTGTTTCAAACATGTTCTGCTATTAGTGTTAATCTAGAGGTTCGTTGCACACCAGATATGTCTTGTTTTTGCTGATTTTACAATGTTATCATCTCCAAGAAACTGTGTCACAACTTACTTTCTAATGAGACTACGTCCTAAGTGATGAAATTACCTTCTCTTTTCCACTCTTCTTACTGATTGAATGCACAAGATGAGGAGTTTGTCTGAAGAAAACAACCCCCCCAGTAAACAAGTTTTTGAGTTTTGATAGGTTTTTGGATTTCAGACGGTAGCTCTTTTCCACTCTTATCCTCCGACTTAATTCTACTCCAACTAATTGACATCTAGAACTCTTGAGGAATATGTGGAGAATTGTATAAAGAACTCTAGGACAAGCAGGAGAATTGTTTAAGCAGCGAGCACATCGGTGTAAGTCTATTAAGTCTGTTGGCATGATAGAACGTGAGCGGACATAGATGGAGAGATATTGTAGACTCCCACAACTTGATTTGATGCAAGCACCTGGCTCTCTGTTCAATTATATAGTAAAATTATCGAAGACTGTGAAAGGCTGTGAAAATTCAGCAGCAAATGCTGGTTCGGCAGTAACAATTCTGATCTTTCTACGTGTAAGACATTGAATTACAAATACGCCAACTGTCTCTAACTGTTTCATATGGAAAACTGAAAATAGAGTAGCATAGAATAGTAGCGAGAGGGAATAGGCCATAATTCCACCAAAAGCTCCTGAAACATTCATAACCGTATTCATTGGGTTTTCACTAGTTTATGATTGTCTATCCTTCACTCGAGCTCCCCTTATAATAAAGAGGGTAGCCTCCCCAAAGGGGAATTTGATCAAAAGACAATTTCAAATTAAAAGATTCGTGGCTATCAGGAGCCGGGCATCGTCCATTTTTCAGTTGCGCAAGTGAGAAATAGAACACAAGGACATCAGTAGCTAAGTATTGAGGGAAACCTAACAATTTAGTACTAATGAACAGAAACTCAGACTATGGCAATATGCCACACTCCTGGAATCATGATTTAAACTTTGCCTTAGTGAATTAACAAAGCATTGAGAACCCTTTCGACATTTTTCGACAGCCCAAATTCTGGTAGGACTTATTCTTGCGAATTTTACGAAGCTATAGAGAACGCTCGGAATGTATTCTTAGTCTAACAGACATACTTCATAGCGGAGTTTTTAAGGTAGAACCTGGAACATAGTCAACAAGGGGGGAGAGCGTACGATTAATTAGAGCCTACTATTTGAGGAAAGATACCGCAATTGTTCCTCATTTCCAAACATGAAAATTAGAGTCGTCAGCAGCGAATGCAGTAAGGTTCAAGGGACGAAGAACAATGGGAACACTAGTTTGAATCACTCAAGGGAGAGCGTTTGAAGCAGATGCGACTTCCGCATGGTGTATTCGCCAGAGAGTACGGAGCTAAAAATTGCATTACTTGGGTAGTATATATACTTATCTTGCGTGATTCCGACGTCGTGGAAAATGGAATGTGTACCAATGGAGATTGGTAAAGAGACCCCTATTAAAATTTAGCTTCAAAGGTAGAAGGCAGTCTATCACAGAGTAGGGAGTTGAAAAGAAAATTGCGGTTTTACCTAAGAAGTGTGGAAACATACTGTACTGCGTACCAGCTACTCATCACTGTAATCCTAAGAGTTGGTAGTGTTGGCGAATATCAAAGGCGGTTAGTCTTTTTATTTCTAGAATTAAAAAGAGGACTCGGCACGATGACATACAACCAACAGACTTTCCCCAAGGCACGAGTGAGAAAGCATTTGCAAAGGACAAGGAACGAAAGTAAGGCTCCCTCTCACCTCTACTCGAAGTGATCAGGTACCAGATATGTGAAAGGGTTGAGTTAAGAATTGTAACAAATAGGATAACTTAAGTAAAACGAGGAAGAGATCATATGCCGGCGACGGCTGATAATAGTTTATAATGCGTCGATGAGAAGAAATGCTCTCCCCATTTGATTTATCAAGCCAGTTGTGGAAACAAACCAAAGGGAAATAATTTTTCAGTGTTGTTGTGGAGGTCGCTGACAGGATCAGGGTGAAGTCTAAAACTATCATTCCTTCTATGAGGATACTCTTGTTCCCAGGGAATACCTGCTGATCGGGCTGAAGAGAAATATTAGAGGTCTATTTAATCGACAGCAAATGGGATTTCGATAACATGAGCTTGAGCTTAAACAGCCCGGAGACAAGCAAGACGCATGTTAACTTAAGCAACATTATCGAAGAAGGAATTATCCAGGTTTGTAGAGCGAGTTGACGACTTTTACTCCATTTCAGTGACAATTCTTGTCTTTCTCAGACTAGAGAATGGCTAGAGTAAGCACTCGATTCCTCTTATAAACAAACACCTAATGACGTTTGAGAGTTTGCTAGGAGGAGAGAAGGGAAAATGCTAGGAATAGCTTCATTCTTGGAGAGTACCGCAAGTGACTTCGAACTCCCTTCTTATCCATGAGGTTGACGGAGACTGGTTTGTATTCTTCCATGCAGATAAAATCTACGATGTAGAAACGAAAACCAACCCACAGGGCTCGATGCGACAACAAGATCTGCCGTCGACCGACGCGTAAGTGTAGGAAATTAATAAGGAACCAGATTATGCAATCGTGGACCTCAGGGGAGAAGAAATCGAAATCGAGAAATCGATGACCGCCCCTGGAAAGCCTGCGCAAAATAGGGGCGATGGGCCAACCAACCAATTAATTTGCGGGACGCATGCAGGGCAGGGATATCGCTCTCATCAGGGGTTCATATCAAGGAAATCCATTCGAAGAAATCCCACCAACAAATGACCAACCGTCACCGAGTCACCGACTCGACTTTCTTCAACCAGTGCTGATGGGTGTGCAGTGCTGTGAAGGAAGGAAAATACCACAGAGTAACATTCCCAACCCCTAAATCGGCCGCTCATGAGTTGGTTCCGTGTTGGCGGGCTTGCAAGGATAACACGCTGACCACCCACAAGAAAAGGATAGAACGGGAAGCTAGCGTCGAAGAATACAACTATCGACCTTCTTTGCTGGAAGAGAACGAAGAACGAGTAACGTAAAAAGACCTAGACTAGGGAAAGCCACAAGCCTAAGTATTAATACGAGGATTACAGGAAAGCTATTCCGTCTGCCATTGTGAATGGGGGAAGTCGATGCATGCGCCAAGCTATGCAGCAGATACGAGAGATAGTAGAGTAACGATGCACTACTCCTCGCAGCTCGCATGCCAATCGATGCCTGTAATTAAGGCTTGTACTCCGTACCGGAGCACGCGAGCGCGGTTAGTTGGCAAAGTTGGTGAGATCGATAACAATTCGTGCTTTCGTGATGCTGTCGGGCTGGAAACAGCGCCCAATCTAGCACACACAAAATACGAACTTTGGAAGGATTTTGACAAGCAACAGGCTTTGGCACCCGCCGAGCTTTTGGCCGCTGTTGATACCCCATACTATACTGATCTGCTGCCAAGTGACAAGCGCTGATTCCAGGCCCAAGACTGAGGCTCGTGTTGTGCTACGGTGTGGCAACTTTAAACGGAGGCTCCGGAGGAAAATATTACTTCGAAGTACAGAGGATGACGATATAAAGTAACACCAGGAATCCTCTCTGCGTTATCGATCCCGGAGATGAAAGAAGTAGGGAAATGGTAGATAAGGAAATTGACCTCGTGCGACGGGACACGATTGGGTGTGTCATCAATTTGATACGTTTACTCTATACACCTGTTAGGTACTATACGACTCGTCGACTCGTTCCTTTAAATGCAGACCCAGCCGCAGCCACAATGGGGAGGGGATGCAGAGCAGCATAGCTGACTTGTAATGAGCTAGAATGAGGTGCGGTTACTTGAGTAATGCGGTGTACGGTTTGGATTCAAGCTTCGGGATGGTTACCAAAATAAGAGCCCCCTTTACCGCTGATAGTGTTGGCAGATGCAAGTGCCTCGATTGGTTTTGGACCGACTCGCTCGTCGGTTCTAAATCATACCCTAGAAGGCGGGGTGGCGGCGTTGGGAGCATCTGCAGGTCCAGCCGCTTTTACATGTGATGCATAATCACGTATTTTCCCCCAGCTTCCCCACAGAATTCCCCAGGTTATTCTATACAGGTTGTTGTTAGATTGTTTGTGGAAATTTGTTAAGAAGCAAAGCGATTAAAATTACTCCTTGTTTGGTGCAGAAAGCTTCTCTTGTTGTCGCTCGCTTCATGTTCTCGCTTCGGAGTTACTACCCCTTTTTGGCGTTCACCCCGATGATGTGTGCAACTCCGTGTTGCCGAAATGCAACATGCTGGCCTGTGAAAGATATGAAATGTTGGGAGGAGATTAACTGGCCCGCCAGTGGATCGGTTCATAAAATCCAATTAAATTACTTGTGATCTTTGTGAAACGGATGAAGTCATGATGTTTTGATAAAAACTTCTATTTCATGAGATTCTTTCTATGCACTCCGTAGATATAACCAGTACGCCTATACAAATATAATTACAGCTTTGGTGATGCGGGTGCCAGCGTCTTCTTGTAACACCATTGCGCAATCTTAACACTAGGTTCATCAAACACCTTCGTCACTATCTCGGCCATCCACAGGGTAAACGGCAAGAGAATGATCTGCGGTCCCCAAAATGCGGCATCGAATCCAAGTGGTCCCTCTTTGCTGAGTGGGAATGCGTCGACCCAATATGGTGTATGAATTTTGTTGACTTCTCTATACCAACCCGTCGCAGTGTATAATCTGTCGCCCAGCAACCAGAGGACTGGCCCATGAGTCAGGTAAAGCGCAAATGAAATGCGACCAAGGTATTGGCAAAACCTTGTCTCGAAGAAACTCTTCAACCATTTTATATGTGGAATCGCAATCATGAGCATGAAAGCTCCCGTCCATAGGAACAACCATTTAGGGTCCATGTTCGCCTGAGGGTGGAACCAGGAAATGTAGTACCATCCAGGTGTATCGCGAATTATTTGAACATCCGAGCCGTGAGATGGGCAACCTCCAAGATAGATGGCGCATGCGAAAAAGACGTATGAAATCCTCAATTTGTATTTCGACAAATTCGAGATCCATTCGGGTAGGTTGTTGTTTTTGGCTAGCAAGTCCATTTCGCAAAGGAACATTCCTGAGACAAACATTGTACCGAACCAGCCATCTACAATATACATAAAGTAAAACATCAGTCCAACTTGACACCAAAGTCGTGCGTTTCGGGTGCATCTCGAAAATGCCAAAAGTGCAGTGTAGACAATGATTGATCCTCGGAATTCGACTGGGATGGACCAAGCGTGAAAATTGTATGTGAGCCAGGATTCGCCTCCAGTTCTGAATACGAAAGTGAAGTTTTTCATTTCACAGTACCAGTTCCAAAGTTCTTCGCGGTAAGTGAGTTGGTGTACGGGAGTTACTGTCCAGATACCGAATAAATGCCATGAAGTCATGTACACAAAAGTAGTCCCGATAACCGGAATATGAAGTCGAATCCAGCGTCTAAATAATGCGGAACTCAAATTCTGTCCAAGTTGTTCGTGCTCGCCGGCATAAATTAATCGAAGTGGTTTCGCAGATAAAACGTATCCAGAAATGACGAAGAAAACGGCGACGGCAAAATGGCCACCGGAGAAGAATAATCGAATTCCAGGGAATGCGCCAAAAAAGTATCGTTCCATGTAGCCAAAGCCATTTTCGAAGTTTTGGTCGGCGAAAATCAGTGTCCGTGGCCATAATTGATGGTGTTGCCAGTAGACCATAAAAGCAGCCCATCCTCTCAAGCCATCGAGATAAGATGTGCTCATAAGTTGTGGTCGTGGTCCTCGGGTAAGAATTGCTGGTCGGATGAGATTTATGCATCCTTTGATGGCGCTGCTTATATATGATGATTTTGGCTGGTGTTTCTCTCCTCCCCACATCTCTTCGTCCAGAATACTGCCATTCGTGTGAACCATGATTTCGTGTGCCCAAATGAGGGAATTTGTTGGGGGGTATTGGGGGGCACCGAGGCCAGTTGATAGTGGTGTAAAATACAAATCAATTATGGAAATGGGATAAAAGAATAGAAGTATTCACAGCATCCCCCAAAATTTGAGGAGAGCGAGGGAATGAGGGTGCTTTCGAAAAGTCAAAAAAAAAGGAGAACTCACAAGTGCAGCTCCGGTACACCTAAAGGTAATCCATGGATGCAACCCCACATATCAGCTAAGACTTTTTGGATTGGCCACCTCAGGGGTCAGGGGCAGCTTGATAACGGCACACCCAACACTAGACCAATTGGGGGCATGTTTATCAATGCGTTGCCACAAGAAGAAGCTAGTGAAACGGTTAAAAGCAACAATCTTGCCTTGTTTGGTTTCGAAATGTCATGGGCGACCGTTTTCCGTGAGCACGGAATCCACAAACAAACAGTGGTGCATACTGAAATGATAGAAAACAGCCCCAGCTGTGATACCCCGCTCCCGAAGCCGATCTACGGCGTAGCTTGATGATCGCGATACTTAGTATGGGGTCCCATTGGACTCTGAGGATTCTCACTATCGCGGTACAGAAATTAATAGGAGATCCAACGATTTTGATTCGAGTGCAACAACTGCGCCACGAAATTTATGGACAGTTTTCCAGAATACAGTTTTTCCAAAATAAGGGATGAATCTCTCAGTGATTCATGGTCCGAACGATGCGAGCAAATGATACACAGGAAGCGATAGTCGTCTCGAGAAAACAAACTAAGAGCAAAGCTGGGAAACCTAGCCCCAAACTTTAGTCTGTCTCCGTAAACCCTCGCCTTAGTACGTGCTTAGTACACGGTCAACACCAAGCGAGTGCGCTGACTGGCCACCAATATATTGAAACGGCCCATTTGGAAAATGTTCATGCATGAGAATAGCAAGGCTTCCCCTGACCGTTTTGTTTACGCCGAGGCAAGCCCCCGAGCTGCTAGCCCCTGGATGCCTGTGATAACAACCAACACTTCAAACTTCTCGATGCAACAGGTTTTAATTCCGGGCCCAATTTAAACTCGGACGATCAATGACAGTTGGGCAGGGGTCACTTCCTAGTAGGGAAGGGGGGTCGGTACCTTGACAAAAATAATCAAGGCTGTCAAGGCTGATAAAGCTCCCTGAACCCCCCTCCCTCACACCCATACGCCAGATGCTCCTTGATTTCTGAATCTCTTGTTTTCTGCTTCATAGCACCAGCAGACGTAAATATGCAGGTCACCAATTCGATATTTGCTGGGCGACCATCGAAACAAATACGGCGAGCTCTACCAGTATATTTTGCCTGCATATTCATCGCTTTCATATTTTTCAATTCCAATTCGGTAAACACTTCTTCTCTGAAGCCATCCAGTGTCTGGAAGCGATTATCGCCCCAATCGCCATTATTTCCAAAAACCGGTTCGAAATTCCCCAAGAAAATCTGGCAGACATGGAAAGTCGATCCACTAGAATTCGACGAGAGAGACTCATCTCGGGCCCGGACCTGGCCAGTGAAAAATCCCGGCCATAGATACGAAGTTTTGACGGACGGCAACGATCTGGATTACGTGGAAACACATTTTGGTCCCAACGGGCTCAATCGACTCGATGTAGTGTACATGTACCGCACATTGACTGCGAGAATCATCAAAGCCGATCTTCTTCGCTACTTGATTATGTATGTGGAGGGCGGAGTATACGCGGATATCGACGTCGAAGCAGTCAAACCTATCGATGAATGGATTCCTTCCAACTTCAATGAGGGAGATGTCGACTTGGTAATCAGCGTCGAGATTGATGAGCCAACCTGGAATGATCACAGAATTCTCGGTCCAAAATCGCAATCATTTTGCCAATGGACACTCATGGCGAAACCGAAGCACCCTGTCATGTTACGACTGATCGACAATGTTGTGAGGTGGATTGAAAGCGTGGCAAATAAGCAATCAAAGGGTGTGGCAGAAATCGAGCTGAATTTTGATGAGGTTTTGAGTGGTACAGGACCCTCAGCTTTCACTACTGCTGTCTTGTCCGAGATGACAGCACAAATTGGACAAGTTCCAACTTGGGATCGATTTCACTACATCAATGAATCTATACTCGTCGGAAATATCCTAGTCCTTCCGGTTCAAACTTTTGCCTCGAACCAAGGACACTCACACTCCGAAGACCCAGAGCCTGATCAGAAAGCCCTAGTCAGACACCACTACCATGCCTCTTTGTGGCCTTCTCGCCATCCACGATATAGCCACCCTGGTCACGGAATGGTCGAAGAATGCAACTGGAAACCAGACTGCGTCCACGAGTGGGACGCCAATGTGGAGAAATTCGATAGTCTTCCCGAGGAAGAACAAGAGAGACTGATCGAAGAGCACAAGAAGTTCATTGCGGAGAAATTCGACAAGGAGGAACAGGAGAAGAGGGACCATGAGAGGGAAGATAAAGAGAGAAGGGACAAAGAACTGCAAGAGAAATGTGCGAACCTTCACCGAGACGGGAATGCGGAAGAGCATAAAGAGGATAACAAGGAAGGGGAGAGGCATGATGAGGGTGAATTACAAGGGCTTGAGAAATCAAAACCCGAGGAACACCACCAATCTCAAGATGATCAGACTGAGAGTAACAAGGATGAGCACAAGAAGGGCGATTCGAAATCCGCAGAAACTTCGACATCGACTGCAAATTCCGCGACGACCTCTCCTCCATTAGTATTTATACAACCACCACCAACATCAACGTCGAGCTCGTCCCAGTCGAAATCATCGGAGACGAAAACAGCAGCAACGAGAGCACCAGCAGAAGACAACCCTAGACACACAGATGCAAGGAGGAGTCGTAAATGAAGAGAGCATAGCAGTATGGGCGGCATAGCGGTTAATTTATTCCATTTCTTGTGAATAAACATTTGGGTCTGGGATATATTGGAGTTTTGCAGATAGATCTTCTGGGGAGATCATCATTTAGAGGGATAAAATACCATGTTGTACATTTGCTATTTAGCTTGATATCTTAAAATATAAGACATAACACACACAATACTTACGATCTTGAAAAATTGCCGTCTAGATCGTGAAGAGTTGAAGATTGAAACTTTGGCCCCCTTTCTCGATAAGCGGGCACGTGTAGCAGCAGAATTTATTTCCATACCTAGTTTAGTACAAAGGTAGACATAGTAGATGGCATGAACCTTGATGTTTCTCATGTTTTGTTAACTGCACTCAGACCCCCCGAGATGCCAATAGATGCCACCTGAATTCCCGTTGATGCGACAGAATAAAAGTGCCAGTTTTGTATCAAATTCGTCCAATGTTTCTCAGCACGGGTATCCTTCATGGCTTGCTGGGTCTTCGGCTATTGGCATACCGAACCCCTTCTTGCCCCGAAACACTGGCTTTGCGAGATTCTTGAAAGGTTCACGCAAAACTTATTGGGCTTGAATACGTGACAATTGAGTCTTGGTACTTGACAGATTTACATCTCAGTGTGAAATACGGAAGGAAATCGGACAATTCGATAGGGAAACACCCCATCTGCAAATTTACTGGGCGATATATCTTGTTTCAAACAAAGTCTAGACCAAGTAAAGTCCCCTGACTCCAAAACAAAAAACCAAAACGCCACCATTCTCTTCATCATGATCAGACCTCCAGCTAAAATCCAAAAGAACTCCACCCCAACTGAATGAAAATAAACCTCCAAACTCCATACTCTAAATTCAAAACAACGTACTCGTATTTTCCAAAATGTTTGAACCCTTTCACAGGAAGTAAACACTACTAAGGTCTGCATCTCTCTTCCAACACTGATCCATACTCCCCACTAATAACCCCACGTCGACAGCCGGTACTGGTAGCTGTCTTACACAACTTCGCATCAAGCTTCAATACCGTATCAATTTTCGCACCATTTTTATCAGGTCGTTCTCGACAATGACAAAAGCTAAAATCGTCCTTTCCGTTCGGGCCGTTGAGCATTGCTAGCATGTCTTTGAGTTTGGTTTTCTTCTCTTGGTCTTCTGTAAGACGACAGACGGGTAGATTCCATAGACCTGGGTGGGCATATGTTGGTCCAGCGTTGAGTTCTGGATGTGGACGAGAATTATCAATCGGGTTGTTGAAACGGGTGTTGTAGGCGTAGCCTCCGGTTAGATAGGCATCGACGCTTCCTTTTATGACATCCCAGGGGGTGAAGGCACCATTCATCTGTCCCCAACCTGGCGGGTCAATCACTGTGGGAGCGGTTAAGGGTCCCTGTGGTTGTGGCATTACACTGAAATGTTAGCTTTGGTTTACATGAGTGTAATTATTAGTGCAAACCTTTGCAAGTAACACCCCATGTTTTGATAGTACATTTTGAGTCGACTGTCGTTATTTCCCGCTTTTACTTTATTGGAGTCGACTGAGATGTTAGCATATCTATATACAGACATGGAGTAAGGATACATAGGTAACACTTACACTCCTGTTGGGTCATTGGAAAACACATGATGTAAACGTTTTGTGCTTTCCAAGCTGAATTGATAACCGCGCTAAGAACCATGTTTGTATAATAGTCACGTAATGGCAAAGCCTCAACAATTGGATGCCCACCGTCCCTGTTGATGACAGGGATTTCTCTAACATCAAGCCAAGCTCCGTGATCCAACATTTCCATAAATCTTGGATTGAGATTTGTTGAAAAGGGACCGTGGCTGGCGAATTCGCCGAAGATTTGCCCTAGTTGAGCAGTGATTCCTTCCGTAAAAGCCTTAGCCACGCTGAACGCCATGAGTTAGAAAAGCTCCATGTTCTCACGGGGAAAAAAGTGAGTTGGGTCATGGAATCTTACAGTTCATTTTCTGAAATGTGTTTGAAGGTCTTGTCTCCGTTTGGTATTGCCATGATGCCATTACCGATTGCACCAGCAATGACGTTGACAGTAATACCAGCCGCTGGTCCACCAGCCCAAACGCCCAGTAGGATAGTAGCGGTTCCAACTGCAGCGAGGATCTCTTTTAGAACGAGGTTGGCACCGTCGTTATTTGGATAGTAAGTTTGTTGTACAGTAGTTTGGATCCCTTGGTAATCTTTGGAGGCGAGATTTACAGCATTGTACATCGAATTTAACCACTGGCGTATAGTTAGAAACGAGTAATCAAACAATCAAAAGGGGGAAGCTTCATACAATCTTAACGTTGGTCATGGAGACCACTACTTCGTAACCCCAGCCGGAGTTCGCTTTACCAGGGTTCTCCATGTCTATGCAGTTCGGTCTTCCACAATTTCCAGGATTTCCAAGTGTGCAAGAGCCCAAACTTTGTTCTAATCCCAACGGTTGTGCAAAAGCAGAAGTGAAGTTGTTCTTTGCCTCAGGGTGACTCGCTACCCATTCTGTATAGTCTGCTTAATAGGATATTTGGCAATAGATGGGAAAGACAAACCAGTGAGCTGCCTAGTAGTTTGTGTTTGATCCCACATAACCTGTAATAATGAGGTTCCTAATTGATTAGCTAGAACTTGCTTGTAGTGAGAGGAAAAAACACCTTTGAGGTCATTGCAAGTTGCTCCAGGAGAATTGTCGGTGATTCTCTTGTTAACGGAAGTCTGGATTTCCCCGGAATTACCATGAGCTAATTGGTTGACAACCCTATTATGAAGTCCCATAGGGCTTGGAATGCCAAGACTAAGAGAAGGAGAAAGAATAAAAGCATACAGGAACGCCAAAAACGCGCTTCTGGTGGAAAATGGTGAAGAAGACATCGTTTGGAGTCAATCAAACTTGCAGATATAGAAATCAATATCTTTTTGATAGATGAAGAGATATATTGTGTTTATTTGGAAGGGAAATCAGGAGAGATAAATACACGACTTGACCATGCTTCGCCGTACCAACTGACAGGAGAGTTTCGACAATTTTGCAAACATGGTCTACATAGCCTCTTTCCAAACTTCACCCTTAAAGTTGGATTGCTCCTTTAATAATTATCTTTCGTAAAACTCCTAGTATCTATCCAACGAAAGGAATATTCGTGTTTTGAAAATATGCTGCTGACTTGGATATCCAACTCGAAAACTCCGTGATTTGAAAATTTGGAAGAATGATAGGAAGAAGTTGAATCCTTCATGAGGTCACAGGTTGTTGTGAACGGCACAATTACAACACAAATGGCACGCATGATAGGATGGGAAGCTGTCAGCTCTACAACTAGAAGGATTCGAAGCTTAACATATAAATGTGAGAGCTGAATATAATTGGAAAGAGAAGATAACTTGAAACCAGAATTTACGAGTGCCTCAGATCTGTGCCGTCATAGTGGAAAATAGTTTTTCATAGCACAACATAGAAACAGGGAACCCGTTCCGTGATAACAGGAAAGATACACGTAAAACTGCTGAGACAGACTTCTAGGGATTGAAATCATGACAGTGACAAACATGCAATTGAAATTAACGCTAATGATTAACCTGACTTCTGAACTAAAATGAAGTAATGTATCTCTACACAACTCCAAAATTGAACTTTTGCTTTATATTTATTGGTATGACTTGGTAGTCATAAAGTGTGATGCAACAAGTGGTTGTATTCCTATATCTTATTGCATGAAGAGTAAAGCAGAAGAAGAGGTGGCATCCCACAGGCTTAAGTACGTAAGTGGCAAGCCACTCACATGAACCTAAGCATGTAGATCCACCGTTCCATAAGCTCAGGTATGTGAGAAGCAAGCCCCTCACATGAACCAAGCATGTGGATCTCCTGGAACATAATGCAAGGTGCTATTCACCAGGAATGTATAGCGACACTGTTAATCTTGAAGAATTTCGATTGTTTCTCCTGGGTTCCACGACTGACTTGCTGACTCTATATGGCTGGAGAAAACTCTTATTGAGCTGTCCAAGCAGGCAGTAGCACAGCCGGGTTGCCACCGACATGTGCACGCCGCAGACTTTCCTATAAGCCACGAGCCACATTCGTGCTTGCTTGTCTACCAACTTAAATCAGAATCCTAAAATGGTAGACTATGCTTAGAATGAGACACCATACACCTTCGGAAGAAAGGAGGGTGGGTAAAATAAATTTTCCATTAGCTTCAGGTTTAGTTGATAAAAGGAATGCTAGAAAACGGTTGTGGTATCGATCTATTTTCGAAATATTAAGCGAGGGGCAGAATCACAATCATGAACAAAAATGACCAAACAGAAATTACCTGACGAAAAGATCCATGCTGCAGATAACGTCGGCAAGTCTAAGTGGCCCCTTTCGTGTTGGTTCTGGAATATGCACGATCCCAAATGAACTGTTGGTTCTGTTGGTTTCGATGGATTTGGAAGCTGTAGATTTTACCCGGACTTAACCAATTGAGTGCAGTCAGCGACCAACCACTCCGCTGGGTTCAGTTGGGGTGATATTTTAGGCGCCAACAGGAGGTTGAGTTTCAGGTGGATTTACTTCGCCCTGTCAACCGCAGCATTGCTTGTTGGTGGGATTTATAGTATGACCATGGCCCAAGATATGGTTAATTTTCAATCCCCTTCAATATTTCATAAATATTGTTTGTTTAACCAAGAAACTTGTGCAATATAAAAATGTTTTCCCCCCAAGAATTGATATTACTGGCTGGTACTATCTTCGGAATACTTGGTAAGTTATCCGTTGTACTCTTTTTTCTGGGCTTCTGACACACCCTTTCAGCTGCTGTCTCCTCAGAGAAAACATGCGACCTAGTTTTTGAAAACGCGACTTTCGACAGCCCAAAAGAACTTCAATCTGGACTTCAAGGATGCACAACAATCAAGGGACACATCATTCAGCTTTCACCCCTATTTGGCGACGTCTTGACCCTTCCAGGATTGACAGAAGTGGAAGGAGGGATCACAGTAAATACGTTCACCGGCTACAAATCGGAAGACGTAAGACAAGATTTTTTGTATGGCGAGGGTGCTTTGAAGACAATCGTATTCGACAACTTGACTTCCATCGGCAACTTAACTCTTGGTGATGCATTCGCATTACAAAATTTACAACTGCCAGAGTTAATGAAGAGTGATTACCTTGAATTGCATTCGAACAATACAGTCAATATCAGTCTTCCCGATGTGCGCAGTATTGAAAAACTGCTACTCAGAGGAAGCTCGAGGTAAGGATATCCTATTCAAGTCATTCCTTTGAAACATTCTTGAATATTAGCTGCTGACATTGCCATTCAGCTTAATAGCTCCTGAGCTTGCATGGATGAATAAAACTTTCTCAATCGACAATCGGGGAGGTCCAGATACGATGGCAGTCAACCTACAATCATTACTCACAACCGGAGACATGAATCTAATTGGAAACTTTTCAAGGTAAAATACACTGAATTCAAATACCCCAAACATTCAGCTAACCGAATTATCAAGTATAATATTACCACAGCTTTCGACAGCGGGAGATGTTTTCATCGACATGGGAACCCCTATCGAAGTGGACCTTCTAAGATTGAGAAGTGCAAAGAATATCCGGGTGAAAGGAGCAATCTCACAGTATAAAAACCTTTCTTCACCTAAAACTTTACTTTTCTAATATGCTTGTCAGGTTCGCTCTGCCGGCTCTTGCTTCCTTGAATGGAGATCTCGAGATTATAAGCAACGTTTCAATAAAGTGCGATACCCTTCAAAATCGTTGGAATCAGACTTCCAGGGGAAGCAATTCTAAGTTTACTTGTTACGGGGCTAACCCTAAGTCATCCCGACCACGAAAACTCGGACTCGGAATTGGATTGGGGCTTGGTATTCCTTTCTTAGTATTATGTGCATTTTTAGCATGGTTTTTTGTCTTTAGACAAAAGAAACAGGGAGAGCAAGAGTATGAGTTGCCAAAACATTCAAACTCCCAGGAATAATAGTCAAATGTTGGGTGTAGGATGATTTCTATGTCTTGGAACGGCGTTTGTAAATGATGTAGAAGCTTTTTTTTCGCTCTAGAACTGACAAGTAAATTAGTATTTATATAGAGCAATATTACTGGCTTGTTTGGATTTGGGTAATTTATAGTGAATAGTTTAGCAATCATTCCGACGAGTCTATTCGCCTCATTGTTTTAGATCATTGTGCGATCGCTTCACTCTCTGGAGTACACTCCACTAGAGCTACTCTTATTGTCCCCTTCACTAGAACATAACCCAAGCTCCCACGTATGACTTTTCCCAAACAGGCAATAAGGTTTCATTTGTTAAAATGTTTAACTTAAACAACTAACAGAGTCCACTTCACTCTCATGACTATTCTCAAACAAAGCAATCATCCTCAATTTGTAGCATGTCACAAAAAAGAGAATCAAAGTAACAGAGTCCACTTCACTAGAACATAATCCAAACTCGTAAATTCGACTATTCCCAACAAAGTAATCAGCCTCAATTTGTACGCGAAAAACAAAAGTACGCTTCACTAGAATATAAACTAATCTTCCAATTCACTCTAAGCAAGCAAGCCCTCTTCAATTGTAGTACATCGCAAAAGCAAGAAAGTTTAACTGGGCCTTATTTTCACTTGCCTACCAACAAACCCAGTTCTACGTGTAACGATGAATCATCACCAGTATCCCGAGAGAAAAATCGGAAAAATCAACAGAAAATTCCAGAAGATCTATCAGCTATTTATTAGTCCCTATTTCGAATCATCTGGATCTTTTGATCGTGGTTGTGGTTTTATCGAAGTTTTGCGACCGTATCTCAGGTACTAAAACCCGACGATACAAGACTTAGAGCCCAATAAGCCAAAACGACCATTCAGGTAAGCCAAGCACCACGCTTGGGGGCCAGAAAGGAGGGTCGAAGTAAGCCAAGCAAGTACAAGTAAGCCCACCATCAGCGAGTAAACCAAATAAGGTCTCCTCCAAAATAACTTCAACAAATAATTTAGACCAAAGATAAACAAGGGGGATGAGAAATCCAGGAACACGCTCACTCCATCATTTTGCAGTGTATTTATTGCAAATAGTTATGTTGACAACAAGTGCCTCTTTTGTTCGTTGAGAAATTTTCATGCCTTCCACCTGGAAGTAATAGGTGTACACTCGATACAGAGGCTTTTCTGGGAAATAAAACTTTAGGAAACTCTTGTTTGACTCGGGCAATTTTTAAGGATCGAAATATTTCTGTTGGTGGAATTTAAATGGTAACATTTGTGTCAAGTAACGATAGTATAAGATTGTCGACTCATTATCGAGTAAAAACTTCACTTGATTGGGCCAACCCGAGACATATTCTAAGGAATAAGACATTGACTCGGACCCTTTCCCACAATAGGGCTGATTCTTGAACTTTCTTGTATGCGACTAGTGATGGTCTTGCCTCGAACTCTTACAATGAGTACAGTGACCGGTATGCCACATAAACGATATGCAATCCCACTCAACCTACTGGCTTAGTCCACCATACTAGTCCCGAGCGCCAATCATTTTCAATGTACTGTGATGTATGATAAAGTGGTCAGTGACTCAATTCTTGGTGTTGCACAATGATTGCCGGGGCTTCGTATTACTCTCATCCTCGATAGCATCAACAAAATAATTAAAAACTGCCCGAGCAATTGGTTATTGGGCAATGAAGGCACACCGAAGCCTGAAGAAAAAATTCTTCAGCGTAGGGAGAATGACAAGTTTCAGAGTCACTATTGTCCACCACACCACCAATGAATTGACAACACATTCGTGCAGCAATGTAGGTGTAGGGAAGGTATATTTCTCGCCGCCTTTCCCGCGGGTCTGCAGACGGAAGCACAGAAGCTGCCCTCCACTTATATGCATCTAAGCAATCATCGTCCACTGGAGTCAGGTGAGGTTGCTCTGAGATGAAGAAATCCTGGCGCAAATCATTGAAGCTCCACCGAATCGAACAAACAGCAAAATTAAGTGAAAATAAAGCAAGGAAGCAGAATTGAAAGAAAAGGCGATTTCAGCTATTTGAGGCTGATCGCAGGCAACTTTACACAGCAGATTCGCTGGCATCACGAACTTTCGCGATTGGATTGATTGTTAAATGAAGAGTCGGAGCTGAAGCTATCCAGTGACAAACATAGATTGATGCCAAGCACCAACCCCCAGCCACACCTTTTTGACGCTCTCTCACGATCTCACCACCACAACCTGGTAGAAGTCAACAAGAGCCGCCCGCTCCATCCTCACCCAACCTCGCCCACCCAAAAACAAATGCTTTTACGGCCACCCCCAAATAATATCAATAACAACGAGAAAGAGCCAGCATGATGGCGGATCATAGCAGCTCCAGGCGTCGCCGCAGCCCGGGAAGCTCAGTGGGCGGCAGACGAAAAGATCGAGACCGAGACTCGCGACGAGCACCCTCCGAAATCGTATACGAAGAGCCGCAACGAATGCGCGTCGAGCCCTCACCCTCGACCAACATGCCCATGCCCATGCCCATCGAACGCGGCGTGAATAATATCGCATACGGAGGCCATAATACATACCTTTCCTCGTCCGACTCTTCGAGCTCGAGTTTTGAACTGGTTGACATTTCGCGCTCATTTCCCCCCAAGCGAACGGGTCTAAAAACATTCTTCACCGCGCCCTCGGAACGCCGCAAGCTACGAAGACGCCGTAGTAGTCGCCTCTTTAAATTGAACAATTCAAGCAGTTCTAGCGTTAATAGCGATTTGGCTTATGGCAATGGATACATCAAAAGACCGAAGCTTAGGAGGGTTAGGTCTAAGTCCGGAAAGACGATGGACAGAGAGAGTGCACGATGGAGTGACAGGGAAAGGGAGAGACATAGGAATAATGATGGAGGACGATACAGTGGTTCAGAGCGCCGCGGATATGCTAGTGGCTCTGATCGAAGAGGTAATGTTAGCGGATCGGAACGACGCGGTAATACAGAGGCGGAGATTTTAGCTGTGGGCGCGGGTTTGGCCAAACTTGCTAGAGACCAGAACAAGCATGACCTGAGAAATAGGAATGGAAGAAGCCCGCAGGTTGTTGCGGTGAAGGAGAATAGTCACCATTATGGAGCTGCTGCGCTTGGAGCTGCAGGTGCTGGAGCTCTATACGGAGCAAGCCGTGGGTTGGGGAATTCCAAAATAAGCCATGGATCCGACACCTACGACGAAGATGGATGGGAATCTGCTTCTGATGCCGAATCCGAAAATAGTGTTGATTCGAGATTGGCTTTTGGAGCCGAAGCAGCTGGTGGATGGTGGGGTAAGGAGAAGCATCGTCCTTTATCCAGAAAAAATACCGTTGTGGACCCTCGATTGTTTGGACCGGAAAACTCCCTCAATGGGTTTGTCGACAGACCTGTTGGGTTTGAAGAAGTTACATGGTCTTCTTCTAGCGACTTTGGTCAACAATATCGCACCTACTCGGAGTCTGTTGGACCCAACGAGAGTTTTAGTGGTTCGCAGGCATCACTTAAGCATGTATTTCCTGTTCAGTCTTCTGGAGATCCTACGAGATTTGAAGCAGCAAGAAATTCCGTCGCGTCTGGGTCGGAGCCATATATTTCATCTAGACCTGGTCCTGCTCCTTTGCAACCTCAGCCATATACCCCTGTATCTCAGAGTCTTTACAACGAACCGTTTTCCAATATATCGGAATCACCCAGCATTTTAAAGAGAACTTCATCTTCTGGAAAAAGCAACTCTGTTGCCCAAGCTGCCCTGGCGGGTGTTGCAGGTGTGGCTGTAGGGGCTGCCATCGCTTCAAGCCGCAGTGATGACCGAAAAGACAAAGACAAACGCAAAGAAAATGATCGTGACGACGTTTCCCGTGTAAGCTCCAAGCGCCGAGATGATGATCGTGATGATGTGTCTCGTGTAAGCTCGAGACGGAGACACGACGAGCGTGACGATTCCTCTCGTGTGAGTTTGAAGCGCAGAGATAGTGACAAGAAGGAAGGTAAGGACGAACGCCGACGAGACAAGCCTGACAGCCCTGATCGTGACGATCGCAAAGACAAGAAGTGGGAAAAGGAGAGGAGAAAAGAGGGTTCTCGATATTCCGACGAAGAGCGCCGAGAGAAGAAACGCGACAAACGACGTGAAGATGCACGAGAGGAAACCCGAGAAGAAAGACGCCTGAAGCGCCGTGAAGAACGCAATGACCGTCGCTCTGAGGTTGCCACTCGCCCAGAAATCCATTACGATGATAGAAGAGCCAAGAGCGAAGCGGCAGTTTCTACTGTTTCTGCAATTGACCCCATGATGTTCCAGGTAGCCGATGATGCATTTCCAACCCCAACGACCTCACCACAGGGACATCGACGCCATGAGTCTGTTCCTAAAGTTGTTACTGTGGAACGAGAGCCAGAATTCGTCCGCGATAGAAGCTCGTCGATCAAAGATGCACCTTCTAGCCACAGAGGTGACTATTTTAATGAAGCGGAATACGACGAGAGAGGTCAGCGTTATCAAGGAGGAGTTAGCGACCATGGTCTTTACAACGCTGAAGCTGCCTACAAAGAAACCAGCCATTCTACGGCACCTATTGCCGCTGGTGCTATTGGGGTCGCAGCTGCAGTTGTCGCAGGCGAAGCCTATCGGGAGTCTAGGTCTGAAAAGAGACGTAATGAGAGACGACAGCCTTCTGAATATGGACAGCCCTCTGAATATGGACAATCTGCCGAATATGATGACTATAAGCCGCGTGGTCGTGAGCCTGAACGCGATCCCATTCAAGAGGAGGCAGACAGAGCTTATCGTGAAATCGTCATGGCTCGAAAGATAGCATCTCAAGTTATCCGTTCGCGCTCAGCCTCTCCTGATGGTTCGGTTGTGGGAAGATACGCTCGTAAAGAGGAAGAGGAAGAGGTCAAGATTGTAACGCCGCCCGAAATGGATCATCCTAAGGATAAAGGCCCTTACGATGCACCTAATGCGGATTTCCAACCCGATTATCAATTTGATGACCCAAGACAATTGCGTGGCTTCAGACCCGATCAAGATCGTTCGAGCTCTGGATACTTGAAGCGAGACCCTGACGCTGTTAAACCTAGGCCTCTCTTGAACCTCGTTCGACCTACACCAGTGCCATCTCCTTTGCCAGAAATACAAAAACAAAAACAATCTGCTAAATCGGAGGCATCTCGTGCGGAGCCGTCTCACTCGGAACCTTCACGTTCAGAACCAACCCGCTCAGAATCAGGTCGATCGGAAACTGCTCGTTCAGAGCCACCCAGATCATCAAAATCCAGAGACCGCAACGAGAGGCCTCGCACAGCCGTATCAGAAGTTGCATATAGTCCACGAGGCAACGGGTATTCTTCTCCCACAGCCTCGACTGTGTCCAAGGGTGTTACTTGGGGCGAGAATGAGACAAAGCATTTCGATGTCGAAAGCCCTTCAGATCACCACCGAGACGAATATATCTCGAGCTCTGATGTTCCATTGTTCGAAAAGAGCCCAGAGCCAAAGCAAAGATCCGAGTCTAAGTCAGATTCCAAGCCCTCTAAGGGATGGGGTGCTATTGCTGCAGGAATCATTGGTGCTGGTGCAGGAGTCGCCGCTACTTCTAGTGATACGTCAACTTCGAAGAAGTCAAAGTCTAAAGACACCGAGAGAGAGAGGAGCCCGCCGAATGTGTATGAATACCGCGGCGTGATCGTTGAGCCAGAGAGTCCTCCATCACCGGGCCCTAAACCTACAGCACAGCAATCGCATATGCCAGGTGGCTTTGACGACGATCTCGATTTCACAGCACATGTTGCAGCCGGGTTGAAAGACACTGGCTTTGACCCTAATATTGTGATTGATGACCCTTCATTCCGCAGAAGAGATTCTCCGCCAGGTTCTAATGCACGAGGAGTGTACCAAGCCCCATTCGCTGAAACCGTTACAGACCTGGGCCAAATCCCAGGGACCGAATCTGGAATCTCTGGATCCGGTTTTGTAATGGGCGAGGTGGCGGCAACTCCCCAAGACTGGCGCAGTATTTCACCCGATGGCGACGAATTCCCAGTCAAGCTCAGTAAGAAAGAGCAAAAGAAACGAGACAAGGCCAAGAGGCAAAGTTCTGATTCTGCTGCCTTTGACGAAACACCCCTCGAGGAAGTAGCTCCAGCACCAAAAGAGCAAGACCAGGACTTTTATTTCAACGAGCCAAAGTTGAGTAAAAAGGAACAGAAAAAGCGTGACAAGGAGGCCAAACGACAAAGTAGTTTGGCTGAAGATGTCACTCCAATTTCAGAACCAATTGAGACTCGACAGATTGTCGATGAACCAGAAAGTTACGTCGAAACGCCTAAAAAGTCCAAGAAGAAGTCGAAGAGAGATTCTGCAGTCTTTGATGATGATATAGAAGTGGCATCTCCCAGCGGTTCGAGCATTGGTCGAAAGATCTCGGTTCCAGTCGATGCCTTTGATGATTTACGCAACGAAGACGAATGGGACGAACCTAAGAAGTCAAAGAAGAAGTCTAAGCGTGATAGTGAACGTTTCGACTCCCCTCCACGTTCTGCCGCTGCTTCGGAGATTTCGGAACGATCATCTAGCAGAAAAAAGGATAAATCAAGAAGTCAGGCCGACGAGTACGAACAAGACCCTGCTGCCGTGTCTCTCCCACCAAGCACACCGTCCGAGGCTAGTCAGGATCGAGATTATGATGATTCAAGAAGGTCAAGGAAGTCTTCGTCGAGGGACAGCGGCGTATTTGACCATAGAGATCGCTCCATCGTTTCCGAAGCCGCCTCTCGATATGACGATGAACCTCGCCGCAAGAAAAAGTCCTCATCGCGAAGCAGTACTCGGGACAGGGATGACTTTGACGACTCCAGATCCGTTGTTTCCGTTGCTTCTGCTCCAGCCGGAGACGAGGAAACGAGAAAGAGCAAGAAAAAGGAGAAAGAAAAGAAGGGCAGTGGATTCTTCGGCTTGTTTGGTTCCAAATCCGAGGTTGGTGCACGAGATGAAAGCCCCAAAGGTTCCAAAGACGACTTTGACGACGTGAAATCGAAGAAGAAGAAAAAACGGAGTTCAATGCCTGATGCGTCCAGCCTGTATGGTGACAAGGGATCTCAATCTGTTGGTGATCTCTCTCGTTCAGTATCAAATGGGCGCAGCTCTCATAGATATGACGATGATGAGGGCGCTCGAAGCGACGGTGAAAGAAAAAAGAGTCGATCAAGGGCAGATAGCTCAGCCTCGAAAAAGGATTCTTTTTTAGGTAATGCCGGCACCCTTGGCGCGGGTGTCGGCCTTGCGGGTGCTGCAGCGGCAATTGCTGCTCACCAGCACCAGCAATCGAAAGCCGATGAAGCCTCTGGAGGCTCTGAGGGAATCGGAAGACGACTAGAGAGGGACGACGAATTTGATCCCGAAATTACTCAGCGCCATTTCAGACCATCTATCGACCCCCAATATGGAGATTTGCTTCCACTCCCACCCAGTGAACCAGCAACTCCAGCCAGTGAGGAGTTTGGCGAGTTTCCATCTCTACCAGAGAGCCGACCACATACCCCGGAAGAGGAGCGACTTGCAAAAGACAGGCTGAAGAGTTCCGCTCGAAAACACCCACAGGAGACTCCAGTTAAAGTTAAATCACCAAGCCAAAGCGCTGTTCCAATAAAGTTCAATATGAGAAAAGGCAACAGATCCACACCTTCATCGCCAGGTTTGCCTAGAGCTACCCCGCTCCAAATATCACCAGTAAAATCATCCCCGGGAACACCGACCAACGAATCCCTTGCCTTTTCACGAAACTCTCGAAATCGACCGACATCATGGGACAGTGCGAAAGAGTACCGGCCATTGTATCTTCCAGAAAGCATCCGTCGTGGATCAACAGTTAATATCGAGGAAGAAGAGCAACAACCTCTGCCAGAATTACCTGCCAGCGTAACATCATCCCGAAGCTCGTCGCATTTGAACTTTGAGGATGCGTTGGAACATTCTGAACGGTCTCTACCCGACTTTAGTAACCGTTTCAATGAGCCTCTCTCAGTCAATACTGAACTCGCTTCAGAGGAGCATGCCGGAGGGTTACTTGACTCCCAACAATCCACCCCCAAAGCCAAAATATCTTTCCAGGAAGACGAAAGCGAACCGTTTACTTCAAAATCTCAAGATCGCGACCTTGTTGCCGGTGAAATTGCTGGAGTTGCACTTGCAGGCACAGCAGCTTATCTAGCCTCGTCAAGTCACGAAGCACAACACGATACACCCTCACCAATCGATTCAATGAGCAAAGATAGAAGTTCTTACTTGTTGCAGTCATCACCAATTTCAAGAAATGATGACAGCTCTGTTGACTACAATACTAATTCGCCCAATCGTGGAAAGTCTCATCTATCTAAAGATTCCTTGGGAAGCATTCAAGAGGATAGTCGGGAGCAAGCGCTCAAATCTCTTACTGGTGAGATACCAGTAGAGGACGAACCAGAAGAATTGTCCTTTTCTAAATCTAAGAAGGATAAGAAGAAAGACAAAAAGAAGGGCAAACTCTCTCGTTCTTCTACTCAAGATGACGTTTCTCTATCTGAACCAGTAGTGGACGCTATTCCGGAAGTCGTTGAGGTTACGGCTGAACCCGAGACTGAATTCTTACCTCTGTCCAAAAAAGATAAGAAGAAAGGAAAGAAGGGAAAGCCAACAACTTGGGAAATGGGCGATGCTCAACCTTTACCATCAACGATTGACGAGTCAACGGCAGACGCAAGCAAAGAACTCGAGCAGCTACCGGAAATTGAACCTGTTGATGATTTCTCTACTCCAACCAAAAAGGGAAAGAAAAAGGACAAAAAGGGCAAGTCAAAGGCCAACTGGGAGCCTGAACCTGATGCGGAGGCGGATAGCTTTGAGCTTGCATCTGAGGGCCCTCAGATCGAAGCCTCTTCTGACAACTCAACATCTCGAGATCTTGTAGAAGACGTACCAGGCGAGGTTGATTCCTTCAATGACTTTGCTACTTCATCAAAGAAGAAAGGCAAGAAGGACAAGAAGGGGAAATCCAAGACGGCTCTGGACCCAGAACCGCCTGTTGAAGAACTAGCACCGGAATCGACCCAAGACATCACAGAGGATGTGCAGCCAATACCTACTGCTGTTGACGAAGACGAGTTTTCCGCGCCAAAATCCAAAAAGGACAAGAAGAATAAGAAGGGTAAGGACAAGGGAAACTGGGATCTTGAACCTGAACAATCTGTCACAGCTCCAGACATCGCACCCGAATCAACTGGTGTCCTGCCACCACCAACAATTGATGAAGCCGAAGATTTCTCGATGCCGTTGTCAAAGAAGGATAAGAAAAAGGATAAAAAGAAGGGCAAAGGTTCTAACATATCAAGCGAACTACCCGAATCACAATCCACATCCATTCAAGATATCTCCACTGAGGCTGGTCTCCAAACGCCCGAGTTGGTAGTTGCCCCTGCTGAAGAAGTGTTTGAAGAGTCATTTACGTCGAAGTCCAAAAAGGACAAGAAAAAGGATAAAAAGAAGGACAAATCCACTGCTTGGGAATCTGAGCCTGAGCCAGAGATTGAAGAACCAGTTTTCCACGATGTCCAAGATACAGATACAGCTGACGAATTTCACGATTTCCCGGAAGAGAACACACACAACGCCCCAGAACAATCGGACCAACCCGCTCTAGATTTGGAACGCATTGTACCCATAGAAGAGCAATCCCTGGAGCTTGAGCAACCAAAGACTGAGGAATTTCCAGAATTCTCGACACCTGGCTCAAAAAAGAAGGGAAAGAAGTCCAAAAAATCACAATCTTGGGATGTTCAAGAGGAACCTCAACCACCAATATCAGAACTTGAGCCTTCAATCGAGAAATCTCAAACTGATATTGCTGAAAATCCTGAAGTCTCTGAAGATATCGCTACGCCATTATCCAAGAAAGGAAAGAAGAAGAAGGGCAAAGCTCAAAACTGGGAGACTAAGGAGTCGCCAGCCGATTTTTTCACACCGCCTAGGAGTATGATTCTTCGCGACGATTCTGCGCAGACCAAAGACTACTTTTCTGGAGCAATGATTCCTGCAGCAGCTGTTGTTGCTGGGGCCGCTCTAGTTGCTGCACATCACGAGAAGGAGTCCAATATTGAGCCAGAATCGAAACCAGTGGTACCCGATCCAAAAGTCGAGGAACAACTCAATCTTGCCAAGCAACTACGAGAGGAGTTCGCTTCTGGAAGCAAGAAATCTAAGAAAGACAAGAAGAAGCGACAAAGTCTACCTGCAACACCTGATCCGGAAGAGTCCAGATCAAGGGCTGTTGAAGAACCTTCTGACGTGCCGATTCGTGCACGGAGTCTTTCAATTGGACCAGCTGCAGATGGGAACAAGCCTAAATTATCATTTTCCGAAGAACAACTTGAACTTGCGCGTCAAATGAAAGAAGATTTCGCAAAGGGTAGCAAGAAGTCAAAGAAAGGCAAAAACAAGCGACAAGACACGGGAACTTGGGACGATGACCTTGCCGATCAACCTGTTGAGGGATCGCCAAGCAGACCGGACGATTATACCCCTATACAGGAGGTTGTTGACGCCACGAAAGAAAATGTGCTCCCTACCGGTTATGAAGAAAGCCAATTGGAACTTGCACGTCAAATGAAAGCAGATTTCGAAAAGGGAAGCAAGAAGTCGAAAAAGGACAAGAAAAAGCGACAAGACACTTCTACGTGGGATAACGAACCAACAGTGGAATCTCCTGGCCAGGATGTACAAGTCTCAGAAGACATTCAAGCTCCAGAAATCACCGAGGACGCCTCTAAGCGCGAGGTTACTCCAATTGTGTACCCCGAAGACCAGCTTTCCCTTGCACGGCAATTGCAGGCAGATTTCAACAAAAAATCGAAGAAAGATAAAAAGCGACGTAGCACTTCTCAGACACCCCAATCCGAAGAGCCCGCTGAAGATTACTTTGGAAGTAATTCTCAATCTACACCCTTCGAGGAGCCACAAAGCTACGATGCAGCTACCCCCCTTGAACCACAATCAGAGTCCAAAGACCTTTCTAGCGAGGGTCCGGCAAGTAGATATAATGCAGAACAACTTGAGCTCGCACGCCAAATGAAGGAAGATTTCGCGGCCGCCGCTTCTAAAAAGAATAAGAAAGACAAGAAGGGTAAAAAGCGAAATACGACCGATGACGATTTCCTTTCCCAAGAACCAATTGCTGAGCCGGCAGACCCGCTTATTGCAGATGCTTCAACTCCACAACCTGAGGCAACCGAAACTTCTCTCACCGCCGATCCAGGAGATGAATTTGCATTCACATCGAAGAAGTCTAAGAAGGACAAGAAAGGAAAGAAGCGTGATACATCCGAAACCCCTATGGAAGTGCAACAGTCTGCTATTGTAGATGTACCTGCCGTTGAGCCAGAAATGGTTGATACTCCTGCCGCTGTCGACCCGGAGAACGAGTTTTCATTTCCTTCGAAGAAATCTAAGCAAGACAAAAAGGGCAAGAAACGTGATAGCATTGTTCCTGTAACCACTGATGAGCTCCCGCCTGAAGCTACGTTCCAAGAGCCCACCGCCGACTTTTCGGAATCACGGGAGATTGATACCGTTACCACACCAGCGATGCCCGAGGATGACTTTTCTTTCTCTTCAAAGAAGTCCAAGAAGGATAAGAAGGGCAAGAAGCGCGACAGCTTAGCACAATCCACTCCAGATGACCTGCCTTCTACGGAATCCCAAGAACCAGTCGATACCGATGTCTTACAGACACAATCACAGGAGGAAGTTGCTGCTGAGCCTGAAGACGAATTCGCCTCTTTTTCATCAAAGAAATCCAAGAAAGACAAGAAAGGGAAGAAACACGAGAGTATCATCAGTGCGACTGATGATATTGCACCCCCAAGTCCTGTTGTCGATAATTCTGAAACTGCTCGAAGTATTGATGTCTTGCAAGAGCCAACCGACGAAACTCCAGCTCCCAAGGATGATGAATTCTCAGAGTTTAGCTCAAAGAAATTCAAGAAGGATAAAAAGGGCAAGAAGAACCGCGGCTGGGATGACGAACAGCCTGCAGAAGTTCCAGTCCCCGAAGTGGAAAACACTATTACTCAATCTGACGAGAACCCACTTCCCGCTGAGCCTGTGGACGACTTCGAATTTTCGTCAAAGAAGTCCAAAAAGGACAAAAAGGGAAAGAAGCGAGATAGCCTTCCTGCTGTGATCGACGAGCCAATATCCAATATCGACGAACCAAAAGAGGAATTTGAAAGCAAGGCCGATGACGTGCCTCAAGACGACTTGCCCACAGCTCTCGAGCCAGTAGCTGTTGAAGCCGAAGATGAGTTTGCATTTACTTCCAAAAAGTCAAAGAAAGACAAGAAAAAGCAGAAAGGTTCTGTCGCTCAAGAGGAAGGCACCCCTGAAGTGGCTCTAAAAGAGGAGAGTGAACCGTCATCGTCTTCTACGGTAACCGAGCCAATTGCAACAATCGAACCCTCGAACGACGCTTCAGATGATTTTGGATTCTCGTCAAAGAAATCCAAAAAGGATAAGAAAAAGCGTGGTAGTCTACTTCGCCATTCTTCAGTCCCTAACGATTTCCCGGATGAGCCTGTTGATACACGGGATGAGCAACTGGATACAACTGAAAATTCGGTAGCTACTCCTCCACCCGAGGTTGAGGACGACTTCGGATTCTCATCTAAGAAGTCCAAGAAAGACAAGAAAAAGGGCAAGGCCTCGCAGGATCTCTCGCCATCGGAAGAACGAATACAAGATCGCCAGAAAACCGAAGCTTCAATAGATCTTCCAGAACCAAGTACAATTAAAGAAGATTTGACCCCCGTGGAAGCCATCATTCACGATCAAACGTCTGATGAAATGAAAGCCATCGAATCCACCTACATTCCGACCGGAGTAACCGAGGATGCCTTAGATGACTTCACCCCCACCAAAAAATCCAAGAAAGACAAGAAGAAGGGCAAGGGCAAAGATTCATCGAAAGACGTAAGCGAAAGTTCCATCCCTTTGGACGAGCCAGCAAGCGAACCCTCTTTTCCCGTTGAAGTGGAAACGCAAAAGAAATCAGTGTTGAATGAGCCAGAAGCAAGTACGTCGCTTGATGCAGACGGCACTGGCGTTTGGGATGCTTTTACATCTACCAAGAAATCTAAGAAGGATAAAAAGAAGGGCAGGAATTTGCCAACTGAATCTGGTGAGACCTCAGGGGTTTCTACTCCTACAGATATCATTGAGGAGTCTTCAAAAGACATCATTGAGCCTGTTACAATTCTAGAAGGTGTTCACGACAAGGAAACCATAATTCAGGAGGAGGCCATCGCCCAAGAACCGGAAGCAGACGAATGGTCCTCTTTTGCGACCAAACCTTCGAAGAAAGATAAGAAGAAACGCAAGTCTGGAGTTTCTACACCGACCGAGGAGCAAATCGTTGTTGAGGAGTCTGTCGATTTGAGTGAGCTAAGTTCTGCTATCCCCGCACAAATTGAAGAGCCTGAAGAGGACGAATGGTCGGCAAAACCATCTAAGAAAGACAAGAAGAAGAACAGGGGAAAGCCAACTGCCATTGAAGTTTTGCCTGAGCCAATCGAAGCCGCTAAACCTGTCGACGAGCCCGAACTACCTGTTTCTGAGGAGCCCGTACAAGACGAGTGGTCTTCTTTCTCTGCAAATCGATCCAAAAAGGACAAGAAGAAGAACAAGTCGGGTGTTTCGACGCCGATTGAGGTCGCTCCTGAAGAGGCAATTCAAACCGAAATCTCGAATGTTATTCCTCCAACTGTCGAAGAGTCGAGTAAATCTCAAGATGCACTTCCTTCTAGTACTGAGGACTCCGTTCAAGGACAAGTCGACGAATTGGCAACCCCGTCTAAGAAATCAAAGAAGGATAAGAAAAACCGCAAGTCTGCTACCCCGTTTGATGACATCCCTGAGCCAACAACAGAGTCCACACCAATCCCCGACGAATCCACAACAATCGCCTCCAAAGAGCTTGTCGACGAACCCCTTCAGATAGAAGAGCCTGTTCAGGATAAAGCTGATGAGTGGGGTTCGTTCAACGCGAAGAAATCCAAAAAGGACAAGAAGAAAGGCAAATCCGGACTGTCGACTCCAGTTGAGGCTATGCCTGATTCTGCGAAAGGCTTCGAGTTCCCGGCTGAAGTTTCAATGTCTGCCAACAACGAAGACCCTATCGCGGAACCTGTAGACGAAGAATGGGGCTCCCTTCCGACTAAGAAATCTAAGAAAGGCAAAAAGGGCAAGTCGGGGCTCTCAACGCCAATTGAGGAGACGCTTGAAAGGTCCGCTAGTATCGAGGAGCCTACAGAAAAGCTAGACGAATCTCATGCCAAAGAGAGAATTCTTCCCCCATCTGAAAAGTCGGACGAGCTCACAGCCACACCAGAGGAGCCAGGACAACCACCGATTGATGATGACTTTGACTCCTTCTCGCCCAAGAAATCGAAGAAAGACAAGAAGAAGAATCGCAAGTCTGGTTTATCAACACCCTCGGAAGAGATTCCAAGTCCACCTGCTCAAGAGTCCTTTGAGCAACAACCAGAGAGTACACCAATCGATATCGTCGATGAGTCTTCCCAAATCAACGAGACACAAGCTCCGATTTCTGAGGAAGTAGCTCAAGAAAACATCGATGACGAATGGGGTTCGCTTCCTTCCAAGAAGTCTAAGAAAGACAAGAAGAATCGCAAATCTGGTGTCTCTACTCCTGTGGAGGATGTTTCCGTTGCCGCTACGAAGGAGGTTATCGTGCCTTCTGAATCGGCTCCTGAACCAGTTGACGATGAATGGGATTCTTTTTCCAGTACCAAGAAGTCTAAGAAGGACAAGAAAAAGAATAAATCGGGTACTTTAACTCCATTTGAAGCAGAGCCGGCCATTGAACAAGTTACTGAGGCTCCGGAAGTCATCGATGAGCCAGCGGATGAGTGGGAACCCACCTCTTCGAAAAAGTCTAAAAAGGATAAGAAGAGCAGGTCTGGCACTTCAACTCCATTCGAGGCAGAGCCAATTATTGAGCCCAGCAAACTCGAAGAACAAACTACCAACATTCCAGAAATCACCCAGTCTTCCACCCGAGATGTAATCGAAGAACCGGTTGATGAATGGGCTTCGACGCCTTCAAAAAAATCCAAGAATGACAAGAAGAAGGGCAAATCTGGCAGCTCCACCCCATTCGAGGCAGAGCCAGAAGAAGAATTGCCATCGACTCCCGAGATTGAAGGCCGAGAGATAGTCGAGGAACTGGTTGAGGACTGGGCTCCTACTTTTTCGAAGAAATCTAAAAAGGACAAGAAGAAGAGCAAATCCGGCACCTCGATTCCATTTAAACAAGAGGTTGAAGAACAACTTCCATCGACTCCCAAAGTCGAAGAGAGCCAAGAAATTGAAAACCCTGCTGATGAGTGGGCCCCTTCTTCTAAGAAATCTAAAAAGGACAAAAAGATGAGCAAATCGGGATTTTCGACTCTAATCGATGATTCTTTTGCCACCCAGGAACCGGAAATGTCTCACGAAAAACTCATCCTAGCTGCCACTCAAGACGACAAACCCGGGGAATTGTCTTCCCAAGAAAACCCTTCTTCTACAATCACTGAAAAGGTTTCCGACAAGCCACTTGAAATAGGTCTAGCCACTGCTGCCACAGGAGCCATAGTCGCCGGACTCATGCATCAAGACACCCCGTCAGCAAGCTCACCACCGGAAGAAATCGAGGAACCAGCTGACGAGTGGGGCTCATACTCTACTAAGAAGTCAAAGAAAGACAAAAAGAAACGCAAATCCGAGATTTCCACACCGGCTGAGGAGTCACAGGAGAAGGGAATGCCAATTAAAGAGCCTGTCAAGACAGAAATCACCAGTGAGCCTATACCTACCGAGGAGTCCCCTGCCAAGTTTGCCATACAGGACGTAACCGAGAATATTGCCAAGCAGGATACCTTTGAGTCAACAGCCACAGAAAATCCACCTCTAGAGAAATCTCCACAAGATCCTAAGGACGAATGGGGATCCGTTTCGGTCAAGAAGTCCCAAAAGGACAAAAAGGGTAAGGGCAAGAAGGGCGCGAAAGACGAATCTCCAGTTATCGAACAGCAGACTTCCACACCTCCAGCAAATGAGGATTATTTGCCCGCCTCGAGAGACCTTGTCGAATCTGCCAGCGTACCTGAACTTCTCCAGGAACCGGAAGATAACTTCGCGTCTTTCTCGACCAAGAAAGGAAAGAAGGATAAGAAAGGGAAGGGCAAGAGCAACGCTGTATTCGACAAACCCGCACTGGCTGAGTCAGACATGACGACACCTCCACAGGAAGATATTATTGAAGAAGCCAAGATATCCGAACCTCCTTCGTCCCAAGATGCACCACAGGAATTCGAAGAGGAATGGGGATCAACCAAGAAGTCTAAAAAGGAAAAGAAGGGCAAAGGCAAAAACAAGGAAACGTTTGAGCTAGAAGTTCCCATCGTTTCAGAACAACGATCCGTGACACCCCCACCTGAGATTGTCGCTGCGCCTGCTTTGGTTAAAGAAAGGTCAAAAGAGATCGAGAATGTCAAGGAGCCCGAGGAGGAGTGGGGATCATACTCTCAAAAGAAGAGCAAGAATGACAAGAAATGTAAGGGTAAAAGCAAGGACAACATCGATACACCTAAACCTGAGACTCCCGTTGAATCTGAGGAACGACCAGTTACGCCTCCAGTTGAACCCGCCGCTGAACACGCTTTGATTAAAGAAGCATCCAAACATATTGTCGATACCCAACAGCCTGAGGAGGATTTGGGTTCTTTTTCTACCAAGAAGTCAAAGAAAGACAAAAAAGGAAAGAGCAAGAGCAAGGGTAGCTTCGATACCCCTGAACCTCCCCTCGAGTCCGCTTTAGTCGAAGAAACTCCCAAGGATAATGTGGATACTAAAGAACCCGAGGAGGAATTTTTCTCTGTGAAAAAATCCAAGAAAGACAAAAAAGGCAAGGGTAAAAATGAAGACACCTTCGATACACTAGAATCTTCCTTCGAGCCCGAGCAGCGCCCAGTTACACCTCCTGTTGAAGCTGTCATCGAACCCGCTTTAGTCGAAGAAATACCAAAAGATCTCCCGGGCATGAAAGAGCCTGAGGAGGAATTTGGATCCTACTCTCTGAAAAAATCCAAGAAAGACAAGAAAAAGCAGAAATCTGGTATCTCCGCACGAATCGAGGAACCAATCGTATTGGATGAGCTCAAGTCACAAGAACCCGAGTTAGAAATCATCGACAAATCCCAGCCTCTTTATTCTGAACCTGCTGAAATCGAGCCTGTTATGGAACCCACCCAAGACCTTCCGGGTGACGACTTTGCTTTCACAGCCAAGAAATCGAAGAAAGACAAGAAAAAGCAGAAATCCACGCCAGCTGAGCCGCTCGTACTCGAGGAGGCCAAGTCTCAAGATGTAGTTTCCAGTACCATTGATAAGTATCAACATCTATATCCCGAGCCTGCTGAAATTGAGCCTGTTGTGGACGCCAGTCAAGAGCCTATTGATGACTTTACTTTTATGTCTGAGAAGTCAAAGAAGGACAAAAAGAAGCAGAAGTCAGGGCTTTCTACACCTGCTGAGCCGATCATACTCAATGAGCCTAAATCTCAAGATCAAGAGCTGGATACCATCGATAAATCTCAACCTCTTCATTCTGAGCCCGCTGAGATTGAGGCTGTTGACGATTTTGCTTTTACATCTAAAAAGTCAAAGAAAGACAAGAAGAAGCAGAAATCGGGGCTTTCCACACCAGCTGAACCTATCGTACTCGATGAACCTGTTCTAGAGTCGAATCAGCAATCCGCCGAACCGGCTCAGACGGAACCTGTTGTGGAAAGTAGTCAAGAAACGCCTGATGATGACTTCGCCTTTTCATCTAAAAAGTCAAAGAAGGACAAAAAGGGCAAGAAAGCATCTCGTGCCGACTCCATCACTGAAACCAAGGAAGTTTCCCCATCAGCCACACTAGCTCAAGTAGAAAGTGCTATCGAGCCTTCCACAATTGACCCCATTCTCTCCGAAAATGTCGAAGACGACAAATCCAGCGGGATCCCAGAAACAAATCAACCAAAGGAAATAGAGAAGGATGAGTCTACCTTTGGCAGCCTGTCAAGGAAGGACTCAAAGAAAGACAAGAGAAAACGACAAGCTCTCACAGTAGAAATAGTCATGGCTGAAGATACTGGCTCTGCCAAAGCACCAGTCACTTCTTGGGCCGACGACGTTGAAGAGGCGGAAGTTGAAAGGGAACTACCTGTTATCGAGGATATCGCAGTCGATGAGTCTTTATCCCATATCGCAAAGACAACCGAAGCAACACCAGTGGATGACTTTGTCAGACCAAATAAGAAAGGCAAGAAGGGGAAGAAGGGGAAATCTGTTGATCTGTCAAGATTACCAGTTTCTTTTGATCCTACCAAGAAGGATTTGTCTAAGGAGGAGAGCAATGTGCCTATTGTTGCAGCCGCGGGTGCCGTTGTTGCAGGGGCTGCATTAGTTAGTGGAATGAGCGGGAAGAAAAAGGCGGTGGAGCCAGTGAAGGAGCCAGAAACACCGACAATACCAGTGAGGAAATTAACGAAGAAGGAGAAGCGCAAGCAGAGTATTGATAAACGTGCCCCAAGTAACGATATATTTGATGATGATGCTTTATGGGAGGGTGCCGACCCCAAGGACTTTGAAGAGAAGGATACGCAAGAGGCCGATGATGGAGATGATGGATTTTGGTCTCCGCCTCAACAGGCTGAACCAACTCTCACAGCAGAAACCACTTTCCAGGAGCCAACACTTTCCAGAGATCAGACAATGCTATCTGAAGACGGGCGAGTCGGCATACCTTCTATGGCACCAATGGAAAGACCACTTTCGCCACCAGATGACATGGATTTCGCCAGGACATTAGCACAACAATCTACGCCACGAACGCCAGACCCAGTCTCTCGGGATCTAACAAGTCATCTTTCGCCAGCAATCGATTCGCTTTCCGTCGGCAAGGATACAACATTTCAAGAATCTCCTATTGAGCGAAGCCCCTTGCGAAGCAGTCAATTTCGCCGTAGCGGGTTCTCCGACTTGCCTGCGGTTGAGGAAGAAAGCCCAGTAGACTTCGATTCTGAACATCACTCTGCACCACATATTGTAGATCCGGACAACGCCAATCGAGATAGTGCCTTCGTCACTGATTCACCGATTCCAAAACAAGGAGCCTTTGCCGATAATCATGAGCACGTTCGTGATAGTGGTGTTCATATGCGCGATTACTCGCCTGCCGCCACATCACGGGCGCCTGTTTCTACTTCAGATGCAGCAATTTCAAGACTTTCATGGCCAGCGGTAGATGAAGAAACCGAGACTGTCGACCTCAAGTCGCAGAAGCAAAGATCAGCTACTCCAGTCAAGGACAAACGAGACAACGAGACACATAGAAGCCATGAGCTTTATGTTACAAAAGAAGAGCAGAAGCACGACAATGACAAGAAACGGGAAGAAAAGTCTCACCGAGGCCATGAGTTTTATGTTCCAAAGGAAGATAGTGTGAAGAATCTCTTTTCATCTGAGCGATCTGAGGAAAAACAAAGCAAACATCATGAAGAGAGACCTCGATCGAGCTTGGATCTTCTTCCATCACAAAGAGATAGGGATGATACTCATACCGACCTCCATCGCACTTCGACAATTCACAAACATGAAAATGAAACCTCAAGCAAATACCATGACGACAAACGTTCTAGTATCGATCTCCTTCCTTCGCAGCGAGCAAAAGAGGATTCTCACTCTGAATTTCATCGCACTTCAACAATCCACAAGCACGGGCATGATACCACAGAACTTCATCACGACGAGAAGCGCCCGAGGGTTGATCTCCTACCATCAAAACGGGCCAAAGAAGATACACCACCTACCCGATCAATTGAACTAACGCCAACACCCAGCTCTCGCCACGGAGACAAGCCAGTTAGTCGGGATATCACCCCAACCAAATTCAACAAGGCAGACAAATCATATACCTCGACACGCAGTGAAAACACATCGAGCTCCAGGAAGTCAGTTGAAGAGAGCATTGTCCAGAAGCGGCTTAAACGATTCGAAACCCCAGAACTTCCCTCGCCATCCAGGCCAAAGGAAGACCGACCAATAGTCAAGCAGCAACGCAGTCAAACTCCAGAGGTTCGTACACCTTCAAAACCAAAGGAAGAAAGCTATTCGGAACTCAAACATCTCGGTCGTCCTAAGGCAGAGCAGCCACAGGGTATCAGTAACAATACGATTGCCGCTGGTGTCGCTATCGCTGGAGCTGCCGGTTTGGGGTTTGCAGCGGCAAGACAATTGAGTCAAGAAAAACGATCTTCCAGTGCTACCAGCCAAAGATCCATCACCAACATCAATCGATTGCGAACACCAAATCGGCCAGAAAGTGTCAACAGTAATCGTTCTGGTACACCCCCACTACGGCGGTCTGACCGCAAAGTAAGCGGGGATCTGCGGTCTCTGAGCCAACGAAGTCAGGTGGATCTCGCCAAAGAAGCTGAGCTTGCCGCCCTCACCTCCACTTCGACAGCAGATGCGACCAACACCCCAACTCCAGCAAATCCAACAGCAAACGAGGGCCGAGTGCGGGCCAAGGAGATGGCAGATGTCTATGTAAGTCTATCGCGATGCGACACATATTAATATCATAACTAATGGATGGATAGGATGGCTTCGGTGAAGGCCGCATGGGCTCACCACGCTCGCCGACTAGACCCCACAGCATGCGCCGCCGACAAAGCATGCAAGTCCTTGACCTCGAATCCAAAGTCGAACAATTAGCTGCCGAGAATCGTATGCTCGCAGAAGCCAAAGTCCAAGCCGAACGAACACTCCAGTCCTCTACAAACGCCTCCTCATCTTTGGTCGAAAAAGATGCAGAAATCGATAGCCTCAAGCGAACACTTGAATGGTTGACAAACGAGGTTGGCAGACTGACGGAAGTTAATGCGGGATTGACAAGCGCGAATGCTACGATTGGACATCAACAAAATGAACGATACAGCCAACTCGAATCGCAGCATGCGCGGACCTCGCGGGAGCTCCAGGAAGCACGAGATGCCCACACCGGGTTGACGGAGGGGATGGAGGCTATTGTGATCGCTCAGGTCAAATCAGCTTCTCAAGAAAAGGACCAAGAGATTGCGAAGCTACGCGCTGAGTTAGAAGGAACGAAGAAGAAGATACGAGAGATGCAAGCAAAAATTCTCATGTCGAAAACCAATGACATCGATTTCCTTACAGTCCGGGACGAAGATTACTTTGAAAGTACCTGCGAAAAGTTATGCCTACATGTTCAGCAATGGGTTCTACGCTTCTCAAAGTTCTCCGATATGAGAGCCTGCAGGCTTACGACTGAGATCAACAATGACAAGACTATCGATCGACTCGATAATGCGATATTGGATGGATCGGATGTGGACAGCTATCTCACTGATAGAGTGAAGCGGAGAGATGTCTTCATGTCGATGACCATGACGATGGTGTGGGAGTTTATATTCACTCGATATCTATTCGGCATGGACCGAGAGCAACGACAAAAGCTCAAGTCGCTGGAGAAACTCCTCTCGGAAGTTGGACCTGCAACAGCAGTTCATCAATGGCGCGCAACAACTCTCACACTTCTTTCCAAGCGTGAGTCTTTCGTTCAACAACGAGAACAAGATACCCAAGCAGTCGTACACGCCATTCTGGAAACATTGAGCGAGATCCTCCCACCGCCGAGTCACCTCGAAAACCAAATCGAGGAACAACTCAGAAGAGTTATCAAATCAGCAGTGGATCTTTCCATTGAGATGCGCACACAGCGTGCAGAATATATGATGCTACCACCTCTACAGCCAGAATATGATGCCAATGGCGACTTGGCCAGCAAAGTTTCCTTCAACGCAGCTCTCATGAATGAACGGAGTGGCGATACCACCTCTAATGAGACGCTCGAACAACAAAAGGCCGTTGTGCGAATCGTACTATTCCCACTGGTTGTCAAGAAGGGTGATGATAGAGGAGAAGGGGACGAGGAAATTGTTGTCTGTCCTGCTCAGGTATTGGTAGCTAAATCCAAGCGAGTGAGGATGATGAGTCCTGGCAGAAATCTTTCAAAGACTAGTATGCAGAGTAGCATGCCAGCGGACTACAATGATCGAGATGATGAGGAGCTCTGATGAGCGAGATGGAGTGTGCCTGTTTTTTTTCGAGCGGGGTGGGGTAAGCAAATGATATCCTTTTGCATTTATTTTGAATGAAACCTTTTTTCTTTGCATGTCGCGGGAAATGGAGATGGGGGGGTGGGTGGGAGGATTGCATGGGGATTTGGCGTTTTGAACCCTTTCTCTTTGGTGTTATACACACCTTTTTTACTTCATGATGAGATGACGACTTGATTCTGTAGGATGGTAGTTGTACACACACCTCTTTTTTATGTAGATTTTCTTTCCTTGAGTCAGTTAAAAGCGAGATTAATTGATTATTTTGATTTGCTTTGATCGTGCTGATGCAAGTGAGTTTGAGAGTAGCGTATAGGTCGCTCTGTCGTGCTGTATTACAAAACATAATGCATTGTATTGCCGATTTCAAAATCCAAGTCAAATACCTTCCACGCATAAGCCTTACCGTATAGCTTCTACAACAGAGAGGCATGTGATGAATTGCCCTACCAAGATGCTTGATGTTATAAAAACAATTGCTTTATCGATTTCACTATGGCTACTTATCTCGCAATGTTGCAATTAAGCATGGAACTTTTGTCCAATTTTGAAGCGGAGCTGTGTCGCCTTTTGAAAGTTTTCCTCGAAGAACCATGGAAACAACAAAGTGGAATATAGCCCTTGTAATCTGAATGGTGTGTCTTTCTATGTCCCAGACGCGTACTCTTCGCTCGGGTAAGCCTCAATTTCGAGTAGAAACTTAACGTCGATTAGTATTATTTGGTTCGTTTTTGCTATACAAGTTTTAAATGGTGAATTTAAAGGCCCACGTCATAGTAAGTGTCAATGTGAGAAGCGGTATGCTTAAAGGTAAGTCGACTTTCTGGGAAGTGAAGTTGGTTTTTCTGACAAATACTTGAAAATGCCTGTTTTGAGTCCGTCTCTTCGCGCAGAATAACTACAATCTCGCTAGTGTGGCCTACCTGAGCCCGCCCTTAACTTTTCAACTTTTCCCCGACAGCTTTCGTCGCTTTGCAATACCTTCAACAAACAAACCGTGAAGTCCCACAGTTCTGTGGACACCATTTCCTGCTAAGGCGCAATCTTTGCGACCTTCACATGAAGCCAAGATATTGACAAAAATTACAAGTCAATTAAAGGTGAGTTTGTATCCAACACTAACCGCTATCATCATTTCACTAATGTTTCATCTTTGCCAGTAAGCGTCCCCGCCCTCTCTTCACAACCAAGTCGTCCTTCGCACGGCATTTCAAGTTCTGTTGAAGTACGACACCGTCGTCATGTCGCGCTATTGAACGTCCAAGCAAGATAGTGGAAAGACAACTTCACGGATTTTGATTCCAAGATACCTCAATACCTCAATAGCTCGAGATCGAAGTTAATACCACTCCACCTTCACCCACAGCTTCAACCACACTCCCGACAAAGCCATGAAGCCTGAACTTCCAAACGAAGTGGCCATTGCGGCTGGTTCGAAATTCGCATTCTTCCCTCAACTTGTCGCGGAGTGAGTACCCAGTTTCTCCCAGTTCTCGAAATTTCTACAATGGTCCATGGGGTTCTTGCTTATTCTACTCCTTAAATATTCCTAAAGAAGTAGACTGACTCCGAGATCCTGTAGGCTTCGTTTGAAAATCTGGAAATACGCTTTCCCAGCGCCTCGGGTTCTTGCTGTGAAGTTGCCGACCTATGAAATGTGGGATAGCCACGATATAAATTCCATCAAGTTCGACGCGCCTCTCCCAACCTTGCTCCTCCACACTTGCCACGAATCTCGACAAATCACTCTCGAATTCTACACCAAAATCTACCCAGGCGCTTACGTCGACTGGCACCGTGACATCCTCCGAATAGGTTCACTGGACAATTACATGGGAATACAACGAGCAAGTTTTCGGTTGAGGATGAAGGAGGGTTTCTGGGGACATCACGTTCAAAATTTACTGCTCGAATTACCTGGTGATGAGAAAGAGGGCGAAGAAACTTCACGCGCTGAATTCGTTAGTCTTCTCATGCAGAAAACCATCTGGCCTCTGTTTTCTCTCAAGAGTATCGTTATTGAGGGCCGCGATACAGGTGAAGATGGAAAGTACCTGAAGACGGAGTTATTGAAGGAGGGGAAGACATCTGACCTTGCTGTTCTTATTGATAAAATCCACTTGGCTCTCTTGGAGACGGAATTGTTTTTGCTGGCTTACGATTATTTTACCCTAACGGAAGCGAAACGCGAAGCAATTGCTGGAATCTCAGTTACCTTTGTTGGGGAGCCTGATGATCAATAAGAAGATCGCATATTTATCAAAGTGAAGTCTACAATGGTTGTTTCTGTCACACTTCAGGGGAGGAAGGAGTTTGGGAACAGAGGAGTCAAGGCAGAGTATGACAGAAGCTACTTTTACTTGGAGAGGAATGCACATATTCAAGGGAGGAGACAGGATTTGTACATGATGGAACACAGTTGTCTCGAGTCTAGAAAGCAAGTAATTCAATCATAAGCAATCTGTTACTTTGAAATCTCGACTGCTGTTGTAGCATCACTTGAAGATGATTGCCCTAGGAAGTTGAAAAATAGGTCAGCTCACGTAAACCTGAATAAAATTGAAGAGTCGCTTTCATTAAGTCAGCGGGTTCTTATTCTTTACGCCTCCCTCCCTCTTCATCCGCGTCGCGTTTTGTAGTTGCGACACCATAACAAAGAAACTCAAGTGAAAAGTGGGTCCCACCCCACCCCCACCACAAATCCCGAATATTTATAAAGACAAATAGCACGGTTTATTCTTGAAACAGAGTAACGAAGTAGCAGCGAGCGGAGCGCAGAAGTTTCGGCGTAAAAACTAATTCCAGAGTAGGAAGGCCGCGGGAGATCATCTGCGAAGACTACCTGTTCCCCTCTTCTTTTTTTGTTTTTTTGCCTTTTTATATCTATTGCTACAACCTTATTGGGTCGGTTGCGTTATACACGTGGCCATTCTGCGCCTATGGATGTTTGCTTTTGGGCTTCAATTCTCTCTCTTTTAACACAACAATGAATCAATAAAACCTCTTTACAAGACGTACGATATACGATAGTTATCACAAACCAAGTCGTACCAACAATATCGTCTTTTCTCTATTTACTTGACATGGGGTAGTTTACGAGAGGCTAGGAATTACTGGGCCAAGTATCTCTTGTCTTTCGTGGGAAATCCCCTACAATCTTTTTGAAGAAGTCACCAGGGCGAGTATGGATGGTTATACAAGACAAAGGTAATTTTGTTCAGCAATCAAAATGTATATGAAAGTACAGTAGTTGTGTTAGCATCACAAATTGATGTTTGCTTCATTGATATGGGTTTGCTCAAGTGGGCCAGCTTTTTGTAGGCGTGAGAGTAGATTTGGGCTCGCGGTCGCAGAAAAGGGGCAGCAAATACGTTGGATTCGTGGGTAGGTAACTCGTTGTTCAACCTCAATTATCCCAAAATACCTCCGTATTTACTTCCGATTTTATTGATCATCGCGAGTATGGCAGGATATTGACACCGCTGTGCCCTTCAAGTTGCCATGCAAAGCATCCCTTAAGCTGCAAGGAGTTTAGGATTGAGTAGAAAGCTAAATAATTGCTCCACATTCCACATAGGACATGCACAAAGGGTACGGCCAACAAGATACGCCTGCGAACATACCAAAAGTCGCCAATTGAGGCTATTCGCGAAAGTACGAGAGCGTGAGATTTGTAAAAGTTGGATCATTCTCTGCGGTACTCTCACCCTCCTGAATCCGACACCAAAGTCCGGAAATTGATTCAATTCCAAGAACAGCCATGCTTAGATGCGCCCTCCCAAATTGGGAGGAGTATTAGATGGGAGCGACGAATAGCTAAGAACTTACGTCTAGTTGCAGATTCATACCAAGGTACCTGACAATAGCCAGGCAGGGCGACCCAGCGCAGCCTGAAGGCATTCCCACCAAGAATGCCAGCGACGACGAGGTGTTCCACCCTCACTCGTTCACCGCAGTCCTTGTAATAGATAGCGAGGAAAGCTGTGACATGTATGTAGTAAAGATTGTTTTGGGTTCGGGTGTGGTGGTCCTCAGCCATCTCACCCCCCGCGGTCCGATTTCGACGACGAGAAACCGTGTATATGAAGAGGGCGAGGTGGGGGTTTATACTCTGGAGGTGGACAGAGTAGTGCCCTCGCTTCTTGCTGCTCGTCGCGCTGATCATAGTGGGTCCAGTTGAGTCGAGAGCTCGAGTCCCGTCAAAGTGGGTAATCAAAGTTGAGGAAGGAGCGACCTCGACCTCTATCTACACTTCGTTGCGCACCTTGTCGCAACGACGACTGCTTGGACACCTGGACGAGACCCAACAGGTCGCTCCTTCTCTCTTCCCCTCAACTCTACCCTTAACCCCTCCATCTCTTGGACACCTTGACACCTCGACACCTACACAAGATCATCGGTCGCGCGGTTTAGGACCTCGAACTTGACTTGGACGCGCGAACCCCGACCGCAGGGGGAGGTTCGGGCGTAACCGGGGTCTAACATTTCCTTTCTATTCTGACATTGTCAGATACCTTTTCATAGAAAAAGTATTCATTCTCAAGTTTCTCCCATGGTGTGGCAAAGTTACATTTTTTCTCCTTCGCCCACGATCTCGCCACAGTCACGTGGTTATGTACGGCTATATTCAAGTTGTTCCTGTCGGCGTTACTTCGTCCAGCCAAGACTGATATCGTAGAAAGTCTCCTTGCAGCATTTTCTCCACCTTACGAACGGACCTGACGAGTCGGGGAAAACATACGATGATAAGAACTTCTTTGGTCCCGGTTGAAAGAAGATGCCCTGGCATCCCATCTTTGGTAAGCGAGTGTGTAAGTGCAATGAGTTCTTCTTATCAACCTGCCCGTTATCCAAACCAACCCCGGGAAACTGGCCGTTTTCACGATATAAAAAAAAATGGGACGTTTCATTTGCCATTCAACGGACTGGGTGGTATAAGTATAGCCTCAGCCCTGTTTGCGCAATCCATTTATTCATCAACTTTTGCGTTCCTCATTTCTCGCCATGGATCCAGAAAAGTCTGCGGGGAAATCTCCCTCTACCCGGTCTGTCACCAACACCAGCACCGGTGAAAATGTCCTTCCCGTCGATCCTGTCTTCGGGCAAACGAAACGTGGACTTGCTGGTCGTCACGTTCAATTGATGGCATTGGGAGGCTCTATCGGAACTGGACTGTTCGTTGGAATTGGAGGTGTTTTGAGAACTTCGGGTCCTCTTTCCCTCGTTTTGGGATATATCTTCTACTGTATTACATTCATCTGGCCTTGCAATTTGGTTGTTGGAGAAATGGCCACTTACCTTCCAATTCGTGGTTCGATATTCGAGTTCGCCAAACGATATGTTGATGAGGCATTTGGATTTGCACTTGGATGGACGTACTTTTACACCGCAGCGATGTTGCTGTGCGCCGAACTCTCTGCTGTAGCCACCGTATGCCTGGCCCCTTTTCTCGATGACAAAATACACGCTAATTTGTTTAGGTCATTTCTTTCTGGGATTCGGAAACAAATCCAGCAGCTTGGGTAGCCTTGGCTCTCGCAGTCATGGTTATTCTAAATATCGTTGCGGTAAAATGGTATGGAGAATCAGAATTCGTCATGGCCTCAACTAAAATCCTGCTCATCATGGGGTTGATTGCTTTAACATTCATTACCATGGTCGGTGGCAATCCCAAGCACGACGCTTATGGTTTCCGTTACTGGAAAAACGGCAACCATATCCACGCATACTGGACTACCGGATCGCTAGGAAACTTTCTTGGTTGGTGGAAGGTAGTCCTCTACGCAGCATTCTCCGTCGCTGGACCAGATCTTTTAGCTCTCGCTGCGGGAGAAATCCAAAATCCCCGTCGCCAAATTCCTCGAGTTGCAAAGCGTGCTTTCTACCGAATTTCCGGATTCTACGTTGTTGGTGTCTTTGCCGTTGGAATCCTCTGTTCCAGTCGTGACGAGCGTCTTATTAGTGCTCTTGCAGATGGAAACAGTGGTGCCGCTGCCTCACCATGGGTTATTGGAATTCAGAACCTTGGAATTCAGGGTCTCCCATCTTTCATCAACCTTCTCATTCTTCTCTCCGCTTGGTCCTGTGGAAACGCCTACCTTTACGCTGCCTCCAGAACTCTTTACTCTCTCGCTTTGGACGGCCAAGCTCCTCAAATTTTCAAGAAATGTACCAAAGCTGGTGTCCCACTCTATACCGTTGCCGTACCTGCACTGATTGGCTGTCTCGCTTTCATGGTAGCAAGCTCTTCCTCCGTCGTCGTCTTCGGATGGTTCGTTAATCTCGCTACGATCGGTTTCGTTCTTAGTTACACGGGATATATCGTTACCTTCATCGGCTGGTATCGTGCACTCAATGCACAAGGAATTTCTCGAGACACTCTCCCATGGAAAGCTCCGTTTATGCCTTACTTTGCCTACTGGGCTATCGGAACGGGATGCGTCACGATCTTCTTCTCTGGGTGGAACACCCTCAAGCCATTTGATGTTCAAGGATTCATTACATCTTATTTCGGTGTTGCGTTCTCGGCTTTCATGTACACTTTGTGGAAGGTCTTGAAGCGAACGAAGGCTGTGAACCCAGCTGAGGCAGATTTGGTCACTGGAAAGGCGGAGGTTGATGAGGAGTGTAGACATTGGGATGAGAATCCTGGGAAGGAGAGAGCTGATATGACTCGAATGGAAAAAATTTGGGATTCTTGTTGGTAGAATATACCTCGAGAGTATATAAAATGTAAAACTTCTGAGCTTTTATCTAATATAATGTACACAGCACATAGAAAATTTATTTCTAAAACTACCTAAATTCATGGCAAGTGCCTTTATCAAAACTAGTCCGAGTTTATCGTTTCCCTTCTACTTTTTACGGCTTCAGTCAAATACGATGCATCAATTTCATTTCATTGATATCAGTTTGGCATGTTTACATTCATTATCAGATCTACTCATAAGCCCCCACTAAGCTCCACAATTCGAGATAAGATTCCCAGAATCTGGGAATTGACCCTGAGCTCTCGGCCAGAGTGGATATTGATCGGGTCGATACTTGCTTGGCTCTTTGATAGCTATCCGAGTTCCGCCCGGGTATGTCATGTAAGTTTGTCAAGTTGGGTATGCCTGTTCTGTTTTAATTTCCAGAATGGCTTGCGGTATTGAGTCACCTTGATATTGGAGGTGCTGTCTACTGAGCCTTGGAATTATTGGCAGGTGAATCGACTTAGGAATAGCTAGCCAAGATATTGGGAATACACCATATCTATCAGTCGTGGTGAGTGGAATTAAAGGAGCACGCTTTAACTCCATGTCCGCCCGAGTTGGGGAGCAAAAGGGAGTTATAAGAGTATTCCGTAACTTCAATTCAGCTTACTCGATGACATATCTATGTACAGCCTTATCCTTCAACAGTTTATCCCATTCTGTCTTAGAACAGCCTATTTTCTTGGTTGTCACTGTTTCCACCAAAGCAACAAGTTTCCAACGGAGATTCTTTGAAGACGTTTGTCTCAAGACCAAGTGATGAAAGCATCCGGGGACAAACAAAAGCCGATCGCCCTTCATCACTTTGCCAGCTCTCAAGAATCCAAGTTCGCGAGCCATTCCGTTGTGGGTTTGTACAATTATCGGCCCACCATCTTTGAGAAGCCTTAGTCCTTCATCGAGGAGATTTTTTATTAGACCAAACGCCGCGGATAGCAACTCTTTTTCAGCTTTCTCAACCTCACTATGCACAGTAGACTCCTTTTCTTCCATGACAGTACCGATGAGTTGTAAAGCCGATACTATTACGCATTTATAGCTGCTAGGAAGCATGAGGACCTTCTCGAAAGCGCCGTGCCATGGTGACAGTTTCATATAATCCAGCTTTGCTGGCAGCAAAATATTTATTCGACCCTTGGTCTGTCCGACGAGGTGGAGTGTCTTGCCTTCCTCGGTAATCTCAAACATATCTTGAGCTTGGTCTTTCTTGACGCGAATAGCGAAGTCGTAGGCGGGTTTACTGATCTCTCTTGACCAAGTTGACACCCATCTATTCATGGGTCAGCTTACTTCTTCGTAAGCGTCTTCCAAGTAAATTGTATTACTTTGTTAACTCAGAAACACGCACGATTGAAAAACAGTTCCGAAAATCTCACTTACGATGGCATCTCTTTATCATCGTCCTCCCCACAAGTCGCTAAATCGAGAAAAGAAACGCTTCCCGTTTCTCTGGCGAGATACCCTGCTACAGAGGTGAAAAACTCGACTCGACTTGGCCGTCCTCTGGGTCCACTTCCCACCGCACTAATAACCTTTCTATAACCAGCCACGACATAGTCAGGTCGATTAATGGCCCAATGCTTTGCTTTGGAATCGTAGAAAACTCCCCATAAAGCGTATAACACGGAAAACGCGATAGTATATACTTTGAATCGAAAATCGGAAATCTCCCATAAATCGTCGAATTGCTTCATTATGACCATGCTAGTTTTATGACTGCTGAGGTATTCCACAAAATTGGCCATCTTGGTGGCCTTTCCTGTAGAAACACCTCCAGCAATACCAAGCACTGCATGTAATCTATCCCTATCGTCACGACACTTGAATCGGCCCGCAGTTTTGATCAAGATTCTGTGAAGTCTCTGGGCAAAAGGCAACTCGTGAAACCTGCCCACTTCCCCCTCTTCAGCTACATCCCGGAAGAAGAAACCCATTGTTTTCATCAAAAGATTGGAAATCATTTTGGTGAGCTCTCCCTCTTTGTCATGAAAGGAGGAATATTGAAAGTCTTTGATCGTACTACGGAAATATTCAATAGGTCGAAAGTCGTCCTGTAGGATTTTGTCTTCGGGATATTTCAATATCAAAGCATATTGAGCAGATCCAAACTCCCCAAAGTCGCATGTATAGTGGCCACATTGTATCTGAACCGGACCAGTCGCCAGAGCTACTTCTTGGAGAACCCATAATCTTTCCCACCAGCCTCGCTTAGCAATTTCACAGAGACCTGAACGTGACTCTTGAAATCTTTTCTTCTCATCACGGCTGAAGTAAAAGCCAAAAATGAGACGCCATCCGCTCAAAAACCAGATATGGTCGAAAGCAGCCCGGATCTGATTTTGGTGTTCACACATCACACCTCCCTGTGTACATTTGTCTTCTTCCTTAAGTCCGTGGTATCCACCGAGCCATACTACGATGGGAGATGCATTTGCATAAATCCAGTCCATCCGTTGGATCTGGATTGATTTTTCGTCTTCGTTGTCCTGGTTGATACACAAGGCATCGACCCACAGTGTTCTCGTATGCTTTTCGCGTCGAAGATACCGCAAGGCAAGAGCCAGGTTGGTTGTTACTTGTAATGTCGTCTCGAAGTCCAGAGGTTTTCGAGTGTGTTGCTTGCTGGTTCTAAAATCATACGCTAAAAGCCAGGGCTTCGTCTCTGCAATTTCAAGTACGAGCCAGTATGCTTTTATCAAGGCATCAACTGCCCCTGCTCCGAACATCATACACAATAGTCCAATGTAAGCGTCCCGGGGAAAAAACGCGGGTACCCAGTCAGGCTTCTCGACCGGTAGAGGCAGGAGGAAACGCCAGACGGGTACAGTCACGAGCACCCAACCAAGAATCCAGAAAGGGACGACATAACGCTTAGATGCAGTCTGCAACGCTCTTGATGTCTTTACCAAAGATCTAGTCACACTTTTCGGCAAAGCTTTGTATAGAATACGTAACTTTGGTTGGGAAGAAGAATCCAAACGTGCGATACGAATTGGCTTTTTATTCGATTCATCGCCCCATTGATAAGAGAGTGCCTCGTAGCGAGTTTTGACCCGGAAAGAACGTGTTTCTAAGACGCATTCAATTTCATCGTTAAAATTTCCGGGTAATAGATGTACCACACGGAACTCTGTCGCCAAAATTGGTTTGTAGAGAAATTGATGAGCCCTGAAGAGGACAAGTTCTCTGGTGGAGGATTCCATCGGTCATTTGGCCCTCTGATGTGCATGATATGGATTTTGATGATTGGGACTTAAGTGGAAGTCAAGCGTAACAATGATATGGGCTTTGAAGAGGTAATTGTTCATGAGTCACCTTTAGAGTACTCACCAATATTGGCATCTTCCCGCTGTTACATTTTGTGGCGGTGGCTGTGTAGTGCAAGTGGCTGCTGCGATGCGCCTATAGAAAAGCCTTGGTGCCCAAACGGGGAAAAGTTTTTGCATGCTTTCAATTATTGACTGACTTGCCATACCCGTTTACCCAGTTGGGTCCTTCAAAAATGTTATGGGTTGTATTGAAGGTGGGTACAAAAAACAATTGGTGCTAAGCGAGTGAGTGTAGAGGAGGGAGGAAGTCCACTATTACCGAGGTGATAAAGAACCCTTTCGTCATTCTAAGTAGAAATTATTTCCCCAAATACAGCAAGATTACCGCGTTCCCAGAGATCCTTCCTATCTCCAAAAGATTTCTGGAAATAAAAGACGCTCTCCAAAGAATAGCTATCATTGTTTACTTTGAACGAACTACTCCTGTGACGAAAAATGTTGAATTTTAAATCAAAACTTGAGTAAAAACATTAAACTTGAGGTAAAAGCTAAACTATAAACAGAAATAGCAAGTTTTCAGAAACTTCCATTCAATCTCTCCATTTCCAAAATAGTCTAATTTCTACTGTCGAATCTTCTCTCATCTCCGAATCCTCATGCACCCATTTACAGCTAATCAGGTATCTTTTCTAGATTTTTATCTAGGAAATAGTGATTAATAACACAAGTCCCTTTGTATTGAGCACAAGTTTTCTTCCAATCTGCATACTACCGTGCTTTATAACTCGGTATCTGGAGCAACAGAACACGTTGGATTTCGCCGTTTGGACACAATTCGGGGGCTATTATATGCAAAATTCATGTCCCACCTCCAAATGGCTTTCAAGTGCTTGCTTGGACTTAAGTTCCCTAGACAAGAACCAGTTCTCGGCATTCCTTCGGAGATGCTGCATAAAACTCATCGTCCCCTTCAAAACAATCAAAATGCAAAACCCTCAATCACTCACCCAGTCGACCCCTAACCACCTTCAACTCGCAGAATATAGTTCTTTCAATTCAACTTCCAACAACTACCCACTCAAATATGATGGAGTACAAAAGCTACTTCCCCCCACCTCACTCCAGCAATCAGGAACTAAAACAGGCTCGGAGTGGAATCAGACCGTTCATCGAAAAGAACAGGGATACATACATCAAACCTCTATCGCTATTTTCCTCGTTACCATTATTTAAGAGACTCGAACGATGTAGTACACAAGGACTTAGATTTTTACAACAAACTTCGCTCACCGTCGAAATTATTTTTTCCTCCAAATCCAGATTCCAAGTTCTTTTCAATCCGCGTTTGCCTTGCCATCATTATCTACGTGCACTCATCAAGCGTAGATAGGTGAGATAACATCTCAGATACAAGTGCTAGTACGTCTTCTCCCCTCGATTCTTGGGTTCCCTCTCTCAATTGGGATTTCGATCGTCCGAGTATTTAGCAAGAAACTCACTATCAATACTTTCCAACCTTTTGAAAGTCATTTCTAGCAATACAAGGACGAAGTCCCTCTTACGCCCTCCCTATCTTGATTTGATCTTTAAAATACAAGCGTACTCTCAATTCAGTCCTCTCTTCTTTCACTTCAATAACCAAATCTCCGATATTCTCGGTCATTACTCAATAAGAGTTTCTGAAGATTCTATTCAAAATAGTGTGCTACAAGGTAATATAGAAATTGTGTAATTTTCCCAATCCACTGGTATAACCATAGATTAGCGGACCATCAATAGAGTATGAGAATGGCTAAAGCCGGAAAGAGACCAACAATTGAGACAAAGGTGTTACCTGAGGCAATTATTGTTCAATTTGCATGTGAAATCTCGGAGGCGGGTCTTGGGCATGAGGAGACCAGAGAAGATTTCTAGAAAACCTCACTTTGATCTCATTCTCGGCCTACAACTTTTCTTTCTCCCCCACAACTCTTTCCACCTAAAATGCTACAATTTCTGGCGTCGGTCTCTCTCTTGTCTCCGAATCTTCAAGAAACTTCTAGCTCTCAGATTCTCTTTCTCTTCATAGATCCTGACCGGGTTAGCCAAGCTGTTTTTCTGTTTTTTTTTCTTCTTCTTTCATTTTTCCTCGTCTACCAACCATCTTTCTCCAAATTTCATTCAACTTCCAATTCGACTCATGCTGCCTTGGTGATTTTGTTTTCTCACTGAGAGCCTCGTGTTTCAAAGAAACCCTTCGTTTCCTCTCATGATCGTTGATTGACTCTTTTCAGAGTATTAGTCTGATGAAGCACTTAATATCCAACTCATCTGCCCGACTTCCAACTGACACCCCAGAATCTCACACACCTCCTAAATGTACCGCCCCGCATCCCTCTCCTCAATATCTCCTCCATCCCGAGACGAACTTCTTCACACATGAACGTTTCCAATTTACCTCCTTGTACACTCACTCTCTACCATCCTCTCAAACCCAGGTCACTTTATACTTCTACCTCTGCCCAGCTCCACGTTACCCACCCCTCCCTCATACTTATTGTCCCACTCTTCTTTGGCGCAGCACTTACCTACTCCCCGTCACCTCACCTCCCACTCACACCCACCACCATTCACTTCAAACCCAAATTTCAAATCACCACATCACACACCCACCACATCACACACCCAAAGAAACAAATCAAGATAAATTTTAATAAAGGTTTTTTGATTTCATCCCCACTCAGTCCATCTATCTAGACTAAAAAGTGCGGTCGGTATATATAAACACAAAAGGATCAAGTCTATCGACCTGCCTTTACCATCCACAGCCACTGTGATCCTAGCCCCTTGGCTTCCCCTTGACTCCACGCTCTCTCGACTTTGCTCTGCTCCATACTTCCCCCTCTCTCCTCATCTCCTCGCCTTCTCCTCGTTCGCGACAAAGGCAACAGTACTTAAGCATTAAACATCTCAACACAAAAAAGACAAACAACGGAGAAAAAATCGCAAAAAAGACATACAGCCAAAGGATAGGCAGCGGTGGTGGTATCAGTATCGACAAAAAAGCACAAAAAAAAAACTCTCATCTCCCCTCTCCTCATTCCCTCTTACAGAAAAAAGCAAAAAACGAAACACCCCAATCATGCACTCAAGAAATATCTATACAGAAAGAAAAAGAAAAAGGAGGAAATCAAGAAGGAAAAAAATGCCACCCGGAAGGGAAGTCTGAAGAGGACATCCAAAAATAGGAAGCAAACGCCCATGTAAAAAAGTAAACCAAGAAAAAAAATCTAGCTTTTTGATTGGCTCCCCAGCATATGCAAATGAATTTCGTTCGCTAAATGTGATTGATGAATGACGATGATATGATGAATGACCCCAAAACAAAAATAGGAAAAGTATATATGATTGTTATATAGACAAAAGAGGTTCATCTCTTTGATGAATTGCTTGGAGCTGGTGGTGTGGTATGTTCAATGATCAGAGAAAGAATGGTTCATTCACCCTCTCCTCTCATTCCCAAGATTAAGCCAGCTCATGTCGGTCGATTGTGATGGCGGTTGTCGTGCATTCGCATTCGGAGGTTCTGGGAAGCGAAGTTCTTGTGGGAAGGGTATCGTGTCTCGAGGTATCGTAGGCGCGTATATGCTCTCTGTATATGCTTGACTTGGAGCACGCCCGTAATCTCCTCCTACTGGTCCCCACCCATCATGGACACTCGATGGTACGCCACTCGAAAATTCATCCCGTCGGTCATCGTTGTATGATGATATCGAGCTTGTCAACGACCCACGATTTTCAATCGTACCGGACATTTCCCTCGTCAATGGATATGTTGCTGTGTGTGTTGATAGTGTTGGGCTGCCAGTCGCTACTCGACTCAGTCCTAGGGCGCCAGGGACTGGAACCTTTAATGGGGTGGGCATTGCTGAGTTTTGCGTGAATTGACTTTTACGTGGTTCCGAATAATTCGATACCGAGTCTCTATCTGATCCTTCATCGTATGTCGTTCGTTTCGATCCACCTCCGAATCCAAGAATGTTCATTGAACTTCCACCCGACCAATATCTATTCCATCCCGAACTCCTCCTCGTGCTTCCCCGTAGCTTATTCATCCCTCTTGCTTTACTTAGTGGCGGCTTACTTGGGTCGTTGACTGGTACGGCTAATGCTTCTTCTCGTGGTGCTTCCTTGACAGCGGATAATACAGCGGTTTCCTGTGGCATAGGTTTGCTGATGGCAGTCTTGTAGTTTTTGTTGAATTGGCTGCTGGTATCACTCGATACACTGCCTTTTCCTTTCGAATCCCCTCTACTGTGACCAACCCTTCCCATCAAAATTGCCATCGATGAAAATGATCCTCCTGATGGTTGTTGCTGGTGATGGATCTGTCGCGCCGAAGCCGTTGGTGGTAAACCCCTATCCATAAAGTCCATTGTGTTCTTCTCATCTGGTAGGCCACTCGAGCGTCGTTGGTGTCCAAGTTCGTTGTGATTCTTCTTCTTCCTTCTCCATCGAAGTAGTAATAATATCAGTACAAATATGGCTGCCAAACCTAATATTGAGCCTAACACGGCACCGAGAATCTTGACTGGAACTTTTGGATCTGAAGCAGGTGTTGAAGCCGCGGCGGCTGCTGCTGAGGTGGTTGATACAGGCGATGCTGTTACAGAGGGAGTTGTGGTGGATGATATGCTGCTGGATGGATCTGGGTTGTTTCCTAGTCCCTGTTGAACTGAAGCCTGTGTAAGCACCGAAGTTGCGTTGACCCAGGTATTTTTCCTCGCTCTAAACATGCACAATACATCCTCATCACTTCCTCCAGATACCACAACGAGACCACTTTGATCTCGCGCAAGAGCGTAATCGGTTCGTGTAGCGGTGGGTACTAGGGTATCGTTGTATGTTGGCCAAGTCTCAACTGTCAAATCACCTCTCTTCTCATTTGTGCTCGCTGCATCCGTTGTACCAGATCCTCGAGTAGAAACAATAGGCTTTGCATCCGTCACGGGGTTGCCTTCGGGGTCAATAAAAATTGTCCGGTTTACGCCATTTGGAGATACTGTCATGTCGAAGGTGTAGAGGGTTTTGCTGGCATCATCACCGTTGATGATGATAGACTTGATGTTGGTATTGTTGTAGAAGGGATCGGCAAGAGTAGCATTGGAGTCGCTCCATCCTGACGATGAACTGAAAAGCATGAGCTTCTTGTTAGTCTCGCTTCCTCCCACATACATTGCCTTGCTGGTTGAGAATTGGATCAATTGAGGATGTATCGCAGGCGCGGCGATGGCCTCGTAAGCTAGAACATTGTATGGTTCGGTGGCATTAAGGGTGAAAGTTTGCGAGGTTGGTACCTTGGTTCCATCCTGGGTACCCGCGTACACGAGAATGGAGTCAGAGCCGTTGAGATATGCCGCCCCATGATACAATCGATTCTGGGTCACTGGTACATTTGGCTGTATCGTAGCCCATGACTTCGTCGCAAATGTATATTTCTGCAGTCCCTGGTAATTGGTGTCATTCGCGGTTCCTCCTACCACCCACATGGCCGCTGCCTCGGTGTTGTTTTCTGGTGTCGTCTTTACACATACACCTCCCGTCACTGACACGCCCTCTGCCAACCGCGTCCATGCTGCTCCCTTTTCCAGGGGAAGAGATTGAAAACAATTCGAGGTGTAGGAGAAAAGAGTGTTGTTGAAGATGACCGAACACGAATGATCCAGCTTTGCAACCGGTTGTGGGAGAACCATGATTGCAGTTCGTGTCGATGGTCAAGAGAGGAAAAGATTGTTTCAATCTCGGTCTGGCCGATGTTCTACGATGCTGGTGTGTTTATGAAGACATCACAGCAGATCTTGGGTTCGAAAAAGGACGGTGAAGGAACGCAGCAATTCTCGAGAATCGGCAAGGAAGGAAAGCTATCAAAGCGGTGTCGAAGTCGAATCGAGATGGTGTTGTCGTCGCGGTGTACTAGACTGTACAATGCACGGGTCTACTGTGTAATTGGTGATCCCGAAGGGAGAGGTCAACTCAAAGGGTCGTCGCGGTGCCCTGGGAAGGTTGCTTCATTCAGATGTCGAATCCCAAGCAAACGCGAGAGAGTGTTCGGTGGTGTGAGTGCTGGTACAGAAACGACGGAAACACACTTTCTTCCCGAAACTAGTTTCTGGGAGTGTCACTGTTGTTTGGTGAGAGTTGAGGTTGAGTGCCGGTGTCGAGGGTACTGACTACAGCCAACAGAGGAAGCCGATGGGCAACGTGGAAAAGGCGTCGAACCTTGCTGAAACGAATTTGGTCGAAGACGTCCGACCTGGACTCCTGAGGTGGGAAGGTAGGTCTCTTAGCTATGGGCACCTGGGCCAGTTGAAACTATGCCAAGACGGAATTGCGATTTGACAGAAAGTTAGACTTCAATAAAGAAAAAGATGAGGTCGTATACAGGCGTCGATTGTGGTGGAGGATAAGGATATGGCGGACTTGGGTAGATGAGAATATTGAATTGGGTGTACGGAGGAGAGGCGCGGGCGAAGGATGGAGAGATGCGAGTGGGTGGGTGTGAGGGGGTGGGTGGGTGTGTGAGTGGTGCGAGGGACTCGAGGAGCAGAGTGATGGGTGGTGGGTAAAGGGTGATGGGGGGAGAAAGTGAGTGAGGGATGAGAGTGGTTGGCTGTGTCTGGGCAGGTACAAGTCCCGACAGGGCCCAGGACGTTCGACTGCTTTGGTGAGACGGCAGGCACACTCTGGGCTCGACATTTAGACCCGAAAAGGGAGAGGCAGGGGCATCTGTCAGGGGCAGTGGATCATTGGTGTCCGTGTGGAAGGTGGAAGGTGGAAGGTGGAAGGTGGAAAGCTGCACAACTGCGCCTGCCTCCTCACTGGCTCACCACTCACAACTCACCACTCACCACTCACCACTCACCACTCACCACTCACCACTCACTCTAGCGTCCTTCACCCCCTGCTTTCGGATCCACCTGCTGAGCAGTCTTTCCTTGTCCAATTCACTCTCGCTTCTCACTTCGTCTTCAGGCCACGAATCAGACCCGTGTCTCCTTGTCCATTTTTCGATCGTCAGAACATTTAGGAGAATCCGTTTCCGTCTTGTTCAATGCAATGGAATCAAAATGGTATTAAAATGGTATTAAAATGGTATTAAAAGCCCGGGCCGCAATCATTGGCCCATTTCGTTTTCCGCTCAATTGGGCGTTTTGGAGAGTCAAAGTGCTTGCGTTGTCGCAGATACGATCATTCAACGAGAGGTCGAAGTCATGGTATTGAAGCTATCTGCAGCGTGCTGCTGCACGATCGCACTCACCACTCACCACTCACCCAATCGATCCAAAATCGGGCTCGAGTCGGGCAGGTCGGGGTACAGTACTCAGGCAATCAATCTATTTCAACCGGTGGTGGTGTTGTTAAGAACCACACCACCAGTCCCATCACCCGCGCAACCCCATCAAAAACCAGCAGTTTCCATGCAGCCGCTGCGGTATCTACGGCGTACAGAATACTCTAATTTACTCTCGAGAGCCCTATTTACCACGTTCCCCTCGTTCCGAATCAGTGGTTACGGGCGCTATCTGCTGTTATTTACCGCCCTCCTAGCCCCCCGACTTTGACTTCCGGCGGCGATCGTTGACTCTCTGGAGGCTCTATCCGTGAGACTTGGGCTCCGAAGATAAACAGTCTTCCGTAACCATAGCATGAACGTCTTAAGTGAGGAGAAAAACATAACGGTGCCCCACGATTATCAACGTTCGGCAAACGATAGAAGGATGCGTCAGTCTGTGGAACCCAGGTGTGGACGGAGGGGGAGGCTCAGAAGTTTGGAACCTTTGGAATCCCCAAGCGAACCAAGGAGAACCAAGGAGGGATTATTCTTGGATCCTTGAGTTCCGATTTGGTCTTCCTCGGGGATCGGCTTTAAACAGTAAACTGTACCTGTATCAAGAGTGCCGAGGATGGGGCTGAGAGAGTTTCCATATAGCAGAATAGGGAAGGAAGAGGAGAATTTGGAGCTTCAGTCAAAGGTCACTTGAGAATCGACGAACCAGGGGACTATAGCCGTTCATCAGAAGGTGTTTTTGGAAGGATGGGTCAACCTAACGAGTCACAGTCTCACAGAGGAGGCTGAAAGGGCTGTTGAAGAGACACAGAGGGAGGCTCAGTATGAGTTTGCTACCTGTGGCAGATTTCAATTCCATTCCAATGATGTTTGAATTGGGGTCTGATATCTCTCTTTGTTTGTTTGATACTCTCCTTTTGCCCTAGGGAATATTCCGTCGGGCTATCTGCCGGCCGTTCGAGTTGAACGGTAGACGAGTCTCTGGATGCAACCACCAACACAAAATGATATCGACCTGCAGCCGCAGACACTTGCCTAACTTGTCTGCCTTCCAATCGAGATGCCAATCGGATTTCTATCGCCATTGCGGTGTGCCAGTCCCCACGTCCAACTCCATGGCGGCCAGCAGAGACGTCTCGACAGTTCCCGCGGAAGCCATGCTCACTGCCCCCCTTTTACCGCCCTGCAGGCTTATGCAGCCGCATTTGTACCTGCGTACCACCAAAAGTAGACTGGCGTTGTCAGTTGAAACATTAAATGGCCGTGCAAGCCCTGTCTCCGCCCTCTTTCCAGGGTCCCGACGTTTTGACCGTTTGCCCAGTGTCCACTTGGTTTGGACTTTGGACTGATTCCACATGGCCATCTCGAGAGCGACCTGCCGATTATCGATTGCCTCTTTCAAGTCTATTGATCCTTCGACAGTTGCATTCAGCATCTCCATCTTCGATGTTGTACCCCCCTCTTCTAGCGATGATGTGGTGTCGCAGTGCATCGAAACTGGCAAGCGAAGATCCTACGAGGTGACCAGTGCGCAGCACAAGACATTTTCGGAATATCGATTCATTAAAAATTTCAAGCCCCGAACACTGCACTGCAGCGCAAAACCAGCCCTCTGTGGTCCAATCACACGGAAGCGCGCAGGTGCTGAATAAGACCTCTTTCTTGGTGTATATTTTCAGCCTGCTCGTGCCATTGGTCAGACTCGACGAAGTGTGGTGAGAATTGCTCGCGAATGTATCGTTACGCAGTCCAACCGATGCCTGTTCTACAGGCTCTTCGTCATCTGTACGAGCTCGGAGTCTTGGAAAATCTATCTACGAATCTACGCGCAATCGGTCTCATCAGCCGTCAAGCACAAATCAGTTGAAAGTCGGTCGCTGGAACAGGCTAGCAGTCTAACACTGTAACCGGCTTTCTTCTCTCCGGGAGTGGTCGGTCGTGTCGGTGCTGACCACTGTCAAAAAGATCCTCCAGCTGTCGCACTTATCTCTCGTGGCGCTGGGCACAGGACGCGACCGAATCCGAGCCCATCTCAAAGAAACACCAACCGGTGCCGCAAAACACCCACCAACAAGTCCAACCTCACCGACTCTTCATAGTTGAAGAGTCGAGAAGAAGGGAAGCGAGAACGAATTGTTTGCCCAACGTGTCAAACTACAGCCAAGACGACAAAGTCTTGGTTGAATAGCTGCTCACCACTCGTCCGAATGTTTCCATTTCTTGGGGTTACAGTCCTCTCTTAGCGGCTGTTCTCTTGCATCCCCAGAACCACCAAAAGAGAAATCCAGCCAACACGTTGACTTCATTTACCTGCAGAAAAGTTACTTCGTACATGACCGTCTCTATGGTTGAACTCCCTTCACACCATCATATTTTACGGACATGCATCAAGTGACAAGTCCGTACAATCTATCCCAAACCCTCGTCCATCAAGGTGCACTCTATCCCCAAAATGCAACTTTACCACTTCCAAGAAAAATTTCTCTAGGCGCTCAATTGCAATATTCATTTCTTTTCGTGCGTTATCTGCCATTCTATCATGTCATGTGTTGAATATTTAATCGCTGTTACCCCAGTTCGTGGGGCTTGAAGCGCGCGGTATTGAAAATGGTCGGTTGGAGAGGAGTTGGTGGTTGTCTGTGATGCAGTCTGTTCGTTTGACCAATGAGCTCTCATCACCCCGACGAGATCGACTGGTGACGAGTGGCAAATCGAGATGCGCATCAACGGATTTTCCCTGGGGTTCTTCGGCGTTTGGATATTAATTGCCCTTTCGCATTATTATTCCGTTTTGTTCTGTTTTGATGGTTGGGGGAAACAGAACATCCAAGTTCATGCATGCGTGTACATCCATATGTTTCCTCCAATCAAGCGAGTGGTTGATGCAGAGTTTCGGAAACATGGATTGAGACGGTGGTGGGGTTCAGTTGTACGTGTCTTTCATTTGTTTCTCTGAGCACTAAGTGCGATATATCAATGCAAGTAAGGCGAGCAAGATCTAGATTATGTACCCCATAGACAAGAAAGACGGGATGTTTCTTACAGTGGTTGCATGATATATCTACGCGATGACGGCTGAGGTGTATAGTGCTTTTTGGTGACAGGTTGAGTACTGCGTACACGACCTTTTTAGCCTGAGATTTTGAGATCTGCAGTACATGAGTCCGAAGGCGGGATGAAGTGAGGGCTCGGGCCTGTGAGATAAGGTGGGAGATACGCTTTGGGAGGTTGGGGTAGTTTTGCTACTGTGGCTTTTTTTGTTTCTTTGCGAGCGGATGTTCTTCTATTGGAGATATTTCCCCAGTGTATGGAATTTACAAGTCACGTAAAGACCAAGCAACAGCCCTCTGATTCATGCCTCACATTTTCTTTTTCCTCTTTCTTCCGTGCTTTTGTTCTGCTTTGTTCTGTTTTGTTTTATGGTATTTTTGGAATGGGGAGATGGGTATTTTGGGAATGCGTTTCGTGCTGCGATCCGCTGTTTGTTTTGATATACGTACCTTTCTGTATGAAGATGGCGGGGTATCTCCACCCCGAGCTATGTTTTGGACTCCGGTCTTGGGGATGTGGAAGGTGAATTGATGGACTTTGAAATTCGGAGAGCGATTCTCAGTTACTCTGTTCCCTCCGAATCTTTGATCCCGACCTCTATTTTTTTCTCCTTATGAATGGACAAGATTGGTAGCTACCCCTCCTCGACAGCCAGAAAATCGAGGCAAGGATCCAACTTACCAACCCCTCTTTTACTTCCTACCAAGCTACCCACTTTCCTACTCTGTAAACGTTACCTTTTCTCGCTCCTCTTACCTCGGAGGTTGCTCAAAGGATTCCTTATCTCACCATCTACCGAGCTGATGTGATGAGGCGAAGACATGGAGTGGAGCGTATACCGTACTCGTACTTCGTGGTTCTTATATGTTTTGCCGATTCTGTACGAGTGAGCTGAGTTAATTGGTACGGATGGGTGTATTCCTACGAGTGCGAGGGACGACGGGTGGTTGGTAGGTACGAGTATACCCAGCCTTGTACTCTACAAAAGTGCATGTACTGTACTGTTACGAGGAGCTGAGTCTAGATAGGCTGGGTTGCAGGAGCTAAGGTACTTTCGGTGTATCTCGGCTATGTTTGGTGGGTGTTCAACCACTTCAAGAAGTAAGATTCTGAGGTTATTGATCCTCTGAGAAGTATTGGGAATTTTAATTAGGGACTTTTTGCTGTTGCCTACCTACTTGCTAGAAATTCACATGTACAAAAGAATAACTTTGCTTTTTTCGCCATTAGGTTTTAGTTCCATCAATCTTCTGGCTTATACCTAGGTCTCCCAACTTCTACACCGGCGAAATGATGTACCTAGTACATATACTTTATTGTTCCTTCACAACTAGAACATTCGGCGAACTCCATGTTCACGAGTATTTTCTCCCTCCTTAATCCCCTGTGCATCTTTTTCCTTACCTCGTCTCTTTCTCATGTTTGCTCACGAGATTTATCACACCACAAAAAATCCATCAACTCTTACATCCGAGACCTTTCCTTCGACTGCTGACTCCCGAAATCTTACATATGTCATGCTTGCTTGCCCGACCGGAACATAAGAGTCGGCCGATTATGTTTGCTTTTTCCTATTCTCGGTGTTGTTTTTTGAAGGACGTTGAATGGCGCTGATGAAGCCCACTTTGGATCGCCCAAACGAGGGGTTGGGATTCACGATATACCATTTTACTTATTTTATCTCAAGTCCATCTCATTCCAATCAATCCTCTTTTATCTTCTTTAATTTTTCTTCAAAATTAAATCTCGACTCGCACACAAGTAACTAATCACATCATGTTGTTGCTTTTCATGTGGTGTGGCGCATTTCTAATATTACCTCACCACCTTATCTATTTATAAACCTCACTCCTCTCCCTCGCCTCTTTCCCTTGCTTCCTGCTTCTTTTCCCCGCTTTCCGTTTAAAACCACGTTTTTTTCATGTGTGTAATACTTAGTAATAACCAGCACCAAGCACCCGTTCTCGGTTGGGAGGGGCGTGGGTTGGTTAATTAATTACATTTTGCTTGTGTCTTGGGTTTCTTGATCCTGGACGGAGGGAGGCGGGGAGAGGGAATGGGAGTAAATTTGGTGGATTTGCAGGAGCTTAGAGGGGTTTACGGACGTATGTTTACTATGGTCCTACGGAGATATCAGTCTTAGCTTGAGGGGATGTTGGAGATGGAATTCAGTTTTTGTTTTGTAGATTTTTGAGTCGGAATTGGTGGTATAGCATGACAAGTATTACAAATGCGCTGGCTTGAGAAACAACCCTTCTAGGCGATTCCCGACGAGATGAGGGGTTGATTGGATGGGAATGTGGCTGATTTTTTGTGGTAAATTAGGCCTTGTATTGAGGGATGGGTGAGATTTGAGATTTGTGACAAGGCACGGAAGGGCGAGATGAAGGATGTTTGTTTGTTTGTTTGGGGTTTCAAGTCTCATAATCCTGAGTTGGAATGGGGACTTGATGGTGAGAGGGGTTTGAAGAACGTGGTGATATGATTGAATGTGAAGAGGAGGAATTGATAGTTGGTAGATTTTCCGAAGTACTCAAGACTCAAATGGAAAAATTAGCACTGACCTATTTGCCAAGTTCACTTCTATTATGATCGTGTTTCAATGAATCATCGTCTTTCGAGTTCAACTCCTCCATTTAAAGCATGAATGTAACCAATTTCAATAGTTCAATATCATAGCTCCCAACAATGACCCCCAACAAAAAAAATCAAGGGTGTCTCAAGGACCGCCACCAGAGGCAAACAACCACTCTTATTTTGGTAATGGGATACATCGTCTCCGTATAATTAAGGAAACCCTTCATTGCCCCTTTGTTTCAACGAAAAACTGGAGCTAGTTTTCAACAGTGGTTGTCTTTTGGATGATAATAAAAGTACATTAATTAGATTTGATGGGCAAGTGAAGAGAGGCTTCCAGACCTTTTGATAAAGTCTTCATTCCAAGTTTTAGCATTAAAGGGTCTCTGTTGGCTATTAAAGGTTCCTGTCTTTCACGTTGTACCATAATGCCACCTTTAGGTGATAGGGTTTGGGATCTTTTTGAGATCTTTTTGTATTAGTTCCGGGACTTTTTATATGGATCATGACGAGCAAGCAGTACTGGAGGTCTGCAGAATACGAGTTATTGATACAAGTAATGCGACTCAGAATAGCCAATACTACCCAGAAAAGTTACAATTTCAAATTTCATGAACCTCAAAAATCTAGTTTTACTTTTCACCTCTCGCATTTCTTTTCTTAGATTTTCCACATATGCTATATCAATTATATTGATTTACAACTTTGTTTCTTTGGTTCAATTATAGAACTGCTGCAGTCACTAATTTCTATAGGAGTTTCGTACTTGTTGCTTAATATATGCCCTTTGTGTATAAAGCCCAGGTTGTTGGTAAGAGTTGGGGCCACAGCTAGTGGGCCCCCTAAGCGAACCCCACAAAAGTAACACTCATTACTTAAAAATCAAGTACAATTCTAATTTTAATTCTTTTGCCTTAAAACTTATATATATTATTAATGAATAGTAGCTAATCCTTTTGCTTTAATAACATCTTCTAATTTACAAGTTAACCGCTCAGTATATTGTCTATAATCACGTGGATCTACTAAATCCCAGAGCCTTTGGATCTCCTTGATTAACCCCTCTATAGAAGTCGGTATAAAAGGTAATTTTTTTAACTCTTCTTTCATCCACCGCTAGACCTTCTCTATTACGTTTAAATCAGGTGAAGAAGGAGGCCAGTTAAAGCCGCGGATGTTATGTTGGAGCTTAGCTAAGCGAGTATGTCCCTTGTGCACCTTTGAACCGTCCTCTATAAAGATATAGTCGGCACCGAGCTTGTCAAATAAGGGAAAGATAACTAGCTCGAGAACTTGATCCCTATAGGCGCGGGAATTCACCTCTCTACAGCCTTGTTTCTTCTCTAAGAAGACAAGAGGGGACTTATAATCCCAGCTGATCGCGCCCTAAATCATAACCGACACTCTCCCTGAGTGATATGTCGACCTAATATAATCCGAACACCTCTTTTCGTCTACATGCTGTGTTACCAAGACTCTCCTACTCTTTCTAAGCTCAAATATACACTTGACTATATAACCTTCCTCTAGTCCCCCTTTGCCTATGGGTAGCTGCCTAATCTAATGTCCCCCACCAGCGGTGTGAATATATTAAAGCAAGACGTTTCTTTGTTTGGATTTAGCTAATAAAGGGTCGAGGGCATGCAATACATCGTCGGTAGCTAGCGTGGCGAAGTTCTCAGCGGATAGTACAGGCAGAAGCAGGTAGGTTGAGAGCGTTTTTAACTTGTGTAAAAGACATGCGACAAGTAAGGTAGTTTTGAGATATAAACTGAAGGATTTAGCGTATATGTCGCTTAGATAGTAATCTCTTTTGATATTGCTTCTCTTTACGCGTGGTTCAGCTCGAATTGGCCTTACAGATCCTCTGCGCGGTGGATTTAGATACCCCTAATTCCTTAAAGATCGCGCTCCAGGATTTTCCATCTGCTCGCGCTTGACGTACTCTGGCGCGCTTTAGTGTAGACCAATTCTGGCCAGGTTTGTGTACAAAAGAAGGAGAGAGGATTCGGTCTGCTATTTTTAATTTGAAGAGTTTTGGTTGAAAGGTTGAATTATAGTAGGTTTTTGAAAAGGGAGTGTCGGAAATTAAGGTGGGGGGGGGGGGGGTTATCTCGCTTAGGGGGCCCACGAGCTGTGGCCCCAACTCTTACAGTAAAAATAAGAAGATTAGGATTTTTTTGTGCTGAGAAGGAAAGCCACATAACAGGTTCAGTTATTTTCTGGTGCCCACTCTCGGATTGGTGTTTCTTCCCTGGAAACCTATTAAGCTCGGTCAAAAATTCAAATTCTTCAGAGAACCAGAGGTATGAAATGAGAGTTAAACTTATTTGATTTGGTAGTTTGTTTAGGATTTTCATCTTTTCAAATAACTAAGCGATGAGCCCTTAAGAATTCGGAGACAAGAGAGAATTCGACAACAGAGCTTATAGTTCATGGAAATATGGGCTAGTTATTGGAACAGTCGAATTTCAAATACTACTATTTTCATATCCACGTCCTCTTCCTAAAAACTTCCTTTATGCTTTACTATATAACTAGAACTACTTTGAGACCAGAGTGCCGAAGAGGATCATGAGGTGCATTGTTTCTGTTTTGCTTTGTTGATAGAGTTTTCGATTTTAAAGTCCAGATGGAGTAGCTTCCTTTGGTAAGGGATTGGTTTAGCAGTAATGGAGGTACCTTTCCATCCGATATATCTGGCTACTTTCCATTTGAAGCTCTTGCGTCTCTGTACTCCTAGTTATTTTTACAAGTGCTTGTTTCATTGTAGATCAAGGCACGATGGAGTGAGGCAGTAATTCAATAGTACGACTAGATATTGAAGAACTATGATATGGAATTCATCATTGGTGTTGAAACTCACAATGTGCTGATACCCTGAATAGATGCTGTGAGTCATAGTTACACGAACGAATTAAAACCCCTCTTTCTTGATTAACTCGCCTTGAACAGAGTCAATTGTCTCACCTTTATTCACATAGCCTTTCTGCACTAGGTGTTACCGCGCTGACAGGCGGAGAAGCTTTCTGAGACTGTGGTACCGCTCCTTTTGGTTTTTTTTCTGATGAAACGAAACACTTTTGAGTTCAAATTTACAGAAGCAAAAAGCTCTACACTAACAATATCATAGATTTTCTTAAGATAGTTACCTTAAAGCTGGTTGAGAAATAGAGAGGTCGGGCAATGCGATCTGCTTCGTCCTTTCACGCCCAGTTTTCGACAGGCAATTTGGTCCTGACTTTCTGTACACCTGGTCCAATTTTTCCTAGACCAGATAGTGGAAAATTCAGCTTTCCAGAAAGAAGAGTATTCTATAATAGTAACTTTCTTCAAGTCATTCTTAGCAACAGAGTTTTCATGCCAGCCAAGACTCGTACAGAGTTTCATCGTTGAACGAGGCTCCAGTGCCTTGCCATTTGGAATCGAATCTCGCCAACGTCGAACGAAACTCATTCTGTTGTAAACCATGACTTAGGCTCCAAATATTGAATTTACTGATATGGAATAAGCTTGAAATTAAATGTAAAGAGACTGTATGCAAACAGCGATTTCAATCTACAACGTTTCGAACTCCACCAAATCAAAATCAACAGTGAAAGTCCCTTCGACACCAGAATCTCTAGCTTTTCTGGGAATGTCTCTGGAGATTGCTACACTACTTCAATTTGATGCTAAGAAAGACTGCTAAGGAGCAGCATGTAGGAGCCGGTCATCTCATGGCTGAGCGGTGCAAATTCGTGCCAGAAAATCATCAAACTACCCCATTTCTCGGTCGCGTGAGAACGCAATTCCGAAGTTCTGCTTGAGTTTATATCAACTGGTGCCAACTGGTGCATTCAGCTAAATATTAAGTTGCAGTGGTTTTTATTCAACCCCATTGTGAAATGAGTTCTCGAAACTTTGCATGTTCAACTTGATTATCCTAGACTCTCTTGAATGATATGAGCTGTCAGATGTTGATTATATGAATATTATATCGAAATAATTGTCTTCTCAAACTATTGTACTAAAAGCTCCGGAAGAAAGTTATTAAATAGAGATATTTAGATAAGCTGACGAGTCACTTTCTCAAAAGTAAGTATACTTAGTGAGTGAAATGTAGACCTTTGAACCGGAGTTGTAGGTGTACACTGAGAAGTCTTTAAGAAGAAGTAATCATAAGGTAGTTTAGATCTTAAGACCCCTCTCCCGAAATTCAAAATTGACAGATAGTACTCTTACCTGTCACTTCCTTCAGTCAACGCTCGACTAAAGCATTCTAAGACCAATTTATCATGCCGCAGGAATGTAAGACGTCTAGGAGAGAATTGAATACAACTATTTTAACGAGCTAACTGTTTAGAAAGAAATCATTATCTAGGCTAGATAACCCTTCTAACACAGCTTAAAACCAGAAAAATCTCAGGGATATCATGACTATATGCAACCTGATTACTGAAAAAGAATGGCATGGCTGTTTCGTGCTAGTTAGTAAACACCTGCGTTGCTACTCGTTGAGGTTGCATTATTGCCATTTGACAAATTATATTCCTTTCCTTTCAAAGCTGGAGTATAACTTAAACATCCAATGCTTTTCATCATGTTCGACGGTAAAACTGTTTTCGAAGATAGATCATTAGGCTTACTTGAATTTTCAAGGTATCATTAAGTTTCCCTTTTAGCTTCTTAATATTCAGCACAGTAGTGTCAAAGAACTTGTACAGTCAAAACCTAATGTTTACGCTCTAGGAGAGGGCATATTAAGAGCTTCTTAAAAGAGTGCAGCAGACAGGGACTCGATTTCTTTCCCATCTGACTCCGTCATTTTTTGAATTCATTAGAGCTTCGTTGCTGGTCGAATTGTAAACTCACTCCACGAATATGAAAGTTATGTTTATTATAACAAGTTAAAATGTCTGTTCTAGGTCAGAGATAGAGCTAGTTTTTCTGAGCGCTTGTAATTTAGAAATGCCAGTACAAGCTTTTGAGTTCACTCTAAAATTCTTTGCGGATTTTGAAAACAAACCGAAAATCTAATTCTTGTTAGACTTAGCAAGCCCTGTTTCCATCTTACCTTCCTGCTCAACCAGTAGCAAAGTTAGATAAGAAACTAATATCTAGAGGTAATCTTACTACCTCTTAATTACGTCTAACTTACAGCTGTTAGAAGATTATCAATTAGAGGCAGTATATAAGGTTCTCTAGGCTTTTAAAGATAATATTAGAGATTAGAAAACCTTATCTATAAGTATCTTAGCTTACTCTATTTTTTCTTCTTTTATTATTTCTTTCTTAGAAAACTTTTTAAATTAAGATAATTAAATTAATATAACGTATTTCCCAGGTGAGCCAATCACCCGGGTGAGCCGATCACTAGAACACTAAAACGCGACACTCCTCTTAAAATATAAAATGCTACCACTAAATTAAGCCTAACTCTCTAGTAAAGAGGGTCGCATATCGTGTTTTAATATATTCAAAGTTGTGCTATTATTATGCTCGAGTGATCGGCTCACCCGGGAAATACGTTAAAGGAAAGTATTATATTTTTCTAATCTTACTTCTAGCTATTATAATACTAACGTTTATCTCTAACGTACTTCACAAAGCGAGCTGACCACCCAAGCGAGCTCGCCACTTTTTAGACTTTACAATAGTCATCTATAATCACTAGGATAGGTAAATTTTGGCGATATTGAAGTGAGTACTTAGTCCTGTGCTTCTTTCCTCGCTGGGGTGTACTCTCTAAAAGTGGATTTTGTTAAAGAAAGGGTTGGCGCGCGATTGTATTCGCTGTACTCGAGGAAAAGCGGGGACAGCGGCGCTTGCGGACGATAAATTCTTTACTATCGTGGATTGTTGAGAGTATACCTACCGAAGCATTATCCTGCCAGAGAAAGGCTAGAATCCTTGGATATCCTGGCACTACTTTTGCTACTAAATCCCCCCCATTGTCGCTTCTTTAATGCTTGTGAAGAGGTGTTGTTGTTGGTACGACTTGGTTTATGATAATATTGTATATCTTACGTCTGTAAAGAGGTTTTATTGATTCATGTTGTTGTTGTTCTAAAAGAGGAGAAGTTGATGCTCAAAAGCAAACATCCATAGGTGAAGACTGGTCGCGTGTAGTTACGTGTATAACGCAACCGACCCAATAGGATGGTAGCAACAGTTATTATATTCTAGGAAAAGAGGCTTTGTAATGTGTAAGCGACATGTGTCGGTGGCGCTAATATTGAGCTTTAAAAGGCGATTAAAAACCTCTGGCAAGGTAAAGTAATTATCTATAAATATTACAAACTGGCCTTGTTTGTATGGGAGACTTTTCGCGAGGTAGTAGATAACTGATCCTGGTAATGATAAATTAGTATTAAATTAGGAATAAAATAAGGAATAAAGCTACCTGTAGGCGTAAGGCCTCTTTTTAAATAGCCTAAGGCGTTTTATACTTGCGAGAATTAAATAAAAAGTCCCAAGTATATCCTGCAAAGCAAAGAGCTCACATCTTACACCCCTCCTTAATCGGCTTGTACTTGTATTTGTGGGTGTGGAAAGAGTGCTCTAATGTCACGAATCACGCGCTAGGCACGTGATTAATGAAGACCAAACGGCGTTCTGACAGGACAAGCACATCGGTAACTCTTATAGCAAATAGGGATCTTTTAGATTAACTAAACGATTAAGGATTTCTTACAGTTGAAACAATAGTCACGTGACTCGCTTGGGTCATGGGGCATCAACTGAGCAGGAGTGAGCCGGATCATATGGATCAGGGTGATCCCTCTGATCTAGAAGGGCGTAGGTTCTATATAGACTGGCACGTCTGCCATTAGATAGGAGATTCGTGCTCAACTTAGTTTATCAATCTTATCATATTGTTTGACATCTTTGATACAAGTAATGAGTTCACTTCCAGGTGAATAACCCAGCGCTCCTCTACTTCTTTTGCACAACAAATCTTCGAGACCAGTCACCTTACGTCAGATAGTTAGTTTCGTTACACCTAAAAAGCTAGCTATTATCCTATCAATAGCAACTATTTAAGGTGGAAAGACGTACTTTTTCCATGCCTCTCGGAGGAATTAGAAAAGTAGCGATAGCTTCATATACTAAGACTCTCCTACTGTACAGGTCGCTGGGGGGGGAGATATAAAAGTTAGCCCTGATCTGCTTATACCTAAATCTCGTCATATACTTCAATGGCAGATAGAGCTCTTACACGTCCCAAATCTGGTTCCCAAATTACATGCAATTCACCCCAAAGTATATTATAATCACAGGAAAGATATAAAGCTCTTATAGCGTAAAGGTACTCCAATTCTAATTTTGTTGTCTGCCGAGAGCGTACCAGTCCAAATTTTCCACTATCGTATTAAGGATTGTAGTAGTAAAGAAAAGAAAGAAGTAATTAATAGGTCTTTTAAAGTACGAAGGAAGGAGAAGTTTAAGCGGTCGCGGAGGGTTCCCCTCGAGCAGTTCAAAGTGTTCTGGCACCTTTGAGGCATCTAGGATATCTGTATGCAATTGAGCTAATTCCTTCGTATGTGGGCTATAAACTGGGAGAATATGCCTAGAGAGTATTCCAGTAAAAGCACTAATATTAATCCCTTTGTGCTCGCGCTTGAAGGAGTAATTAATACTAGGAGCTGGAGATGCTGCTAAATTCTCGCTGATTGCTCTCTCATTCTCAACCTCATATGCCTCCAATCTATGTACGAAGACCTCATTATTTTCTACCACAATACCATCCCTATCGCGATCGCTAGGAATATATTTGTCATCGTTGGTATCGTTTGCAGAATCAAGGAATAAATTGAGGGGGAGGGTATCGTCGTCGTTGCTCGATATATCTTTGATACCTTTGTCGTTAACAAAGGCTTTAAAATCATTGAATTCTGTGAAGGGTTCGGGGGAGGGCTCTTTGCGCTTGAGGCTCGCAATACGCTAGGATTGGCGTGTACCTTGGGTAGTAGCAGATTGAGATACTTGGGATTGAGAGGCATTAGCCTTTCGCCATCCTTGAGGTAGCATATTGGTGGTGGTGGAAAAAGAGGGGTGGAAAGCCTACCTTTAAGCTGACAGTTTAGCATAAACAACACCCAGGATTTCGATATTTCACATTGTCAATGTAATATTGGACCGAGAATAACTCAATTATTCATTCTTGGGCGTAGAAATGTATGGTGGATAAATAATTAAGTTATTAGGAGTGTTCAGCGCGTGAGGGATGGAAACCCGACGTTCTATACGCGCTCTCGCTAAACACGAAAAGCTCTTGGCGGGACAACTACAGGGGAGGAGATAAAAAGTATAAAAAGCTTTCTATATAAAACCTTTCTAGTAAAAATTAGAATAGTAGCTAAAAGATTATAGCGTCTAAGTAGTATTTTTATCTCTCTAATAGTTAAATTAAACTTAGAGCCTGTTTGGATTATATTATTTAAGGATATTATTTAATTTTGACTAAATAATACGCTTAATCTAAACACCTTCACTACTTCAATTTATTATTTAAATAATTAAATAATACACCATATAAATTAAAGTAGCATCTCTTGAGGTGCTACTTTAAGTTCAGCACACATCTTGCTATACACCCACCAAAACACTACTACAGACATGCCTCCACCACACCTACCCTACCCCCTTAATAAACAAGATAAGGATGAGGATGAATCCTAATATACAATATTACTTCTTCTAGCTCTTGTTGCCTCCCAAACTCTTCGTACAGCACGTCATTCACTCAGCATAAGTCGCCTCAAAGGACAGTACTATGTGAAGGAACTTCTCTCTTACAATAGTAACCCCCGGATTTATCGAGTATTGTGTATGAGTCTCTCTTCCTTCTATGATCTACGAGATTGGATCCTTGAGAATACTAAGGTCCGAGACTCAAAAACCCAGCAAGTTCACCTCGAAGAGAAACTTGTTATCTTCCTCTATTTAGTCAATAATAAGAGCTCAAATCACATGGTTCAAGAAACTTTTGGTCACTCAGGAGAGACGATTAGTAGAGTGTTTTATGAGATCCTAGATGCTCTTGTTCTTCTTTATAAAGAAGTTGTAAAGTTGCCTACAGAGGATTTACTACTTGGAAGCTAGATTATAGATAATCCAAAGTACTTACTTCCCTTACTTCAAGGATTGCCTAGGGGTACTTGATGGTACTCATGTACGAATACATGTACCAGATGAGGATAAACCAAGATACCAGAACTAAAAGAAGAAGCTTTCTTAAAACGTCCTTGCGGTTTGCAACTTTAATATAGTGTTTACCTTTATTCTTGCTGGCTAGGAGGGTTCAGCTCACGATGCCGCTGTTTTACATAGTGCAAAAGCTCTACATGGATTTACTACTCCTAAGGGGAAATATTAGCTAGGAGACGCAGGATACACTAATTCTAATAATATACTCTTGCCATACCAAGCTACAAGATACTATCTCAAGGAGCAAGCTTGTGCAAAACTCAAACCAAAGAACGCTAAGGAATTATTTAACTTACGCCACACAGCTTTGAGAAATGTCGTTGAACAGATTTTTGGTGTTTTACATAGGAAATACTATATACTTTGGGGCTTAGAGTTTCCAGTTACTACTCAAGTTCTCATAGTTATTGCTCTTACTGCCCTTTACAATTTTGTACGTTTGAGAGAAGGAATTAAGGCAGATATTCTACTTACGCAAGAGGTAGATAATCTAGAAGTTGAGGATGTAATTACTCTATCTACTATACTAGTTGATAGTAAACCCTCAAAGAAGATAGATAGATTAAGAGATGGAGATGAGATAGCTGAGAAGATGTGGGTAGATTACAAGGCATACTGTATAAAGTACAGTATCCTACTAGATTAGAGTACAAAACTATAAAGTTTCTAGCCACGTAAACTCTCTAACTCCCTCCTAAAGCTCAAGCTATCTATCTCTCTTCTCTCCTTCTGGCATTAAAATAAAACTCCTAGCCTTTGCCTTACTTTCCATAACCATAAAAGCGTTCGCTAATTGATCTGTGGTCAACTAATTCTGAAAGTCCCTTAAAAGTAAATTGCAAGCCTTTTCCTAGTATGACTTTGAAGCCTCAATTTCTCTTACTTCCCGTGCCTCCCAGGCCTCTCGCTGAGCCTTCAACTCCTCTGTGATTCCTACAAGTAGAGCATTTAGGTCAAACTTTAGTATAACAGTTGTATGGCTCTGCTTCTTTGGTAGGGGTTTTGTAGTATTATTGTCTTCTTTAGACTCAGAGGTCTCGCCATCTCCCTTCTCCTTTGTAGCTTTTGTACAAGGTAGAGGTTTAGTACTAGTAACGGCCTCTACTCCTGTAGCATATGCTCCTTCAAGAATTTCTCGTAACTTAGCGCAGTTCAGAAGTACATGGTATTTGTGCCAACTAATCTCAGAATAAGCTTAAAGAATTATTAGAATAAAAGAAAGAAGAAGAGATAAAATAAAGAGACTTACTTGCTCAAGAGTTTGCCAAATATTATCAGTTCCCTTATATAATTCCTTCTCCTCGCTCCATCCTATACCAGAAGTACTCTCTAAAACACTCCACGTCTTCCAATACTCCTTGATCTCTCCCTATTTATTACACACATGCCTAAGCTCTACTACAAGTCCTGGCTTTTGGCAGGTTTCTAAGACAGAGGCAATAATAGCATTCCATTCCTCAGGCTTCCAATTACCTACATTAGTGCCTTTTCCCTCTACAAATTGTATATGACCTTCAACAACAAGAGCCTTTTCCATTTCACTTGTCCATTGTATACGCGGCTTGGCTAGTGGCTTAGAGTTTAGAGCAGGCGTAGGAGTATCGAGTAGGAGAAGCTCAGGATCAATAGGTATATCGTCGGCAGAGGAGGTTGCAGTGGAAGCTTTGGCCTTATGTAGTTGTCTCTTTTGGGTTTTGTTTGGTGCGCATGCACGCTTACGCTTGGTACTTGTATTAGATTGTGTATTTGGTTGAGTTTGAGTGACTTCCTCAAGAGTAGGAAGGTCCTCAGACGCCGATTCCGATACAGGAGGTCCTGCGGTGGGTGGTGGAGTAGCTATAGTGGTGGTGGGTGTTGAGAGTAAATTAGTGTAGTGGAAGATAAGCGCTTAAATATATTATTAAAGGGGGGTGAATTAAGAAGGGTTGCGGGGGTCTCTCACGGAAAGGATTAATATTAACCCTTGAATTTTTTAAATAATAATTTATATAATAACTTAATCCAAACACCTACACTACTTTTGAGAATTATTTAGAATTTAAATAATATCCTTAAATAATACCTAAATAATACGCTAAATAATACGAATTAAATAATACAATCCAAACAGGCTCTTATAAAACAAATAAGAAAATAATAAAATAGATTAGTTCTTTACTATAAAGCTTTTTAGGTGTAAGGGGTAAATCCCCTGAGTATGGCTTAGGCTGATTCCTTCGCTAAAAGGGCATGCCTTTATTGCATTTCTACACTTATTGCATTCCTACACTTATTGCATTCCTGCACTTATTACATTTTGTTCCCTGGAAATTCCAAGTATTCTTGCTAGGCTATATATAGTCGTGAGAGCGACTTTTTGTACTTAGTTCTTCATGCACTTCTTAACAACTTAATATTGAACCATACCTTTGAGTTATTCGAGGTCTGGCCTCTCACATTAAGTAAGGGTAATTCCTTAATAGCTTCCTAGTACTTTAAACATTTCTGTCTAATAAATCTAGGGCGAAATCTCTTTTTAGTAGTATACGTTCTTTTCTTTAACTCTAGGGGGATATATATATAATTCTCTCTCTTTAAAACCTCTACTAAATAGTACGGCACGAACCCAACTCAAATGCTACCCAACCCTTAATACACTACAAACCTAGCCTCCCGGTTCGCTACCTAAGATCCAAACTCAAACTCCCCGACCAGGCCTCTTAAGATAACTTATCAGTACCCCAGTATCCTCCCCTCGTTAACCGAGCCACCTACTCCACACCCTTTTACACCCAAAGATAAGAAAGCCTAATTCACACACCAGCCCTCTGTAATCCTCCGTAATTATATCATATTTCTAGCTCCCTAGTCTAGTCCATCTTTGCTCGCATGCTCACAGACACGGGAGGGAGGGGGGAGCGAGGTGGGTTCATCTGCATGTCATTTACGGAGTAATAATAGCGTTGCCTTGCTTCCAAAGTTAGTTTTCGGGTGGTGATCTGGGGCGGGGAAGTTGATGTGATGGGCTGATGGGAATTGTAAATTCGATGTCAAGGGCGGAGCAATAAATTTTTTTTTTTTGGGAATTTTATTGCAAGGTCGGATGGAGTCAGAGGGTTTGACGATATAGAAGTGAGTTAGAGGTGGGTAGATAGATAGTATGCCACGTTTATCTAGGTACCTTTCCGCGGCTTTGGGAACCTAAGAGGTCATATTGGCTGTTGACTGTGATGTACTGTGAGTTTAGGTATATGTATATCTGATGTTCGTAATCATTATGAACATGCCAAGTACGAGGCTTGTGATTGGCAATGTAGTTCATGCACAGGTATCTTAAGGTACTAGATCATTGGACATAAACTTGGAGTTCGATAGGCGAGAGAGCGAATGGTAGCACTTGGAATGTTTGGTGAGCGATAAGAGATAAGCGCCATGGACTGGAATGCGGAGCTGAGAAGTGAGAAAAGAACTTCTATAATCAATAGCGAGATATGTTTGAATAGATTCTTGTTGTACAGTAAAAAAAGAAATAGAAGAGATAAATCTGTTTATATAAATAGCACTCGTGCACAGATCACGATAGTTTAAAAAAGCAGGTAGGTTCTGATCCTTTTTTCCCAAGAACCCACCGGATATCGCTCCCACACACCAACACACCAACTCCTTGCGCAAAAAAGTTTCCAATCCATTATATCAAATCCAAAAAAATCCATCCAAAATTCGAGCCAAAAAGTATTTCCTTACCGAGCTCCATTAGGAAGCTCTGCTTTCTCCTTGATCTCGTTCTCGGCAGCGATACCGTGTCGATCTCCACCAATTCCAGTGTGAGCGGATGACTCTGGTTCTGGGGAGTGCCCGTTGAGCATTTCACTGTGCTGTTGGATACCATGACGATCTCTTGGGTTGACGTTGCTCTCAGTTCGCTCAGGCTCGTCCTTGGCTGGGGTCCAGGCAAGGTAGTCTCTTCGGACCTCAACGTAATCGTAGGCGAATTCTCCGAGTTGGTCGTCATCCATACCGAGAAGCTCGGCCTCTTCAGAAGCACGGAGGTGAAGACCTGGGATGAAGTTGATGGCATATGCGAGGACGGCGGATACAACGAAGGAGTATGAGATGCACGCAACGATATAGGCGACTTGAATATAAAGTTGCTTGTAGTTGTGGTTCAACCAGCCTCCGTTGATACCATTGTTGACACCATCGAGTCCGATAATGTAATCGGCTGCGAAAAGAGCGTTGAAAACAAGACCGACTACACCGGCGATTCCGTGCTCAGCGAGGACATCCATACTATCGTCAATACGGATCCAGAACTTGACTGTGAATTTTTAGTTGAATTGTCAATTATAATGGATGAACACTTTGCTTACTCTTAGTGGAAAAATTGCAAATAACACCAGCAGCAACTCCGAGGATAATTGATGCCCAAGGAGGAATGAAACCAGAAGCTGGAGTGGCAGCTACAAGTCCGGAAATGGCACCTGAACACCATCCGACCATGGACCATTTCCTCGCAAGACGGTAATCGAGTAGACACCAAGTGATGGCACCGAACATGGCAGTCAAGCACTATTGGGAGTTAGTCCTTGATGTTGCAAAAGCTGACTTGGGCGGTACTTACCGAGTTCCAGCAGGCCATGACAGCACGGAGGTTAGCTCCGAAAGCAGATCCTCCGTTGAATCCCAACCATCCAAACCAAAGCAAAATGGTACCGAGCGTAATGAGGGAAACGTTGTGTGGTCTGAAGTTCAACATCATCTTCTCTTGACGTCTTCCGAGAACCATTGAGTATGCGAGAGCGGAGCAACCAGAGACGATCTCGACGGGTCCACCTCCAGCATAGTCCAAAACACCGTATTTGAATGCCCATCCATTGACGTTCCACACCCAGCATGCGACTGGGCAGTAAACCAAAGTGGCCCAGAAGAATGTAAAAACCATGGCAGGGACCAGACGACCTCGCTCAGCGACGGCACCCATAACAATTGCAGCGGTGACAGCAGCGAATTGCATCTGTATATAGAATTAGCAGTATTTTCAAAGGTTCCCAATTTTATGAGGCTTACCTGGTAAAAAGAATATAAAAGTTCCGGAATGAGTGGGGATCCTGGGGAAGGAGTTCCCAATGTGCCCTTCAACCCGAAGTGCTTAAGATTTCCAATATATCCATTTGTTGCTGAAGAGCTGAATGCGAGAGAATAACCCCAAAAGTACCATTGGAAAGTCATTATGGAAAATGAGCCCATACACGCCCAGATCATGGACAGAGCAGACTTGCGTCGTGCGAGGCCTGAGTATAGGAAACCCAGGCCCGGCACCATAATCAAGACCATACATGCTGAAATCAGAATGTAAGCCTGATCACCAGAGGAAAACCATTGGTTCAAATTCTCAGTAGCTATAATTCAATTGCGAGTCAGTTTTGTTGCGTCTAGTTGATTGGATGATTCGCAAAATCATGTGCATAAGGAGATTGGGAAATGCCCGTACCTGAGTCTCCACCATTTACTCCTGTCCCATTGTATTCTGTTGGCGCTCCTGTCCACGAGTAACTTGGGGCGTACGACATCGTGAAAGTGTTTTCCCCGGTTCAATTGAGAACCTCGTTCCAAATGGGCAACGGGAATGTAGATAAGGATGCCGAGGTCGGCAAGTCAAAGCTCGTCGTTGTAATGACGTCGTGAAACGATAACTTGGAGTTGGACAAGGAGTACAATATCGGGTTGTGAATTGTACAGGGTGTCGAAGAAAACGATTCGAGGGGGGTCGGGTTGAGATAAAGGGAAGACTATCGACGGGAGTCTTTGTCTAGCTAGCTTTTCGATTACTGCTGGGAGATAGCAAAGTTAGTTGCAACTAGTCGATACGCAGACCACAATGCGTTCAAGAATGATAGCTAGGCCAACGAGACGAAAGTTGGGGATCGATATCTCTTTAGTACTCGTGCAGATCAGCCAGTGCCTGGGCAAATACCCACCCAGCTAGGTAGTGAGTAACCAAGCCGGCGTGGTGGCGTGGAGGTCCTGATCCACCAACCCACGCAGAGCCAAGAAGCCCCGGGATGAACTGACCCAGAAGCTCCAGTTTTGAATGTTCAGAAGCAGATGCATTTCCATCTTTGCCAGGATGAGAAAAAGCAGCATGCATGGCGTGTGGTTTTTTCTTAGCTTCCCCTCCATTGACAGCTGCAGCACTTCTTCCGGTGCATCGGGGACCACAGGGAACGGCGTACGGAGCAAGGCTACGAGGACGCCTTGGGTATGTGGCCTTGCGACCTGCTTCTCCCTGTATATTTGTTCATCTGGGCAGATCTGCGACTGCTTTTGCATTCGCGGTACGCCCGGTTGGGTACCAAACTTCCTTGCTACCGCGCTGTCGACGTGGGATCAAATCAGGAAGAAACGCTGGTGAGCAGCCTCATTCGCTGCTTTTGGAAAGCCTCTCAAACTCCGGCTTCAGAAAAGGATCTAGAAGAATTGGAAACAATGCCTTCCATAGGGCGGGTATTTTAATTCGAACCAGAATCATTTTAATCCTCTACATGGCAGGACCCGGCAGACAAGAACCTGCTGAGGGATCAAGAGACCTGGCATCGTTCGATTTGCTTGATATGGCTGGATATGGCTGATATCGATATCAGTGGAGTGAGTTTTGTCCGCCGTGACACAAATGCTGAGGTCTGGAGAAACGCTGCTATTGGCCACTCGACAAAAGCTTGGACCTAGATATAAAAATACACCATAAATATGTCAAGTAAATTTGACAAGCGATGCAACCGACATCGCCGCCCTCTCCTGTTTTGACCGAAGTCGGCAAACACAATAAATTCACTTAGGGACTGGTGTAAACGTTGTTGCAGCTCTGCACGGTGAAGTACATCTTCCAAAAATCTACCCTAAGCTAGCTACAGCTAGGGTCCTGGAAGAAACCGGAGAAAAACTCTTCTCTCCAGCACAAATTTCCCCCATTCTCCAAACTCGATGCATGCCATACATATTCCCCCATTGCAAGGGCGGCGGCAAGGCTGCGGCTGGACTCGGTGGGGGAACATTGATGCATCACCAGATTTCAAGCTCGGAGAGTGCGTTCAGGGGTCTCAATTTCCGCCCATCAGGTAATTCTTTTTTCTTTAGAATGTGGGGTGCATGTCAGCCTGCGAGGCATGCAAGATGTCTGAGGAGGTGAGATTTGTTTCATGCTGGCATAACTCCCTATCAAAGACACAATGCAAAGATTTTTCTTGAGACATATCGAATGGTGGTGAGTGCCACGCTCGCGGAGGGGTTTGAAGGTTCAAATCGACTATCAGCCAGGAAAGAATAGTTTGTCAATCACGAGCTAAAGTCAAAAAGTCGTGCTCGTGCTGAAGCTGGCAAGCTGCACTGAAAGCATAGCCTTGCCGACATCGCCGGCAGCATTTCGAGGGGCACTCTATCGCCAAACACCCATTACAAAGTACCGCTGTGTATGCCGTACTTGACAACTCCAGACCCTGATCCTTCCAACCTTCCCGGCGTTCAATATCTCATGCTCCTGCTCCCAGGAGAAAGGAATGTGGCTGTTCCACTTGAAATGCTGACCGTATTCAGGTACCAGTACAACGTAATTCGGTGCTGAGGTATTTGTTATCGAGCCCTCGTACAACCCAAACCCCTTGATTATGTTGCTCTCATGGGTTAACGAAATTTTCCAGCCGCATCTCATGGTGGAAGATGAAAAATGATGTCAGGCGTGTGCAGTGAAAATGAAAAATACTTTCACTTCAACTCAATCTCACGACAACCAGCGCTGCGAGAGGTCAGAGATAAGAGTCGCAAACCGCTTGATTTGGCATGGGCCAGATTCCAAATCGAGAATAGTCTTATCAGTCGTCGAAAACAACCAATGGGAAAGACCGATTGATTTCCAATGCTTCTGACAAAATCTCTCGGCACTCCAGGCTGTGGATGCTGCCAAGTATGCAAGGTTCAAGCCTCTTCTCGCTCCATCCAAACTTCAAACGAGTGGGATCACGGGAGGCTCGCGAAAGGATAACAAAAGCGGCAGTAAATACTTCAGGTTAGTACTTGGGTTGTTGTTCCAGATTTCTAGGGAAATCCAAGTAAATTGTTTTAAACACTCACCACAATTTAAAAAATTAACCTAACTTTAGAACAACCGAAGACATAATGTCGCTTTTATTGTCCAACCGAGGGAGACTCTTTCCGAGCTGCCCGAGCCTCCGAGTCGATCGGACCCGGGCCGTACTTTCGGCGCATTCATTTGTTTGCCAACATGGACTGCAAAAACTTGAATCGCGTCATGTTAATGTGCACAACAAGCCTTCCTCCTTGAGATTGAGATGCTTCACAACACCACCTCCCCTCAGAGGCGGCTATCTCATAAGCACACAAGTCACGCAATAATACTGGGTTCTCCTTGTTCTCAAGACTAACCTAGCACAACTACGCGCTGGTCACATGAAAAACTGCCACAAGACAGAAAGAAGCACAACTGCCACCACAAGCCACTAGGATCACGGAGCAGTTCTGCTTCACCAACCGAAGCCAGCGAATTCAAGAGAAAATAAACCAGGGTCGTCTGCATCAGCCCTTATCTTCAATATCCAAATTCCAAATCCAAAGGCCAATGAGGCTGGCACCTGACCAACAGCAAAGGGGACAACCTGAAGAAAAACAATACCGACTAGACGGCCTCTCCGCTCACTGAAATAGCTTTTCATTAGAGTATCAGCTACCTCGTCATCCAATAATGTCTTGGCCCATGAGAACTTGAGATTGATAAAAGAAAAAGAGACAACTCGGGCATTGGTAGAGACATCTAATTCCATCCAACCTTGCTGGATAGGGATAACCCTCGCAAAATCAAATATTCATAACAAATTTTTTTTGACAAGCCCCCTGTCTATTATTTTGGTGTTATTCCTGCAAAAGACCAAAATTATAGACATTGGTAGGTGCCAACTGATCCAGGCGACGAGACCTTTCGTGAACCCCCAAAAGGTCTTGGGAATATCACGTCCATATCAGGAACAAATTCCTACCTTCAACCACCTGGAAACTTGTTGAAGGCTTAAGAGGGACTTGGTCGACGGAACGCGCCTTGCGAAGCTTGTTGTCGCGTCATAGCAAAAGTATTGCAAAGGCTTCTTGTCCCTTTCTTAGGGATGTTCGATACCAAAACTATTGAGGAATGCACAAGAAAAACCAAGGCAACTTTATGCCGCGGACGAGAAATCAACGCGTTGCGATTGGAAATTTGTTGTTGAAGAAGAAAAAGAAAAGGACGGAGGAGTCGCGTGGTCGAGGCTTCATCCGCAAGGCATCGAGTTGCCTCGAGTAGCCTCGTCCCTGCGATCGTCACAGCCTCACTCGAGCCTCGGGATCTAAGAATCTTAATTCTTGCACGCTGGTTTCTAAATCCAGAAGGCAACAGTAACGAGTGCTCTTGGGGTCCGTTTGGCCCTTCATATTACTGACTCTCTGAAATATATTCTCTTTGTGGTCAGGAAGGCTTTGAGCTCAGCTACTTGTGCGTCCTCTGGGGGAAAAGCGCGGAAGCATACGGGTATTAGCCGAAAAACAAAGTTGCCCCTTAAATAACCGAATCTGTTCAACAAAAAAGGGATCATGGACCACCAACATGGAAGACAACACGAGGTGGGTGAGTTGGTACGAGAGGGAGAGGAAGAGTAAGTAAAATCGCCTGGTGTTTTCTATGTAGATTTTCAAAAGGGCGGCACTAAAGCGTCGTCTGGATGCACAGACCTGTCCCTTTCACTCCCCTGTTGCTGTCCCAAAACAACCCAAAACAACTCAAAACAGCCCGCAACTCGCACCCTCTTACTGCGCGACCCATTACATACTCTCTGAGTACATTTGCTCACTCAAATTTGCTTAGAACCATGGATCCCAAACGCAATTTCAAGCAGGTGGATATTAGAGGCTTCCACCGTCAAGCATCGCAAGAGCGCGTAAGGCAACACTCCCCCACTCAAGGGTAAAGTAAGACTGACGACCTGCAGTTCCCCTCCAGAGATGGAGTTCCACCACCAGATATGCCCGAGGTTGCCGAATGGAGGAATAACTTGTGTGCGCTCTCGCAAAGATTCAATGTAAGTGCCGTTTGAGATCTGTCAAGGTAATGCTGACTGGTCTCCAAAGCTATTTTTCGTGGTTTGTGGAGACGAAATTCATATCACCATCCCAAAGAACGTCGAGCATAAACTTCCAGGCAAACCTGATTTAGTAATCTCGATCCCAGCGACCCTTCAATCATTTGGTGTTGAGGGCATCATTGATTTCAACAACGGACACCATGCCAACCATATTATCTGCGGTAATTTAGGCAAGGAAGAAATCATCCTCCTGTCTTGTGATGATGGAGACGTCGTCGCGTTTTATACCTTGTCCATTTGGAATAAAATCAAAGCATTGGAGCCGAAGCTTGGAGAAGGCTCTTCCCTTGATATTAAGCCGTGAGTTCTAAGTTCATTCTGCCCACGAATCACGCTAATTTGGACAGATTGTTTCATGAGAACGTGGGAATAAGTGCATGGGGCCTGGCCATCCACCAAAATTCTCGACTCATTGCAGTCTCTACGAACCTTCGGCAAGTCCACCTATTTGGCTTCGCCATAAAACATAGACCCAGACCAGCTAGGCCACAATCAATCGATTTACAGTCACTAGTTTCCCGTGAGGTCTATGAAGAACTGGATGTATCGCCCTTGTCGGCTGACGATCATCGGTACAATGGATATACATTTACATACCAAATGGGCATTGGAGCGCATAACGTTCCGAGCATTGCGTTTGTCAGCAATGCTACTGGTGATGCAGAACTAATTCTTGCGTCGGATGTTCTTGGGAATTTGGTAAGGCTCCAAGCAATATATCTTCTCTTTCCAGAAATGGTTCTAATTATCTTTTAGTGGAAGGCCAAGCTGTGGGGCACGAGCGTGAATGACCGCGCGGAGCTTTTCTCCCAGGGTACCATGCCTAGAGAATCGTTAGTCTCTCGTTCTTTTGCTGAGATATAGTAGGGAATTTTGCTGATTTCGTAGGGGATGGTGTGTCTTAGTATTGCCTCCGGATAGCTTTAAGCTCGCACCAAGCGCACCAGAAGCTCTTGGGCTCGACAATCTCATCAGCGCGGTACAATTTCGAAGCCCTCAAGTTGACAACAGACCTGGAACATACATGGATATCAGGGATAGCGTCTTGGAGATAATCGATCAGACAACCCAAATTCGTCTCAACATCCCTAGGATGTATAAGCTCGAAAAGGAACCAGCAGACGGGGATTCCGACTCGGACGAAGAGGTTGTTCTAGACACACCAGCAGAGTCTTCGCGCAGCCAACAAACTGCCCCCTTTGCCCATCGAGTTTCAATCAACCTCACCCTAGACCAACTCATCAATTCTTCCGTTGTTGACCCCGGAACTTGGGCCAGAGCCAGGGCCGAACAAGAGAGATCACTAAACCACGAGGTCTTCCGTCAACTAGTAAATACCATACCCTCTAGAACTCAAACCCGAGAGGACTGGAGAAGAATTGGAAGCCGCGCTCGAATGAATGTGAATAACCAACACGCCAACGCCCCAATTCCAGTCGAATCCACGCCGGAAGCCCTACAGGCATCAGAATTCCACCTCCCGTCTTGCGCAACAATCTTCCGCACCTTTGGAGCTACGATTGAGCTTATTCCTCCAACTCGCGGCATTCCTAGGACGATTTGTACACATCTCATTCGTCACTCTCTTCGTCGTCTCCCAGAATTCCTCGAACAATCGAATAGATTGAATATGTGCGCTCATATTGCACCTCTACACCTCGTCATCGTTGCCTCTCAAGCTGGCGATGCCGCCATAATCTCCTTGACTCGCATGGAGAGTGGTTTTTCGGGTTTGGGACCAGTTGTAGGTTTCAGGATTGAGCATCTGATTCCTTTCATTAAGCATCAGGTAGCTGCGAATGATAGGAAAGCTTTGTTGGGGGTTGCTGCTAGTAGGGTGCTTGGTGCGGGTGGAGTGCGGGTCGGAGGGGAGCCTGGGGGTGAGAGGTGGAGGATTTTGATGTATTACTCTGACCATATGGTCTTGAGTTATGAGGTTTGGAGGGGCGGAAATGGGGATGTGATGATTATTTAAGGGAAATGGGGTGGAAATGGGTGAATTTTTGTGAGTTTGATACCCTGGGTGGGCATTTTTTACATGAAATGAGTCGATGATTTTTCTGAACATGAATTATGATTGTGATAACTGATGAAATCCCGCTTAACAATGCATAGAAGATAATGTAAATTATAATTCATGTAAGTTCATTTCCGTCTTTTCATTTTGTAAAATACTTTAGAAAAATTGAATTTAATGTAGAATGACCAGAATATAGTAAAATATGACTAGGAACCTTAATAGTTAAATAGTTGTGTAAGAGCAATTGTCAAATAAAATTACTTTAAATGATTACAACAATGGAATTACTTCAATGAGTCTTCATACTATACTTGAATTTTAGCTTAAAGTAACAAAGTTGAATTCTTGTAAGTTCGTTTATTTAAGGAATACTCAAATCATGCTTCATTTACTGAATGAAAATACACTACTTGAGTTATAGTATTCGGAGGATTAGAAACGGAAGCAATTTATATCAGTTGTTGAGATACCCTTCTCTAGATGTCTTTGTTTAATTGGCGATACACTTGGCTGTTTTGCATTCGTGGCAAGGGCGCGGTATTAAGCGTGCTGTAATGCGCTGTAGAAAGACATCGCTGCCCTGAACGCATAGCGGTAAGCGAGCCTGTAGGAGAAGATCTTGGAGTTAAACTATAGGGAAGTCCACTCTAGATTGCACCTTTAGGGTACTGTTACAGGATTCTCCATGCAGCCAATCATCATATTTGGGGGCCAAAAAGCACGTCGCAAGTGACCCACGAAATCAAGTACAGAGTAGTAAACTACAAGAAATTTTGTTGGCGAGTAACCCAACGATTATCGGTAAGCCAAGCACCATCTTTGGGGGCCAAAATAGGTTGCGAGTAAGCTATCAAATCATCGAGTAAGCCATTGTTCAACGGGTAAGCTATAATAATATTTGGGGGCCAAAATTAGGTTACAAGTAAACTGTAGATTGTCCAGTAAGCTAGCTAATGCCCCAGACCATGTGGACGTAGTTGTGGCTTGACACGATACAACCGCCTCAATTCAGGGGATACGGAGGACGTGAACGTGGCGTGGTCAGAAATATACAGGGCACTACGCTATAATGCCCCTTAATGATGCCCTAAACTGTCAACTGGGCGCAAATTAGCTCTCCTACAGGCTCGCTTGCTCCTATGGCTCGAGGGTACTTACGCCTTTTTACAGGGAAGTGGCGAATCAGAAGCCTTCAGGGAAGTTCGCAGCGCATCACAGCGCATCACAATGCACTGTCCTGTTCCATACGAGTATGCTAAACAATGATTGTATTTCTTTGGGATAATAAAAGCGAAGGACGCAATTAGGTGGCGATTTTTGTTTGCCATGGATTTTGTAAGTGTGCTGCTGCTGTCGAAACCTCTCGTACTGTTGTTTTTGTATTGCAGAAAAGCTTCTAGAAGATGGTCTCCAAGTTACTTCTTAAGTTAAGAAATCCCGCTCAACTGGTGTTGATCGCTTCCATTAGCTCCTCGATTTTCCCTTGATGAGTCGCTTTTCCATGTTTAATTGCTGGCAGCGAGAAGAGAGATTGCCAAAGAAATTCAAAAATATTCATGAAGCACCGCGATTAGGGAATTGATGGATTTGAGGGGGAATAGCCTTGAGCTTGCTTAACAATTCTAATACATTGTACACTTCAACAAGACACATCCTTACAGAAATTGTGGCCTCTTCTGATGGTGTGGTGATTTTTACATATTAAGTTTTCTCTATCAAACACTTATATACTGCATCAGAAAAGGACTCAGTACACAATCTGCACTATTTCTAACCAACTAACCCCCCTAGGAGTTTTTGCATTGTAAAAATACCGTACGAGAAAACCAAGAGTTCTAGTAGAGAAACAAATTCAGAAGTTGCAAGGAAATGTATGTATATAAACTATGGACACATCTAGAGATACTGTAAAAGGAAAGAGAATGTTTCGGGATAATCATCAAGGGAGAGTGGCATTCCTAGGTATACCAACCATTTCCTTGAGTTCCTCGTTCTGCGGTGGAAATACGAGAAGGCTATGGAAAAATAGAACACTGGACATTCGGAAGAAGGCATGAGTCGGAAGCTCTGGATCTCTCGTAGGTTTTTACTGGGAGAAGAATTGGGATGTCTCATGATCTTTATATCTGCACCTTTAGAGATTCTTCATTTAAAATCGATCTTGAGTAGTGAATTCAATTCTCAAACACAAGATATTTAGAAATTTGAAGACCTTGATAGCAGGTACTTCGCCGCCTTCTACCCTCTAATACCAACCATCATACCAATATACATTTCGTCCTATCAAGGGAAAAGAACTCGACGAGAAAATCAAACCCAAGGGGCCGCGAACTACTGGATATATATAGAGACCAAGAACAACAAGAATTTGGAAAATACAACCAAATTGATTCCACCTCTTCCCATGGTCACAAGGTGTGCTGTACGAGTGTCAAAATACATTTATTGTGTAGAGATTCATAAACATATGAATGGTAGTATGAAAGCGCGTTTTGACAATAATAGAGGAATATCTAGTGTCGATTATATACGGGATTTATCCCTACCTACGAGATTTTGAGAGTCTGCTAGGCCTCGAAAGGAAGGAAGTCAAGAAGCATCGGAACTCCTCTGGTCTTCTGGGAATCGCTTCTTGACTAGAAGATTTTGGACACACTCGATGGCCAGGGGAGACGTCATCTGTAAACACTATTTAGCCAAGTTAGGATGCACAAAGAGGAAATATAAAAAATTGAAGGCTAGGTGCTGTGATAGAGTTAGCATACAAAGTTAAGCTCGGTAAACCTCAATTTGAGAAGTCACAATCAAAATCCACCACGGGAAATCTCGCCAGCAGGTCGATTTTGACACCTCGTGGCTCTAAAAACACTCATATACCAATCTCTTCACAATTTAGCCTTCTCCCCCCCCTTTGCAGCCTCATCCCTCAAAACCCTCTTCAAAATCTTCCCACTAGCATTCTTAGGAATCCCCTCCACAAACCTCACACCCCCAGTCAACCTCTTAAACTTGGCCAATCTTGTCGCACACCACTCCACCACCTCTTCTTCCTTTAGATCGTTCTTCCCAGGTCTTCTCACAACATAAGCTCTCGGACATTCTGTTGCATAGTGAGTCCATGAGCAACCAAACAACAAGCCAGCCATCCCCTCAAATCTCCAATCAACCCAACAAGACCAAAAGAAAAAAGAAAAGAAAATCTACTCACCATCACCCCCAACTTTAACCCCAATAACAGCAGCGTCCACAATCCCCGGATGACCAAGCAACACGCTCTCAATCTCCGGTGGGGCAACCTGGAAACCCCTGACTTTAATGAGTTCCTTTTTTCGATCGACGATGTACCATTTTTTAGTTTTTGCGGAACAGTAGACGATGTCGCCTGTTTTTATGAAGTTTTCTGAGTCGAAACATTGGGAGGTTGCGGTGGGGTTTTGGAAGTAGGACTTTATTACTGTTGGGCCGCGGATGCATACTGTGATGGGATGCTGGTTAAACAGGGGAAGAGTGGATGGGGGGGGGAGAGAGGGTGACTTACGTTCTCCTGTGGTGTCGTAGGTTTTTATTTCATTTCCGTTATCGTCGATGAGTCTGTGATACTGGTTAATTTGAAAAACGGAAGAATGGAGAAGTGGCTTACTTTGCTTCACAATTTGGTATTATACGACCGATACTTCCCGTATCATCATTTTCGGGGTAGTAGAACATGGCAGCAACACAACTCAACTCGGTCATTCCCCATACCCTAAACGATCACAAAATTAGTGCTTCCTCAACCCATAGTTACCGTAATTCAGCACAGGTTGAAAAGACCACTTACTGCAAAACGAAACACCCATCTTGCAACACCTTCTTCAACGCCAACTGAGACTCCTTACTCAAAGGCGCAGCCCCAACCATAACATTCCTCACACTCTTAAGAGAATACTTCTTCGCAACCGGACTCATAATAATCCCAATTGCAATTGGAGGAACAAGAGTCCATTCAGTGATCCTGAATCTTTCAGTTGCCCCGAGAAATTCTTCCAAATCGAATCGTCGCATGATGACTGCTGGAGTTCCGGCTTTGAGGACACTAGTATGTGCCACTTTTGAGAATGAGAAAGATTGTTTTATTGAGAAGGAGTGATGAAAGGGGACATACCTGGCACACAAGCGGCATGGAACATTGGGAGACAGACTAAACGTATTTGCTACTGTCATCAGTTCCTTGTCACAGTGAACAATATCGGGGAGGAGAAACACACCTTCCAAGGCTTCGGGTTGATTTCCTGCGTAAGCGTATGCTCAGCAACGAAATTTAAATGACTCAAATTAGCCGCCTTCGGTAATCCCGTCGTCCCAGAACCTGAAAAATATCAGCATAGAAGTCCTCATCAAGAGAAAACCCCTCAGCTCTTAGAAAGCACAATTCTCCAAAAACTCGACTTCAAAACCCTCCAACATTGGAAGAAAAGGAAACATACTAAACAACCTAGCAGCAGTAGTATCCCTAGACAACCCCTCATCATCAAACCTCTCCCACTCCTTCTCCCCAAACTCCAGAAGTGCCTTCCAAGATCTAAATCCCTTTGGTAATTCCTGTCCAAGAACATCAAAGATCCAAATTCTCTCCTCTAAAATCTTACATTCCATGCTAGCCTCAAGGATATTAGGAAGCATCTCCGGCTCCGTGATGATGAATTTCGCGGTGGCGGTTTTGATATGGTGTGTTAGTTCAAAGGGTGTGTATGAAGGGTTGGTGCCCGAGAAAATACCACCCGCTGCTATGATTCCGAGGAAGAGGATTGGGTAGTAGATCTTTTTTAGGTGTTGGTAAGGTTTGGGGAAGAATGGTGGGGGGGGGGGTATAGTGGGATAAGGAGGGGGCGAACATCATTGAATGAATGGATACAAACACAATCTCCCTTCTGAAGACCAGCTGCTTGGAAACCTGCCACTAGTTTTTTGACGAGGACTCGTGCTTGGTTTAGGGAGATGGAATTTGCGGGATTTTTAGCATCGATGTACATCTAACATAGTTCAGCATTGAAATAAAAATATTGTTGTTGGTGAGTTCGTGTTGTACGTACAGGTTCATCTTGATCATAAGTCGCAATCTCGAATATCCAGGACGGAATGTCCTTATTTGGAATGGGTACCTTTTCTGTGAGTGGAAAGAAGACCATGGCCGCGATTTTTGAGTCTTGTTAGATCAACTTAGAAGTCGGATGTAAGTTTGAAAAGACAGTGTTGGGAAATATGTTGGTTTGGTATTCTGGATTCGGCTAACAGCTCGGCCTAGGTTGCTGCAGTACTGTACTGTGAATGCGGGGTTACAAGTCAAGCTGTAGGGCTGTTCTGTCCTAGCGTGTCCAATCAAGCACCCTGATTCGTCAAAATCAAACGCTCCTTGCTTTGTAGCCAATGAACAGTTTCCATTCGTCTTCCCTGCACAAGGAAGTACGTACCGCGTAAGACCGAGAACGGGGAATCGCGAGGAAACAAGGTTTCTGTTGGATTCAAGCATTTGACAGGCGTAGTCTTCTAGAAACGAATAACTCCATTAGTATCTTACTGCAGCGGAAAGAAACAAGCTACGGCTCAATGGTTCCGAGTTGACCAGTGATAGAATGCTTGCGTAAGGAGTTCGAAATGATACGTGGATTTAGGAGTTGACGAGATCTGTGAAAGGATACAACGGCTTGAATGGGAATATGCATGCTAGTACTAATACCCTTATCATCCGAGTACCTGAGTAACGATTCCTCGACCGAAAGAACATTGTGATAACTCTCTCGCTGTACTCTCAACCATCGATGCCCCAAGATGATCTAAACAATTAGAAATAACACTCTCACTCCTAACTTCGCGATCAAAATGCAAGATAACAATGTCCTCCAGAGTATTCTCTCCAATAAGCCATCTCTCATCCCCACAAATCTTGCCCTTCCCGAGTAACTGTTGCCAGAGATCGTCTCTCAGAGATATCTCGTAACCAGGGCCGATCATTTTAATCTTAGGTTTGATGTTGATAGATATTGTTTCGAGCATGAAGCAATGTCTTGCGCTGAAGACCACGCCTGCGTTTGCGTCCATTGCTTCAGTAATGGTTAGGTATGGGAATTCCTTTGCCTGTGTTAGCTTTTCCCAATGGCAAAGTAATTAAATTCTTACCTCATGCCTCCAGCATGGTGCCGTCCGAGGGCTTCTATCATCCGAATCACGTTCACAGAAAGACAAATTTACATCGCCATCGGCCCCGCATTCATCCTCCCAATGCGGGCCAGACCCAAATGGTATTCCAGTGCTTTTCACCTTGTGAAGTCTTGGATGTATATTACTAGATTGCGCTCCAACAAGCCATCTGTGATCCTCGGAGATAACATACACATTACTTTCATCCAATTCCAGTCCTCGTAAAGTCGGACTTGCGCGTTGTCTGATTCCATAGAATCCCAGATCCGCAAAGGTAAATCGACGAATGACGTTGGGCCCCTCACCCTCCTCTGTCGGTTTACGATTGCCGGTTGGATCGGTACTTGGACGGTAAGCTGACGGTTTTGTGATGTCCCAGATTGCCAAAACTTCGATGGGGTCATCTTCTCCCCAGGCGCTCCGGTTGGGTTGCCATATGTATATTGCGTAGTGGTTCTTGTTGTGGGTACTGTAAAAACGATCTCTTGAGTTTAATGGGAATCCCAGGAAGTGGATTTTCCATTCATTCCTAGTCATGATCAGTTTGAGCGACATGAAAGTAGAGCAATGTAAGAATGAACCTGAAGATAGCTTGGTATTTCCCACTGCTTGAATCCAAGGATATGTCATAAGAAGTCGTGAAATGCCGATGTACCTTTTCATACTCATTGAGTTGATGATAAGAATCCGGCTCACACCATTCAACAACAAGAGTCTTCTCCTTCAGTCTAATCCTCCTGACAATTTTGTTCTTCGAGTCAATGTCAATCTCGTTCATTATTCTTCTATTCAGGCCATAGACAGCATAACTCTTCAATTCAGCCGACGGAAATACCAGAAGTCCGTCATCGTAGGTCCATAGTGTATCCGGGTAATGAAACAGAGCTGTCTTTTCTTCAAATTGTAGATGTCGCCGCCACGGAACCACGGGGTAAGAACGAGACCACGAAGGAACTAAAAATGATTTTCCCAACCCGGTTCGCTCAATGCCTCGTGGCCGACCAGATTGCAAATGGTGATATCGTCTGGCTACCCTCGAGAACTCCTCGGACCAATTCTCACATGCTCTCCAGTCTCCGACGTTGCGCAACTCCTTGACTCTTGGGTAGTGTTGCAGCAAAAAGTGGTGATTGAGCTCATTTTCCGTGAAAGCCTCGTGGAATTGCTTGTTGACGCGACGATTGGCAATCAGATCCTTTGGAGACAGCTGGTCTACGATCAAGAGGAATATCTCGTTGGGTAAATCGGTGAGAATCATCTTAGAATCGTTAAATTGAGGAAATTTAACGGAAGGGTCTTTGAGATGCTTGGACTTCCTGATTTGAGCTCGTACCTCTTACCTAGTGATCACTTGATACACTTTCGGAGCTTTCCATTGGACCACAATGAGGAGCCTTGAAGACTAAGAAATTTGTTCTCAAACTGAAATTTGTATAGAACGCAGAAAAGACGAAACGGATACAGCATAGTATTAGCAACTCTCAGTTCGAAAATGTGGTACTAGTGGAGCTGTTGATTGTGATATCGTAACGGGGCGATAAAGTCCGGCAGTCGGCAAAGCCCTGGAGAAACAGTCTGGCGACGGACAATAAAACCAGCATTTAATTACGCTGTTCCCTGTTTCTTGTATAACTTCAAAAATGGCTTTTGGAATCAAGTCGAAACAATCAATCCAGTTATTAGATTTATCTAACTTACCAACTATCCCCTTATTAGGTTGAGATGTTAACTAAAGTCCGTCCTTAGAAGAAGCCGGTCCGGTGCGGGCCAGAAAGAAAGAAAGATGGGGGTGCACGTCCTTGTTAGGCCCGTTTCCCCATCACTACCCACCTTTAACCTCGCTATCGGTCGGGGAGAGCTTGGGAATGGGTGATTGAGCCTTCAAGAAATACGATACATAGAGGGTTCAGTTGGTTGATTGTTCCCTCTACAACTCAACACCAAAGAATACTATTCACGAAATGAGTCGAGCTTTCACACGATCCCTCCCTGCAGCTGCAGCAAGAGCACGAGCTCCTCGCTGCTCACCGCAAGCATTCAGAATGCCTTCCTCGGCCGAAAACACCAAGATAGCTACGAGACGATTGCATGCCACAGCACAACATTTGAAGCCCGCTTCAGCTCCCGCATATGCCACTGAAAACTATCCTACCTCTCACGAAAAGATTTCCGATGTCCAAGATACCCCATACTTTATCGACAACAAGTTCTTGAAGTCGAAAACGACTCAGTTCATCGACTTACACGACCCCGCTACGAACAACCTCGTCACAAGAGTTCCTCAGAGTACAGATACCGAACTCAAGGCTGCGGTGGACAGCGCAACAAAGGCTTTTCCAGCATGGAGGGCGACAAGTGTGATGGCTAGACAGCAGATTATGTTCAAGTTTACTCAGTTAGTACGGGAAAACTGGGACAGATTGGCTGCTAGTATTACCTTGGAACAGGGCAAGACCTTTGCTGGTAGGATACACACTTGGATTCATGGGTGGGTGGGATAAATGTTAAATGCTAATTGATTTGCAGATGCCAAAGGCGATGTTCTCCGTGGTTTGCAAGTTGCTGAGGGGGCTTGCAATATCCCACAACAAATGGTAGGAGAGGTCCTTGAGGTAGCTAAAGATATGGAAACCAGAAGTTATAGAGAGCCTCTAGGAGTTGTTGCTGCCATTTGCCCATTCAGTAAGTAAATTGGAATTTGTATCTGAATTACGCTGACAGATTATAGATTTCCCCGCCATGATTCCATTATGGTCGATCCCAATTGCAACAGCAACCGGAAACTGCCTCATCCTCAAACCCTCAGAACGAGACCCAGGTGCTGCTATCATCCTCGCCGAGCTTGCTGAAAAGGCTGGCATGCCACCCGGAGTTTTGAACATCGTTCACGGTGCAGCCAAGACTGTAGACTTTATCATTGATGAGCCTGCAATCAAAGCCATCAGTTTCGTTGGAAGCAACCGCGCAGGCGAATACATTTTCTCGCGAGGCTCAGCAAACGGAAAGCGAGTACAAGCCAACTTGGGCGCCAAGAACCACGCAGCTATTCTCCCAGATGCCAACAAACAACATGCACTTAATTCAATTGTTGGTGCTGCCTTTGGTGCTGCTGGTCAGCGTTGTATGGCTTTGAGTACCTTGGTTATGGTTGGCGAGACAAAGGAGTGGCTCACTGAGCTTGCGGAGGGTGCCAAGTCACTCAAGGTCGATGGTGGCTTCGAAGCTGGTGCAGACCTCGGACCTGTTATTTCACCCCAGAGCAAGGAGAGAATCGAGGCGTTGATTGACAGTGCTGAGAAGGAGGGTGCTACTATTCTCTTGGACGGGCGTGGGTTCAAGCCAGCCAAATATCCTAATGGGAACTGGGTTGGTCCAACTATCATTACCAACGTCAAGCCACACATGAAGTGTTATACCGAGGAGATCTTCGGTCCAGTTTTGGTGTGCTTGAACGTCGAGTCTTTGGATGAAGCTGTTGATCTTATTAATGCCAACGAGTACGGAAATGGTGTTGCCATTTTCACAAAATCTGGAGCTACAGCTACTGCATTCCAGAAAAACATTGAGGCTGGACAGGTTGGAATCAATGTACCAGTAAGTAAACCCTCTCCCACTCCTCCACTCTTCCGATTTCCCCTCCCCCTTATCAATTCTGGGATATGAAAATACTAACCACGCCCTTCAGATTCCCGTCCCCCTCCCCATGTTCTCCTTCACAGGAAACAAGAAATCCATCGCCGGTGGTGGAGTAAGTTACTTTTACGGCAAACCAGGACTCCAATTCTACACTCAATTGAAGACTGTTACTAGTTTGTGGAGGAGCGAGGATGCTATATCTAAGGCTGCGGATGTTTCTATGCCTACTCATTCTTAGTTTATGAAAAAGTTGGGGGTATTGGGTTGGGATGGGAATGTAAATATGAATGAATGAATTGCCTTTTTTTCTCTATTTGCCTGTTTTGGGATGTGAGGGAGTTGAGAAGTAAGATGTTTGAGCCTCACACTCTACGAAAAGATTATATGAAACGATTTGGAACAATGGAATCTATTATCCGAAATGGTTTAGGAGAATCAAGAAAATAAATTTCTCATTTTTCCAAACCTTCTCGAACAATACTTTATATTGTCTAGGAGTTTCCAAGGCAATAAAGGGAGGGAGTGTACTCGGAGCTTAGCTTAGGATTCTTGTCTTGTCAATAAATAAAGACCCTTCTGCCACCAAGAGGGAGTAGGAGTCCACTCGAACAAAGGCACTTGGATAAAAAGCGATCTGTTTTAAATCCAACTGAATTAGACTCGGCTTTATCTTATCCATAACGAGCAATGTATGAGCAAATTACCCGGTGGGCGAACCTTAAAAGAAGTACCACAGTGGTCTAAGTTTGACCCATCAATAACTGCCTCCAAGATGGGCTGGTCCGAGTATTGTTGGTTTGTGTAGGTTCGAGAAGCCACGAGGGACGGATTTGTCTTGCGGCAAGAAAGATCGAAAATTCCTTGTCGTTGTTATGGTTTCTTTGTTGGGAGTTTGCTGGGGTCGGTAGAGGAGGGGTTTATTTTCGAAAGTTTTTCTGCTGTCAAATTGTTATGTTTCGTTTGTGTGGGTTCTTGAGTAGAACGGAATAGAATCAAGTTGGGACTGGGTGTTTAGGTGACATATCCAAGAGGTGTGAATTTGGAGGCTGAGGGGGTTAGTGGGTAATGGGAACGGAGAGAATGACGGGGGGTCTACTTCTTGACTTGCTTTGCTATATCGTTCGAAAAAGGGAGCGGGTGGTTACCTTTTTATCCCTTCCAGGGTTCTCCTGTATCTGTTTGAAACAGTGGGGCAATCTCAAGATTGCGAACGCTACAGTCAAGTTCGTCAACTCAAAGCCTATTCAGAAACTTGATTCCAAGCCTATAATGATTCTTAGATAGCTGTCTATAATCATCTATGTTTTCTCTGCGCAAATCTTTTCTGCGTTGTTGTGATGCGGAGTAGTGAAGTCTAAATCGTCCCATTTTTCAAACAGATACACATGGACCCCAGAAGGGATACAAAAATATTTGGTATTGTATGATTTTTGTCATTTGAAGTGGTATGGTATGGTATTACTTTTACGCCGAGCGGGAAGCTAGCGTGGCTAGCTCTCCTGAGACCTCCCGAAGGGTATAGGGGAGTGCTAAGCTAGGAATAGTATATACAGAAGGTTCAAGTCCATTTTGTAAAACCCCAGAAAGCATTTCATGTTTTTAGATGACCCGAGGGCCTTGTCCTCCAGCCTCTTCCTCGCCTTTTAGGACGAGTACATGGCATTTGAAGTGTTGGTGGTCTAGTGGAAGGGGGGTTATTGATATAGTGAGAAGTAGAAAGAAGGTATCTCTTTTTGCTCATTCACATTCAGCATTCGGTCTAGTTGGGTACCTTGAAGCTCACTCTACCGGTCGCTATTCAAGTAAGAATCTCGATGGAAGATTTTTGGAGTGCTTTTTGGGGCAGTTCTTACTTATGGAGGCTATTTACTTCAGGTAACTTCAAGTCTCGACGCTCTTCAGCATATTGTAACAGCTATGAGGACTCGTTTGCGGAGCACTTCTTTGGGCTAATATGATTGCTTAGCATGAAATCTCGCTTAGCGGAAACTAATATTTACCTACCTAAATTAGCAGTCGAACCTAACCTAACTTAGCGCGAACGAAGGTGCTTTAAAGCTCTCGTGCAGAGAAAATATCTCTCCATAAGGACCATCAATTTCCGCCATCAATTCATATCTACTATGAAGCTCTTCAGAAGAATACTTGGGCGAAAATCCACCCCGCTACCGCCACCATGTCAGCTGAAAATTTCACAAAATCAGACAGCACCCTTGGCTAGATTACCAGCGTAAATTCTAGCTTACATCACAAAATCCCTGCCCCTTTCATCATCGGCACTCTTAGCCATAACCTGCAAAACAAATCTCGAAAATCTAGGGCCTATCCATTTCTCTAGACTCTCCCCAGGTAAACCTGACCATGCTATGGATTCACCTTCGAAGAAACTTTGACACTCAGCCAAGCAGAGAGACAAGCATTCCTGCTACCCCTCGAACGCGACATGCCTTCGTTGATCTTCTGTTTCTCCTGTAAAACAATACACGATCCCCTCAAAACCAACGATAGCGAGAAATACAAGCGAAGGTGCACCTTTGCCTTGGGAGTCGATCTGCTAGACTTCCACACTATTCCTGTCAGTGACTGCAATAATTCACGTCGATATATGCTTATGAAGCGTTATCGCTTAGGCTTAAATATCACGGACGAGTTGAAGCACTTTCAACGGGTTGGGATCTCATATTGGTTGGGTTCGGCATTATTTCGTCAGTATACCACTCGAATTATTGATGGAAAGTTTATGGTACGAACCCAAAACTGGATATTCTTGCCACCCGGGGAATCCATTTTCTGGGATATACGTGGTCACGTAGGAAATGAAGGTTCTGTGCGTGATTCTCCTACCTTACGCGAACTCCTACAATGTCGCCTCAACCACCCCAACAAACATTGCGAAACATGCAGAGGCTTAAAACTGTGTGTCGCCTGCTTTACCGAGTATCAAATTAATACCGTAATCCTCGATCACGAGAGATTTGCTTTTTTGGTAACCTCGTGGCGGGATTTTGGAGCTATTCAGACTCAACTCAACGAGGTCAGTCTCTACTCTCCCCGCGCGATCTCTTCTGCAGCAATCACATTTAATACAGGTATTCTCAGTATTAACCTCCTATCCCTCAGGCACAGTGTCTAAGTCGATTGGAAGATCGAGATCCTCAACAAGTTTCTCCAGTTCCTCTCTCGGCGCTCCGGTGTTGCATGCTTTATTCCCCCATTCTCTCAGGTCGGGTAAAGCAACAATTTTCTTGTCGGAACCAAGAATTGGGAGGAAAGTTGAAAGAGTCGTTTGGAGGGTACGTTGCATGGGAGAGGCGAAGATGTAATCGATATCATGGAGAAATGGGAATTTATACGAGGCACTGAGACATTGGAGGAGACCGGTGGGTGTGAGAGCTGGGTTGTGGATGGATCGGTAGCCTGGTCTGCGGTAGAGAACGTTGTGGAGTGCCTATTTACTATCAGTCTCATGCTGAAATAATATATCAAGACGGTTCAAAAGAGAATCACTCACCTCGCCATGTCTTATAAAATGAAAGACAACCTTTGGTTCTTGTCCAGCTCGTAGAGAAAGCTTGAGAAGTCGAGAAGGAGTTGGAGAAATATATAATTTGACTGTTCCCATTTCTCTCTGCCAGGCCTGTTTAAGGATACGAATCCCTGCCTTGGGAATTGGACGCAATTTGGGATTGTAACAAAGAAGCTTCTGAACCCACAACGCGGTATTTCCAGTTTCAGTGTGAACTTCAGTCCATTCATCATCATCGTAATTCGGTTGCCGTTGTTGAATGGCCCAGTGATCCTCCACGCTGGTCTTTAGAGTCATCTTTCTAAAGAAGTAATCAGCGGCTGCATCCCCAGTGTAGATCTTCCCATCTGGTGCTGCTACTGGTAGTATAGGATCCGGTTCTACCATTGTAGCAGCGGTTACCTGCTCGAGAAGGGTGGTTATCGCGGCGGGAATAGTGGTTTGGTATTTTTTTTAGCGATGAAGGAAAGAAGCTTTGTCTTTGGGGGGGGTCCCTGAAGCAAGATCAGCGCTGCAACTGCGCTCTACGCGCTGGAATTGAGGTTGGGACAAAACATTTTGGCATGCACGTCAGGTGGTTGTGAAGATTGGGTGGGTGTTGAAAGTGTGTTTTAATTTCAAGGAACACACAGACGCGTCATGATAGAAGCAAGGCTGGATTGGGGCAATATTTATTGAAGGGTGACAAGCGAGGCGGCAACAAGCGAGACGAAAGGTGAGTGAATCATTTTCTGAACAGTTTGTGGCGCATGAGTCAACTTGTCACATTCACCAGATGTTTGTTTGTTTTATAATATTACTCTGTAAACTCTGGGATAATAAGAACTTTTGAAAGAAGTATCAGATAATACTTTTTCAATAACTATTCTTTGTAAATGTTGTTGTTTTTTGATATTGTCCCATTTAACTTAGATACTACAAACAACTAGATTTATACTGAACTACGAAAATATATGGTAATGTTTCTTATATAAAGTAGATAATTTGATGTCAAGTTGTAAGTTATGCTTCTTCACAAAAATAAAACAATTTAGATAATTGAATCTTTAGAAGCTGACACACATACCTATCATAATCACAGGGTGAACAGAAAAAGCGACAGTATTCCTACCTGCCTACATAGCTCATTGTTCCAAGTATATAGGGTAATTGAAAACATTAACCTAGAGGTTTAAGCTAAATTGTTTTAGAAAGTTGGAATAATAAGCAAGATAGGCAGGTGCGACACTGGGAGATCATCTAAAGCTGAGTCAACGGTGAATAACCCGTTAGTGTCTCATTTTATATTAAAGGGACTACTGGAAGACCTATCTACCATTGTCGGTTTTCATTTTCCCTCTGAGATATTCTCTTCGTCATCTATCTCCCTTTCCCATTTTTCCATTCGAGTACGAACCCTCGCTTCATATAGACAAGAAGCCCCCCCAGAAGAAACTCGTAGATCCAAATGGAATCCATCAATCTCTCCAACCCCATCATTCAACCCCCGGGATCTCATAATATACCCTCATACCCCAAGCCTCATTCAAATATTCTCCATTTGAAATTGCGTCCCATCATCACTCAAGGCATTCCCCGCCTTCGAACCCACTTCCTCTCTCTCCTCAACCTGTTCAGCCCATCTCTCCGGCATAATAGCCTTGAAATCAAAGGTCCCCTTTGGATTTCTGACAACCTCTCCTTTCTCAGTGATAATAGCATCAATCAAATCGTGAGGCGTAACATCAAATGAAGGATTCCAAACATCAATTCTCTGATCCGCAATAGCCACTCTCTCCGTGTGATTCACATCCACCTTTCCATCTTTAACTACAGCACCAGTGATCTGAGTAAGTTCGGACTTATTACGATCTTCGATTTTGATGTCTGCCCCGGTCAAGGTTTCAAGGTCGATGCTGGTGGTAGGTGCTGCAACGACGAATTTGATTCCATGTGCTTTGGCGAGGACTGCTAGGGTATATGTTCCAATCTTGTTTGCGGTATCTCCATTTCGAACGACACGGTCGGCACCAACAATCACTGCCGAAATATTCTTTTCGTCCTTCTTTCGTGCGAAGAGTGCTCCGGCCATGGAATCAGTGATGAGCGTTGAGGGGATGTTTTCGTAGACGAGTTCGAATGCTGTTAAACGGGATCCTTGATTATATGGTCGAGTTTCTGTGCAAAAGGCGTGTTCGAGGTAGTTCATCTTATAGAGACTTCGGATTATTCCCAATGCGGTGCCATGGCCTGATGTTGCAAGAGAGCTTGGAGAAGTTAGTTTTCTGATATATGAACCAGGTATTTTTGAGATTCGGTGTGCAAAAATGACAACTACTCTCTGATAGAAAGTATACATACCCAGTATTGCAATGCGTCAGCACACTCAACTTCCTATAAGTCCTATCTGGCAACCCCTGCGTTCCTGGTGGACTTGTAGTATAAAATCTCAAATCCTCCTCCGCATCCTCAGGTCTATCCACCGGCATCTGTTGTCTCCTCAAGTATTCAGCACCATATCTGCCAATGGCCAAGTTCGTAGTATAATCATCCTCCAAGATCTTTTCCGCCGTTTCGATGAAAACCTTTCGGACCTCGGCAGAAGCGGCTTGTTGATCTAAGGGAGAAGGAGAGGAAGTAGCGAGCAAGGTCTTGGCCTTGAGGAGTTGTATAGCGTTATGGAGGTCGACTGCAGTCGGTCTGCTCTTCATGAGGTAGTCCAATCTCGAATGTATATACTTGACAACCTCCACTCTTTCCTCAGCAGCTGGAGTTTTATTAGTACCCTACTACTCCAGCGACAAATGAACTTCTTACCATCTTTCTTATTCTCCAATTCCACAGCTAATGCCAATGCAGCAACGATAGCAATAGCCGGGGCCCCTGAAACAACTTAGCCTCCGCAAGTCCTCTCAATCATCGATAGAGCCCTGCGAATATACCTCTCACGCGCATCGCTTTGATGCAATCAAACGCCTCCTCGCAAGTCGAGACATCATCATAGATAAATTCATGGGGGAGGCGAAGTTGATCGAGAACTTGAAGTTTGCCCCTCTCGTACTTGATGGCTTGCAACCCCGCCATTTCGTTTTATCGTAAGTTGTGATGGCGCTGCACAAATGTGTTTCGGTTATTGTCAAAGGGGTGGTATCCGATCTGTGGCCTTAGATGCCCATTGACAAAGATTTACGAAGTAGCTGAAAAGTATGCTGTTTGTTAAGGAGGTGATTGAAAAAAAGTCAAGTTGCGACAAAAAGCAATCAGATTCCGATTGACCGCCTAGGCAGAATCAACCCCACCTTCCCAATCGGTTTGAGTAACCCCAAAATTTTGCACTTCCTGTGATTAGAGTGCCACTTTCTGCAAGGGTCTTTCAGTGACTTGAACAATACTAGTCGTTACTTGTGGACTAGTTACTTCATTTCAATTAAACATTGATACAGAGCTAAATTGTTGTACACAAATAGACCTTTTCTTACCTTCGCTGATATAGAGAGAGAAAACACTTGGTATCGTTACTGCTGTTGAAAATCATGGCTCATTGTATTGGTATAGGACCATGCAAGTTATTACATGGTCATACACACATATCTCTACGGAAAAGGGAGTACCGCCGTAACTATGAAAAGTTCTTGCTAAATCATGAACACCATGAATCATAAGTCAGAAGAACTCCAAACGCAGGATGAAGATCCCCAGCGCCGTCCCATCATTTCATCGCTGTCAGAAATACCTTTAACCATGCTAAGGTGGTATCTCTAAGCAACTTTTCATCGTTGTTACTAATGCACACACTAAATATTAAGAAGCCGGGGGTGGTGGGGGTTGAGCTCTGCTGTTTCGATTGACGATTTCACCTGCCTTCAGAAGCGCACTGACTGGATCCAGGTTATTGTTGTCCTCTGTTGGGTTTTGCAGAGCATATTCTCGCACTCTTGGATCGGGCCTATCTGCTCCAATGATATTTTGCGGGGCGGTATTGTATCCTCGGATAGGTGCCATCGAAATCGACGATCCATAATCAACGGGAGGGAGAATCGCTAAATCATGATTAGTTATAATCTCAGAGGAAACATACAACACTCTTACCGGTTGGGGATTGTTGCGCCATATGTGGTGCCTGCGGCGATAGAGATGGTGCTGGGAAGGGTGACAGTTGGCTGTCCATAGAACCAGTTGATTTCTGCGAAAACAGGGAAGGAAGCGTCAAAGGAGGCCGGTCTAGGGGAGCATCTAGTGGAGTACGTGGTGTATAAAATGCCGAAGAAGCGGTACTAGCAGAAGAGGTTGTCGATCGATTTGTTGATTCAGATGTCAACAATGGCGGGGGGTTTCCTAGTCCTGTGCGACGAGTGTGCTGAAGCGAGCCTGTTGAACCCAACAATTCTGCACCAGGAGTGCCGGCATAGCTTGGATTCCGATCGTACACACTAGCGAGCGTTGGAAGCTTTTGGGTATTGTTTCCACTGTCACGTTGCCCATCTCGCCAGGGGAATTCCTGCGTTTGAGCTAAATCATGGGCTATGGAATCTCGATAGCCTAGAAGGACAGGTGACCCTTGGCCCATATTTGTCTTTGGCAGAGTAGAAGATTGAGGGTTAGTGGCATTGGGAGACTGCCACTGCCCGTTGGTGGAACCCGAGGATTCTACCCTGGCGCGGACCGTCAGAGCCTCAGCGCCTACATAGCTTGTGGTACTACTTGCAGTTCCGCTGCTGGCGGTGCTATGATTAGCTTCGAGTTTTGGCCGTTTGACGACTTCCAGATCTGGCGCTAAGGTCATTAGCGATACGATCCCAACATACCACGAATTGCACCAAACGCACCTTGCTGTTGCTGAGCTTGCCTCGCTTTGAAGTCGGCCAGGTACTGTGAATAATCCCGATAGTTCCCCGTCTTTTTATACTCTGCGAGTTCCCCGTTGTATCTTTCCTTGGCCGAAAACGCTTGTTGTTCATATGGATCCTTCTCCCCCGACGACAGGTTTTGCCAATTTTCTCCGACAAGTTTCGCTATCTCTGTAAAGGATAAATTTCTGCCTTTGAGTTCCTCGCGCATTTTATTCGAAAAAATGACATATGCCGACGGGGGTCTTTCGGGCGCATTTTCGTCTGGTTTTGGGTGTCGTCTATATTTTCGTTTTGCTCCTTGTTGTTGTCCGTTTCCTTCTTTGCTATCAGTCTTTGCAATTCCTGTCTTTTGTTCTTCGGTCTTTTCGTCGTTTGGCGTATGTCGAGGAGAGCCCAGTGCAGTCTCAGAAGCAATGCCTCTTGAATTCGCAATTTTCCGCTGAAGCTTTCTTCGGTGACCAAGTTTGACCCCAAGGGCATCAAAATCGGATTCAGTGATGTCAAGGATAGTGTCCCAGCTGTCAAATCCCTGTTCAAGAAAAGAGTCAAGGTAGTTTGAGATGCCCAACTCAGCAAATATTTCTGCGAGATCAGTCATACAGTTGGTTGCGTCTGGAAATCGTCCAGGGCTTGAAGTAGTGTTCGTTATAGACCAGACGGGCTCTCATGTACAGCCACAGCCTTCCTTGTTTTCTCAAATTTCTGCTGAGGTTACTTTCCGAAAGTAGTCGAGGAGGGCGAGGTTGGATGTAAAAACGAATTTCGATTGCGGTTGTTGAAAAACCATCGGTGTATACTACTGTTCAACTGCTTTTCAGGTTCCACGGCACATGCAAAGTTCCTTCAAGAAGAGCCTGTCCCTTGCCCATTCAAAGAGTTGCCTGGATCGGGTATTTTGGCTGATCTGATACTATGATGGCGAATGTGTATATGCGCAATACCGATGGCGAAGTATCTTTTTGGAATTCGATTGTGTGTTTGGAGGAAAGGTGTGGACGGAGAGAATAGGTGAGCCTTTGGCAAAGTCAGCGGGGATCCAACACAGGAGATATGCAATTGTGAATCCACATTGAAAAGGCAGATCTCTATATGGGTGTCAGGGGTTATCTACCTCGATCTCCGACAGATTCTCAAGCGCTGCGGATTGGCGCAGGAGGTTGAGGGGGGTGTAATGGTGATTTGAGGCACGCAGAGTTGGCGGCTGGTGGCAAGAAGTCACGCTGAGGAAAATGAATTACATGCAGCGTGTAGTGGTAAATAAGGCGTGTCTAGATCTCCTGATGGACTGGTGTTTGATCTGGATTATTTCCGGAATCTATGTACACGAGAGTGATTCGCGGAAAGGAAAGCCGATCGTAGAGAGGGAAACCGAGAGAAATGACCTGTTGAAGGAGGTCAAAAGAAGAAAGTGAACAGAAATGGCCCTTCGTGTGCGTGGCTCAAAACAAGAATATCAGCAAGAAATAATGGAGAAAGGACGTTGGAGGAGAGAAGACATGAATTTGGCACGGTAGGAGTCCTCGAGCCGGCACACTGGTGCCCATGGCATGCTGTTCACTGTGCCCACTTTCATCGTAGGGGACTTTCCAGATGTGGATCAACTGGCCATGGGCTGGGGTTTAGAAAAGCGGCGCTCGAACGCAATGTCTCAGCTCTTCCGGGGAGAGAGGGCAATTGCTCGTAGTCCCCAGATTCCTCGTCGCGTTTTATATGAAAGAAGGCAGAGGTCTACGAAGGATCCAAGCGTGTTGTCCTGTGGTTGTGTGCTTTTCCGGAGGACACCAGCGAGATTTTGGATATGGTTTTGATACTTCCAGATCTTGGAAGAAAATATATCGGACGCTGCTTTTGCCCTTACTGTCAGCGCTCTAGCAGAATCAGATTCATCTCGGGGTCTCCTTTGCCAGACTGGACCAGCTTCTGCGATGGGCTTCTAATTTTCGATCAACGCTACCGATGGACCCCGTTTTTCGCCCTAGAAGAACGCTCGAAGGCTACTCATAGGCTGGAACTAGGCAGGTAGCAACAGGCTCACACCGCAGCTGCCAGGGACGCTTTGCTTACTTGGAGTCATGGAGAGCCACCGGATACGCCAGTTGGGATGGTGTGTCAAGAAATACCGATAAAACCCCTTGAACCCCCGCGCCTCGCTTCGGATTTTTATGGAATTTGATCGATGCTTTCACGCACAGTCCGATTCGGAATCGGGGTTTGGTCCGCAATCAAAGAAATATGATGCCAAACTGCTGAAGAAGATGGGAATGGACAATTTCGCATCTCACATCTTTCATCATCCCACCGGAGCTTTCGTCCGTAATCAGCATCCAAACACAAATTCCAACGGCAAATTTTGAAATCTCATCGCAAAGTGGTGCGAAATGGTGGAAACCGGTATCATCGTCACAGAGCAGAGAGGGAGCCGCGGACAGAGGGAAGATCTCGAATCGACAGCTTCGCAAACCTCTGCCATCCTTGGACCGTCAGTCCCTCCATCCATCGGGCACAGATGACCACGGAGCCATTCTCGATGTGTTGCACTACTGGCAGCGGATAATTACCAATGGCTTCATACGAGTATCCTCAACTGCGCGGTGATGGCAGACCTGTACTCGAGTATGCAGAGTGCACATGCATGTAGGAACGTACCATGGAACTTTCCTCCAGTCGCCACATGGATAACTACCATACGATTGAGGGCCAGACACGGATTTTGTGGGTGCATGATTGATTTTCGATATTATTCGCTATTCGATTTGATACTGCAATCTCGATTCTGCATCCAGCCCACTGGGATTCCAAAGTTGCACGACAGCGTGTTGCACTGCGCCTGTTGAAAAGCATCGGAAGAGGTCGACCGGCATCAAGCACTCGGAAGCATATCGTCGATGAGAAGAAAAACGACTTTGTTCGGCCCGGAAAGTCGAACTCGGAACTGGGGTACGCCATCATAATGAAATCATCTTATGCTTTCATCTAAATCATCGGGCGATGTGCTTCTTCGCGGTAGAGTACCCCTCCAACCTCTCCTCAGCGCTTTCCTTCAGAGCGTGTACTTTCGTGTGAAGTTGTGGCGGGAGCGCCTCGGATACCTCGGCAAGCAATGCTATGTGGTGAAAGTGACGAAAATTTATGGGATATCCAAATGCCATGTTATGCCGCATGTCAAATGTCCCATTTCTATTCTTGTCAACCAATATTCGCCGAGTGGCGGAATATGTTCAACCAACCCACTTTCTCTAATCGAGACGAGAGATCTCGATCTGGCAAACAACCAGTGCTTGTATGAGCAATCAAAACAAAACTGTGTCTCCTATCCTGTATTCCGCCGTCCGGTTCGCTATGCAGACAAATAGGAATGAATTTGTCGCAGACAGGGTCATGTGCCATATCTAACGCCACCTGGGCATCTAGACCTCCACTCAACTTGAGTGTGACGAGCATTGGTGTACAGCGAGGAGAGGCTCTAGGGGGGTCCAAGCACCTTTCGCCGCAATACTATCTCTTGTAGACGGTCTAGAAAGAGCTCCAGACGTCTAGAAAACAGTATGAAGACCAAGTTAAGAGAGATCCTAAACACTCCGTGTACATATGATAGACGCAGTGAAAAGACATTGGAAAAGAGAAGGCTGACAGTATCTTCCAAGGAGAAACGTACGGAGTAAACAAAAGATACATAAGAGAAGAGGGAGCTACAGTATGAAAACACTGAAACTTTATACCAGTGTTCTCGACGCGTCTATTTTATAAAATAGACTCGAAAGACGAGGGGCTCAGAGGGGTTCAACGGAGAGGGCGACTTCGCGGGCCTACCCTTGCAGCCCGGAAAGCTAGTCCACGTGACAATGGTCAATCTTGATAAGATATCTGGGTGACGAGCGTGCTAGGCATTTTTGCGTTCGGATCTAGTTTCCAAGTGCCGGTACTACCGGTACAATATTCTTTCCAAGTGGGCAGATCAGACACAGCCTTTTCCTCCAAATCCCGTTCATTCTTGAGTACTCGTACACCCTCATCCCAAGCTGGGAAGGGAAGCAGTTGCGCAATTTCTTTCACGGCAATCAGCTATAGTACTTTTATTAACAATCTTGGTCAGATAATTCATGCATACGGACCTACACACCTACAAGTATTGGCAACTTCTTCATGCCGTCAGCGCCAAGTGGCTTTGTCGCCTGAAGAGAGAGTTCCCTCACCCTCAACTTCAAGTCCTCTTTCTTCTCTCTGCCATTTCTCTGTCCATAAAAAGTAACTTAACCTGCCAATATTGTTTGTCAAAGCGCTATTGTCTTCTATTAATGGTATTTAAATCAATTCAGAGAAAGTGCTCCGCTACCTGTCGGCGCCTAGCCAAACTGCCCATATGGCGACCAAGCCAACGAGCGGCTACAGTCACAAGCAGTTTGTTGAGCATCGTCCAATCACCAGCTTTCGAGCTCCTTCGCTTGCGCAAGCCCAAGCAGAAACAGGCTCGGCAGGCCCCAGCAAGAACTCCCAATCGTTCCCAATGTGCCATGAGCCGTCAAGCAGGTCCACCAGGCCCTCTCCTCTTGGGAATCCGAGCTGAGTGCTAAAATATTCCCTTTCATCATAAGCAGAGCCTCTCTCGAACCCTCACCTCGCATCTCACACGTCCGGACCTCTCAGCTGTACTCGTAGCTCGTCCCAAATCCTCACCCCTCCATAATCTTCCCCTCATCGCGGTCGCCTTTTTGCGACCCCAAGGCTAAGGAGCCCAGCGCAACACTTGGACCTGATACACCCCGCATCGCATCCGAACCCCATCTGTGCCTCCCGCGTTGACGTCTCCAAAAATAACACCTTGTGCGTCACGCATCAGAATCCTTCATTGGATCATTCAACCACTCGTACCTGGCCATGGCAGGCCGTCAAGGAAGACCTGATGAGGAGCTCTTCCTCTCCAGACCGAATATTGGCGGCGATAGTCCTACCGTTGAGCCTCTGAGAATCCACAAGCCGAACAGTCCGCAACCTTCCTCATCCGCTGGGCGTGGAAAAGCTCCTCAGTCATCGACAAAGCTAACATTCCCCCTACCTCCCGGCGCATCGAGCTCTGCGAGCCCTCTTCCATACCCCGACGACGACGATTCCGACGAAGACCTCTTTCAAGCTCGCCCTGAGCCTCGAGCCCACCGAGCCCCATACCCCGAAGACAGGAACCCCTCCCAATCCTCGTTTGGGTCTGGAGGGGGAGGAAAGGGGCAAGAACAACCGAAGCCAGGTGCAGGAGGAAGGAAAGAATCGATTGATACAGCTCCAAGATTAATGACGAGTCCTATCGATAAAAAGGGTCCGGGTTTGGCAGAAAGGCGTGGGACGGCTCCAAAGCCTCTTCCCGAGTCCCCAGGTCCTGAGCTTCCTGATAAGGAGGGGTTGTTTGCAAAACCTCTCAGGGACCCCAAGCCTCCACCAAAAATTGGTTCCGGTTCAACTGGAGGCAGGCGTCCCTCGGATGGCCCCAATCCCTATCCCGAATACCATCAACAATACTTTCCACCGCCCGTACCAAATCCTCCTCCAGAGCCAGCTCCAGGAAGAGATAATAACTTGGCCGCTCCAGTTCCCAGTGGAATGAACAGATTCTCGTCCACGGCATCTACATCTACCACAAGGGCAACTAGAGGCTCTCCTCCACCTCCAGAAACTCCCATTCTTGGTCCTGGTGACCCGGCAGCTGGTGGTGGAATTGAAGCTCGATATGCGGCGGCAGGAATATCTGGAACAGCTACTTTGAGTAGTCTTCAGCACAACAATGCTGCTTCTCAAAGAGCAAATCAATATGGACCTCCTCCTGTCCCGCAACTCCCGCAACTCCCGCAGACCCCAGGACTTGCTCCGCAACAAAACGCACCCAGACCATGGACTCCAACAGAATCCCCAGATAACGCACCCCATGGTCCACCCACGGTTTACCAAGGTCTTAATGAAGTAACAACGTCACCATCACCACCAGCGCAGCAAAGCGGTAGCCAAACAACCATCCCACAGGCTAATTCTTTTGAGCAAGATTTTCAACGTATGCAAATGTCACCATCGCCTCCACCAGCTTATTCTAGTGTGACTCCTGGATCAAATGGTGCTAGCAATGCGTCAAGCTACCCTCCCGAGAAAGGAGGTCGCGCCCCAGCTCCGGCTGCGATCAGCACAGCAGCGAAGCCGAATATTGCTCCAGCGATGATGTCTCCAGAATTGCAGCATCCAGGCCATCCCGCTTTTGCAAATGATCCTAGATTGCAGCCCTCTCAGCCCCAGCAGGTTCAACAACCTATTCCTGTCCAGCAGCAGCAGATTCAGCAACCACAACCGCAAGCACATCCACAACAGCAGCAACCACAAGCAATGGCAAACTCATCCCCATTTCAAGGCGCTGGTCCATCATCTCCACCTCCTCTACCAGAAGGTTGGATTGCTCATTTGGATCAGAATTCTGGCCAGTATTATTATATCCATTTGCCAACTCAAGCGACACAATGGGAATTCCCCAAAGGGCCAATGCCACTCAATCATGATACCGCTCCTCTTTCTCCAACCATGTCTACTTATGGAAATCCTCTTGCTTCACCTGGATTGAGTCAATTTGGCAAACCAATTGGCTCACCCGGGTTCCCGCCTCATACCCCTGGCTACGCAGAAAGTATTATGAGCATGGCATCCCAAACTCCCACTGCAGCTGGTTTCTCGGGTCCGCCACCAAGTGCTGGTGTGGACATGTACAAAATTGCGCCCACAAATGGGGTCTACTTTGGACCATATCTTCGTTATGTAAATATGGATATGGAGAGGGGTTTGTGGTTAGGGACAATTATGCTCGTTACAGATGGCCCACAACCTCCTACAATTCACATTCATCAGAGTGTCGACTTGTCGCCTGATCCTCGTCAGCTCAAGCCAAATCCCATCTTCACCCATCAGCGATGGACATTTTATCGATATGATGTAGATTTGCAGATGGGTGAGGGCCCTGGTGATAAGTGGACCTATGCAATCACTTCTCACCTTGGTTGTACCCGGTATGAGTTCTTGGTTGCTGGCCGCTATGAAACAAACTGGAGGTTTATTTCACATTCTGGTAATGATTTTGCCATGAACACCAGCGCGGCTGAAAGATCTAAGCTAGGCGGTATCGGTTTCATGTGGAAAGATATATTGCAAAAGAATGTTGAATGTGGTGGTTTCCACGTACAACTTGGATTGGGTGATCAAATTTATGGTGATAGATTATGGAAAGAAATTCCATTGCTCAGGCAATGGCTTGCGATGAGTGGAAAAGATAACCGGAAGAGCGCAGCTTGGACTGCACGTCACGAAGAAGATGTGGCTCATTCCTACTTCCATTACTACACCAGCCATTTCGATCAACCGTATTTGAGAGAAGCGTTTGCGCAAATTCCACACGTGTTACAAATCGACGATCATGATATGTAAGTGCCCCCAGATAAATGCTTTTTACATAGCAACTGACAATCACTAGTTTCGATGGCTTCGGCTCTTATCCAGAATACATGCAATCTTCAAATATGTTCAAGAACATTGGACGAATCGGTATTGAAATGTATCTTCTATTCCAACATCATACAACGCTTGAGATCCTCCGCAACGTCAGCACTGATGTTGATCTTTTCACGATTACGGGTCAAGGTTGGCACTTTGTCAAATATCTGGGGCCAGCAGTTGTAGTTGTTGGACCAGATTGCCGTTCAGAGCGTAATCAGCGTCAAGTTCTAGCTGGCCCAACTTACCAGGGCATCTTTCCAAAAGTGGCAACTTTACCGCCAAGTGTTCAGCATTGTATCTGGATGGTATCGGTGCCTATCGTATACCCCAGGTTAGAAACTGTGGAAAGTCTTGCTCATACAATGGCAACTGGCAAGAAAGCTTTCACTGGAACATATAATCTTCTCGGCAAGGTTACTAGTTCTGTAGCTGGCGTTGTTGGTGGAAAAGAAGCCGTTGCCTCTGGATTCACCCAAGTGAAAAAGGCAGTCGGAAAATCGGGACTCATGGGAGGAGTTCTCAACACCTTTGGAGATATTGACATCGCAGATGAACTTCGTGATATGTGGACCCACGAGTCTAAAGATCTCGAGAGAACATACTTGATCCGAACACTCCAAACTATATCGAATCAAAAGGGCATCCGCATGACATTTTTGTCAGGAGGTAAGTCACATATTCAAATCCTGATCTCAAAACCACACTAACTGAATACATAGATGTAAACTGCTGCGGCGCAGGTCTAGTCCACGACCCCTCCCACCCCAGCGACCACAAAACAATGTACCAAATCATCTCCTCAGCTGTCGTCGCCGCACCACCCCCCTCCTACGTCCTCAAAATGCTGCACAACAATAAACCCCTCTACGTCCCGGCCAATGGGCAGAAAACCACCAACCAAGTCTCTGACACCAAGGAAGACATGATGGAAATCTTCCAAACTGATACCAACGGGGGCCCCCGAGAAATGAAGAAACTTATGGGACGAAGGAATTATGTCGCCTTTGTGGCGTATGATCCGGAGGCTATTAGTGCGGGGGGTCAGGGGTATGGATCTGCGGCTAGTGTTCATAGTGGACAACAAGGGTTGGCGAAGCTGAGTCTTGCGGTGGATTTTGTGGTGCAGGGGGATGGGGGGTTTAGCCCTCCTACTAAGTATGGGCCTGTTATTGTGCCGAGTTTGGAGTTTGGTCGATGATTGGGGTGGGGAGATGTGGAAAGGCAGGAGGGAGGAAGGACGTTAATATGGTACATGAGTTCTCACATATTTACGAAGTGATGAAGCGAGCCTGATTTTGAATGAGCATCTGAGGGAGTTGTTGGGTAGCGCTGCTGATGTTATTTCTGAGGCGTGCAACTCTTTTTTTTCTTCTTTTTTATATTCCCACATAGCGAATAGAGATGACATGAATTGGTTTCTTGCATGTCCGTTTCTCGTGGGTCTTGTGGTGTATTTTCATTCCTCTTCGTGTTGACAGCAGTAGGGGCTGTAGTCCAAGGCACTTCCCCCTTCTACAATTCTCCTAACTCTTCTAGCAACTTGCATTTAATTGTTCAAGCCTTGTAGGATATTCCGAGTTTGGTTTCGTTGAGCGGTTGAGGATGTAGCGTAAATGTGCTCTACACCTAACCAGTTACGAATTCCTGGGGGGTAAAAATAAGCCTTCATACGAATAACTTTTCTTTATTGTTGTTCTCCCTGCTGTTGGGGGGAATGATGCTCTTCCAATCTCGGATAGACACCACCATTTTCCATTCTGGAAAGGATATTTAAACTCGTCACTTCTCTCCTTTGATCCTCTCAACAAAATACTTCAAACACAATGGCTGGTGACTCCACGATATTCCTTACGGTTATCTCGAATCCACTTATCACTATTCGTCTCTACCTTGTCCTTTGCGGCTTTGGAAAAATGTCAAAAAAAGAGTTATACTAAACTTAAACCTCTTCGTTAGTTTCGATTTTAGTGTGTAGTGTTTGTTGTCGAAAAGGGGGGTGTTGTCGAATTGTTGTTCATCCCTTTTTTATGGTTTTTGAGAGGACTGGGAGTCAGATGCTAGTACTTAACAGTATTGCGGGATGGAGGTTAAAAGTTTGGAAAGGGTGATGGTTTCTTGTAGTTCGTGAGGAGACTGTGGAGATGGGGGTAGTTAATCGGGTCTTCTTGTTCTCTGCAAAGTGTTATTGGGTGAAAATGGTGAGATGGCGATTTTTTTTAATTACACTCAACAGAATGCTTTGTGAGATTGGATTCTGGAGCCTAGTTTAGTAGCTCATCGTATTGGAAAAGTGTATGTTTGGTCAGTCACTGTTAGCTCTATCTAAAAGGTAGTCTCATGTAACGTATGTCTACCTTTTTTAAAAGTTATCACAATAGCAAATAACTGTGGAAATATTTCGGATTTGATGATTGACGGCCACCATATTACCTAGATGTATTTGTAGTTGAGAGGATAGCCAAAATACTACAGCAAGCAACTATCAGCCTGCACCACCTACTGGAGTAGAACGGCAGACGAGCGACAGAAGCCTCTTGACAAATACAAAAATAAAGGACTTGTAGTTACATAATAAACTATAGGGAGAAAGCGGAAATGGAATTGCCAGAGAAGTATGAAGTCGAATGGATGTCGAAAATGTAGTTTTGCCGTGGAAAAACCTGTTATTATCGAATTCTAACTCAAAATTTGTTTGCGTCAGAATTCGGTTTTGAACTTCGTGCTAAGGGTGGTACAGGGCTTGGAAGGTTAATGGTGCAAAAGGAGAGATGTCTTCTAGTGGTAGGAAACTACTCGGGGGCGAGGGTTAGATTGATCCCACCAGTGAAGTGAGGTGCTTATTTCTGAGACTTGGATAGTTGGGAAAGTTTCGAGACTAAAGATGAGGATTTTAATTTATAGGTCTATCATTTTTGATGCTGATGGATATTTCCAAAGCAGATATTCGTATCTTATACTTCTTAGAATGATATAAGAATGTTAGGTAGTGTTATTCCCTAACGAGCGCTCAAAAGGCTCACTGAGGTTACCTTAGTGAGGTAAGAGGAGTAAAAAAGGAAATCGCTACTGTATTAGGCAGCTTATTGATAAATATCAAATATCAAAGTTGAAGCTTCTAATTATCAAACCTTTAATTACTCTCTGGGCTGTGATAATCTGCCTTGTTAGATAGACTGACACACTACTGAAAGGAGATCGCCCAAGCCGTATAGGTCTTAACTCTTGTGCTATGTACTTGTATTGACTTGACTTACAATACTTGAAACCTAGGCCTTGAAGTAGTATGTTGGAGAAGCAGAAGGATATTGAATAAAGAGATATTCTTAAAACATGGATGAAACTAGTATCATCCTCTTAAAATCATTACCCCAGCTAAAAAGTAGCAATCGCAAGATTCCCCAAAAAGTTCGCATCCCTGAAGGGCACAGTCGCCGCCCCAAAATCTGTAGTCTGCAATGCATTTTGTTCAACTGCAGACAGGCTTTCCCAAGCAACCAAAGGCTGTTGACCACCCACAGCTGTTGTCATCCCCATCTGGTGATTCACAGGCCAGATACTAAAGTAAGAAATCAATGGTCCCGTCCCACTGAGGAAGAAAGTTTTGCTGCAGTTCCATTCTCCGTGGGCTGATGGGCAGACAGCGAGTATATTGCTTGCGGTGGTTGCGGAACCGGATGTAAGCCAGACTATTACGCCTTCCCATTCGTGTTGGTGGCCTAGGTATGGGGAGGGTTCGTCTTTTGGCATATACCACTGAGAGGTTTGATGTGAGTTTTGGAAAATATGAGGCATTATTCGAGAATGGGTTTACTTACAGAGTACATTATAGCGTATTTCCCGTTATATTCTGTAGCCCTCGCGTAAATTTGACCAAGACTGCTTGAACATCCCTCATTTTCGCCTTTCGTCAAATCGAGTCCGGCACTATAATTATTTAGCAAGTGCAGATCAAAAAAATCGGCGCGTCCATACTTTGTGTTTCCGTTGACATCAACAGCCGGGAAAGGAACGCATCCATTGTACACATCGAGAAATGGTTGATAGGCTTCGTAAACATCGCCCAAAATTCCAGCTGGGACGCTTTCTGGCAGTCCAACAATTTTATCATTTGCGACAGTTCCTCGTTTGAAAATGGGAGTTGCAGTGACAACAGAAGCTGCCAACAATAAATGTAAGAATTTAGTGAGGAAAGCCATCTTTGGAAGAGTTGCGCCGTGAGGAAGAAGATCTTCCTGCAAATTGGGTGTTGTCGAGCTCTTTAAAGAAGCTAAGATGAAGCATATGATGCATTTATTGTGGTATGTTACATTGTCTCTGCATCACATACTGACTTTGAAGAGAAGGTCATGAACGTATGGCTGGTTCCTGGCGGGGAAATACCAATCAAGTCGATTTGTTCCATCATGATGCAAGTGGTTGTGCCCAGGTAGGCAATTCCGACCTGGGGTCGTCCTAGGAGACCGAGGTGTGCACTAGAAACGAGAGCTTCATTGGTTGCGATTTCCCAGCTTGGAAGTGAGTGGTCATGCTGTCACCGAAAGGGGAAGGAGCGTAGCGATGAGCTCGATGTCTTGGCGCAGATCCGCAAATCCCACCAGGGGTCGTCGGTATATATCAAGCCATTTTGCGAGACCTCCGGCTACTCCGTCTTCTTGTGCAACGAGGGTCTTAATGCTATTATTGTCAGGAACAATAGAGTAACCAAACAAATTATACGACTTATAAGAAGGCTTCTGAAGATCTATCTTTATTGCATTGTTTTCAGAATAGTTATTTAAGAGTGTTAGTGAAAGTCGATAAGATTTCGTTTACTAATTCTACTTCTCTTTTTCATTAAACGAAATAAGCAAGTCTTTAACTATATAATGTACCTAACTTTATTCGATGAATTAAAGTATTTTTGATGTTTGGAACAAATGTATCATGTGAACCAATAACTGAGTGAAGTTTAATTCAATTATTCTAAAAAAAAGTTGAAACCTTTAATTCAAATTACCTCTTAAAGATTTATTAGTAAATATAGAGTTCCCAGAAACTTTGAAACATGGTCAATTATTATTATGATATATAAGAAAAATACTCAGATAAAATAGGTTGCTGTTTTAGCTATTTTAAACAATTGTTCGGTTGTTGAGGCCCTGTTCAGCTCGCACATCTGAGGTGTGCATATCACCTAAAATTAAGTGTTCAGCTCTACCCCGCTAAGGAGTGATAGGACGCTCGGCACACACATCTAGAGGACCTAGATTAGGGGTCTTCAGCAGCGAAAAACAGCTAAGGAACTTTAAAAGAAATAGGCCATATTTAGTAAAGTAGGTTTACACGGAGTCTACGGGTATACTAGAGCGGACTTTTTAGCAACTACTTACGGAGCGTACTATGTTTACGCCGGCCTAGCAGGTTGCCTAATCTAGCTATGTTCTTGCGAAACAGGATCACGAACAGGTTTTCGCTCGACCAAGAGTAGTAAAAAAGCCCCTTGTTGCCTGGATCTCAACTCTACTCTCCGGATCAACTTTCTACTTGCTCTCCTACCGAGGAGAAGAAGCCACCTGCACCGTGCCTTGCTACTTCCAACCTGTTTCACTACCTGATTCGTGGGCCTAATTTGGCCTCCGTCCTTTTCACTCCCACAAATCCCTAGTCACAAAGTGAGGTTATGCCCATCCACCACCACCACCACCACCAATATGAAGACCCTCCTCCAACAATGTCGGATTAGGGATTGGAATTTCAAGCTCTCTTCTCTTGTAGTAGTAATTAGTGCATATTGTACGTGCAATCACTATAAATCTCACTACGTAAAGATTCGGAGCACTTCAGTACTCACAGGAGACCAGTGAATGTAAGAGCTCATGGAAAGTTACCCGGATCGCATGCGAGATAGCCTCCATATACTCGTGGCTATTTTGTGGTTGTCTCTTCGTGGTTTTTATACAATTTATGTGGGGAGCCGAACAATACCAGTCACATCTGGGCCTTTTAGTACTAATTCCAAACCAATTCGTGACGCACCCTTAGCTGGGCTTATTTTCCCACACATCTACGAAAACACGATATTTGTGTTGTGTGAGCCGAACAGGGCTTGAAGGTAAATACCTCAACCTCATTTTCAAGGACACAACGAATCAATATCTGACAATTGGTCAAGGCATTCAGCTAAGTTTAAAAAATCTCTTAGTCAACTAAGGGCCTGTTTGGCTCGCATGAAGGATTTATAGTATATATTGTATTTGTGCACGAGAACTGAGTTAAAACAGCCTTGCATATGTCGAATTGTATTACTACTTTTTCTTGAATATATGTTGATGACTGTTTAGATGGTGGTCCACATCTTTAGCACAATTCTTGGTACACATCTTAGCACTTGATTCCAATAGGCCAGTTCTGGTGTTAGAGGTGGAAGTGGTAGAATACGTGCATGCACATCTAGGATTTTCTACCCTGGAGCTGAAAGCGTTTATTATCTTATTTTGGTGGTGCACATCCTAAATATGTATGTATACGGGTATGCGCGCTAAATCTACATATCTAGAATGTGCGGTCCAAACAAGTTTACACATTTAAAATGTGGTCCATATATCATATGTTGAGGCTTGTTTTTTGGTGGTGCACATCTTAGAAAGTACTAATTTATGCGAGCTAAACAGGCCCTAAGAAAGGCCAGACTCCTAAACGAATTTCTAATGAGACAACAAAGGCAATACATCTCACTCGAACTTTCGTCATCTGCGTTGTTGATGAATCACTTGATCATAGATGGATAAAAAGCAGCCAATCGATTGTAAATATATGAATTCATATTTTAAGGCCGTCACCCCTTCAGTCCAATTCCATATCTCGATTCTTATATGACATCACAACAGGCAAAGGAAATAAATTACCAATTAGCAAAACTCAAATCCCCGGTACAAAGGAAACCCAAAAATACGTCCAATCATACCCTCCAGCTACTCATCAATGTCTTTTTCTCATATGACGATCCAAATGATCCTTTCTCTTGAACGCAAATCTCGCCTGGGAACGGTTACACGCACTTACCGGACAAGGAAATTTAGAAATTCTAGCAAGTGTTAACCCCTTTTCACTCCCCGGATGTTTAGCGAGAATATGTCGGTCCATATCTCGTTGTTTCGCGGTGGTATGAGTACACTCGGGGCAGGATATCGGTTTCGTGTGGGTTATTAGATGGCGGCTGTTTATTTGGTTAGTCATTACCTCATTCAGGTACGAAGGAAAAGTGGGTGAAGTAAATACTTTAGAAGGTGTTTTTTGTCGAAAACTTTGTTACAGAAAGTACATTGAAATGTATCTTTCTTGTTAGAAGTTGGCGAAGTTGGATCCATCGTGCTAGAATCTGAATCGATACTTGATTGATATCTCGGTGGAGTGAAATCTCCAAAAGTCGAGTTTGTTGTAGTTGGCGTCAATCGTGTGGCAGAAAAATTGGAGTACGCGTAGCAAAAATGTGGATTTGTTTCTGCTGTATAATCGAAAGGGTAATTTTGATAAGTGGGCGGGCTTATACACGACTCAAATCCTTTGGCCTCAACTTCTTGGTATTCTTGCCAGAATATCTGCCATTCGTCTTCTGAAGATGCAGCTATAACCTGTTGTGTTTCTGGCCACATAGTCGCGAAACTGGAAATGTTTATATCCATATTGAATTGTAATCGAGCACAATTGCTTTCGAGAAAAGCTCAACCCGGGAGTGGCAGCGTCTAACGCCCGGATTCGATTTCTCGTTAGATAATTGATGGCTTGGTTGTGTGTTGTGTCCCAAGGGAAGTTTTTCGCTAGATATTCAGCCTTTTTATGACGTTACTGAGGTCACGAAATCGAGGATTCTAATTCTCAAGTATGACCCGTGAAGAGCTTCCTTGAAAATCGAATGGCGACTGTCATGTCCATTCTAAACAACGTTTAAAATAGACATACAGGGAGGAAGGAAAGCTAAAAGGCCGAATGAGAAACGAGTTCAAAATGAGTGGGATGAATATCGAAAGTCCAACATGAACCGAGTGTCGAGGTGGAAACGTCGGCAAATAGCAACGAGTGACTACAAACCCTATCGTCAGTCTCTTGTCTTGCGTGAAGCTGGAAAAGAGAGGAGATGAAACCTTTTTTCCCCAAACCTTTTCTAGTTTTTCTTGTTATGTTTTTGTCTTTTCGATTTTGTAATTTTTTTGGGTGTTTTTCGAATGGTGTGAGTGAATTTCTTCCTCGCGGACCGTAAAGTTGTTAGTCTAAAACGCCGAGGATAGAAGGGTCATAGAAAACATACGGTTATGCCCCACGCCGCATGATTTTGGACCTCATGGACTCGTAAAATTGCATCGCCGATGCAAAAGGAACAAGTCTTGGGGTATCATGAGAGTCCAGCCTCGTGCCCGAAAGTAACAGAAGAACACAAGACCATGGCGGAGAAAATATCATAATATGCGGGAAATGGAAACAGAAAAGATTTTGCACCGCGCGACCCGGTAGTATTGTACCGGCTTGTACGATGCAAAACAGAAGAATCGGGGTTCCCACCAGGTTACCTGTTAGAGTCATGGTAGCGACCATGACTCTAACAGGTAACCCGGGAAGGAGAGAGAGCGAGAAGGGTTTGATATGGAAAGATGTGTGATAATTTTTGAGACAAACTTGTCTATCTTAAGTATTCAAGCCCGAAACCCTTGCGGGGAAAAGTTTCTAGAAGCCCCTGGTCATGAAATGGGGCCTCAATATATATGAACATCCCGATTCGATGACTTGCAGTAAACTCCACCACTTAAATTTGAGGCCCCCCAAAACCTCCAGCTCAGCGCTGCATTCTGATTCGACCAACGTATCTAAACGATAAGCCTCGCAGAGCCATGTACATGAATGCATACTGCAAGGAAATATAGGCACAGCCTCGAGAAGAATGGGAGGCCTCAAATCGAGACAGATAACTCCTGTATGTTACAGTACTAGACTTTAAGTCTGAACCCACTGGCCGTTTTACATCAAAAGTCAGCTCGCACGCGATGCAATAGATATTTAACTAAAAGGGTTAATGAAAAGCTTTATATGATGCACTTACTAATTCGAATAAAATAAACAACTTGTACACCTGGGAATTTTATTTTAGAGTAGCGTTGTCTTAGACAGAGTTAGTAAAGATAGGTAAAATCAAAATTTGTATGTAAAACCGAGGATTTTCCGGCTAAAATTCCGTCCCTTGAGTTTAAACTACTACTCTAAAACCCACTTTAGTATTTTAGTAATTTGAGCTTAGAAGACTCTAGTTTTGTTATAAAGATAAATAAGTATATGAAATTAGAATGAAGGTTATAATATAATTAAAATGTAGAATCGCGAAGTAGAAGTAGTGACTTTCGGCTGTTTTTGGTGTATTTTTGCAAGGTGGGCTCAGACTTAAAATGGGGGACTGTATTGAGGTCATTACTGATAAAACATTTCTGGCAAGTTTTTCTGACTAGAATTGCATGCGGTGCCGGAAAACGAACGGAAGCTTAGATCCATTGCAACTCAAAGTAAGCGGGAGTCAAGTAAATTTTAAAGCATTGCTAAACAGAAACTATCAAAAGCAAATATGCTGTAGACGAAACCCGCAAGAAACCTGAGAAATCCCAAAATTCTAAATCGAAAAATCAAAACGCCAAACTTCAGCCCATGGCCGGAAAATCAGCAAATCGTATAATACCAGCATACGCTAGGCCATACCCCTTTTCTCCCTTCTATGCACAGTCCTAATATGTCTCTTCAAGTTATCTTCCCTGTTAAAGCCTCTTTCCACTTGACCATGGACACACCCACTCACCGTACACAGAAAATTACTCTTCACTAAGAATGGCTGAGTAATTTCATGATCTGGATGGTTAGTAACAAGATGTCTATCCTTGTCCTTATTCTTGGGAAAGCGTTTTGGGCAGAGGGGACAAGCAATCGGCTTGGTGTGGTATTTGAGATGACTCCTAAATAAGTCGATAAGTTTAGTCTTGGTACCTCAGAGAGATCAAGAGAAGAAAATAAGGAAACTTGGGTTGAAGAAGCGAAAACATACGAGAGAAGGTGCATTTTTTCGAACGCCCGAGGACAAAATGTGCAGGTGAAAGAAAGGGGTTTAAGAGAGGATGAACTAGTCGAGGAAGCCACCGAAGATCCTAGCTGTGTCCTATAAAACGGGGAGAGAGGACTAGAATAAGAGATAGATGTGGTAATTGGTGGGTTATAAGTGGCCTCCATAAAGCCTCGAAGTTCGAGATCCCGATATTCTTGCCAGAATTGGGTCCAGTCTCTTTCGGCGGAGGAAGGAGGTGTGTTTGGCGTATCCGAGCCAGAGTATTGTTGTTGGAAGATGGTTGTTTGCATTGGAGATAGACTCCTCGAATAATGCATGTTGGAATCCATGCTGAAAATCTGCTTTCCGATTTGTTGGTGTGAGTAGTGTTTGAATGAAACCTTTCATCCGAGTAAACTTGGGTCGCTTAGTTTTGGTGGGTTGTGTTGAAAATGGGATTGCGTGCCAAGTTTCAGCCTTTTATTGACGTTACTGAGGTCCAGCTCCTCTAAACGTCCATTAAAAGTAGTGCGTTCCTCGAGTCCTTCTCACACTGAAGCAAAAGGGTTTGCTTACTGCGGAGAAAGTCCATCAGTCTACCCACATGGGGGGGCATCAGATTTGCACAACTCTCTCTTCCATCTTCAACAACTGGCCATATGCGTACCATATTTGAAATGATACTCGAAACTAGCCAATTTCCTCTTGAATATGTCGCTGATACTATTTCATACTGCTTGATCGGATGTGAGGGGGAATTCTTATGACCACAATCTGGCAACTGAGCAACGCAAGACCCGTGGCGAATAAACTGATGCAAGATCTGTGTTTCTGAATGTATTACCGCGTGGTCTCTGTTTCTTGCTGACGAGGACGAGGAAACCGTCTGAGTGTTTTTGGCGCAAGCGAAGTTCCCTGAATCAAGGCCTTCATCATCCTCACTACCACGAACATTATTTCTGTTATTGAAAATAGAAAGTTTTCCAAGTAGTCCCGCAATTCGTTGCACTCTACCCTGTGAAATTTGGTTGGCGTTGGATATCATACTGGGAACGGGGTTACGTTTGCTCGAACCATGTGGTTCGTCCTTGTTGTCGTCTTTTCGTCCCTCCCCTATTTCAGCTCGAATGATAATCGTTGATGGAGGGCAAGGTTTATTATTCGTTGAGGTTGAGTTAGGTTGGGCGTGCGAGACGTTATTTTCGCCCGTGGAGCCAGTGAGTCCTCGGGAATTTTTTACAACGCTGGAGGCGTCACGCTTTCCGCGTCGCTTGTAAGATGACTTTGATCGCAGCGTGAACACGTCATCATTCTCTTCATCTTGGTCCTTAATTGACGAAAAACTTGGTTGCTTTGGAGACATACTGAGACCTCCGAGTCCAGCGAAAGGTCTTGCTTCGTAGTATGTTTTGCGCGCCTCTTTGATGGGGATGCGAAGACTTTCACGACTGGGGGAAATTGTCACAGATTCTTTCACGAACCGTCGGCGGACAGCTTGGTGGGTACGGCGAGTATTCGGCTTCGTGTATGAGCTTGTACGCCTAGGTGCTATATGGCCCAAAAATTTGTCCCCAAATCGTTGCTCTATATCCCGGTGATTTTCTTCTGTGCGTGGTCGCCTAGGTGATAAAGAATAACGCTGTAAAGATTTAGTAGTGTTTTTTTAAGTACACGCGGGATATGCCATACCTCGTAGGGAGTAATGTTTACTACCATAGGACGTGATCTGTACCCCACATCCAGTGGTTGCGACCGAAGAGGATTTCCTGCTGGTGGAGGGGGAGGAGGGTAATGACTGTGGGTGTAGTTGGACCATGCTGAAGTCGACAATGGAGGACCATTGCTGCCACCCGAGTGAAAGCTCAACGGTCTTGGGCCTGTATTTGAAGTGACCACACGAGGGCGGGTTACAGTGGGTTGGGCGATCATATTCTGCATTGATTGCAAGACTTGTGGGACGGGATGAGAGGGGGGTGGTCCGGAGCTCCCAAGCTTCTCTCGAGCAAGAGTAGATATATATGCATCTCCTTGAGTTTCACTATTTCCAGTCAGCCATTACGATAAATAGTGGTATTCTTGGTGCCTACTATCGATGCATGTGTCGTGCCAGCAAATCATGTCTGTGGAATGCCATCTTGCAATTCTTAGACTCGCAAAAAAACGCTGGCTTTTGGTGGCTCAATTGATGGCGTCTGGGAGAAGACAGATGTTAGCCTTATACACCTCGATTCCAATGAAAATACCTTAGATGTTCTGCTCTAGTGAAAATCTTTGCTGGTCTGCAGATATCGCAAGCGTTGACTTGAACTCCTTTCTTTGCTCTACTAATGCGACCAGTGATTGGTGTGTACTTCACAGTTGGGTCGACGTTCGGGGGACGATCACAATTTGCAGAGATCGGAACTTCCATGATGTGTAAGGCGTGATATCAAGGATAATTCAATGGATTGCAATGTTCGTGGGTTAATCACAAGAAATAGAAAAATTGAAAAGGTTGCAATTTAGAAGAATGTCGTACTCCATCCCCTCTTAAATATATCAAGCCTCAAAAATCAGCCCGGGCAAGGCTCTCACAATCTTATCACGAAAAGAAACCAAATTCCCCTTCAACCAATCACCATCTGAGGCCCCTCGAGTCTCCGCCCTTATGCATCACTGCCCAATGAACGCGTGGGTCAAAGATATGTCTCAGCCTTGTCGGCCCAATGACACCAACCATATGAGCATATTTATCTATAATAACCAGTCAAAACAATACTTAACACGCATATGGTGACATAAGGTTGATTCCAGTGGCAAACCCACGCGGCCATGAGAGGGTTCATCGGGAGGTGACAGAGAGGACCCTCGCTTATCTAAAAACGCAGGGACAATAATGAGATGGAAGGGCAAGGTAAATGGGGCGAAGGAATACACAACATGTTCAATCATTTGTCAGTACGATGGAAAGATTATTGCACAGACACCGAGGCTTGGGCAATAGTTACATAGTGTCTCGTTGCACAACATATGTCCTCAAACTTGGAATTCGAGCCGGGTCATAGGTAACAATATACAAACTAATCGCAAAGAGAGCTGAAGAAAACAACTAAGTCTAACTTAACAAATCGGCTGAAAAAGCGGCAGTGTTATTTCAAGACGCATATTTGAAACGTAACTATTCAATGTGGGCAATGTGGGATTTTCAATCCCTACTACAATATCATAGAAAACGCGAAACTCATATCTCAACCTTGTATCCACCTCACTCCCCACAAGCCCTATATTTCCCGTTCGACATGGATTCAACATCAAGTGAGGTGTGCGAAAGCGTGCAATGCTCTAAGGCGCATCAACGGTCTGTACTTGGGGTACCAAAGTACAAACTCCTTTTATCCCGCGGCCGCATAAGAGGCCTCGTGCAATCTAAGATAGGTCGTAGGCTGACATACTGAAGCATAGTGGCATGCTACACCGCAACTTTGAGGCCACTCAACGGGCCGTTCTAAGGAGTGGGAATAATTCTTCATGGAATGTCGGCAAACGCAGCACTCTTCCAGCAGCAGAAACCATTGAGATGGAGTCCAAAGCCGCTAGAGTAATGTTTCTGGCAGCTGGGAGCTGGACAGGAGTCGCAACAACAAGGCTGCATACTGCAAGGGAAAGAATGGAGTAAGATATGGCATCATAACCGCTTTATACGTGATAATCCAAAGTGCAAAAATGACCACTACGGGACTTTTCGTGTCCCCCAAACCTCGGTGTGGTTTTCTGATGTTCCGTTTCCTCTAGTGCCAACATGCACCCTTGTTCGCATTTTTTGTGTTGGCCGTAACTTTAAGCGCCCAGATCGAGTTGCTGATAGCCAATCATGCAGGAAGCAAAGCCGAACAAAATATTTGGGAAAGAGTTAGGAAAAAGGAAATAGCCACACGTGAGATTTGAACAGCAAAGAAGCCAAAGCCACAAACGATGAGCTTCTCTGAAACCCGAAGGCGCTACATAGATTGAGTCCATTTTTCTTTGCACTAGCAAGGTTCGAGTGGTTTGTTCGGTAAAACATTCCGGGGCAATTCTGGGGTTCCTGGCCTGACTGAGACGACGCGGAGTGGTTCAGGAACAAAAAAGTCGTATTCCACATCTCGATCAAAGTACGGTCAAGGAACATCCCAGCGAAGTTCAGATGACATGCAAGTTCTCGGAGAGATGGTGAAATTGAAACGCAAAAGTTATTGTTAGGCGACCTTGAATCGGACCCCCCTTATTCGTCGTTAAACTCGATTTCGGTCAGGCTAGATAGGGACTAGGTTCGCAACGACACATTCCGCCAAAACAGGTTTTTACAAATTGTTCAAGGATGTTGTTCTCCAATTTTCCCCTCGAACTGTCTCATTTTCAACAACGGTGCTAAAAGAATTCGAGGTGTCTCAGACCGACATTTGGACCCCCACGCTAGATAACATAATTCAACAGGAGGAGGAGCACTAGCCACAATTTGACTGCTCAAAAACTGAACATTGAAACCGAATGGCGGATCGGTTTGCGTGCTTTGGAGATGGAGGCGGCGGGGAAAGACCAGGCTGCCGGGTTCACCTAGGGTGATCTGCAGTTGGTGGTGGTTGACCTACGTTGGGCTTGTGCCACATGCGCACAGGAAAAGGGGTGCTTGCTGTCATCGTTCACCAGTTCCTTAAAATATCATCGGAATAAGTGGCCTGATCAACTAGAAGGGGAGATGTGTACGGATAAGAATGTTTGTTTCGCGTAGTGGGAAAGGATATGTGTATGTTTAGTGCTGACCTCATGACCTCACATAATTCAAGATTTGGTTCCTGTTTCATCAAGCGCCAACTGAACTGCGTCCCACAATTGCAGCGATGAGGAGTACGATCCAGGTAGGAATAGAAACAGACCTCCTAATGCAATGCATATCAGAAAGAAACCCTGCTAGTAATTCAATTGACGAATGCTCGCATGTAATCTCCACCAGACTGGTAACTGTCTGTGCATCACGCAGATTTACGAAGTAGACCACATTTTATAAACAAGGAGCATGGGTTGATTTTCAGATAGCATACGAGTTTTCAAGGAAACGGATTGGGAATACTAAATTTACTTAGAGGGATATTTTACTTCGGACGGGAAGTTCTGAACAAGGCGTCCGAAACATGAAGAATCTTCCTTGCCAAATGCTTGCCGGCATTAGAAAGGTTGGATGGTAGACTGCTCTCCATGTGGCCCAACGCCCGAATATTGGTATTGACACCCTCCAGTCTGCCTCTCACTGAGAATGATACGTTCAGATGGCTTTTTGTTGCAAACATACAGTTGGCAAGGCCTGCAGATGTTGATCCACCATAGGTCATCTGCCGGAGCACCTTGGCCCGTAATAATCCGCGGACGCCTCCATCTTGCATTCATAAATTCTGCGTGTGGATTGAAACAGAGATGAACTTGTGGCTTAAAAATCTCACCAAACTAACAAAAATTGAATGCCGTAAATTTGAACATGAAAAGGTATGTTTGATCTGTACGTGTAGGTAAACTCAGGTCAACGAAGTACTCCCAATCTATTTATGTGAATTTGGAAGTGTTTGTGCAACAAGACAGTGACTAGAATATTTGTAATTCTCACAAGATTAGAGGAAGAACCGCAAATACAAAACTTCGTGTGAAAGAACGCTCACAAAATCCGAGCAAGTATCCTAGCGTAAAACGATGCCAGGAATTTAGGCACATGCAGACAAGGCCATGCCTACAGCATCTCATTTCTTCCACTTTGCAGCTGACTTTTCTGGAAAAGAGTACGGCATAGATAAGGTGGGCATTGCAGTAACCCAATTTCCACTCGAATATTAGGGTTGAACTGGGGTGAATGTTGTGGTCCGGTGGCTTGTAAGGCCAACGCATCCACCCCGAGTTGGCTGCATTTTTTGGGACGAGCACACCCTCTTGTCTTTCCATTGAACTAAGTGCTTTGATAACAGAAGAGAGGAGGAGAGACCAAGTAGTCCACTGAGGTAGGCAATAACTTCCCCGAGTCCCATTTCCGGACTGCAGCATTTTCGACCTGTCGTGTTGGACAAAAAAAGGAGACAATTGCGTGGGATTTATGCAATGTTTCTTGGAGTCGTGTTTTTGGAACATATCATATTTGATCGTCGCACAGGAAAGAGAGGGTTTTCAGGGTCTCCAAAATATGAGATTTTGATGAGCAAGTCCGTGGGTTTGCTTCGATGGACGCTGGCCGGTATGCACCATGAGTTTATCAGGGTATCCTGCGAAGTGGCTGCAGGCATTCTTATGGGCGTTGCTGGACTCCACACATCCGTTACTCGCTCTTCACCGGACCATAACGGTGGGAAAAAATCTGCGCTGCAGATTGAGATTTTCTGGTAGTGTGATCAGGCTTTCAGTCGTGGAACCGGGTCCCGTTGGTGGGTTGGTGGAGTTTGGATGTTGGCTTGACTTAACAGCCTTGTGAGAGCCGGGCCCCTCGAAAATGTGGGGTTCTGAATCTCCTTACGGTACGAATCAAAATCCCTTCCTCCTTGTCTACAGCTGCCGTCGTACCGAATGGGAAGTTTTGTCGTAACGTCGTTCTCTAGAGGCATCTGGCACAATAGAACAGGCGGTGACCATGATCACCGAAACAACTCATCCACAAGCCACCTCGAGGATCCTTAAATTCCCAAATTCCACCGCTTCCGTCCCGTCCCAGGTCTCTCCAAGTCTCCCAGACTCTCGCCCGCTGCAGCCCTTGTACAGCTGGCTGGCCTGCAACCACGATTGCCGCCTGAGGCGTCATCGCACTGCCAGAGTTGCCCCCCCTCTCCCCCCTACCTTTGAATTTCTTTGTCGCCCTTTCGCTGTATCTGGCCCAGAATATTGCCCTCTTCAGCTGCTGTTTCGAAGAGCCTGCAGAAGCTGGTGGTATGGTAAGTATAGACGCGGCACAAGGGATATGGCCAAATCTCTGGAGCACTCTGGGTGGTGGGTCCACCAAAGCTTGGCAGTTGGTTTCTTTGGTCATCTTAAGCGAACCAATCCTCTCCAACTCCACCTCTTCCTCCCCCCTTTTACAACTCAAAAATAGCAGCATCGCGCTTCAAGTCGTTTATTTTATGGACAGTGCCGGCTGCGGTGGTGTTGTCCCCCACCACCCTCTCCTCCCTGCTCATATTATGCGTCTGCTATTGTCCAAGCCACAGACAAAGATGGCTTCATAGCAGGTGACAAGCCTACCGTTCGTACCTGTGCAACCCAGGTATATCCACACACTCGCAGCCATCCCGACAACCTCGTGGTTATGCAGGGGCCGTAGGACTTAATACGGACTAGAGCACCCTATCGTCGCCCTCTAGTCTTGGTTCCGAGTCGTCATAAATGATCTGAAACTTCGAAGAAGCCGGGCCATCTGTAGGCCTCGCTGGATACGAAGAAAATGACAATAGCTTCTCAGAAGCTCAGGGGTCCCTATCATTGCGGTATGACTTTTTCCGAAGAGACACACATATCGAGACTGCGTTCAAATTAAAGCCTTATTCTTTACATCCTAAAAGTTTACGTATGGATCCGATGGATATTAGAAGAATTTACGTACGTTAGATATGGATACCGAAAGCATCCTGCATTTAACTCCCAGGTCCAATCGCTTCAAATGAACTCTCAGGAGAGAGGAGCCGTACTGCAACTTGGGGTGATCCAAGGCGGGCTCAAGGTCCCGACAAGGGGGCATGCCCTTGCCTACACCATGTCAAATACCGCTAGTGAAACTCCTGAACTAGTGGTCTAAAATCAGTTTCCAACTAAGTAAAATATAGCAAGTCGCTACTGCTAGCTTGTATTTGCCTTATTTTGGTACTTAGTATGGGCCACATGAGTTCGTCTGGTCCGCAAATATGCGAACAAGATCATAGCGGATACCCAGCAACATGCCTTCAATATAATTACTCACCGCCGCCCTCCTTCTTCACAACAACATCAACCACCTGCATTCTTACACTTTACCTTTCTCATCTCACCACCGTTAAAACCTAAAATATCTCTTCTACTTTCACTAAAAATCCACTTTCCTGGGCCATTGCGTCGAATTATCGACATCCGCGTTACCATTTGGCAACCTCGATTTTGCCAACACAACCTAGCATCAACACTTCGTATAAATAGACAATACATAATCGTTAAATTTCAGCAAAGCAATAAGTACACATCAGGACCCTCTGTTTGCACCTCGGTGGACACCTTCTTTCTCTCCTCACGCTCATTGCTCCGAGCTATACCCCGAAACACCTCGTCGCCATGTCTCCTAAGTCGGAATACACTTTTCCGTCATGTGAAGCACATAATGGGTCTACATTAAGGTAGGAATTTATCTGCGAGTCAAGACTCGACAGAAGCTGATTGTGGTTCTAGCAATACCGAATATGCAAGCCAAGTTGACACCCGACATAATGCCTATTACGATAATACCGATAATTCTTCAACCTTCCCTATCCAGACTATGAACTCGAACTTCCGTGAATATCCTCCCGAGCAAAACAACCAAAACAGCCAATACAACAACGACACCCAAGCTCACGCTTCTCGGGACTTCACACAAGGTGACTCGAGATCAGCAAGCTACTCGAGATCCTATACATACCCACAATATCAATATACGGCTGCTCCTATTTATCCTCCTGGTTATGCGATGTACCCCAGAGAAGTTTCGACTGATGATGTGCAAACCACTTCTGCTCACGATTCTACCGGAAACCTGGCCTATTTGACGAGAGACAATACTTATCCAAGCAACGAAAACACCACCCGTCCATATACTCCGGTCAATGGCCAAACATCGAACTCTCCTCACAGTGTTTATATCCAAAACGATCAAGGTTATCTTGCATCATCGCCTCCCTCACCCCAAGCACAACGTTATATCGACGCCCATACGCCAGAGGAAAGAATCAGACTTGGTCTCCCTAGGTTTGAGGATCAACAGCAACAGATTGAATACTACGAACAGCAGCAGATCAACTTCGATGCTCATCTCGATTCGTCCGGTCGTTGAACAAATTGTCTATTCCTTGTTGGCAAAACTTCTTTCGATAATTGCTGAGAAGGAAGCAAGGGCCCGACCTTTGTTTCGATTACCGAACACAAATGTTTAGTGCCAGTACTGTATGATCTCGAATCGTTTTCGGAGGAATCTTTGCATTCAAGAACTTCGGAGGCATCGTCTTGGTTTGGCATGATCGGTGGCTTTCGTCTTTGAAGTCTTCTTTCGTTCGTTCCGACTTCTGTCGGATTGCTGTAATTCTGCCGCGCGATTTTCTGTCAAACTTTCTTTCTTCTAATGTATTTTCAATAGTGTTTTCTCTCATGAGCAGGTTCTTCCTCTTACTTCTTATCGTTCCCAGTCAGGCGCTAGGCTCATCTTCTCAGCGGCACCTGCAGCCGCTGATGCATCCTTCCCCTCATCCCCACTTCTGCATAATCGATATATTATGACCAAAGTATCACAACCCCAAAAACAGCATTTTCTAGCGATTTATGGAATATTAGTGGCGTTTTATTGATGTAATTATATATGCTCTTTCATTTTGGGATTCAATTCAACGATTTTTACTTGCAATTCAATATCAAGTATTGATGGTGTGATGCAACATCGCAGATCACGATCGGGTGACATACGCCATAAACAGCCTTCATTCTGCACCAGGAAGCCAACCTTACAGCCAGAAAACCCTAAATGAAAATTTTCTTGTCGATCTTCGTCCTCGATTTCCTCTTCACCACAATGCATTTCCACATCAAGACCCTTCCACCAAGAAACAAACGCAAGCTGCACGTCAACGGCCCAGCTCTGATCATTTAACCTTTAACAATCTGACCCACCCGAATCACTCACCATGTTATGCAACCATCACGCACTTCGTCACCACATCCCTTGATACCTTCTTTCATTCGGCCATCCCGAAGTCAAGGGACAGAGCCTCAATTTCCCCACCTCGCCAATGTGTACACCAATTACACACACTTCTCAAATACAAGGCCATGAAACGACCGCCGATGAAAGCGAGTGCAACACTTGGCCCTGTCCGTCGCGGTACTCCTACACCGCTTATACCTTCTGTAGTTCTGCGCCGCAATGAGAGAAACACAGAAGGCCAAACGGGTGGCCACGAAGAGTTTCGAGAAGCTTATGGCTAATTTTATGTCAGTCCGTGTCATTTTATGTCAATCTAAGTTTCTGGGACCTACCTTCTTCTTTTGGATGCCGGCACGGCTAGATTGGATTCGCGTGGTGTTTGGGTTTTCTGAAAAAGTGTTGGGAAGCTTCGTCGGTGCGGTTCCAACTTTAGGATTATGCTTATCATCTTGTTTAAACCCAACGTTTCGGTTCCAAAATCTACAGTAATTTTTTTTAAAAATGGTTCGCTCCTTCGTATATTCGTAAACTCGTATTTTCGTCAATATCTAGATCGGGAAATAATCGAGTTGGGGACAAACTGTGTCACCTCCTCGCCTGACCACAACCTCACTGAGTTGGGACTTTGTAAGCAGGACTGGGTCTGCTCCTTCGCACGTCCATTAAGGACGTCTTCGGTCCATTTTGGTCCCATAAATGAAAGACCAGATTTAAATTTATCAGCCCCCAAATTTGCAGAATTTCTCCCACCGATTCTTCCACCAAATCCCACTCTTCTCCAACTGTTCCCAACCTCCCAAAAAAACATCCTCATTCCCCCTCACTTTCCCCTCACTTCTCACATTTCCCCTCACGAAAAAAAAGCAAATCAATATACCCCTCATCACAAAACCCGCCACATTTTCCTAATCCGTCACCACTCCCTCTTTATCCGAGCCCCACTTTATCCCCCACGCCCCACGCAAACTTCCCAGCCATCCCGATTTTGCGATGGAACCGATTGGGGACCGCGGGAGCGGAGCGGTTAGGGCTGATGGCGAACGGGATTGCGCAATGTGATTGATGAGTTTCTCGGCAGTTAGCTCCGTAAATTAATCAAGTGATATCTGTGCGCTTGGGGAGGGGGTTTCTCCTTCTACTGTAAAATGGTTATTAGTATTGAGTTTATGGTTACTGTGATACAGTAATGGTTGGGGTTAGTTGGGAAGCCGGATTTTTTTTATGCTGAAAGAACTTTTGTTTTGGTATTGTTTTTTACACTAGTGCTACAATTCAAGTTTCATTTCCGGGAGAGGGTTATTTATTGTTTAACAGCTTAGTTTGATTTGTGTTGATGAAATGGTGATTAATTTTTGGGGAAAGTGAGTGAAACAACCTATATCACTTTTCTACGTCTTCAAGAAGTAACTTTTTCCCTGAGACATAAGTGGAACTGTTTGCTCCTTATTCTTGACTTATTTCTTCCTCTAACAAAGCATCGCGCATCACTTTTGGAGAGGCCGTAAGCTTTCAAAAGCGAAGAGCATCTTCAAGTTGGCTCGTCACTTGCAGAAACTCTTTCGTACAAAGCCCCATCAATTACAACAGCGTGGCGATGGCTGAATTTATAAATACGGATTGTTTCATTATCATGTGCTCGGAGTATTAAAACAGAATTCTCGATCTCAGGATTTGATTCTTGCTGAGACTTTCAATTCTGGAGACTCAAAGTAAATAAAGATCCATACACTTTCAATTCTCGCTCAGTTCGTTCCAAAGTAGGACTGTTTTTTCGGAAACATATTGGAATAAGAGGTAGTTTAATAGATAGATGATTTGGAGTTCATAGGTATTATAGATCAGACGGCCGGATTTGGTATGGGTGAAAATAAGGTGCTACCCTTAACCTTCCGTTATCGAATTGTATGAGGGGTCACAATTCAATAAACAACTAGTTTTGGCTCAATGGAATAAGATTGATTCCAGGTTGAAGCCACGATTGCTTGCTTCTGTTTTGGGTTTAGCCTTTGTTTAGCTTAAAATTATTAATGTGGTAGATTTCCAACAATGCGATTGTCACGACGATGAGATAAAGAAGCACAGTACAATAAAGTTTTCTATCACCTGATGGGTAATTTCTTTCAAATGACAATTGATTGTGAATCACACTCTAAATACTATATCGGCTCAAAGATTGTTTCTAATGAATACGTAACATTGCAACCTATTGTCCAGTGTTCCTGTGCATATATTTGGAAAGGGCATTTTTGAAGCTGGAAGGGGAAATCACGATATCAAAGTGTAAATCTCAATTTGGTATCAGTTTAAAGTGGGGATATTTATTAATTATTCAGGGGAACAAACAGAAGAGTTGGCCTTCTACTTGTGTTTATCTAACTAAGAGTTGCTAAATTCTAAAGGGCAGTCTTCTACCCAACCCAAAAGGTTGATTCAAGTTGGAATCAATCCTGGTGGGTTTTTTTTCTTGAAAATCTCCACCTTGACAACCAGCGACGGAGTTCTCCAGGTTTGTTGTCCTCTTCGAGCTCTTTTTCCTTTCTCTCTCGACGAGTTCTGGGAATTAAAATCAAGGCACCCTGCTGCTCAAGGGTTCGTTTTGCTTCATCTAATTATAGAGTCAAGAAACGAACATCTGAGAGTTCTGAACCAGGCAGTAACTGCACTTAATAATTCTGCAAGAAGGGTGCAAAAGGCGGGAGGTTTTCCGCACATAGACGACGTAAGCTCTCTTTGAGGTCCAGAACTATTCCATCTCTTTCATTAATCATGGGCTCACAGCATTGAAGGCATTTTCGAAGTTCATGGTGGTTTAAATTTAAGTTTTGAGGTGTCTGAGTTGAGCTCGACGAAAAAAGTTGGTTTAGACGCTCGAGGGACCCCTCGTAAGTCTCCGTGGTTGGAGCATTTGCTTGAGCTCTTTTACGAGCGTTAGCAGGGTAGATTGAAGTTGATGTTGATGCTGCAGACATTGTATTGGTATTGTGGAAGTGGTGTAGTGATGAAGAAAAAATAGCTGGGAGGTCTAATGCTTTTATGCCTAAAGGGGTAGTTTGTTCTTGTCGATATTAATAGTTTGTTCCCTCCAACCAACAATATATTATTGCTAGCGTATATCAAAACAGAGTAAACAAGCTCATCTACGATAAAGAAATGATTCCCAGGAAGTCACTTTTATAAGGCATTGTACTATTACAATAGGATAATAAAATAGAGCCTAAAGAACCCCTTTTGGGCTAGACTAACAAAGATTTCTAGTCACTTACTGACTTTATTACTTTTATTATACTTAAGCAGTTGCTCGGATCATTTCCCACGCCAATGGAGTTCTATCATGCTTTTAGTTCAATCTCATTTTCCTTTGATGTTGCGAAGTTATCGTGGAATCAAGTTGTTGATTCTGTTTTGAAAAGCTTTCCCAAGAGACCAAAAAACCTAATAATAATTCCAGACTACTCTATCATATTTGAAGAGACTTAAATTGAAATACAATTTATGCCAGTTAGCGAACTCCTTTCCCAAGCTTAACTAAATCAAGTAGCAAAATCCCTCACGACCCGATGGATTCTTTGTCCCACGCGATACCATTTCCACTCCCCAACACAAAGCCCACAACTCCAAAATCACAAAATCATACCCAAAAGCAAAAACCCTCGTCAAATAAACCCCATACTCAAATCCCCACCTCCATTCCACTCACCATCACCTGCTCCCCAACCACCCAAGCCTCTCATCGGCTCACTCCTCAACTGTTCAAAAATCCCCCTCTCATTTCTTTCCCTTACCAGAAAACCCGCAGCCTCAATACTCCGATGATAAATACTGCTTTCCCCCAACATATCCCTCACCAACTCCCCAACTTCCTCTTTGACCCCATTCATTCCACCCACATCACCCATACCCACAGCCTCACTCATCCCACGATTCGGAAGAAGACAGCTAGCTCCCCCGTTAGAGGAACCCGAAGAAGCAAAAGCTTCAGCAAGCCGTCTAAACACCCCCGCAGCTCTTTTCGCCTCCGCCCACCGTTCGGGAAAGGCTTCCAGGATATCAGCACACATACCCACCTCCTCCTTACTCCCCAACGTCCCAATCCCAATCCCACCCGCCATACCAGCATCAACATAACAATAAAACAGCACCGGACACAACGCAACAAACCGACAAAGTGTCACCCAATTCAACGGCAAATGGCGTTGTTGAAAAAGTATTGTGCTAAGTTGAATATATTTCTGCACACACCTCCTCAATTCCTGTCCATGATCTAGAGAAATCGGAGAGTTGAAATGAGAAGGTGTGTAAAGGAGTAAAAGAAGATTCTGGTAGCGGTAATTAAGCCAAGGAATGGTATTGTGGAAGGGAATTTGATCTCGTTCCATTGGTGTTACTAGACAACCTTGAGTATACCAGTTTTCAATCTGGGTTCGGAGGCGTTGCGTAATTATTCGACGATCGGCTTGTGTGAGTGAGCTTGTCGTGTAGGAATTTGATAAGTGGATTTTTTGGAGGATTTGCTCTTCGAGTTGGCGGAGGGCGATGACGTGGCGGTTGACTTGGAGAGTCACGGTGTAGTATTGTCTCTCAGATGTGGCATATTCTTCTAAAGTGACTCCTGGGAGAGGAACACTCATGTTCTCGTCGTTGATTCCAAATGGCAGACCCATCGAGCTTGATACCATTCTGTCAAGGGTATATGCACTCCAGAAAAGACGATTTCTTTTCTCACTTTGGGCGAGAGAAATTCCTCTGCTTGACGATGTTTCTCGACTTAACCCGAGTGACATGATCTGGCGGCTTAGCATCCCGGTGATTACCCAAGGTGATAATCCTTTTGGGTCGAAGAGTGAGTGTAGACCAAGTAGAAGCAGCGTTTCGACAGAGTCAATATCCCTTTTCGACATGCATTCCTCCAGTACTTTCCAGGATGATATCTGAAATTTGGCAGAGATCTCGTCTGAAACCTGTCCCATTCGTTGGAGAGTCGTACCTGAAATCTTTTAGTAAATAGGTCGAAGAGATTCCGCTTTTGATAGCGCAAGAAAACACTTACAGCCTATAGCCATAACAATATATAGATTTGTAGACATGTTATCCACTCTATCCGTCAACAAGTCGCCCATCATATCAACATCTTTCATCAATTCGGCCCGATGAATGAAGGGGTACGCTCGATGGATATGGCGAAAATATGCATCCACAAATTGTCGACCTGCTGCTTCCTCCGGCACGGTTACACTCCCTCTTCTCACAGGACGTAAATTCAGAGTTGTCGATCCTGCGTATAAACCACTTGCCGCTGTGTTGGTATTGGTTGAGCCCAACTCATCGAGTAGATTTGAAATTGGTATACCGCCACTAAAAGCAGTTGTCTGAAGCGAATTCTCGCCCTGGCCTTGAAGGGTCGGTATTTGATTACCCAGCCTTAGCGAGTGGGGAGCATCTGGATTGATATCTTCATTTGTGATCGCTGGAGACGGGCCATCGTAGGAAGGCGAAGTTGGTACAGGTAAATCCGAACCAGTCGCAAACGATTCCACGGGAGAATCCAACGCCAAAGTATTATTAACATATCTTGAAAGCCACGAAACCCTAGCCTGGAGTTTTTGCACATCGGATATCGAGACGGATGAGATCTTGGAAGCCTCCAAAAAGGAACATTTTACTTGTGCATGAGTACACAAAGTACAACTCGGATGTGTCTTGCTACACTTCTTCTTTAATTTTCGACATCGTTGACACGAGATAGTTCGCTTCTGCGGAATGGGATTTCGATTGTCTGAAGAGTCCTCTCCTTTTCCTTGGGAGGGCGGGGGTGGATCTGGGGTCAAAGGTTGCTGAGATAGGCGGAAGCGATGGATTGAGGAGTCCATTCAAACAAAAATCCACTCACTGTCGGTGTTGAAGCGGAGGTGCCTTTCACATTTCCGTAAGTGGGCCGAAAAGGTGATATAACCCGATTTTTGACTGATTGGAAATCGATTGACTCGTATGCAATGGCGTGCTATCAGTGGGAGGCGTCGTCGGAAACAGTCGGCCGAGGGTGGGAGCTTGTCGTGCTTGTATCCACTTCGACGGGCGATTTCCGCTTCAAAATTTCCTAAATTGGTTACAACACACCAAGAATGCAGGGATTCCCCAATCACACTGTTCGCCATGTCATTGCGAGGAGAAGAAATAGGCGGGGCTAAGACAATTAAACAACCTCTCCATCCATAGGTAGCAAGCACGTATTTAATTGTTGTATTGCGATTTCATTGCGACTTGAACACTCATTCCAGTCACTAGGCTATCAAAGATTTGGTAAGACAAAATTTAGAGTCCAACAAGCAAAAGTTAGCTATCATCATGGTCTCAGAAACCGAAGCACGAGAAATTTACAAGGACGCCATCCATTTCGACGGTCTCAACGTCGCCAACTTTGGCCAAGAAATCTTTGAAGCCTGGAAGGCAGGAGGTATTACAGGTGTCTCTTGCACTTGCGGAATTTGGGAGGGGTTCCGTGGTGCGATATCAAACGTCGTACAATGGAAGAAGTGGTTTGAGGAATATTCACACCTCATCGTACAAGCAACCACCGTTGCAGATGTCCGACAAGCAAAGAAGGATAGAAAAACAGCCGTGATTTTGTCATGGCAAAATACAGCTGGTATCGAGGACCAACTTGATTATCTTCGAGTTTTCCGGGACTTGGGGGTAAGAAAGATGCAGTTGACTTATAATACTCAAAACTACTCTGGTGCTGGGTATACGGAAATTAGAGACTCTGGGTTGACGGGTTTTGGCCAAGAGGTTGTCACAGAGATGGCAAAGTTGGGAATTGTTTGTGATCTCAGTCACGTTGGGGCTCAAACTAGCGCCGATGTTATCGAGTTTGCACCGGAGGGAAAGCCACCTTGTTTCTCACATATCCTGCCTGGAGGAATGCTTGATCACCCAAGGAACAAGTCAGACGCTTTAATCAAGGCAATCGCTGCAAAGGGCGGTTTCATCGGACTCTCTCAATTTGGACCACATATGGAGAAGGGAAACGATTCAACAATAGATGACTATGTTCGTGCTTTGGACTATGTCATCGGTTTAGCTGGTGAGGATTTGGTGGGAATTGGTTCGGATTCGAGTGAAGGACACGGAAGACCGAGTGATTTTATGGCGTGGTGTAATAAGGATAAAGGATATGCGAGGAGATTAACACCATGGGGGAGTCAAAAGGTTGTGAAGCCTTTGGGACCGTTGGCCGAGAGAGAGAGGCTTGCAGAGTCAATGGCGAGAGCAGGATGGTCGGAATCGAAGATGCGAAAGGTTCTCGGGGAGAATTGGTTAAATTATTTGGAGAAGATTTTCGGAGCATAAATTAGAAAATAATTGAATATATCCCACAGTTAAATTCTCTTTTGTTTTCTGCTTTTTGCTCTTGCCACATCGGTATACACCGAAAGTAAAGACTAGAGCCTTGCCGCATCCACAGATCTCTCTGCTTTCGATTGTTCAAAATCAAACCCAAGCTCTTTTAGAGACGTTATCTTGTGTCTCTCTGGCCCAAGATTTCTTGAGGCAACCTTGATCAGCGGAAAACTCTCTCGGACCCATTGCTTCTCCTCTCCCCAATAAGGCGGAATTTTTCCCTTGCCACTGTTCGCCAATCCCGGCTCAGGCGTCGCTTCCAAACTCCAATCATGTAAGTAGTTGATATACTTAGCATCCAGTGGAAATGCTAAAATATGAAACCCTTTCCCGGCTCCCTTCTCGATAACCAAATCTTCTTCCCATGCTTTCATATTTGCTTGTGATGGCAAGGCAAGACGACCGGACAATACACGCGCAATGGCGGCACCCTGAGCTTCGGAAACTGGCAACGGTACAATTCTTTGCGGTAGGCCAATGAAAGAGAGCGTGGGTATTGGGTGGTAGAATATTTGCTGATATAAGTTCTGAGTCCTCTCGCCAGTAGTGACAATTTTCGGTTCTATAGAGGCGAGAAATGGAAAAGAGTACATGTAGCCGGTACAAAAGACGACACTATCAATGTTATGTTCAACACGTCCATTTTCAAAACGTACAGATCTGTCTTCTACGATGAACTCCTCGATCTCGGGAACAAGCTCCGTGGCATGCTTGTCGTCTATTAGCGGAATGATTGATGTTGACTTGCCCTCTTTCTCGGAGATCAAGAGAGGGCGTTGAGAAACAGTGGAGATTTGAGCAGAAAGGTCGATTCCGGATGCAGAGTTGCCCACCACAATGACTTTCTGTGTCACAGTTATTATCATAGTCACGAGACTTGTCAGACGGAGAACAAACTGACCTTATCCTTATAATCATTTGGCCTTCTGTAGAACTTGGAATGTGAGACAACATTAGTGTGCACCTTATTGAACTCCTTGAGTCCCTGGATATCAGGAATAAAAGGGTCGTCATAATGCCCATTCGCAACCACCACAGCATCAAATATCGACGTAGTCTCTTTCTTAGATTTAAGCTCTCGTCGAGTGACAGACCATTTCCCAGTCTCACCCAGAGGCTTCACATCAAGAACTTGATTTCCGAGTCTGAGAAGATGACGGAGATCATCCGCATAGCGTTCGAGATATTCTCTCACAACAGCATGCTGAGGAAATAACGAGGATCCTTTGAGAAATTCCTGATCCGAGTAATTCATCAAAGTATGCGGAATGTTTGCATCCAGAATGTCATAAACCGGCGAGATGAATTTGAAATTGTCACCTTCCCATACTGGCTTGTTTGGTAAAAAGCTGGGTTCGGTGCAAGGAATGGAGAAATTCTCATCAACAGTGAGATTGGGCGTAGCACACCATACTCCTCCAACGGTTTCTTGCTGTTCGAATATTTCAATTTCGAATGCATTCTCTGCAACAAGATATCTATTTGAGGTCAGTTACAAGGATTTGTAGATGCTTGGGAAAGGACCAACTTGGCCGCAGCTAGCCCTCCAGGTCCAGCACCAATCACGCAAACTTTATGTATATTGGCTATTTGTGCCATCTTAGGGCTCGATGCTAACTGTTTCTTAGGTTCTAAAGAAGACCTTCAATACAAAATGACGGAATCCGTAGTGGTGAAGTATACGAAGCATCCCCTCGCACAGAGAGCGTGCGCGTCAGGGGTAATTGCTGCTTCCAGGCCCACCACGAAGGTGGCTGTGACAAGAACAACGACAATACATGGTCCGAAGTTTGCCTTGGTAATGCGTGCCTAGGGATAGAATGGCGCGAGTAGAAAGCCGTTGCTCTGTGGTGGATGACAAGAGTCGGTTTGTGAAGGTGGGATGGAGTCTGTGCCCCTCACGGCACCAAAGGAGAAAATTTCGCAACGAACTCCGCCAAAACCCCGACACACTCATATCTCATATCTTTTCTATCAACATTCTTATATCAACCTCAAGGGGCGTCTCCTTAGCGTCGATAGCGTGCTTTTAAATGGAGCAAAAATTACCAACAGAGTGGTCCGAGTGGACTCACTTCAGGCTGTGCAGCGATACACATATATGGCAGCCATCATGAGTTTCAAGGTTTCATTATCGTTCTGTTCATCCTCCATTGTCTCTTTTCATACTTCCTTGCGTGATTGAGGATCATTAATCATGGGTACCGATATTTCTGGGGTTACAGCTGGACAGACAACCACGGTCGCAACCTCATCTGAATCACCGCCAACCCAATATAACGAATACGATGGCCAACCACGAGAGAAGCAGCCACTTAGCAAGCGTATCTTGGGTGTGATATGGGATTCCCTCGATAAAACACCAAAAGAGCGAGCTCTAATCGCGAAACTGGATTGGTGGATCCTCAGTTACGTCTGTGTAGCATACTTTGTGAAATATCTCGATCAAACAAATGTTCGTCCCGCCCTCCAATGCTTGAAATATACTAACTCCAAAACCAGGTCACAAACGCCTACGTCTCAGGCATGAAAGAAGGTCTCGACCTAAAAGGAAATGACCTTAACCTTCTTACCACTTACTGGACAATCGGATACATTTTAGGCCAATTCCCCTCCCAAATGATAATGACCAAAATCCCCCCCTCAATCTGGCTCCCCTCGTGTGAAATAATCTGGTCCATCTTCACAATCGCCGTCGCGGGGGCCAAAAACAAAGAAACCCTCTTCGCATTCCGTTTCTTCATTGGTCTCTTCGAAGCTTCCGCGTACGTCGGAATCATGACCCTCCTAGGCTCCTGGTACACGCCCGCCGAACTTGGAAAACGAGCTTGTATTTTTCAAGCCTCCAGCAGCGCAGCCCAAATGTTTTCTGGGTACCTTCAAGCCGCCCTCTATTCGGGAATGAATGGAAAGGGGGGATTACCAGCTTGGAAATGGTTATTCGTATTCGATGGAATTTTTGGAATCCCCATCGCAATTTATGGATTCTGGGCTATCCCTGATTCTCCTACGACGTGTAAAAGCCGATGGATGAATGCTGAAGAGAAAGAGTTGGCCATCGACAGAATGGAGAAGGCGGGTAGGAAGCCAGCTGGAAAAGTAACTCTGAAGACTTTTAAACAGGTTTTCCTCGGTTGGCCTGTCTATCTTTTCAGTGGTGCTTTTATATCTCATGTCCTTGGGATCAAGATATATTCGTACTTCAACGTCTGGTTGAAATCTACGAAGAGGTGGTCGGTGGAGGAGATCAACATCATCCCCACGGCGGGGTATGGGATGCAAATTCTTTTCACGATTCCTTACGCCTGGATTAGTGATGCGTTGAGGATGCGCGCGCCGGTTATTACATTCGCGTGTGTTGTTGCTTTGGTGGGGTGTATCATCCTTTCCATCTGGCCATCTGAGAATATTCCTGCCATGATGACGGGATGGCTCCTCACGTTTTGTGAGACGGGTGCGGGTGCCCTTTTTATCACTTGGATTAATGAGGTTTGCGGGTTTTCTCAGGAACATCGTATCATCGTCATTGCGATAGTTGAGACGATGGCTTATACCTTCCAAGCTTGGGTGCCTTTGCTTGCGTATAATACTGGGGAGGCGCCTCATTTCAAGTACGGGTACCAGTTGACTTGTATGTTTTTTGCGCTGGAGATTGTTTTCGTTGGGATCATGGTGGTTGCGGAGAGGAGGAATTGGTATAAGGGCTATGATGGCGAGGAAGAGCATGTCGCGGGTTCTGATCATGTTGATGAGAGTAGTACGGCGGATGAGCGGGATGTTGTCAAGACATGGGCGGCCTTTTAACATATGCATTATCTAAATTTAATATCTTAATACTCTAAAGGTTTTTTCCTCAGGTATAGCTCTATTGAATTGAATTGATGGTGGCAGGGGTTGACAGGATGGCGACAAACTGGGAAGGAACTACCACTCAATCTGAAGGCAAGAGCGGTCGACGCAAATTCAAATTGGGAAAGAGCGACACCATAACGAAATCTCTAAGGTTACTCCAATGCCACAACCGTTACCGCGTGGTATATACTGGAAATCTCACACTGACATACCTGCATCCAATTTCAGAGGGAGGTTCCACAGTCAGTTGACTCACAGATCAAGCTCACATATGGACTTTCTCCTGAAATTCTGCATTTCGTTTCTGTATATAATGCCATATTTCAGCACATCCTATTACCTTCGGGAGATCGCAAATTCAGACACCACGCAAAAGTAGTCGCACATCATTCAAGGCTACTCCAAAAACGGTCAATAAATTCGTCGAATTCATTGAACTCTTGGTCGCCAGCAGATCGCGACCTACCTTGTCCCTTCTTCCTTTTGTGAGCGGGCACTGGATAACGACCTCAAGTCTGCAAGTTTGAGACCGTGTCGGGGTAACGAAGCCAAGTGATGGAAGGACCGACAATTAATTTCCTCCCGACCTACTAGACCCAAGCACAAAATCCAAGAGAAGGTACGACTCTGTCTACATTCTGAGTAGGTATTACCGAATTTAAAACAGTGAAGGAATTACCCCTCGAGCTCAACTCTCTAGCTGCTAGACGTCAATCGTGCCTTCCCTTCTCAATGGTTCTTCAAGAATCCACTCGACCGCGACTCGGGTTGTTCCCTCCCAAAACACAAAATCACGATGCACAATAAACGTCGATAGCATTCAAAACTTTGAGGACCATCTCTGCTGCAAGAATTGATAAGTCTAAGATCCAAGTCGTGAAGATTTGAAATGCGCAATGTTTCGATAATGCATCAACTCAAAAACTTTCCTATTGAGGTTCGCATTTTTTGGTACGAAGTTCAGAAAGTGGCAGAGTAGAGGGATGAGATTCTTCTGAGGTAAGGTTTAACTCTGGGAACTCGTGGTTGGCAAAAAGTTCTGGACCTTGGTTTCAATTTGGAGGTTATTCCTTCCTTGACTTGACTTCGCGAGGGAAACCTAGTCGTTCTTTCCTTAACGTTGAAATTGAGAATGGAAGAAACGGCCTGATATACCAGAACAGTATTAGCATAGATTTTAATTATGGATATCATATACAATTAGTGATATTTGGAGATCGGGGAAAAAAAAGGAACGAGAGAGTAAACATGAAAATTACAATACTCGATATTGCAATGGGGAACTAGCTGGCCAGTAGCAATGAATTGAGAATTGCTGAGCAAATAAAATGTAGCCTCGATATACTTCAACCGCTCCCTGGCAAAAATGTTTTCGACAATAAAAGATCGAGGTTATATTCTGGACGGTGACAGTAGGAGTGATGCGACATGCACTTTACCCAAGATTCTTGACATGCTCACTTCATTCAACACACTTCACTCAAGCACCTTGGGGACTACCTAAGTGCGACATGTAACAAAACTCGGGCTCTCGACACACTTCACTCTTGACAAAATTCACTTTAACAGCCTGGAAAACTCCCAATGCGATGTGCAACAAAAAAAAAGTTGTTACCCAGGCACTCACCTCCTGAATATCGGGCTCTCCAAGATTTTCGACCCGTGGTCGTGCCTTCCTTTCTCGCCATCGTCAATTTTTGTTGGATCGCGCTAAGTCGGGGTAGAGGGAAAGAGCGACCACTTCAAGTCGGGTAGTCGAGTCCAAGCCAAAGCAAGTCGACCCGAGAGGAAAATTCGCCCACTTGGCGGGGGAATATTTCAAACTCAAGAAACTGGCTACACTAGCACCCCTTATGATTCGTTCGAAATTGAATTTCATAGCCGGCTATCGAATAATATTATTTCTAGGCAGCACCCAGTTTCTTAGGCAAATCCTCAAGCTCTTCTGCGGATTCTATCTCAATCACCTTGCCCACCTCAGCTGTGTTCCTCATCAATTCCACGGAACTCGAGTATAGCATTCGTAGGGTTGCGTTGCAGGTTACGGGGAGGTAGTAGAGGAGGACGTATGGGACGGACATTCTTCCTGAAGACTGAGAAGGCATGTACGTTAGTTTGCGACGACATCTTTTGCAGGCTAGGGGAGTACCTACATTGGTCATAGGATAGCTCAACAGCACGAATCTCGGCGAATGATCTGGCAGATCTTCTGCGATGTCCTGTAGGTCCTTGTATACTGTCTTATCTTCATCCTGCTTGATCTCCAATGTAGTCTTATCAATCATGTCTAACCCCCCGCTTGTCAGACCATATATCCATCGCGGGGTCAAGGACTCGACATACAGATGACAGCCTGTGGATCATTGGAGCGAGAGGTGCCGAGGCGGAATTTGCGCAAATGGTCTTTGCTCTCCTGGGAGAAGGTGTAGAGTCGAGATTCGGAAGCCTACAGGAGACGAAGCTATTAGCATGTTTCTGGCAATGCGGGGAGACCCAGAGGGCTTACCATGATGGGGGGTATGGGGGTATGCAATGCAACGAGACTTTGCAGCTAGTTCGCAGATTCAGGTCTTGACAGGCATGAAGCGGGTACAGAGTCTAGTATTGGTGGGGTGGAAATATCGAGGTCAACTCAAGTCAGCCTCGCCGTTGAACATCGCGATCGCTCACAAGGTTGGCCCCCTCGTTTTCTGGGTCTCGTCTAAAATCTTGGCATTCTGGATCTGCTGACGTCATGCTAGTCCTCCAATCCCTACCCATTTTCAATTCTGTGCATCTAAACCAAGTCTTCACTATCACAACATCCGTTCTTCCATCTATAGCATCCAATCGTCCCCTCCATAAATCCCGAAATGGAAGTTATAAACCGACCCATTAGGCACGGGTCATGCTCAGCCCCATCGCTGCCGAATAACCGGAAAATCCCCTTTTTCATGGCTTTCCAACTTCTTCTCCAGCTCTGGGTTCCAAGGTCCCAAGAAAAATAAAATCGAATAAGAAAGAGGCACATCCCTGTCCTATGATGCCAAGACTACTATATAGCCTTGGCAAAAGCTTGATTTTCTATGCAATCTCTGCGTCATGGCGTTGTGGTAATCCCCTCTCACCTGTGCCGGAGGACCGAGAACGCGTAAGAAATACATGGCATTTGACTTCCAAGAGGTCTCCTAGTGGATGGTTTTAAAATCCTCATACTAAAGATTCCTTTTTCCAACCCCTTAACCATGGGTATCTTCCAAAATATTGAAGCCATTTTATCCTTTTGCATACAACTTTTTGTTATCTTTCCTTATTCTGCTCTTACGATTCGCAGACAAAGAATTCTCTTGCCAAATATGAGGGCCAACTCTATCAAGAAACTTCCAAATTCTCAACCCAACGATTTGAAGGGGGAAGTTAACACGATGATTCAAAACAAAGTTTATCAGCTATGTAGGAGTGAGGAGACAGTCTCTTCTTTACTAGCAAAGGATCCCTCGATGGCACCGGGAGATGCATGGAAAGAATTGTTTGAGGGAGAGTACGTCGGAGAGGAGAGTGGACACCAAACTCTTACACGGGAAGACAAGTTACAGCGAGCTTTTGAATGTGGGAAATGGGGGCCAACGAAACCGAGTGAGCTTTTTTTGCAAGTAGGTTGTTATATTTACACGTTTTACAGAGAGAAAGCTGATGTATAAGTGAAAGTTGTATCACGATGCCTTGTGCACACTAAACGATAAAGTTTCCAATTCTATGGTTAGTCTACCATTGATGGGAAGTTGTGGTGTAATTCCTTTGACAATCATCTCGACGTATGTACACATCCCGCAAACTTCAATTGGTCGATTGCTTATGAGATTCACTCCCAGTGTTCCCGATATCATGCGTCATATGTCGAATGTCATAGTGAGAGCTGAGAAAGAGGTTATATTGGCAACGAATTATTGTAAGTTTTACTCAAGGTCGGGTTTGGATGACACCGACGCCGAATCCCATTTTGAAATCAAAAATTATTTTATTAATGCTGTAAATCTCAGGGCAAAACTCCGTAGCTTCAAAATACATCACCAACGCAATGAAAGAGTTATCAAAAAGAGCCGGAGAAAGAGGCGACAGAATAGTATTCAAATTAGAATACGATCGTGGTAGCCCGAAACAATTGCTCGACAACCATATGGACGTTCCGGAAAAAGATTATCTGGGAAAAGCTGTTGCTCTCCCAACAAAGCACGAAATTCCAAATATCGACCTCCAAGTAACCAATTACCACAGACCGATGTTGGGTACATTTCATTGCAAATACATGGTTGTCGACCGAACAGTTGCAGTGCTTCAAAGCAATAATATCCAAGATAACGACAATATGGAGATGATGACACACCTCGAGGGCCCAATTGTTGATTCCCTCTATGACATGGCGCTAATTTCATGGGACAAGAAAATGATACCGCCTTTACCGAGTCACAACTCACCAGCTGTCAAGGGTGGAATTAGTTTATTTAGCACTCATCACGACCGTATTTTTAGTGAGAACGGCATATTGAATGGTCACTCGGTTATTTTGCATCCAGAAAAGGCGCAGGAGAGAAATGTGTATCCGTATACACGTCGGGATATCAACCAATCAGAGAAGACTTCGTCGAACAGTTCTAATACCGATCATACTATTCTCACCGGTCCGAGTACGTCGGAAAGTGTCACTCATCCAGTTAGATCAACAAATGGAGCGACAAATGGTGTTTCAAATGGCGCCAACCAGATGCCATCAGAAGATGTTCACCACGGGTTTGAGAGCAAAGACTTGCGAGAAACAGAAAGAGTTGGAGAAAATATTAGGGCGGCAGCAACGACGGGAGATTTCGAACACATCGCCCATCAAAAAGAGACAAACGGAAACAGAAATAGGATTGTTTCCAAAACCGTCAACGAAGCCTCTGCTCTGGCACCCAATAGTATATCCAACAACACAGATGATGAGCCTGTTCTCAAGACCAACGGCAATTTCGGGAACCTTGGAACAGCTCACCATGGAGTCGATGGCCCAGATCTAGCTTCTCAGAAGTTCTTCAACTCTGGTCAACAATCACTTCCTCAGTCCCAAATCGAGAAGCCAACACCACAGAGCGACCAACTACCTGAGCACACGACAGATGATCCTCACTATGATATCGACATCGCAAGAGAGGTAGCAAGAGTACAAAATGCCGTGTCGCCCAAAAACGGCGAAACTCGCGTCGAAGCAGTAACCCGCCATCTCAATCACACCAAGAACCCCGATTTCAAAGGCGACGGACCAGAATGCGCACCTCACGAGGAAATGACACCCTGCATCCCCCATCCAATCCACTCCCCCTTCCCCATCGCGATGGTATGTCGAGAACCCTATGGGACACCAAACCACGACTCCGTCTCCAATCCCCAAAACGCTACCTGGCTTTCCGCATTACGGAATGCAAAAAAGAACGTCTTCATCCAATCCCCAACTCTAAATGCCGAACCACTTGTACCCGCGATTATTGAAGCATGCGAACGAGGAATAGATATCTACATCTACACATGTCTAGGCTACAACGACACGGGCGAACTCTTACCAATGCAAGGAGGAACCAACGAAATGATCGCCCACAAACTCTACACCTCCCTCTCCCCCGAGGGAAAGCAAAAACTACACTACTTCTTCTACACCGGAAAAGACATGACCCACCCCATTGTTGCGAGTAAGAAAAAGAGATGTTGCCATGTTAAAGTTATGATTGTGGATGAGTACATTGGGATTCAGGGGAATGGAAATCAGGATACGCAAAGTTGGTATCATAGTCAGGAGATTAATGTTATGTTTGAGAGTCGGGATGTTTGTGGAGCTTGGATCGATGGGCTGAGGCGGAATCAGAATACGCATTTGTATGGGGAAGTTAGTAAGGAGGATGGGATTTGGAGGGATGATGGAGGGAACCAGGCTGAGGATGTTATTGGTGTTGATCCCGGTAGATTTTCTTGGGCTAGAGGCTTCGTGGGGGCTATTAATCGAGTTAGGGGGACGGGTGATTTCTAGGTGCTAGTTTGGTTTCTTGGTTTTGGGTGGATGGGGATTTGTGTTTTTTTGGAGGGGGAATAGGGTTGGGTTATAATCTTGTAGGTAGTGAACACAAAGTAATTGTTAAATAATTCTCCCTATGGGTAGCAACTGACATAAATGTAATTTGAGTCCTCACACTTTCATCCAGACCAATTGAGCGGCAAGGGAGTAGAGGGTAATGGCTAATAGGATGATGGTCAATGGAGGGAGTTACACGTGAGTGAAATTTTTGTTTTGTCGAAACTTGAATGAGAGATAGTAACTTGATGAATTATTTTAGTGGGTTGTTATTCCACGTATATTAGATTATGTTTTATGGAACTTGGTTGCACTAAAAGTTTGAAAAAGAAAATCTGGAAATGTTTAATTTAGAGGGATTATTAATAAAGTCAAATGTTTTAAATGTTCGAGACTTGATAGAAGAGTATTATTCAAAAAACCATATGATGCAGAATCTCTCCCTTAGACGAAGATCAACATTTGATTCTGAAGAAAGGCGCGAGTATTCTCTACCTTCAAGTCTAGATTACGAGGAAGGCTTTCTAGAGCCGAGAGCGCGTAAAGTCTGCCGAGTGAAGGTCGAGTTTTGGTCACGTTTTGGTCACGTCTTCTTCACGTTCTAGTGAAGACCACAGTTGTGGAGCTCAACCAGTGTTATCTTATTAAAACCCACTAGTTGAATTACGATGTTTAAGTCCAATTTAGCAATCTCAAGTCCTCAATTCTTAGTTGTTGGAAGACAAACCCAGAATTCAAGGACCTGCCCACTGAGTGACCCTGGAAGAGCCACCGGAGCGTCATTAAGACCGAGTAAAGAAGTTTGCTCGCTCCGAGTTACATAAAAAGAAACGAAATTGTGTCAGCGTATTTTGTCAACGTTGAATGCAATATTGTTGGTTCAGCGCCGCTTTTCTACCGTTGCTGTGCGATACGTAGCTACCTTCCCTCAACGGTCAATCAATCTCCCAGCCATCTGAATTAATTGACAACAACCACACCTCTTCATTCAATCATTCAGATGAGCCTCACGGACCTTGAAAGGTTGGATTCAGTTGAGCAGGGTGGAATTACCCGTGATCGCTGTTATTATTCCTGCCAAGCCTTATGGAGTATCAGGATGCCTGTCACCAGGGACTTTTCCGTCCTCTGGGGTTTGATACGATGTTTCCCGATCTTTGTTTTCCTCGTTCCTTCTTTTTTCTTTACAGCGCCTGTTTCGAGCTTGCTTAGTGAAGGTTCGAATGATTGTCCCGCCTATCTTTAGGAGAACTGCCATCCGATGGTTTCGGAGAGTTTTGACGGGTAAGAAAGAAGGTTGACTCGTATCGGAAGGAAAAGTCACGTTGCCATGGAATTTCAAGGGGTGGTTTGTAACGAGAAGGGCGAAGTTAATTCCTCTTGCAAGTTTGAATTTCTTCAACCGATTTCCTTGAAGTTTCAATGGATTTCCCCATTTTTTCACGATGGAGAGCCATGCAATCGCTACCGATCATCCCTTTTTCTGGATATTCTTCTGCTTTCTGTCTCCCACACCACAGCCTCCGGATCTTCGGTACCGTTGATCCTTGTTTGAGAGACTGCCGAGTACGTTTGATTTCCCCGACCTTTATGTTTCAGCCGCCCTCCTCTTGGTCGTTCCCCTTTCGCTCCTTGGATTCCCTCTTTGCAAGTCACGATGATTGGTCTCTCGTTCATGGTCTGAACATCGATTCTAGCTTCTGGAGCAAGTTGTTTGATCTTCTCACCTATCGGTTTGATTTTCAGATGAGCGGATTCCAAGTTTAGAGTTATTTCCCGGCCTGTCAACCTGCTTTGAGGTCTCGTCCGTTCAATTTTGTGGGGTGATTTTGATGCTTCGACCTCTCTTCGCCGATCTCCAATACTCTTCCTGTTTCCCCGGGCGTGCCATGTTGTTTTTCATTTGGCAGTTGGAATGTCTCTGCATGGGTTCCCCGTATTTCTCTACTATTTTGAGCCCCATTTGTGCTTGGCCCGCCTGCTCTTCCCCGGCACTTTCTGGCACGTTTGCAGCTTTACTCAGCGACCAGGTTGTTGTCCAAACGCCTTTGGTCTGTTCTTGGGATTTCGTCCGGTCTCAACACCCGCTAACCAAATTGATGCACGTTGGGAAATGTTTGGAGCTCGGAATTGAGCCAGCCAGCTGTCAATGAGCGATTTTGATGTGCTCTCTGCAGGATTCTGTGTTTCATTGACAGTCACGTTTTTGGTAGGAGAAGTGATGTGCTCATTGACCAAGGTTGTCGTCCAGGGGGAAGTTCTTCTGTACAGATATAATACGATATCTCTCCCACCAAAAAAGTCTTTCTTCTCCATCGTCCGGCACGTCTTCCTCAAATTACCTTTGTATTTTCATCTTCAATTCTTTTGATACGCCAGCTGTGCTGATATTATTCTATTCCAAATCTCATAATACATATCTTTAAATTCTTTAACTCTTCAATACCTTTTTCGAACCAACCGCCAATATGCAATTCACACCTCTTATCCTTGTTCTTTCCGCATTCGTTGCCGTCAACACATCACCAGTACCAAACAACGGTCTGGCTGTTTCAAGAGATATCTCTTCCAACATCGCATATGACTTAGAGAGAAGACAGAAGGGTGCTGGCGCCGGTAAAGGCCCAGCAGGTGCCGGGGCAGGTGCCGGGGCAGGGGCAACCGCGAAGGGAGCAGCAAAGGCCGCCGGAGTGAGTCTTGTATCACTCTAGAAGCATGGGATTTCCACTAACAACAGAAAAAGGCCGCGAATGCAGGTGCAGCAAATGCAGGAGCTGGAGCTGGAGCTGGAGCCGTGAGTACCCTCATGGGTTTGAAAATAACTGAACTAATAAACGAGTAGGCCACAGCAGTGAGATTTACCCAACTTTCCACCTCCTAGTGCACACCCCATACCCGATTCTGCCATACTTTCAACGAATAATCGTCGGAGCCAATATTCTAAACAGACCCGAGCGTCAATCGACGCTGTTAGACTGGTCACTTGCTTCTCTACCCGAGATGTTCAAAGTTGCCACCAGATTCCTGCGGATTTACACTTGGATCTGTTCAGAATTTTGACTCTGACGTATGAAGTCAATTTTCTTATGAATGGATAGAAGATCTGCCAGTCTTTGTTCTTTTGGAACTAGATTTATGATTCTCTAAAACGTTTTGTCTCAACTCTCGAAGACTTTCAATTTTTCAAAAGCGTCTGGCAGAATTGGATATGGGTGGTACTCTATCGATAGGAAACGCAACTAACAAGTTTTCTGTAGGCAACCGCGGCGACTGGTGCTACCGGAGGAAAAGCGAACAAGGGGGCAGCTGTAAGTCCATTCATCGAACGAGTACGTGGTCAAAAACTAATAGCCAAAAGGCCGCCAATGCTGGTGCTGCCAATGCCGGTGCTGCTAATGCCGGTGCTGCCAATGCTGGTGCTGCCAATGCCAATGCGGGTGCTGTAAGTTTCCCCAAACTTCATGTAATGATTCCGAAGAGACCTAGACTGACCAATAAACCAGGCGACTGCCGTGAGTCTTTCTCAACAACATCAGAATGATGTCGATCCACCTCGTCGTCTCATTTCCAATTCTGCAAGATTGTACAAGAAAATGAAACCGTTCGAGCGAATAGATAGAGGAACATGATTCTTGATTGTCCGAATATCTTTTGCACAATAATTTCGATGAGGTCTCGCAGAATTGGAGATGTCCCAGATTGATGGTCAAATGACATCCCTCACTATGTAATTTCCAATTCTGCTGGATCTTACGAAAATGAACTATCGTCATCGAATTGATAGAAGAAAGCTCAGTTCCTGGGTATATTCATCATTGTTCGAAGTCTTGCAGAATTGGAGATGGATGGTCAAATAGCACTCATTTCCACGAAACTCAACTAACAAAGTTCATTTAGGCAACCGCGGCGACTGGTGCCACTGGAGGAAAGGCAGTAAGTTCCCCATATCATCACGCATCATTCATATGATCAAACTAACGAAATACTAGGCAAAAGCAGTAAGAATTCTTTGAATCGTTCTTGAAAAACACTACTGACATGAAATGAAGGCCAAGGCATCGGCCGCAGCTGTAAGTTCCCCATCTTACCATTGAGAGCACTTCGTTTGCGAGACACCTTTCCTCCTTCCCAATTACAATGGTTTAATTCTAACATCTTTTAGGCAGCCCCATCAGTCGCAGCAGCTAGTACAGGTGCAACAGTACGTAATTCCTTACTCCGACCTTCCCCAAATAACCCTACACTCGTCCTCTGCCCCTCAATCCCAATTGTGGTGCAAAAACACGAAGTGTTTGGAATCCGACAGTCACGTGGTTCCTCTCAATAGCCGAGTTCGATGGAGGGGACAAACATCGACAATGTATCAAGGAATACAACTGTAGACCGTGTTGGTGGTTCAAGTGAATCTTAGGAGCTTATTTAGACCCATTGATTCCGTCAAAGTTCCACTTAACACGTTGAACAAGAAACCAAGCCACGAATTCTAGCTACAGTCTTTTCCCTTCGATACTTGCACCCAGATTCCTTTGCTTAGAATACGTTCAAGAGACAAATCTAACTTTCCTTTAGGCAGCGACTGGGGCGACTGGTGCCACTGGAGGAAAAGCGGCGGCTAAGGCAGCCAAGGTAATCAACACCCTCCCTCATAATCTTTTTACTATCACAAGGCTAACACCTCTCTAGGCAAGCGCAGCAGAAGCAGTAAGCATACCCTAATTTTCAGCATCAATCTAGAAGCATTACTAACACTCAGAAAGGCCGGTGCCGCCTCAACGGCAACAGCAGCAACAGTTAGTCTATATCCCCCTCTCTCCCTACCCTCTCCCATAACTACACTCGGCAAAACATTTCTCCTCTCCTCGGATATACCATGAGTCTTCAAGGTCTCGAGAGTACTCATCAATAAGAGTCCTAAATCAATTATTGAACGATTCTGGGTACGAAATAGAGAAAGGGGGTTGAAGTTCGACTTTCCAATCAGGCGGTCTGTCGGACCTCACCTCTCTCAATCACCACAAGTTTGAGCGATAAGAGCATACTTTTCAGCCATTTCTTATAGGAATGAAAAGGGGGTGCTTTGAGTTATACTTTTACACGTCTCAAAGCCTACACCCGCCTTTTCTCTCTAAAAACCAAAAGCTATTTTTTTCATTAAATCTTATCAGGCATCACATACCAAACCCGCAACCAGAACTGACTCTTCAAAATAGGCCGCAACAGCTGGAGGAGCGACCAAGGCAAAAGGGGGTAAAGCTGCCAAAGCCTCGGCAAGTGCAGCACCAGCAGTACGTAAACCCCTCCATCCAGTCCCATACACCTTTCTGGATCCTCACTTTCACGTGATTTGCGTCGACGAACATTAAGCTAACACGTTCTCAGGCCGCTGGTGCAGCCACCAACGCGAACGACCCACTTGCACAAGCAGTACGTGATAAATCTACTTCCTTCTATCTTCTTTGCCTTCTATATTCTTTGAACCTAAGAAATCCGTTGGGAAATCAACTTCCCCGGCTATTTTCTAGTTTGTACGGAGAGGTTTTAGGGAATGCAAGGCATGAGTGCCACGATTCTCTTCTACCTCTTCTCGCAGAGGAAATAAGGACTTTGTAGCTCCGAGTTATCTTTTGGAAAACTTCGGAACCCTCGAAGACCTTGAGGGGAAATCACACCACCCCACTCCTCATGACAATATATAGCATTCCATATGAATAAGTATCAGAGGGAGAGAACCAGACACACCAGTTTCTCTTCTCCCTCAGGCTTCTCTGAATGACGAAACAAATACTCTCATCATCCCTCAAAATCCTCAAGTCTCATATCCCACTCTTCCCTCCTCTTTCCCTCCCTCTCCTTTCTGGGCACGCACTAACACACACTAGCAAGCTGCTGTCGAGGCGAACAATGCTGCCGTCGCAGCTGCTGCATAAACGAGTATGTATCAAGGAACCATGGGACTTTCATTTGTGGGATCCGGTGAGTCCACTGGGATGGAATTATATAGGCGTATCAAAAAATACAATTTTTATTTTGGGGAATTATAGTTCGTGATTAATACTTGGAGATACTTTTGCAGCACCGGTCCCATGTCTTGATGAGAAATTGTTGAGAAAAGTTGAATGCTGGATTAACGAATATGGACTGATCCAAACTGGAGGCCCCACAAATCAAAAGATCTACTTCAACGAGCAAGACACGACTTTTTTGATCACATTGCCTACCCCTCCCCTCCCCCCCAAAAAAGCCGAATCAACCAGCCGCCTCCGAGATTAGAGAATCATGCACGGGTGTCACAGGTTCCAGGTTGGTCAGTGAAGAGACCACTAGGTAGAGAGCCGCAACCCAACCCCCTTCTCGTAACTGCAAGAGGTCCAGCGAAGATTTCGGCATCGAAGGAACTCACCGACGCCGCTAAAGAGCGGGTGACTTTGCGATTTTCGGCATCCGAGAACTTTCGATATTCTCAAAAATGATCCCGAAAGACTCAAGAAAGATACAGCGGGTTAAAACACGACTGGGGAAATTTTGAGTTTGGTGGAGCGTATTACCAGCTACACTCAAGAATGCAAATGCATAGAGGTGCCTGATGTATGGAAAGAACTGGTCAAGGCCCCTTCCCTTTTTGGTTCCCGGTGAGAATCAAAAAAAAACCACATCGAATTGGTGAAGAAGGTTGCAGCGGGAGAAGAGAGTGTGATTGTGAGTGATGAACCGAACTCTTGCGGAACGCCTCCTGCATCGCTGGCGGTTTGAGGAGATGGATGAGTTCGTGGATGTCACACTATCCCAGGCGGACCTCACAGCGGAAGACTAGTTGAATTCAAAATAAAACATATTTTATCACCCTCGTAATTAGATCAACATAGTGAAATTTTATTGTCTTAAATCAATAGTATAATATAAAGAATCGAACAAGGTATTTCGAACAAGTAAAATAATTGTCCTAGTTACTTCGGTTATTTTTAAAAATTTCCCTACCTGAGAAGGACAATTAAGATACTCAACCTAACTTCCCCAAATAGAAGAAAATAAACTTATATTCCATCTAATAATTGTTCTAGTCATTTCAGTTACATTAAATAATTATTCTACTTAGGACAATGTAAATTTTCAACTCAACTTCCAAGAAAACGAGAGGGGAAAATTATATTTCGTCTAATAGCAATTGCAGTAATCTCAGTCGTTTTAAATAATTGTTTTTGTTGATACCACCTTATTGGGTCGGTTGCGTTATACACGTGACCATTCTGCGCCTATGGATGTTTGCTTTTGGGCTTCAACTCTCCCTTTTTTAGAACAATGAATCAATAAAGCCTCTTTACAGACGTACGATATACGACAGTTATCACAAACCAAGTCGTACCAACAGTTTTAGTTAGGTTAGACAATATAAATTTAAATTTCTGAGTCACCTTCTGGGAAGACATTTGAATATATATAATACTAGTTATTCTAGTTAATTTATTTAATTCAAATAATATTCTATTTATCTAGAGTAAAGTAAATAAATAACTTAAGTTCTAAAGATATAGAAGATCTAGAATATCTTACTTAATTCTCTTCATATAGCTTTCTCTTATTAGTAGCGGCAATTCCCTATAATTATCGGCGGCAGCAATGCCGTATGGCTCCCTTTTTGGTTTGAAAAAGGAGGGTACTTAGCAAAATTCTTTGGAGTAAAAAGGGGAATTTTTGGATGAAATCTTTTGGGAGCAGAAATTCCTTAGAAAGGTTGACGGAAGGAAAAGAAATATGGAGGAGGGTTGTTGGAGGAGAGAGTTGTTGTAGAGGAGGTTGTTGTTTGGAAAGGAAAGAGAGAGGGTAAAGGCAGAATAAGTTAGCTTTAGGCTTCTTGCGCTAATTTTTCAGCTAATATTAGTTTAGAACATTCAGCTTAGTGAATAGGAAGAAGCAAGACTGTGTTCAGTTTCAAAATTGAAATCTACTCTCTCGCTAAAAGACTAGCAAGTATTTGGTTTAGCACTCGGCAACTAACAACTTTCAAGTACTTTTACTACTCCCTCTACTTCTCTCAAGCTCTCTTACTTGTACTTATACTCAATACTATCTCTTTGTTTAATAGTAATAGTAGAAGCTTTTGTAAACAAAATAGCTAGATATAGAATAGAAATTTGCTAGTTTTACCGGTACTCAGACTAGGGCGCCGATACAATATTTATCGTAAATATCGAGATAAATATCGCCGGGTCCCTTAAATTAGATAAAATTATTATTATTAAAAAAGTTACAATAACTAATAAAATACCGAGTTTTTGACGCTAGTGCTATATGTACTAAATAAATATTACATGACTTATATTTACTTTTTAAAAACTTTTCTATTTATTTAAATTTAAAATTCTTATAAAATATCTCTGTTGGTATGTCTTGGTAGTCATGAAGTGTGATGCAACAAGTGGTTGTATTCCTATATCTTATTGCATGAAGAATAAAGCAGAAGAAGAGGTGGCATCCCACAGGCTTAAGTATGTGAGAAGCGAGCCCCTCACATGAACCGAGCATGTGGATCTCCTGGGACATAATGCAAGGTGCTATTCACCAGGAATGTATAGCGACAAGTTCTTTAAATATAAAAGTTATACTACTTTTATAGGTAACGTGTTTCACAAGCGAGTCGCCCACACAAGCGGGTCGCCCACTTTTTCAACCTAGTGTGATTATAATACAAAATACTCAACACCACACAAAGTTATTATTACTATAGAAGCTATCTAGTATTCTTTAGAACTTTCGCTATCTTCTATATCTAGTATTTCTGCCTAACAAGTACGAGAATTATGCCCAGTTTTACTACAATGGCTACAGTGCCTGTCTGCGCGAACTCTCTTCCTAGACTCTTTATCTTGTTTCTGGCTACTATTTTCCTCAGAAGCAATTAAATCAGCTACGTCGCCTACTGTTAATGTCTCTTGACGCTTAATATACTTCCTCTTACGACTTTTACGCTTAGTTGTAGCCTCAGTTATCGTACAAAGACTAGTGATTTCCTTGCGTATCAACACTAAATCATGCATCACCCTCGTTGAGCCTTTTTCAAGTTGATTAAGAGACTAAATAATAGAACTAGGTAACGAGTCTTGATGTCTTTGAATCTGATCTCGAATAAGTGTTGATTGAGCTATTATTTCGCGTGTGTTACTTAGTGTTCTAGGTGTCTATAGAGTGTCTTCTAGTATTGTTGGTATTAGCATACAAAGCCTTAGATCAAGCTTTGACAACACAGCTTCTAGGTCATGTGGAACTAGCCCAGCTTCTCTAAAACTCACACAGATATTATCCTTTGTAAATGCTTTATAAAAAGCTGCTTTGAACACTAGAAGAAAGGTTTCTTTGGCAATATAATTGACATAATTGCGTGCCAAGCCTAATATCTCAGCTCCATACGCTCGCTTTAACAGCGAGAAGCAGACTACATCAAGCAGCTGTAGTAGGTGCAATGAGTACAGAGGCATACAGAGGGTAATAATGTTTAAGTCTTTACAGAGTTGCTGGAATTCAAGCAAGTTGTAGCTTTCATAACCATCAACAATTAACAAACAATATCCTCCTACACTTTGTGCCTTTATATACTTGTCAAAATGCTTTAACCATGTAACTCCAAGCTTGTTGTTTGTCTAGCTGTTGTTGCTAACCTCAATTACCCAATCGTGTGGTATATATGTGTCTTAGTACTAGGTAGAAATAAGTACTTTGCCCACGAATATAATAAATAGCAGGATTGCTCATCCTGTTGCGTTGACTCCCTGAATAACTGTAACCTACTCGCGATTGCCTAGCTGAACTTGCTTTCGCTTCCCACGCGTTTCTGAGCTTGTAACAACAAGTTAGGACGAAATGACTCCCATTATAAAGCCACTTTCGTCAAAGTTGTAAATATCCTCATCTTGAATACCATATTTCTCTTTGATAGACTATACAAGCGTAAACCATGGGCTAATAACTCGCGGATCCTCAGTCAAAGCTCGCTGACGATCGTACAAACGACTCCATTGAGTTTTAAGCTCAGGTGTACGTTTTATAAAGTTATCTAGCCAGTTTTTGCCTATAGGCTTTCTGTCGCGCTCTCTCAGTAGATTGTTGGCTATATCTTGTACCATATCCCTTGTAGGCGAAAACCCTCGCGAATCCAACTCTAATATATATCTGACTATTGCCTCCTCCTCTAGCTTTGTAAGCTTTTTCGAATTAGGCTGGCAATCACGTTGTGAGGGCTTTCCGGCGCGTTGATCGGAGAGAGTCTTTCGAGGAACATGGTAAATCTTTGCAGCGCTTCGTTTAGTCAATGACGTGTTGTTTTCGAGTTCTTGGGTTGCCAAAATGATATTAGCTTCTTGAGAAGGTAATTGAACGTTGTGGTGTTGAGCCATTATAACTTAAAGGTGGTAGATGGTGCGCGACGAGGAAAGTGGGCGACCCGCTTGTGTGGGCGACTCGCTTGTGAAATACGTTAGCAGATACTTGATATATATACTTTAAAAATATATAACTTTATAGTTATTTCTAGTTTCTATTAGCTCTCGGCTAGATTAATTATTTTCTACTAATTACTAAAGATCGCTATTATTAGAAATCTAATAACGTGGTTTATCAGCATGCCACGCACTTTTCCCCACATCACCCACTTCAAAATATAATTAAGCAACCACACCATATTAAATTAACAAAAGCTTTTTAGAATCTGATAAGCTAGATATATCTATAACTACTAAACAAGTTCGTGCATTGTGACCAGTCTTTCCGCAAGTACTACAGCGTCGCCAAGTTGATTTTCCCTTGTTTTAAAAAGCCTCCCCAGAGCACTTATCACATCGAATCTACTCATCAACTTCTCTTTGAGATAATACATTGTATACATACTCTACAGTAAGTACACCTCCTTGGTAAATACAAGCCTTTTTAGCCCTACGGCGTTTGCTAAGGGCTTCATTTGCAGCTCGAAGGGTATGGACTTTAGCAGACACAAGAGTTAATTGATGGGCTAATAGCTCTGCACCCTTTGCTAACGCAGCGACTGTTTCGAAAATTAGGGTTGGCGAGCTTCCTTGGTGATAAGCAATACGTTTCTTAACCAAAATTGTCTGTAAGAGAGCATCGGTTAGGTTGCGAGGAGTTTGAGAAATCCAAGGATCAGCATGTATAGAAGGGGGTTCAGAAGGCATAGGAGTCTACAGCTTCACATCAAGCTTTGAAATCACAGCCTATGGATCAAAAGGCACTAAGCTAGCTCTGTGGAATTCAGCTTGTGTGTTTGGGACTGTTATTGACTATATGTAAGCTGTTTTGAAGGCTAAAAAGAACTTGACCTTGGTGATGTAATTAATATGAGCCTTGATAAAAATCTCAATCTAGCAACTGTACGCCTGCTTTAACACACTAAAACATCTGACATCGAGTGGCTAGGTCAGATAAGAAGAGTGAGCAGGTAAACAAAGAGTTATAATGTTATTGGATTTGCAGTACTCTTGGAATACAGCTGATTTGTGACTCTCATGCCCATCTGACACTAGCATTCGATATAGCCCTTTCGCACGACCACGAGTATGTTTATTGAAGTAGTGTAGCTATTCTAGACCTGTCTCATTGTTAGTCTATCTATTGCTAGTAAGTTTGATAACCTAGTTGTGCAAGAAGCTGCCCTTAGTATACTAGTTCGCAAGATGATTCTTTGCTCGAACTACTAAAAATAGAGGGATATCCCAACCTTTGCTGTTGATACAAGCAATTGCTGTAGCCTATTCTTAATTGCCTGGCTGAACTACCTTGCCTCTACTACGTTGATTAGCACATAAAACGACTATAGCTAAGTAAATTATGCTTATCATAAAGCCTGTCTCGTCAAAGTTGTAGAAATTGCAGTCGAGAATACTAAATTTGTCTTTATATTCTCTACTAGTCGAAACCAAGCGCCAATTAGCCTAGGATCTTCGCACAAGGCCCTTTGGAAGTCGTAAACGCGATTAAAACGTGTCTTTAACTCTAGTTGTCGTTGTGTAAATCGATGAGCCTAGGGCTTTCTAACGTGTTCCCTCTTTCGTGATTTCAGGATAAAATTCACTATATCTTCTACCCTAGCTAGCCAGGGCACACATCCTCTAGTATCTATATCAAGTATCTTTTGAACAATTACTTCATCCTCTAGCTTTAATAGCTAGAATAATTTGTGCTTTTTGGGTTTGAATTTCTATTAGTAGTGGTTGAGAAAACATGTGTAAATGTTTATGAGGGGTGGAGTGAGGAAAAGTGCACGGCATAGTGATATGCGCGACATGCTGATAAACCACGTTATATTATTATATTATTCTATACGATACAATTATTATTATATACCTCCTTGATATACTACCGGTTATATCGACGCCTAAGTCTACTAGTACTAAATTTTAAATTTTAATAATTATCTTAAGTAAAGAAGAGAGAAACAAAAGAAAGTATTTTTATATAAAAGAGAGAGTAAATAGTAAGCTCTTTGCTTTACTTCTTTTTAAGAAAGAGCGATTAAAAGAGATATATTTTGTACTCTTCTTAAATAGTACTAGTATTACTTACGACGGTATTCTAAATATACTAAAAGCTAAATACGACAAAACACAAATCGAAAACGCAAATCGCAAAAGTTAAGTAGTTATAGCTAGAGTAGAACTTGCTAGTTATTATTTAAGGCTGAGAGATGATGCAAATCTTCACTTTCCTATTTACACTGCACGAGTAATCCACGAGTAAGCTACAAATGAGCCGCGAGTGAGCCGTGAGTAAGCTTAACAATTACCAGGCTCGCCAGGTAAGCGCCATCACTTGCCCAGTAAGCTAAGAGCAGTCCGTAGGATCCAAAGTTCTGTATGAGTAAACCCCTAACAAGCTGATTTCAAGCCTAGCTTGGCCCTCCAAACTTACAAACAAAGCACTCAATATATCAAGCCCTTGAAATTTTTTCAAAATATATACAAAACAAGTTCAATCCAGCATGCCCACAAACACCTCCAACGCCCATCTCATTTTCCTCCCCTGCAAACATCCCAAACACTCAATGCCCCCCTCGTCTTCTTAAACACAGCTAGTCCCCCCATAAACAAACGTCCCGTCCGAGTTCTCACACCCACAAGTTCCATCAACAGGACTCTTGATACAAGTAGTTCCATACCCAGTACTCTCTCCAGTTCCACTAACAAAATCATTAGCCAATTCCTCTGGAAATTACCCCATTCCCATTCAAATTTCTTAATTCTCTTCCGGGCGAGGCCTGGGGTGGAAGGGTTAGGGGGCGGTGGTCAAGAGCCGTGCGTTCCATGATGCTCGATTTAGAGTCGAGCTGAGAGGATGTGGAGGTCGTCTCGCCTCGACCATCTCGCGAGACAGGTCCCTCCTTCCCTCTTGACAACAACTCCCTCTCCCTCTCCCACCCCAAAACATCAAAACTCCAAAGGAAAAAGAAAGAAAGAAAAAAGCCACAAAACTCACCTCCAAAAGAATGTCCAACAATCACTATTAGCAGTCATCTGCGAACTCGTAGGGCTAGTACAAGTATATGCCGTGCAACTCCCATACGGATACCCGTTATTGCCATCATACTGGTGATCCTGGACGAACACCGCGAAGGTTTGGGTGGTGGAGGTGCGTGTGTTGTGGGAGCATTCTGCTGCTTGGATGGCTTTTGAGGTTTTTGCAGCTATTTTTCGTGTTAGAGAGGGAGGGAGAAAGAGGAAGGGGGCGATGAGAGAGGAAGGAAAAGCGAAAAGGGGATAGGAAGGGGGAGAAAGGGAAAAAGAGACTGACCCGAGCAATTATAAGTACTAGGACATTTCCCCTTGGTATTCGAACTCGCCGGGTTCAACGTAGCGCCCACCAAGGTCGCCGAGCCCGCAAGCACCATCATAACCCAAGAAGTACAAATCATCGTTCCGTTTCGCTTTTTTATTCTGGTTGGTATCGGGGCAATTTTTTAGAAGTTCCAATCTGAGAATGGGAAATTGTAGCCAAATTCCCTCCTTCTATCAAGCTCCTAAAATTACACCTAATCTATCTAACATTCCACCACCCCAGCCCGCTTCGTCGTCCTTATTTCTTCCTCCCGAGAACTAAATTTATTGCGGAGAAAAATCCATCGATCCCGAAGCTTCTTCCCGCCACCAAGGTTTGGAATTAATGAAGAAAAATATCGGGGAGATCGTCGGAGGTTGCGTTTCGCGGCCCGCCACTTGTGGACATTCAGGGGGTTTCCCCGAAACAAAACTCAATCCATCAGCAGATGGTCTCGACCTTCATTCAAAGCTCAGACTGAAGCAAAAACAAAAAAAACGAGAACCCCTCACCGTGAGAAGTAATGTAAACAGACTCAAAACATAAATAGTAGTAGTATTATTATCTTCTGTCTCTCTCTCTCCCTCCACGCATGACGCACCCTTTTTAATTGCAATTCCAATAACCCATGCGCCCAAAAAAAAAGAAAAGTCATGAAAAAAGCAGTTTCCTTTCCCCACGCGTTCATTCACTATTGCTACAATCCAACCCTCAATAAAACAAATTTCAATAGGACTCCATAAATGCATTTTTGCCTTCCCCTCCTAAAATGCCCCGAACAACTAAGCACCCTACAACGCACCAGAAAGGAGAGCCTCGGTAGCTATAATTCACACGTTAGAAATTGAATCCAAAATATAAGATGAAGTGAATAACATACCAGAGTTGATATATGCCCTCCTGGCATCAAGAGCGACACCAAATCGCTTCTCCAACTCAACCTTGATACTCTTCTTGGTAACCGTCATCAAATCCGCAGTCTTGAGAATCTCTCTAATCTCAGCCAAGATAGAATCATCACTGGGTAGACCAGCAAGATTCGAAAGCTCGAGGTCCTGTGCTCCAGCGTACTGGCTACCGCCATACAAACTTCGGTGATCGCCCGCGGCATCGGAATGAGCCAAGGACATGCGTGATTGCGAGTTATAAAGGTGTGCGCTTTTGTTGTCGTTTGGATAATAGCCTCCCATTTGGGACATTGGAGCGCCTGGGGTGAAGCCGTATTCAGACATGGCAGCTGGGTGTTTGGTACCATATGAGTAGCCGGAAACTTCAGATCGGTCATCTCGTGCAGTTTGTGCCTCCCATAGCTCTGCTTGGTATTCTTCCCATTTCTTGGTTGGGATGGAAGATGGATCAAATTTACCTTCATCGGTGATGACAATCTTCTTACCCTTTTCACCAGTGACGACACGAGTGTTACCCCAGGAGAAATCATCCATATGCCAGAAACTGTAAAGTGGGAGGGCGAAAGAGAAGACTGGAATAGCGAGAATATACAGAATCATCCAACCAATCATCTCCCATTTTCGGCGGATGATGAAAATGATGGCTTGCAATCCATAAATGGCACCGAGCATGACAAAGGCAAGAACAGGAATAGCAGTAGGATGAGCAATGACCTGGTAAATCAAATATCCAATGTAGACAACGGTAACGGGTTGAACGAGTGTGGAGAGCAAGTCGACAAAGACGATGAAGCGCATACTGAAACAACAGAATCCACAAAGTTGTTGCAATGGAATGAGTTCCATGAGATTGTGAACAGTCGAGTTGATCCAACGACGACGTTGGGACAAGAAAATACCCCAGGTATCAGGAGCAATAGTCCAGGCATGAGCGTTGAAGAGATACTTTGTTTTGTACTTGGAGTGATTTTTCAGGAGTAAAGTAGTGAGGTATCGATCCTCACCCAAGTGAAGTAAATTCTTCATGTGGAGAGTGTCGACACGGATGGTTGCGTAGGCCTCTACAACTTCTCGGCTGACGAAGAGTGGCTTTCCAGATTCAGCAGCTCGGATACGATACATGGTGAAACAACCTGGAAGACAAGTAACACTGCCGAACAAACTTTCGAAAGCTTTGGCGAGATTGTGAGAGATATAGTATTCGTAGACTTGGATCATGGTAACATAGGATGACTTGGAATTCGAAAGAGCAGTTTCACCGCACACACCAATGAGTCTGGTATCGTCCAAGAAGGCAGACACCATTCGAGCGGCTGAATCTGGCGCAACAACAGTGTCGGCATCGATACAAATCATGAATTCGTAAAAGGTTGGGTTAACGCCGATAATGTTGCGGATCTGGTGGTACATTTCTAATTCCATAGGACTCATAGCTGCGTTGTAGTGAACTCGGTTGAGGAATCTCATCAAAACCATTTGAGAGTCACGTTTTCCTCTGTTACCAGGACGTGAGACTTCAGAAGGCTTTCCGACTTTGACGACAACCATGAAGGGCACGATGTGACCCTGCACTTCATAAAGACCAGAATAAACCTTGCCCATATTATGTTGCTTCATACCTTCGCCCAAAGACTCGAAGCTCAAAGGTTCAGGATCAACTGTTTCAGAGACGCCTAGAATGTCGAGTACGATACGAGGTGTTGGCTTATCGTTTCCTTGACCAATAATCATACCATCACAAATAACGACGATAAGTTTGCGCTTGTCATCGTACTTCATACGTGCGGCGGAATCCAAGGCACGACGAACAGAATCCTCGTCTTCTGTGTAAACAGGAACTTGGCAGATGACGAATTTGTCGAGATTTTCGGGCACATTTTTACCGCCGAATTGGAGGGCTGCCAAAAACTTGAATCCGATGATACTGCAAAGAAGGATGGAGATGGCAAGTAGAAGATACTCCGAGAACTTGCACTTGATGGAGTTTCTGGTGTCGACATCACCAACATAAAACAAGTTCTCGAGACAGACCAACATGCGAGAGCGAAGGTCATCGGTAATATCCAAAGCCAACCAGTACTTGGTCACATCTTGACCAGCTCTGATTTGGAACAACTGCACGACTTGGGTATCCATGAAATCGGTGTTGACTCCCGTAGGGACTGTGCCATCTCCGCCCTCCATAGGATTGACTCGTCGACCACCAGCTAGATATTTGGTAAAATCGTAGACTCTGCTGTTCAGGATGGCAATGTAATTTTGTTTCTTGCTCAAGGTCTTGACGTATTCAGGCGTGTAACCAATGTTGCCCTTTTTATAGTTGGCCTTTAGCATCGTGAACTGCTCAAACCACCAATCTTTTCGGGCGTCTGTTTTCCAGGCTCTAAAGTCATGATATTTCCAGTTGAGATCAGTGGAGGTGTTGACTACATCAGCGGACCCAGATGTATTGGTGCTCGAATAATCAAGGGAGACCTGGGGGTTGACGGTTCCGTCGACGCCATTGCAAAGAGCAGAAACCTGCACAGGGAAGAGGGAAGTGGCATCCAACCCAGCATAAGCCAAAATGGATTTCGAAGGAACAATTGATGGGTAATGGACGGGTTGGAAGGCACCTAGATCGAAGACAGTACCTCGGATACTGACATAGGCTGAGTTGCCGTCTTTGCCGTTCTGGGAGGTCAATTCAGCTGCACTGTAAACATGTTGTGTTGGACAGATAAGCATAGGAAAGACTACAATGAAGAAGGCAGCGAATAGACAGGACAGCCAAATCATCATGTTGATGGCCAACTTCTCTCGCCAGGCTTGTCGTACATCCTTCCGTGGCATCTTACCGATATGCTTGATGAGGAAGTCGGGTATGAGCCAGGTCATCACCCAAGTCATGGCAACCCATCTCTTTCGGCTTCCACTTATTTTGACTTCTTCGACTTCAACCATGGTTTTCTCGTTACCCTTTTCAGCCATTTGCTCTCTGGTATCAAGATTTCGGAACATGTCTCCTTGGCCAAGAGCGGACACTCCTGCTTCAGATCGTGTGTCGACATCTGGGCTACCAAAGTAGCCAGACTTCTTGTCAGAGCCATAGATATAAGCACCAGGAGAAGGCGTGAGACCTGATGGCGAGGCAAGGAGGCGATCCTTAGAGGTTCCATACGTGCCATTCGCATCAGGAGTAAGCATTCCATCGCCTCCGTCTTCCGAGGTGGTAGGGTATCGGCCTGCGATGAAGCCTCTTTCACCTAGCTTGGCAATCTCTGACCAACATCTTTCACTCAAAAAGACCCCAGTGGCACCGACTCTAGCCTCATTCTGAGGCCATCTCTTCTCTTCCACTGCCATCTGAGCTTTTTGCTGCTCGCTACCAATCAAGGCGATGTCAGCATCTGCAAGGCCTAGGAACTCTCCGAACGGAAGAAAGAGGCTGAAATCTGCGTTGCGTAATCGTTGGCTGATTTCTGCGATACCAAAGGTTTGAATTTGAGTCCGCACACATTTGCTGTCGAATTGGTTGGCGATTCTTCGATCATTGGGCTTGAGACAGAATACAAAATACGGGTTGGTATTTGGCGCAGTAAGAGACTTTGTCACATTGTCTAGTGATGATAGGAATTGTGCTGCAGCTCCTTGGTCAAGATTGCGGCCTCTTCGTCCATTGTCGGGCTCGATAATTTCTGTAATATCTTCGTTTGAATCCCCGAAAAGTTGCTGGTTGCTCTTTTTCTGGGTCCCAAATCTGTTTGGTCGGTCGCCCTTCCGGCGCATGACACTAGGCTTTCGCAGGGGTTTGGAGCTGACTTGAGCTTGCATAATGGTAGTTTTTTCTTGTGGGTGTACCATAGTTTGGAGAGCTTCCTGGCCAAAAAGTTGGCCAACGAAGTTACTCTTGGTAGAAGCAATGAGGTTCATCAGATCACCCGAAATCACTTCCCCATTTTCTTCTACAAGTCCAGCGACGAGATAATCCACCTCTCCGGCAAAATGCTTGACAGCAAAAGAAGCGGATGCGTTGTGGGTTGCAAAATTGCTACCGGGAAGTCTAGCCGTTGAGCTACCCACAGCGATCGCGGGATTCTTGCCCTCAAATCGCTTGCGAAGACTCTCAAGAAGTTGGGCATCAGTTCGACTTCGTTTGGTTTGGTCATCGAGGATGCTGAGCAGTCCATTGCCGTGCTTGAGAAGGCCCTTGACAGCGTCTGAATTATCAAAGTAACTAGTGGCCGCTACATTGACTTCTTCGCTCTCAAGCATCTCCGCCTTGGCCTCAAAGAAACTTTGCAGGGTGAAGTTGTAGAGGGATTCTGTAGCCGCATTGTTTAAAAGCTGATCTAGTGTGGAATCCGTGGAGCGTTGTTGCGAAAATCCGGGGAAATCGATGATCGAAATCGTATTTGCAACACTCTCTTCCACTGCACAAACTCTTTGGTTGATACTTTCAACAACATATGCTACAAGCAGAGAATACAAAGTCCGGGCAAGCTCGTCCGCATTGCTTCTGGCACCTCGGGGGTCAAGCATGACCGTGACACGCTCACGTTGAAGAATCTTGGTCTTGTAACCCAAAGTCGTTTGCAAATCCGCAGCTCCTACTCCCAAAAATGCAGCAATCATGCCCAAGACATCTTTGTTGCTGACGGCGGTGACCATTTGAGCACCTTCATGAGAAAAGCCCCCACTATCATCCCCTGTTGTAGTGGTATCTGATGTGGTCTCAAATTCTAGTTGACCAATGTGAAGAATGCTAGCTAATACTTGACAAATCTCGGCAATCTCGCTCCTAGGGAATTCCAGTTTTCTTAAAGCAGTCTTGAACTTCTGGAAACCCTCGGCGTCGTTTATACCTACTTTCATCTGGGTGGGATGGCCAAGGTATCGCCATCTTTTCTGATGAGCGGATCCAGATTGTCTGATATTCTGTCCAGGGGTGGCCACGAAAGAAGCTGTATTCTCAAGGCCAAGATGGCTCTTTTCTGCTGGGCTCGTTCCTGCCAAAAGATAATAAAGGACGTGGAAACTCCGCTCTCCTGTTGGTACGGACGCAACTCTGCTTCGTTCCAGTCTGTGATCCAAAAGCTTTCCTCCAATTAGGGTTGGGTGAACGCTGGATGTCGTATCATACTGAAGTTCGAAGAACAGACCAGCCTTTGAGGCTGTAGGGGTCGTAGCAGTCTTGGTGGTTGTCAATGTATCAAACACATATGCGGCGTATTCTAATTTGGTAGAGAGTGGCGTTTTTGGCTTGTGAAGGAGCGCCGCGAGGAGATGGGATCGAATCGTTGATTTACCTGAACCGGATTCTCCGCTGTACAAGGTTAGTTTTGTTTATTTCCTCTCCACAATGATTTCCAACTCACAGGAAGACAACGGCCTGATTCTCGGAACGTGAACCAAGTCTGGTGAAAGCTCTCTCTGCCAGCTCTTCTGCACCGCCCATGGCGGATCCTTCCTTTCCTCCATCAGGACCTTTGCTCGAAGAAGCATATGTATTAAGTGATATTAACGCGTGGGACGAGAGTTGTGCAGTAGGTAAAGAAACGTGGAATCGGCTGGCAAGGTGTGCTGTGAGATGCGTATCGGACTGAAGATGTGCAGGAAGGGCAGGAAGGGATGGCTGTGAGTGAGCCCCTCCGCCTTGATTGTTCGAGGCCATGTTTGGATGTTTGGGTCGAAACCCGTGGTGCAGGATGTGTAACCCTCTGTATAATAAATTTGTTCAATTGCCCAAAATTGCGCTTGTTGGTGTTGTTGAGGCAAGTGTTGCTGGGAGCAAGTTGAGGTTCTCGTGTGTCGTGATTAGCACTCAGGAGTCTCCTGGGTAACGAAATGGCCCAATACTCGCGGGAAAAGAAAGGTGCAGGAAGCGAACGAAGGTGTAGCCTGTAGCTGAGGCAAGAGCGAGTGACGGTGAAAAGAAGCGAAGCTGTCGGCACAGCACCCCAAAAAGATGAAGATGCAAAGGTCGAAGAAAGAAGCTTCGAAGTGAGTGAGATGAAGGAGAAGATCCAGATGCCGTCAACCTCTCGCTGGGCAGAAGCAGAAAGCCGGGTGGGTGTGTTGTTGCAAGGGTCGCCCGTCGCGAGATTTGGGCAATTATGGCTGAGTCGGCTGTCGGTCACCGTACTATGTTCTATTTCGGGAATTTTTTTCTACACCACTAAAGGGGGAGCATACTTTCTGGAAGGAGAATGGAAGTTTTTGACGTGAAAATTATTATTTCATATCCAATCCGCTGTCCGAAAGAGTTGTAAAATACTTGAGGAGCTTTTATTGTATTTACAGTTTATTCGGTTGTTTACAAGCCTCATCAGCCCCTTTTTGTTTGCCTCAAACTAAGCCTCCGAACCCATTCACTCACTCGCGATGCGTACTCTTTACGGTCTCTTTTAGGCTTGTATTGCTGCTTTCAAATGGAATTATTCACCCTGTTCTTTCTGTAGATCCACTTCGGGCAACGCCTGCAGAGCCTCCTCCGGCAAGCCGAAGCCTGCTTTCTCCTTCGTATCCGCAGCCCACCAGCCCACATTTGCCGGATTTTCAACACGAGGACCACCAGACCTGGAGATGCTCCATCTCGCGATGGGCATTAAGGCGGCAGTAAATAGCGCTCTCTCAGTTTACTATCTACTGCCGCTTTTCATGTCCATCGAGACAGACACAGCCTCCTCTTTACAGGTAGGTACCGAGTAGTACTAGGACCACCGTATTGTATGAACCAACCAGGGAAAGATTTCAACTGCACGATGAAATGTATCCAGACGGTTCCGCTGCACAACACAGAGGGGCTTTGTCTCCTCAAGTCGTGTTGGGAACTTGGGATTGGTTCTCATGCAAAACCACCAATGCCGTTGAACAGGCCATGCGAGCTGACTGGATCTGGCGGCCGAGTGGGATTTTCGTCAGTCCGCCACAATGTAAATCTCACATGTGGTGAGAACCCCGTGAGGTGTACAGCGTACAAAGAATGGAATAAAAAGAAGTGATTTGCTTCATCTCCAAATGGAAGAACGTTATATCCAACAAACTTGGTTTTGACGTTTTCGTCTGCCAGCATTTATAAATCATGCCCTTCTCTTGGCCTGCGGCGTGTTCAAACCAAGATCCCGGATGATATTCTAAGCTAAACGAGTCTCCAACATTCAAGTGGATCTAATAAGAAGTCGTTCCAACCTTCCAGAGAGATCATGATGCTTCTCGGTATGGGGTATAGCAGCGGGCAGCGGGAGCCCCTAAAATATACGGTGACCTCAGTCTTGATTTTGACAAAGAGAACCAGGGCCAGACTCATTTTATCTGAATCCGTTTGTCGATCCTCTTCTGGTCTTCCATGAGCAATCACATAAAATCAGTCAGTCATAGATAATTCTTTATATCTCAGACAGAAAGACTTTTGACATCCAAGTCTTTTTCGAATTCGAAAAGTTGCCGCTGGATGTGTTCTTGACGCATTTGCATATGCATTGATCCAAAAATAAACCCGGACTAGATACGGCCGTGCCGCTTTGATGAGTGAAGCTGGCTTTGCAGAAGCTGGCCAGTGGGAGTGGTGGAAGAGTAAGAAAAGAAAGTGACAGAGAGAGAAGAGTGGCGAAGTCGAGTACAGCCCTTTTAAAGCAGCCGTGGTCAGTTCGTATTGGTGGCAATGACACCACCGGGGAATCCACGCCGAATGAGCGAAAGAGAGAGGTCAATTCAGGGGCTCCGGCTAACTACGGCGGCCGTGAATAACAGCGCAGTCAGGCGAACAGGGGGGCTGAGATTTCCAAGCCTGGGACATTCCACCACGTCAATTTGAGCAGCACGCTTCATTCCGACCTCAATCCTCCATCATCTCGCTATTCAATCTTTTTTGGAGTGTCGTCCATTTGTTCTACACGCTTTCCTCTCCGGGAACATTCACCTCACTCGTTCTGGTGCTCTGTTTCCGTTCTTTCTTAATCCGTTGTAATACATCCTTTCGTTAAACCCGCCGTTGTTGTGCTCCTATTTTCCAGCGGCAAGTGTTGCTCAGCGACCGACCTCGAGAGTTGGCAGTTACTACCCACCTCATCCCCCACAACCCAAACCAAACTCAAACCCAACTACCTTCCACGTCGAACCGCCACTTATAGCCTCCACTCGAACTCGACAATATCTCCTACATCGACTGTTGGTCTCATCGCCCAGTCGAAGCATAGTTTTGGATTTCGAATATCATCAAAACATTGGATATACATTGGGCGTCAATTGGAGAACAACAATTAAGGGGGAAAGGAGGACCACAAGTCCTCAATCATCGCCATGGCGAACCGCTTTTCAACATATTCCACGACTTCCTCCGCTCCAGGCTCTCGTAATATCAATCCCGCCGCTCAGCAATCTTCACAAGTCTCGACTACGACTCTGCTGAATTCTACGCATACAATATACACATCCGGCCAGCCTTACAGGCTGGATGCAAGCACTAGTCTAGTAGTCAACACATGGCTTTCTGCCACCCAAGTTGACAACGAAGGGCGGACAGGAGGTACAGTCGATCCAGCATTGGCCGCTCGAGCTTGGGAACATGCAAGGCGGCGTGCTGAGGATGGTTGTATCGTATTAGCGTAAGGCATCAACCCTATTCAAACAAAACAAAACCTTTCTAACCATACACAAGATCACTACATCCATCAACTCCTTCAGTCCTCGAACCCTTCCTCGGAACGCTTCCACTTTCCATCCCTTCTACCTTGTATACAGCCCTTAATGCCCTCCGACCTTTCATACATACAGCCTCTCCACAGAACCCTTCTACTCCCCGACAATCCGCCCTTGGTATTACCTTGACTCTCACTTTGGCAGGAAACCTTACAGCAGCTTCATTAGCTTTATCTGAAGGAGGGATTGACACTTCAAAGGGATTGATCAGCATTCCCTCAGAGGCTGGATACCGAGCATTTGATGTTTTCTACTATTTATTAACATCTGCCTCAACACCGGCTGAACGCGAATTTTTGGGTCTGAAACATGCCTCGAATTATGCTCTTCTTGCCAGATCCGGCACTTACGATCCGCCCTCATATCTTCCTACAGCCGACGATGCTGCTTCCGCGGACGACTTTAGAGCTTCTCTCAAGGAAATTGGAATTAAAGGAGCCGCCCACCGAAACCTAATATCGATTTTAGCCGGTTTACTGACGCTTGGTGATACTTTAACTTACAATCTGGACGAAGAAGCGTTGGAGGAAGTATGCGAGGATGTGGGTGGTCTTCTGGGACTCGAGCCTGAAGTCCTCATCAAACAATGCAGTGCGCAGGAACGAGAGACTTTGATCGGTGGTTTATACGAAGCTCTCGTCGACTGGGTTATTCTGAAAGCCAATGAGGCAATTACTGGCCATATGCAGCGAATTCGGGACGGCGATTCCTCGAGTGATGGTGGACCAGGTGCCAGAACCCCCAACACGGAAGAGGATAACGGGGATACTGTTTGCATTACTGTTTTGGAAATCCCGGATGCTACACTTGGAAAAGCAGCAGCCATGCGAGGTGTCTTTGATGATACCCAGGGAATCAACGCCGAAATGAAGGAGGATGGTGTCGATGTTGTAGCTGCCGGATCATCAGTTTTGCGAGAGATGCAAAATGCCTTGTCGGAAGTCGGACCTGACTTGGGTATCATGACTGGACCTGCTGGACGCGAGCGTGAACATGAGCTTGAGAGACGTGAAGTCGTTCTCGAGAAGGTTGGCAAAGAGGGTGAGGAGGATAGTTTTCTCAAGAAGATTCTTTTCCCTGTGGAGGGCCAAGGTGTAAATCTCGGTCGTCAAGGTCGTCTTGACCTCGCAGCCGTTCTTGGAACCAGTCGAGTGTGGCATCATTTATCCTTGCATCCCACCGATGAATCTCCTGCTAGTCTTGCTTCGCTCCCATCCATCACTTCGGCATGGTCAGCAGGAACAGTTTCAAGGCAATTACGTGCATGGAGACTTCCCGAATGGGCCAACCGCAGGAACAAGAATCTCGACTTCACAGCAGACTTTGACCACGATGAGTTTTGCCAGAGATATGCTCTTCTGGGTTGTAAGGACGGCCGAGATGGCATCGAAAGCTGGATTATGGAACGTGGCTGGAGCAACGGAGAAGTTGTTGTTGGCACAGAACGTATTTGGATGAGAGAAAGCGCCTGGTGGGAGGCAGAGGGCATGCTTGATCTTAAACCCGCCGATAATGGTCCATTTGGAATGTCTGCTCAACCATTGGATACTGGATATTCGTCTGGTCCCACCAACGGCAGTGGTTTCTTCCAACCTATGAATGAATTAACGCCTAACGGGAGTCGGGATATGTTGGTTCAAAGGCAACAAAGCTCAGCAACCATGCCTCGCAGTGCTCTCGGTGCCCGTTCAATTGCCCCTTCAAGGAACATCAGCGCTGGTGACTATGGTCTGGGATTGAAAGGAGATGACGTGAGAGGTCAAGTATACTACACCAATGAGCACGGTGAATTGGTCAGTGGCATGGACCCAGAAATGGCAGAACCCAAAAGTATCACGACCACGGAAACCACCATGAGTCGACGGATTTGGGTTGGTATGGTCTGGGCCATGACATTTTGGATTCCGTCATTCCTTCTTCGGTACATTGGTCGAATGAAGCGACCAGATGTTCGGCTTGCATGGCGAGAGAAGCTTGTTTTGTTTTTCGGGATCATCCTCGCGAATGCTGTCATGATTTTCTGGATTGTGGCTTTCGGTAAACTCCTCTGCCCTCTTAAGGACTATGCCTGGAACACTGCCGAGGTTGCCACACACACTGCTACCAATGACTATTATGCCAGTATTCACGGAAAAGTCTACGATTTTACCAAATTCTACAAGACGCAACACAGTGATACTACAACCAAAACTACAGCAACAACCATGATAGAATTTGCTGGTCTCAACTTGGACGACTACTTTGTTCCACCGCTCACTGTTGGCTGCCCAGGCATTGTTACCGATGACACTATCTACCTATTACCGAATACTACTGTTGCAAATAGTGCTGCCGAACATATCTCTGGTCCAAAACGTCAGCCATTCCAAGATAGTGCCTTATACGACATCAACTGGTACGGTCAAAAATTCTTGCCCAAGATTAAGGAATACTATAAGGGAGATTTGGTGGTCAAAAAGAGCAAGGTCGAGTCTGATGGACAAGACAATCAACACATGTGGTTCATCTTGAAAGGCAAAATCTACGACCTTACCAATTATTATTACACCGCTGATCTCAAAGGCAATTTGGCTTCCTATGTTTTCCTCGATGACAAAGTATCGGCTCTGATCAAAGCCAACCCTGGTATGGATATCTCAACACAATGGGATAAGATGTACGACGCTGCCAACTCAACCGAACAAACCATCATTGCGAACAACTTGAATTGTTTCAACAATGTCTTCTTCGCCGGAATTCCAGATTTCCGTGATTCGGTCAAATGTCAAATCAACAACTGGATCCTCCTCGCCTTTACTATCATCCTCTGCACTGTTATTTTGATCAAGTTTTTGGCTGCGTTGCAGTTTGGTTCCAAACGTCGTCCACAACCACAAGACAAGTTCGTTATTTGTCAAGTCCCTGCCTATACCGAAGGAGAAGACTCGCTACGAAAAGCTCTCGACTCGTTGACTGCTCTACAATATGACAACAAGAGGAAACTTATATGTGTCATTTGTGACGGTATGATTGTCGGAGGAGGTAACGACAGACCTACACCTAAAATTGTTCTGGATATTCTCGGTGTGGACCCCAAGATCGACCCCCCTGCACTTCCTTTCAAATCTATTGGAGACAGCAGCGAACAATTGAATTACGGAAAAGTTTACTCTGGTCTCTACGAGTACGAAGGCAATGTGGTTCCTTACATCGTCGTGGTAAAGGTCGGCAAAGAATCCGAACAATCCAAATCTAAGCCAGGTAATCGTGGTAAACGAGACTCCCAAATCGTCCTCATGAGCTTCTTGAACCGTGTCCATCATCGATCCCCCATGTCGCCACTTGAACTCGAGATGTTCCATCAAATCAACAATATCATCGGTGTCGATCCTGAACTTTACGAGTATCTTCTCATGGTTGATGCTGATACCAGTGTTCGCGAGGACTCTCTCAATCGTCTCGTCGCAGCTTGCGCAAACAACGCTAAAATTGCAGGTATTTGTGGAGAGACCAGTCTCGAAAATGAAGAACGCTCTTGGTGGACTATGATTCAAGTTTACGAGTACTACATTTCCCATCATCTTGCCAAGGCCTTTGAGTCTCTCTTTGGCAGTGTTACCTGTTTGCCTGGATGGTAAGGATCCTCTTGAACACCTGAACACTAGAATACTCAATGCTAACTTTCATAGTTTCTCCATGTATCGTCTTCGAACCGCTGATAAGGGAAAACCTCTTATCATTGCTGATGCCATCGTTCACGCCTACTCCGATTGCTCTGTGGATACCTTACACAAGAAGAATTTGTTGTCTCTTGGTGAAGATCGTTTCCTTACCACCCTGATGACCAAACACTTCCCATACATGTCCTACAAATTCATTCCCGATGCGTTCGCAAGTACCGCAGCACCAGAAACTTGGAGCGTCCTGTTATCTCAAAGACGTAGATGGATTAACTCAACCATCCACAATTTGGCTGAATTGGTCTGGATCAAGGAAATGTGCGGTTTCTGCTGTTTCAGTATGAGATTCGTCGTGTTTATTGATCTTCTCGGTACAATTATCTTGCCAGCGACCACCGTATACTTGGGATATCTCATCTACTTGGTTGCCAGTCATACCGGTCCATTCCCATTGATCTCCATCATTATGATAGCAGCCGTGTATGGTCTTCAGGCACTTATCTTCATCCTCAAACGTCAATGGCAACATATCGGATGGATGATTATCTACATTCTCGCCTTCCCCATCTACTCGTTCGTCCTTCCAATGTACTCCTTCTGGAACCAAGACAATTTCTCATGGGGTAATACCCGTATTGTTGTTGGAGAGAAGGGTGGAAAACAAATCGTGGCTGTCGACGATGAAGGTTTCGATCCTCGAAGCATTCCTCTTCAGCGATGGGACGACTATGCCCTTACCAACAACCTCCCTGGCCGTCGCGGAGTTGCTGCCGAGAAGGCATATGACAACTATGAGGATCAATACGAGATGGATGACATGAAATCCATGTACTCATCCGTCAAACCAGCTTCCACTATCCTCACTGGGTTCCCGGGTCGTAGCCACTACGCACCACCCGTCTCACCGGGTTATGCTGGACTTCGCCAATCGGTCTACTCCGTCGCTCCTTATACAGATAACCCAGCCACCCGGCAACAATCCATGATGTCTCTTGGTGGAAATCTTCAAGATCGATCAGCGTCCCCATATCAAGATTACCCACAAGGACACTCTCAGCGCCCGAGCATGAATATGATGTCCCCTGAGCAAGTTGGCTCTCCTGGAATGGGTGGTCGCTCGCGCAGTGCCTTGGGTTTCTCGGGTGCGAGAACGCCTAGTCAATTTGATTTCCAACGGGGAAATGCAGGACCGGATGATATGGCTATTGTGGACGCCATCCAGGCCTGCTTGAGGGAGGTCGATTTGGACACCGTTACTAAGAAGCAAGTCCGCGCTCTTGTTGAGCAGAGACTGCAGACTGAGTTGGTTGGGGACCGAAAGGTTTACTTGGATCGCATGATTGATGCCGAGTTGGCGAATATGTAGGAAAGGGAAAAGGGAAGAAAACCGTTGCATAAAGACATGGAGGGGATGTTCGGGTAAAAAAGCATTCTTTTGGGTGTGTATATCAAATTAGCCGCATGTTTAAGTGTCTCCTTTTTTTTCATGATGATGGTTGAATTGGGGGCGTTGGTTCGAGGTGTTTTTTTTTCTTTTTTTCTTTTGAAGTAATATGGTATCAAGGGGGGAATTCACATTGATTGCGTGCATGCATAATAGGTAGCCTTGCCTCTTTACTTAGGGTAGAGGGGGTACAATACAGTCCCTTTTATATATGTACTTCTCTCTTGTTCTGTAGTGATGTCTATGAGATGAGTGATCTTGAATTTGATGTTGTGTAAAATCAAATTTGCTTCTTGTGAGGCTCGTGTCTGAATCAAATGGAACTCGTTGGGTGTCCTCGCTTCAGGGCGTCGAGGTTGAGGGTCGTACCTTCAAGAGGCAGTCTGAGGTGGTGTACCTTGGACTCTCTCAAGTTGGATGGGACATGAGGTGTCGGTCTTTCCCTCGCACTCTCTTATTGCGAGCTTGAGATGCGACGGCAGCATGGTCGTTCCTTCCTGTGTTGCCATAGGGAGAGTGGGAAACACATTGATTCGAGAAGGGAAGGTACGAGCCCGATTGTCATTAGAGTTCTATTCTTTGTCTATGTGATGAGCTGTATAACATTCTGGGAGATGGCTGATGGGTGATGATCTGCGTTTTTTTTTTTTTTTTTTGTGTTCTTAAGGGGGGGGGGGAAGTTGAGACGAGGGTTGACTGATATTATTGTTTGGGAGATGGGATGTGAGAAGAACCACCAGATGTGATCTTCCATCAATTTGAGGAAGTATTCTTGGTCTTCCCAGGACGGCTTAGATTGAGGATGGTATTTTGTAATTTGGTGTATGGCTGTGGATGGTTACATGAAAAAAATGAAAAAGGCGGGGGAGTAAAAAAGCATTCTTTTGTATAACCCTTTTTTTTTGTTGTCCTTTTTGATGATGACGGTTAAGGCTTTTTCGTGGGCGTTGGGTAAGGTGTTTTTTCTCAACGCTCTTCCTTTTAAATAATTATTATAGGAAGGGGGAACTTAATTACCTTGCGTGCATGCATATTTATATACCCTGGAGGGGGCAGAATACAGACATTCCTTTTTTTTTTTTTATAAACACCTTTCCCTTTTTCCCGTTATATATGTATTGTTAGATGAGTTGTAATACTTGAGAATAGGTCATGAATCCTGGTTAGTATGATGAAAAAGAAGGAAAAAATGGAAAGAAAATCTCGAAAATTCTAAGGCGAAAATTAAAACTCACACCTCAAGAGGCTAGAGTGAACTTGTTGGGTCTCCTTTCCTCAATAGATCGGATTGAGTCGCTTACCTTGTAGGCCGGTCGGTCTTGACGAGCCTTTTACTGGTCCTCTATGATATGTTTTGGCTTTGATGGTTTCTCTCTAACGCCGAGTTTCTCTTCTTCCTCTTTTTCTTGATTGGAATATTTGTCAAGAGGGAAGGGGGTTTCAGAGAAAGTTGGGATGGTGATGGGTCGGTCTGTGTTGTTTTTTGGGGAGGTAGAGAGCAGACCACGCACTCTGGCTATTGAGTACTAGTTATTTTTATTATGATAACATAGGGTGGATGAGTGGTCTCCACTTGTCAGGGTCTGAGGACTGATCTGGCGGGGGTTGAGTTTGTAGCTAGTCTTCGTTGTTCTCTTAGCTAATTGCGCGGATGACTCAGTGAAGTTATGAATGTGAGGGATTTTCTGTGTTTGTTGGGAGAAGTTGGGGGAGTTGTAATCTTTAAGGCTGTGGGAGAAGGGGTTTTTTTGAGTTGTGGGGTTTCAGATGAGTCGGGGAATGTAGAAGGGGATGGTTGGGAGTGTGAGAGGGGTAGGGATGGAAGTACTGGTCATCTTGTAATAATGAGAGAAGAGAAGGGAGGAGGTAGCGTGAGGAGAATGCCATCCATGCACGACTTTCTGCTTGTGGTGGGAGAGGCGGGGTCTATTTGAGATGCTTTGGATTTAGTTCATCTCGAATCTCATATTGGGGGGTATTCACGTTTACAGAGGAAGGTTGCATGTACTAGAAGATGAGAGGTAAGTTAGTTGTATGAATGAAGGTGGGACGGTGGCACGAAATAAATTTTTCTTTTTTGAAAAACCGCTTGTTAGTTTGCTTGCAGGAGACCTTTTGGCAAAATCTAATTAGATAGATGTTACTCGGGTGTATAGGTAGAATGGGGAGCGAAGGTGTCGCACTCATTTGTTCTCGATACTCGGTTTATGAATAGACTAATTGCTTTAGCGTTTTAAGTGTTCAGTGCGTCCAATATTATTTTGTCTGTCGCGCTGAGCATTCACATTTCTTTTATTCTCCTTTTGACGAATGGTAGCTTCGGGTGCGTCTACCACTCTACCGGTGGGACCCTGTATATCAAGGATATTATTCACTGTAACTTTACTCTCCAAAAGAGCGTTCTCGATGCTCTGAATCGGTCTTAGGAGAATTTGCGCCCTGTGTTTTTTCGTGGGGGAACTTAATTGAGCATAGGTTGCAATTTCTACGGCGCGGAGCATCGCTAATAGTGAATAATCCAGAAGATCTAAGCTAAGAGTAGTGCGCTTATATTGATCGGAAGAAAATTCTTAATACTTAAAATAATGAGGTCCTAGAGGCGTTCTATTCAACCAGTGATTTGGAGGGGTTGAAATTTTGCAATGGAAGTTAAGCGAGATTTGGATGGAGAAAATATGATCCTAGAGAACTATCTTGAATGCAAGAGCAGTTTGAATTGATTGATGATCAAGAAACGGTTTTTGATCTGTCCTCCTACGTGTAGGTCGCTCCATTGTCAAAATAAAAGGGTTGACTTTGTTCGAAGCTTGCTTTGCGGTGAGGTGATGACTTGGATCTGGTATGCTTTATTAACCAATTACAACATCAACTACTTCTTTCCAGACATAACCTACAAGTTATTCTCCTTAGCTGACTTAAGTTTCTAAAGTTTTTAAAACAATCAAATCAAACAAATGTTACTTAGATGAGTACCTGTACTATATGCTTTTAAGACGTTTTCGACTTCATTTAATTCACTTAATTAATCCAAATACTTTGAACAATATGATGTGATAGTTGAATTTACCGGAATCACTGCTAAATACTGCAAAATAATTAGATAATTGGAATAAAGCATACTAGAGCTAACTCTAGCGACTTAGCAGTTTCAGACATCCTCATATATTCTCTATATACATATATACAACCCTCCCCAGCCCTATCTAAAGTCTAAACTCTCAACTTCGCATTCCGATAAGTAGGAACAATAGGTGGATTCGCATTCTTAACCAACATCTGCACATACTCATCCCACCAAAGCCCCGCATTTGGAGCCTTTGTCCCCCCAACACTCTCCCCAGTATACCCGCAAGGGCCATCACTTTCTCCCCCCGGCTTAACCCAAACAATACTATCCACAACACTACTATTCGTCTCGGTGGTTGGGAGAATTCCAAATCCTGCTTCGATGTTACACCAATCTCCCCACTCCTTTCTCGTATTTTGAAGACCCGAACGACCTTGGTCGATGATGAAATGCGCTGGTAAGGAGAGATTGGTTAGGAATGGAGCGAGGGACTCGGCGTAGTGAAGTTCGTCGTAGGAAGGTGACCATTCGGTGTAGTTTGCTCGTGGGGAAGCGATGTAGGGGTTGAAGTTCGAGACATCGGTTGAGAAACCGCGGATTTTGGCACCGGCTGTGAGATTTTGAGCGAGGGTGACGACTTTGCTGAATTCAGCGGCGGCTAGAAATTGTTGTTAGTAAGAACTATTGGCGAGAAGGGGGAGAATATACCAAGAGGAAGGTTGTCAGCCCATCCCAACCATCCACCATGCGCAGCATCGATATACAAGGCAATATTCGGGGCCTGTAACTTGGAAATCGCATAAGCAATTCCTTCTTCATAAACACTCGAAGCCCCTTGGCAAAAAGGAACATTCTGGTTCGTAATCACATTCCCCAAAGAATCCGGTTCGAGAACAATAGCGAATGTCAAATCCTTAGCTGCCTTCACAGCTTTGGCATAAGGATCCACAAAGAGAGTTTTATATTTATTCAAGCCATCATTTGCACTTGAAAACTCTCCACCGGAGGCACCTCCCGAGCAATCTCTATCTGGTAAATCGTAAAGTACTAGTTGTACGATTTGTGCTTTTCGAGTTTTTCGTTGCTCGGCTCGCGCTTCCGAGATAGCTTTGTCGATTCCTGAGAGCCCGGAAACGCTGGATACCCAGACGAATGTCCCGGTTTTTTGGACTGTGCGGATACGTGCTGCGTTCAAAGTATCGTTTTTGGCTAGGAAAGCATTGAGGGTTTGATTCAGTTCAGAGGCGTAAAAGGAATTGGCAAAGTAATTCTTTCCCAAGAAGGGGTTTCGGTCTGTGGAGTTGGGTGCTAGTGCGAATTCTGGGGATTCAACAGCGGGGAGTGCGGAAACTGCTGTAACAGACAGAGCCGCTAGGATTGCTGTTGCCTTCATGGTGGGAGCGAAGAAATTTCTGATGAATAAGAGAATGCCATTTTGAGGCAGTGGAATCTGTTATATATATTCGGAAAATCTGAGTAGATGAGAATTCCTCCACGTCGAGTTACCGAGCTGTGGGGACCCCACGCCCGAGAAAACACCGCTTTAGATTGAATAATGGTGTTATCATGTTATCAGAAAAGAGGCTAAAAGCTAAAAGCTTGATAATTTACGGATAAAGTAATAGAAGTTGACAAACCTTCACTCCTCGATTCCATATGGTGGTAAAATAATACGCAGGCGTGGCGAAATCCACTGGAAGTAACATAATTCTCACGAAGCGAGGATATCGAGGGACAAGATCCGAAGGGACAAGGCAGATGGGTAAACAAAAAGTGACAGACGAGGAAGAATGAAGACATTTCGAAACACGGAGCCACAAGCCCGTGATCCCGATCGTTTGTAGGAATTATCCGCCATGGCAGATCTCGGATGCAGGTATCCTTGTACATGAGATTGGCGAGCAAAATGGGCCCGCGATTGCGCGATTGCCAGGGGGTTTGAAATCGTTGAAGTGTAAGCGAAACGGAATTTCAGGTGATTGACAATACAAGAGATGCAAAGTATATCATCTAGAGAACGAATGAAAATATTTGTTTCAATTTGATTTTACTATTATTTTATTTATTTACAAATGAAAAACGTTATATTGAAGATTGATTCTTCACTTCATGAAACCCTTCTTGCCATCACCGTTTGAGTCGACCATTGGGTTGATCTTGTCCATCAAGGAAGGCTTCTTGGTCTCAAAATGTGTGCCGTGGCTAGTGACATTGCTGGTGTCACGACTAACTCCAGTACCAGTAGTGCGTGGAGCTGAAGAGTGGCTACCAAGGGTAGTCTTATCATTACTGGTGGTATAGTTACCACCGCTGCTAGAGCCGTGCTCGTGGGCATGTGTGCCGTGCATTTGAGTACCGTGGGCACCACGAGCGGTATCGCGAGAACCATCAAGGTCAGAATCAACACGAGGATCCATTTTGTTCATGGCATTCGAAGAATGGGGTCCAGCGGTGGTTGAGCCGTGGGTATTGTGTTGACCGTGATGGCCGTCCTTCTCGGTCAAAGAGGTGCTACCGTATGCTCCGGGTCCGCCAATGGTACCTCCAACAGACTTTGGCTCACCTGCGAAAGCATCGGTACGCTCTTCACGTCCTCCGAGGTGACCACCCTTGTTCTTGAAGTCGTGCATGCTGACGGCTGGCAATTGGCTAGCACTGTGGTGCTTGGCCTCGTTTTGGTGGACTTCGTGGATTGGGACTGTGGTGTGAACAACAGAGGGTTGAATAGTCTCCTTTTGAATGACAGGTTGGATATTCTCATGAACGTGATGATGAACGTGCTCTCCAGCAAGTGAAGGCTTGGCAGAAGAGGTGTGTTGGACATCACCGACAGTTCGCTGATCTTTGAACTGAGCTGTCTCCCTGTCGAGACGTTCTTTTACGTGCTCGTCATTGCCGTGCTTGATGTTTCGGTGCTCGACGCCTGCCATTTGGTGTGTATGTTGTTCTGGAAGAACCTCACGGTCTTGGACAGGCTGGACTGAAGTGTGGTAATGGTCCTGGTGAACCTCTCGGTCAATGGCAGTTGTTTGGTTCTCGTGTTGAGTTCGGGTAACATTTTCATGCTTAACAGCTGGGTTCACAATCTACCACGAGTTAGCTGTTGATCTTTCAAAATTGATATCGAAGAATAAACACCTCGTGGACAGTGGTGTCGTGCTTTCCATCTTTGCTAAGGAATCCAGAAACGGCTTTCTTGGCTTGATCCATTTTGATTGATTTAAAAGATTTGATTTAGAGGAGTATGTGTTGAAGTGTTTGTTTAAAATCTGAGCAGAGAAACTCTGTTATAAGTATGCAGGCCTCTTTGGAGCTGCGGAGCTACATCATCAATGACGGTTGCCGACAGCATTCGTAGCTGAGATGGCTTAAACCACAGCGATAACCTTAATACAGAAGAAGGGAGATCCATGGATCAGCTCCAAGAAATGTGGAATCTATCCTAATATTCCCGAGCCCGTAAGACGTTGAGAAGTACGTACTGCGGAGGGGAGGAAGTTGTGATTCGCTGATGGTTTGGGATGATGGCGAGGCGTTGTTAAAACGCGTAGCGAAAAGCTGCACTAGCTGCGTATTTGAGACACAGCTCTACTTCATGTTGAAAGATTGGTGAGACAACTCTCATGCATTTGGGTTTTCTCCATGGTTAACGTTAACCAGTAGAAAATATCCCCGCACAGAAGAGCGAAATACCACTCGAGTCATGGAAAAGAGCTGACGATTGGCGGGGTAGAAGCTCCGTAAGACATGGGAGACCTAGCTGAAAAGAAGAATGTGGCTGAATCTAGATATTGGGAACATTGTTATCCGCAGATCTACAACAAGGGTAGAGCTGCATTGGGAAGAAGCAGTGGCCAAGAGGATGGTGAATTGGAATGAAACACATGGCATTTGGAAGTATCAACAATCCACATTTCGCTAAGCAGCAACTAGGCCATTACATCATGATCGAGCATATGAAATGGGTGGCGGATTGGATTTGTCCACTTATTCCGTATCCAGAATCGTGATGCTAGCCAATCTTATGATCCGAGTTGAATCCAAGTCTAAATGGCTATGCTTGTTCTAGGTATCGATCGAAACAGAGAGAATTGTTTTCAAGATATGCCGATGCCCAGCATCTCCGAGCGATATTTGAACGATCGTGATAAGGCGGAGAGACTTTGAAAGGGAGATATGAGGAAAGTAGGAGTGCAAGAATTCGCAACTGACTAAATGTAGAATACGTCTCCTTTTGTTTTCCCCAGATTTGTCTAAAACGACTAGAAAAATTATATTCTCCTAGAAGTTTTAGGGCAATGGTGAAAGGGAGAGACTACAGCCACAGTCGCCAATTCCTGCTGATGCTCGTGGTGTGGGAACTTCTCAACAATGAACAAAAAAAAGAGGAGGGTTGGATGAGGTTATAAATAAAGTTGCCCGGTCATGGAAGCCCTCACTTGAAGCGACACTTTTAATCTATTCCTCAACTCTCAAGGTTCACTGAGGAGCGGGCCTAGGTGATCTTATGATGAGGCGTGATGGGACGGGAAGAGGCTAGGCCGTGGCCGTGACTTCGTGCTATGCGGGATTCGGTATCGCAACAACGGTTTGGTGGTGAGTGGGATTGGTGTTCTGTCCCAACGGGATTATCATTGGCGACCATGATTCTTCATGATATGGCGTGAGGCTGTCGAAAGGCGAGGAGACCTGGTGAGTAGCCTACTGGTGAGGAGGGTTAGGAGGGAAGGGAAAGGGTCGACCTTATGCGAGGAGCGACTGCAACTACCGGTGAGAGCTCAGTTGAATGAGGATATATATATATATATATAAATATATTATCTCGACCCCCCCTCGCCATTGATGGATGTCAATGTTTTGAATGTGAAATGAATCATCGTCTTGGATCAACTTCCCCGCCTCGCTTTTTAATTTATTTCCCGAAGACAATAGAACCTACCGGGGTATACCCGGAGGTGTCTCACTCCCGCCATGGGTCAATTCCTCTGCAGGCCAAGGTCCAACAACACCAAGAAAAACATCGCGAACCCTCCAACCACTCAACACTTTTGTGCAAATTTTAATTCCAAGCGGGAAAGCCTCTACGGCTCGCCTTACCCCAATGTAGAGGAAACCGCCAGCGGAACTTCCTCCTCCACTTGCACCATCGATTCTCCGGACCTGTACAAATCCTATACCAACCCTCACTCCCCCACCAGACAGGATATTACCCACTCGATATGCAGCAGGCGCAACGATTTCTATAGTACCGAACACGATGTGAATAGGTACAGCATCTTCCCTACCACCAGTTCAAAAGTTCCAGTCCACCGAAAGCCTAGATCAAATGCTCGAGCCTCCATTTCCGATAAGAATAGCCCCTACACCCCTTCTGCTCCGCACACCTCTCGCAATTCCTTTTCTTCGGTCTCGAGACTGCAAGCATTGTCCTACGAAGATGCTGTTGCTGCGGATCCACCCCGCCTAGTAGGTCCTCGCTATCTGGACCATCATGAGCCGTTCACAGTATTCCCAAACCCGAAACCCCAATCTTCGAATACCCGCCCGGCAACAGATACGGCACAACATCTCGAATATGTAACCAAGCCTACTTCGAATCCAGCTACCACGGGATTTTGTCACAATATTTCTGGTGGGAGTATACCACATGGAGTAGATTTACGAGCTTGGAATCAAGAACAAGGAGAGAATTATAAGGGATATACGATTATGAAAAGAGAAATTGTGACAAATGATGGCTATGAAATAAATTCACGCGGAAAACCCAGCAGCATCAGGAGCAACTTTATCGGATCCATCAGGCCCAACACATCTCGTCCAGCTCATGGATTACCACCTTGCCTTTCGATCTCCATACCGACAGGCAAAGAGAGACACGTGCGAGGCCATAACTACTCTGGGGATGTATATGGACATGTATCGACCGTGTATGGTTCAACTAAACAGCCTCAGTCAAGTACATTGAATCGACAGCCACCAAATAACAATGAAATGTACGCCAATTACGGTTATCCACTCATTTACCATGGGCAAAACCACAGGCCAAACCCAACGTACGCGTTGAAAAACCACTCGAATATTGCGGAATTACCCTGCCTGGCTGAAAATGCTGGATCGAAAAGTTTACAGGAGGCCCGTGTTTTGACCTATGCGCACCAAGCCATTGACGACACCATTCTTCCCAGCGCACCCCATACACAGTTGTCCCGCTCTCGACCCACTACCAGAACTAGACCTCTGCCGTCTGGTCGATCTGGACTCCAGGATCATGTTGACCCTCGATCCAAGGACAATCTTCCGGGGAACCATAGATACTCAATGTATCCTACAAGGAATCCAGATGTTTCTTTTGGCACTGTAACCTCCAACATCCCAAGTTCTTCCACGTCTCCTGTCCACAATTCCTTACAAGCATCTGTTCATTTGGAAGACTCGCCACCCTACCAGAAGTCAATAGTACGCAAGTAACCTATTCTAATTAACCCTGCTGGAGGTTGGGGATACACCACCGGCATACTTTAGTACATTTTCTGTAGGGCCGCCTCGATGTCAAATCTTGCTATACCTTCGAGGACTTCGTCTGTCGCCCAAGGTAGCTCGAATGTCAGATCTCTGAATACATCGACCTCGGGAACAGCTCGTCCAAAACCAAAAGATCAGACGGGGAATGAAAAACAACAACAATGGATTGCTCGAGAGGCGAATGAACCATTGAGTCTGGATGGGATTGTAGACTTGACAAACACTGTGGATACCGATGTAACCACCAAGATTCTACCTGGTAAATATTTCCAAGCTCTTCTTCTGCAGTAAAATCCAAGCTCTCATGGTTACCTCGCTCCTGTAGCTTTACTCGACCGTGGTGTGAATGTTATAATCTTCTTACCTTATAAGACATCTTATATATATCACTCGCTAACTGCCCCCTTTAGCTGTTACTCATGAGCATATTACCCCCACAGTACACGAAATACGCCAGGAAGTCATCACACGCGAAATCCACAAACACGACGTCTTTCACAGAGTCCTTCCAATCATTGAGACTGAGATACTCCCAACCAAACATTACGTTGCCTCAGCGGATGGGAAAACGCTCAAAGAAATACCTGCACACATGGTTCCTGGTAGAACGATGGATGGAAGTCCAAACCGCAATTGGGAGATAAAAGAAACTGCCATGGGCAAAGGCGACCACGGCTCGATTTTTCAGCCACCACATAGCTTAAAACACAAGCCTTCTTCCAGCACTCTGAGCACTGACAGTTGGAGCAGTGCTCGTTCTGGATTTGCGAGTGATTCCTCTGATTTTTCGACTAGTGCCTCGAAAGGCAAAGAGGCAGCGCCATTGGCCAGCAAAATCCCGGAAAATCAAAACTTGTCGGATCCCATCTTGAGCAGCAAGAAAGAGTATATATCAAAGGAGGGGCACCCAAAGACAGAATACGTTTGGAGACACCCACCGGTCTTTGAAACTGCCAATGGTAAAACCCAGCCCATCGATTACGAGGCGGAGCGTAGTGTGAAAGCATCGAGACACAGCACCGGTACAAGCAAAAAATATAGTTATATTCCCAGGAGTGCGCAGGGGGATGTTCCCGAGCCCAATAGAGTTATCTGGTCAACAAACGACCGTCAAGTATCGAATGAGCAAGGAAGGGCAAAAGAGCATCGGCGTCGAAGCTTAGAAGGCCAAAACAGAACTCTAGTTTCTGATGTTGCTGTTGAGCATACCGACAAGGGAGGGCTCGTTGCTGATGTCGAGCGAGGTATGGCAGATTTGAAAGTCAAGAATTGATTTAATCTCTCTTGTATAGTTACACCGCTGTTTATTGGCGTATCAGTTCTATCTTATAGTTTCATATTCATTTTTAATTCCATGATATATTTTGGTCTGTTTCTCTTATCTCGTCCATTCAGCCCCATTGTTGGCCATGCTCATCGATTGGCCTGCGTCTCCCCGGGACTTGGCTCATCTTGGCATCTCCCAACCACTAGGATTGGGCTTCTTCCCTGTTTCTCATCGGTTCGGCAGCTCCCGATGAGCGGCCGTTGCGGGGTGTGTGCGAGATTGGGAAGGTGATTCGTCTCCCCCTCTTTGATACTTAACGCTGATCTGAAATTAATGAGATTAATTCATTAGAGGTTTTCATCCTCTCACCGCTGGAGATGTGGTTGAATTACTTTTTGTTGCATGTGGTTGATCGAGCACATGTCTGGGTTGAACCTGGTTTTGCGGTGGGTTTTGCCCTCGTAGAGGTGCTGCCCCTGCAGGGGAAGTTTTCGACCTTCCGTATGAAGAAGCTCTTTTCATTTGGTTCCTGGTTGCTTGGTTTCGGTATCTTGAGGGCTGAAGATATATATTATGGGAAAAATCCTTAAGTGAGGAGTGCTTTTGCAACTTGCAACCATTCTTTGTAGCTTGTACGTTGATACCTCGCAGAAATGAAGTTCCAAAGTTCTTTGTCGGTTGGCCTTTTGGCTTCTTCCCTCCCGGTTGCTCTTGGTTGGGGAAGTCTTGGACATTATACTGTTGCTTATGTTGCTACGAATTTTGGTATGTTGTTTGGTTAAATTTCTCATTTCATGAAGTGTTTTTATTATGTTTTCTGTTTTTAAATATCGCGTCTTGCGTTTGGTGGTTTTCCTGCTCGTTCTGAAATAAACTAACCCTTCTCCTCAACAGTCAATTCAGTCACCAAGACAAAATTCCAAGCCATTCTTGGGGATACCAGTGCCAATTACCTCGCTTCAGTCGCGACTTACGCAGATTCTTATCGTTACACCACGGCTGGGACATTCTCTGCTCCATTCCATTATATTGATGCTATGGATAGTCCCCCGGAGAGTTGTGGTGTAGATTTCGAGAGGGATTGCCCCGAGGAGGGGTGTATCGTTAGTGCGATTAACAATTATGTGAGTTGATACTCTGGAAATAGGCGGGAGGAAGATTTGGGATATGGGGAGAATTGGACTGACTGGAATAGACTGCGAGGGTTCAGAGTGCTAGTTTGAGTGATGCGGAGATTTTGTTTGCTGCTAAGGTATGTTTTTGATGAGGTATTTTAAGGTTTGGAGTTGACGGCTAATTTTTGAGTAGATGCTTGTTCATGTATGTTGAAATCATTTAGAGATTGGGTTGTATCGACACCTGCTAATGAGAACGATAGTTTGTGGGCGATATTCATCAACCACTCCATGGTGAGTTGAGTATGCCTGTAGCTGAGTTTTCTTTGCTAACAGTTTCATAGACGAAAACCTCGATGTTGGAGGAAACACAATCTCAGTAACCTTCGATGGAGCAGCCACCAACCTCCACGCAGTCGTTTGTACCCCTTCCCCTTTTCCCTCCAATTCTTTTTCCTTGCAGTCCATTTTATAGCCAATCCCCTTCCTATCTATCCGTTAGACCTTCAAAATCCAGCCTTCTAACCCAACAAAGTGGGATACATCCATCCCCCAAAAATTCGCTGGAACAGCAACCCTTGCTCACGCTCTCACATTTGCAACCAATCTCACCACCCAAATCAACACCGGAATCTACAAATCTGAAGCAGCCTCCTGGTTGACGGGTATTAAACTTTCCGATCCAGTGGCAACTAGTATGATATGGGCTGTGGACTCTAATGCCTATGTTTGCACGGCTGTGATTCCTAATGGACCAGATGAGACTGAGACGGTGGATCTGGGGGGTGCTTATTATACGGCTAATTTGCCGGTTGTTGAGAAGCAGTTGGCAAAGGCTGGGTATAGGTATGTTTTTATTCCACATCATGACGGCTGAGCGAGGGGTGAAGAATGAGTGAGATGAAAAACATTCTGACGAGAAGTAGACTTGCTAAGTGGTTGGATTTGATTGCTGCTGCCATTTGAGGGAGAGGTTGAAGTAGTTCAATCCTTCTTTTAGGGGGCCTTCAAAGGCTCGGGTATGGTATGTTATGAATGAGACAAATTTGACTCGCTTAAATTGGTCGAAACATGAATTCTTTTCTTTTCAAGTTCCGCGCGGCCTGTTTTGCACGACTTTCCATCTGCCCTGATTCACAGTTGCGACTCCTTCTTTACAGCTTCTAGAATTTGTCTCTAATATTTTCTCATTCAGTCCGAGAATTCTCAAAATGACTGTGGCGCGGATGCTTGGCGAGTCCGCAGTGAGTGTGGCGGAGTCACTGATATATATGAGAATGAATCTCCGCTCTGCGCTACTTCTCCTTTCTCTCTCTTGTCTTCTCTACGGATCTATTTTCTATCATAACATAAGATCACCATGTCAACCTACACTATTCAGTCGGGAGATACATTTTCGAGCATCGCTAAGAAGAACGGAACAACCATAACTGCTTTGGAAGAAGCAAATCCGGGTGTAAAGCCAACTGATCTCCAAGTCGGACAGGTCATCCAACTTCTGACAGAGACAACCACCCTCTATACTATCAAGGCAGGCGATACATTGTCAGAAATTGCTGCAAGTTCCAATATCACAATATCAGCAATCGAGAAAGCAAATCAGGGACTGGTTCCTACAGATCTTCGGATTGGGTCACAAATAAAGATCCCTTCAAGCTCAAACAAAGTATCAAATCCCACGACATTACCAACACCAATCCATATTCCGCCCCTACCTCAAGCAACAATAACGCACACAGTCCAAAGTGGGGATACTTTTGCCGCCATCGCAAAAAAACATGGCATCACACCCGAGGCAATCGAAGCCGCCAACCCAGGCACAAGTCCAACAGCTCTCCAAGTCGGACAAATAATCAACCTGCCAAACACCACCACACACCCACCAATACATCGAATCATTCACTCAGGCAAGTTCGAAGGCTGTGAAATCGGCCACCCCTACAAACACTACAGCGGCCCCTCTCACAACTACCCACCTCAACACCTTTGGGCGCCCTACGCCGTACTTTGGGCGAAAAACAGTCCCTTGATGGCCCATCACAACACCCCGCATCAAATCCACCTCATATACCGTGCCATCCACCATATGGCCCACGAAACGGGACTCGATCCGCGCGCCATTCTGTGTCTCATCATGCAAGAATCGGGAGGGAATGTACATGTTGGCACGACATTTAATGGAGTTACCAACACTGGGCTTATGCAAGCTTATGATGGTGTTTCTTTCGATCCGAGGGACGAGGAGGGAAGTATTTTTCAAATGATTAGGGATGGAGCTGGAGGTTCAAGGAATGGACCTGGGCTGAGCCAGGCGTGGGAAGCGAATGGGGGAGATTATTTTGTGGCGTTCAGGGTGTATAACAGTGGGAATGCGAATTTGGGGGATTTGAATGATCCCAGAGGGGCCACTGAGGGGTATGCTAGGGATATGGGGAATAGATTGATGGGGCATGTTTGGGCTGGGATGTGAGTGGAAGGAGAGATGAGAGAGGAGAGGAGAGATATGAAGGGAAAGATATTAGCGAACCGGCAATGAGGGATGAGTGAGTTTGTTTTGCACGGAGGCTTATAATGGGCAGGCCACATGTTAGTTGACAAATAGAACAACTTAGAATTCGCCTAGTTTCAATCATTCTAAATCATATATAATCTAATACTTTGGAGTGTGCTAGAAAGCTGAGGATCTTCTACTGTGAGCAAGATTCACTGTCAAAATCTGTGACAACTTCTTTGGGACATTTGTCGCGTACATGTAAAATCAAGAAGGTTCCAGGAGTTTTTAGTCTATGATAGACTAAAAACGATATGTGACGATATGCAACAAAATATGCACCTCAATCCAAAAAAGGGAATAGAGGGGTAGGCAGCACGTGAGTGGATGTGTACGGAGTATTTGGCCGGGAGTTTTAGTAGCTTGCTGGTGGCTTACTTCCAGAGCAACAGCTTACCCAAAAGCAGGAAAGCTTACTCGATAAGAGTTAGACAGTGGGAGGGTGCGGGTATCACTTCCCCCAACCTTCAGGTTAGGCGACCGGAGGAGAACTTTTCCCTAACAATCTCACTTGCAGCTTAGCAGCTTACTTGTAGCTTACCCGTAGCTCACTCGCAGCTTACTCGACATAAAAGCCACCAGCTTACTCACAAAGAGTTAGACAACGAGAGGGTACGAATATTGATTAATTAAAACCCGCAAACTCTTACTACGTACCCCAAATCCCTCAATATTCGCGCACGATTCGCGAGAAGTTTAGAGCCTACTCGCTAAATTCCAGGTGGCAGGCCCCTGGGGTTCAGGTAGTAGTCGCTAAGCTTCAGGTAATGACTCGCTAGAATATAGGGCTGCTATCGTTTAACTTCAGGCGGTTGGCCGCTAGCCTTCAGGGTGGTTGTCGCTAATCGTCAGGGGAACGGTCGTCAGAATTTGAGGCAGTCACCACTAAATTTCAGGGTACCCTGCGCAAACTATGAGAACTGAAAGAATGGTTTGGCATGGCGGTAGACGGTTCACTTTATTAATAAGGGGGGCTGGGAAGAACTCCGTGCTTACGAGCCTAGCACCATGGGTCCGTACGTACAGGGCATTTTAGCGATCTTTAGCCCCTCTACCACAATTCAACGAATATAGTTTAGATTCCTTACAAATTACAGTATCATCTTAGTACAACATTATTCTGCGTTTCTAGATATAAACTCTGTAAAGAAGTGCTGGTAGTAGATTAAACAAGCTCTTATAGACGTCAACTACAACCCGCTACTGTGAAGGAGATGCGCCAAGCTGTCACAGAAGAATGAGAGCCTATACCACAGGATTAGTCAAATAAGTAGGTTTTAAAGCTGGAACATTTAGTCAATCTGCCTATTCAACGCGGTAGGTAGTCTACTCTTAATTAAATTAAATAATACTTCATCAATTCTATGATTTATCGTGAAAATGCCCTGTACGCACAGACCCATGGTGCTAGGTTCGTTACTTGTAAAGCCTACGGATACGGAGTTCAATCCGACCTTCCCCATCTTTGAGAATCCCTTATCTAACTACTAAATGCCCAGAGTATTTTGTAACACACGAATTCACGATAATTGAATCCTTAGTATCAACTATGATTCTTTCTCGCCTCATACCAAGTGTTCTTCTCTTCTCATTTGCGCTCGCAAGCCAAAGACAAATAGCAAAATACCATCACCTCCCCCCTCTCCGAGAACAAGCAGCAATTCAAGATGCCTGGACAGCAGAAAGAATATCAAATATTCCAGACATACTTAAAAAGTACAATGTCGACGCATGGCTCGTAATTTCCCCTCAAATCCCTTCCCCAGAATCTCATTAATCGCGATCTTTAGATGTCCCAAAAAGAATACGCCGAAGATACAGTCTTCTGGTCCCTCAAATCCGCAACCCAATTCTCCGCCCGTCGCAGAACAGTAAATCTATTCCTCGCAAACGGTCTCTCTCGCACCTGGATAGATAATACTAACGAAGTATGGGATGAGCTTCTGGAAGTTCTAGAATCGCAAAATGTGACGACGATTGCGATTAATGCTGATGAGGGGAGTGCTTTTAGCTCTGGTCTTCATGTTGGGGAGTTTGAGAAGTTGAAAGAGATGTTAGGGGATTGGGACGGAAAGTTTGTTGTTAAGAGGATGATTGGAGTGGAATTTGTTGCTACGATGGTAGAAGGAAGGTTGGGGTGGTATCGGAAATTGCAGGAGACCGCTTGGGCGATGATTACTGAGGGGTTTTCGGAGAGTGTTATTGTGCCTGGGGAGACGACTACGGAGGTATGATCATGGAGACCGTTTTATTGATTGTTATTGTGGAATGCTGATTTGGGATAGGACGTTGAATGGTGGCTACGAGAGAAGATTTTACAGATGAATTACACCACTTGGTTTCAGCCGAGTGTAAGTGTACTGGGAGAGAAGTCACCATTTGAAATGGTTTCTTCCGGACCTCCTGTTATCGAATTCGGGGATCTCCTTCATGTCGATTTTGGTGTTACGGCTCTGGGTATGAATACAGATACACAACACCTGGCATATGTTCTCAGACCTGGAGAGACCGAAGATGATATCCCACCTGGATACCTAGAGGGACTGAAGAAGGTAAATCGTCTTCAAGATATCTTGAAATCAAACATGGTAGTTGGAGTTTCTGGAAATGAGATCCTTAACAAGAGTCTTGCTCAAATGAGGAGTGAAGGGATGGAAGGAAGGATATACTCGCATCCTATTGGGGATTGGGGACATGCTGCCGGAACACTGATAGGCAAGTTCGAGATGCTGAAGGTTATCGTGGACTCTCAACTAATTTAATATACAGGAATGTTTAATCTTCAAAACTCTGTTCCGATCCTCGGCGACCTCCCGTTACTGAAGCATATGTATTACAGTACTGAGCTTTATGCTGAGCATTTCGTTCCCGAAAGGAACATAACTATAGAATTCTTTTTAGAGGAGGATGTGTATTGGGATAAGAAAACAGAAGCTTTTGAGTGGGTCGTGGGAAGACAAAATAAGTTTCATTTGATTGACACGGAAAAGAAAAGCACTGTTCGTGTACCCGAATTGTAGGAAGATAATTACAAAATTTTATATTGCTAAAGAATCAGGCAAGCATAACCCCTCAACATAAAAACCACTCTGATTTTCGTCTTCTCCAAACCGAATCTGTGTAGAGCGAACAAAGTGAGTTCATAACGGACCACCACCTTTCCCACCTAAGTTTCACGCAAGTGAACCATACATACCCTTGAGCAGGCGAAAAGGCACAGAACGTGAGTCTTTGTCCTCCTCGTCCTCCTCGTCCTTGTTCTCCAAATTATATTCCAAGTCCATGTATTCCTTCAACTCGGGAGAAGCATCCTCGTCCATATTTTTATACGCCAGTGCAATTCTTGGAAGACAGAATTTGGTGTTGACTTTATTGATTTCCACATAAGTCCACTTCACAAACTCAGCATAGTCCTCGATCTCGTCTTTGAATCCCTGGAACACCGCAGTGTCTTGGGGATGTTTGATGAGAGCCACAGTAATTGTTTCGAGATTCTCAAAGTAAGGAAGCGCACGATTGCGTACCCAAGTTCGAGTCAGACCCTTTTTAGCTTCTTCACGAACAGTCCTCCAATCCCCAAAATGCCTTCCGAGATCTCGACCTGTGAAGGCACATTCCACCTTGGTGATGCGCGAGAAGATGGAATACAGAAACTCAAAGTTGTAGAATCTGTGGTTCCATTTGAGGATCGAGTTTTGGATGTTCTACTTTCTGGTGGAAATTTTCAATATATCGATCGTGTTGAGTTGGATAGTATCTCTTGTGGGACTGAACTAGACATGCTCGTAGTGACGGGGAATCTTGAAAAGCTGGTGGCAGTCGTAGAATTTGGCGGTGAATTTTTGGCTTTCGTGGTTAATGTAGTTGGTAACTGGAGCAATGTTGAAGTTGTCTAACCATTTCAAGTCACAGAAATGTAGATTACTCAGGAGGTCTTTTGAGAGATCGAGATGTCGTGGTTCCCGGAGTATGAGCTCGTAGATTATGAATCGAAGTTCGATGGGCAATCTTGGGAAGAACTCGAATTGGGGCTGTTCATCGGTCGTGTTTTTGGTTGCGTTAGTTTGGGATAGTGGTTGAGGGTCGATGTCCATGATTTCAGTTGTTAGATCAGTTGCTGAATGAGAGCCGATGGAACTCATGGTAGTAAGAAGAGTGTTGATGGGCATTGGTGTAGCCCTCTTGAAACGAGTTGGCGTAGATACCGCGGTTTGGGTTATGGCCACGAACATTTATTAACCTGCGTGCTTCAAGTTCTTTCTTTCTGCGGATGCTTCTATGTGCGTGGCGCGCTCGGCGACACCGATCAACGAAGGTCATTGTGAACGGTGATCAAAGTTGATATGAAGAAAAGACGCGCAAGTCGCGCAAGTCGAATTAGAAGACTATCGGGTGACTCGAAGACCGAAACACGAATAACCGGTTTACAAATGTGTTGGGAGTTGAGGAACCGGAAGACATCGATTTGTGGGTAAAAGGTTGAAAGTTTGCGGTGGAAGTATTGGGAGGTTGGTAATGAATAAATACTTTCCTTGGCAGGTCAATTGTTAATCCAGTCTGCTGCGACTAAGGCGTGAATCAATCCACCTGCTAGTCGTTCTTAATACTCACAAGCCTGTTCTCAATCCAAGTGAATCCATGCTTTACCGCAACCCCACCAGAGTGATGAGTCCAACCCTTAATGTTAAGGCAATAATTCAATGAGATATTTAAACAAAACAAAATTGATGTTCAGTTCGATAATCATGGGAAGAGAGTGGTGGTGCCTCGAGAAGAGCATCCACACTTGAGAATAAGCGAAACAACTCATTCGTTGCCACTATGTATGTAGGCTTGTTTGTTGAACGATATAAACAACCTTTTTTAATTCACTATTCATGTTCAACATTTTCTCCCTGTTCTAAGTCACGTTTTTAAGACTTATAGGTCACGTTTTAATACCCCTAGAATATATGAACCTTCATGATATTCAGATAACTCTTCGGTTTAGTTTATTTAGTTCACGAAAATAGTTTACCTTCAAAGTTTAATTCAAATAATCTCTTTTTCATAAACGTCCGATTATTCGCATTCAATAGACAGGCCTGTATGTATGTTTCTCTTCTCTATTACATTTTTGCCCTCCTCGCGGTGGTTAACCTAAGAAAGGGGACTTCGCGAGCGAGAGACGAAAGGGCAAAGTTTTTCCTAGAAAAGACTTGAGTTGTTATATCATTAATTCTCCAAGTTAGGTTGATTACCTAGGTACTGGATTATAAAGAAGTCTACACATTGGTGACTGGCTGTAGGTGCACTCGTTACGGGAGAATAAATTGTTTGGAGCGCTAAAAGGGCAACAAAAAAAATATTTCCTTTTCGAAGAGGTCGTACCCGGGCTCCTGCAGTGTATTTAGTACAGAAAGTTGAAGGAAACTGTATGTGCGTCAAGTAATACTTACGAACCGGGGATTCGGGAAATTTTGAGGTTATCAAAATCCCACTGCTGAGACAGTGAGCCAAATCAAAATCCCACGTGCTAACCACTACACTATACAACCATTGTTGTTATTTTTTTGACGGCATTTGTTGTTACTTGAGCTCAAAATCATGAAGTCAAATTTGTGGGATGGGTCACTGCAGGGACCAATCAGATGGCTTGATCCCCCGGAATTAGCGCGCTTTTCTCCCGAAGGCGCCCCGAATGAACCGGACCCTAATCAGGACTGCCTTCTCTATTTCATATACAACTACCTCCGTACGATTTGATGGAAGTCGATACTTCAGACAGCCCAACACGGGTTGATGATCAGGACCGTGCTCCCCTCCTCTCAAAGACCCGGAGCCATGAGGATGAAAACCATTCAAGAGACGAGTCCGTTGACTCCGACCGCAACATCACCACCCCATTCTCAGTACTGGTCTTCTACTTTATGGCAATCAACTTTTTGCTAGCATTTGGGGAACATATTATAGTTGCCCCCTTAATAAAGCTATTCGAGAACTCATTATGCTTATCGCATTACGAATTTCCCGACGGTGCTCTCAATCCCGAATTATGCCAGATCGTTGAGGTTCAGAGACCTCTCGCTCAGATTCGAGGGTGGAAATCAATGTTCGATGTCATCCCGGGTAAGCTACCTCTTCCAACTGCTGTATCAAAATAACTTTTGACATTTACTTTTAGTCATCCTTGTCACGATCCCGATGGGAAGATTGGGAGATCGATACGGACAGAAGAAATTGACCGCCCTGGCAATTCTTGGGTTCGCTGGATCGTTATGCGAAATCCTTGTTGTTTGTAAGATAAACTGGCAAAAGTTTTATAGTTGTTTACTTACCTTTGCAGGTGCATTCCCGAATGTATTTCCTCTTCAACTCATATGGTTCTCGTCTGCCATTTTATTGTTGGGTGGCGGATTGAATTCAGCTTCCGCCTACATGTGGGCTATGGCTTCACAAACAATCCCTACAGCCAAAAGGCGAGACACCCTCGATAAATGATGTTCATAATCTGACGGGTTTCTAGGAGCCACGGTTTCTATTATATTTTCTCTGCCTATTACATTGCAGAGATGGTTGCGTCATTCATCGCCACGGTGACTACAGATATTTCTCCTTGGATCCCCTGCATTTTATCACTGGTCTCGGTTCTGTCATGCTTGGCTGTACTTTCCGTTATGCCGAATGGGAAATCTCCAAAGCCCTTATCAGAATCCGGAATATTTGGAGAGGGGTTAGAAACCCGTCCTGACGTGTCCGTTGTCTTTTCGACGTTGAAGAGAATTCTCAGAGTCGCGTCAAACAGGAACGTGCGATTTACGATTCCAGTATTCCTTGTCGGAATTCTGAGATACACGACTCTCAACATTCTGATTCAATATGCCCATGTTCGCTTCAAGCAGAAGATTTCCACTGGAGCTGCGTATTATACCGAAACCGCGATCGTTAACATATTCCTTTTTCTCTTCTTAATACCCCAGCTGACTTCCTATATCCGAAGAGAGTACAAGGTCAGACCACAAATAATTGATTTGTTCCTCGTTCGAACCAGCGTTACAGTCATGTGTATTGGGGCGCTTGCCATCGGCCTAGCTCCCACGAGAAAACTCCTTCCAATCGGTGAGTAATGCAAGCCGACAATCTGTCCACTCTCTAATAATAAGCAGGAGTTGCTATTTTTGCAGCTGGATTTGGCAGCAGGGTTTCCGGCATCGCTCTGGTGTCTTATTGGATTACGGAGGATGAAAAATCGACAGTCTATGCAGCAATCACGGTGTTCGAATGTATTGGCCATGCATTTATTGATCCTTCGATGCAGCAGATCTTTGCGGCATCACTGAGTTTGCCCGAAGTGTGGCTTGCTATGCCATTTTTCGTCGCTGCTGTGAGTATCTTTGCTACACAATTTGTGTGATTACAGCTGACTTGGGAAAGGGATGTTATTTTATTGCCATTTTATCAACCTCTTTCATACGAATTGAAAATGCGGGTGATGATAATGGGGATTTACTCCATCGAGATTGATAGGTACCTGATCAGTACGCCTAGATGTTCTTTTAAAGAGCGTTCATACAGGTTCCATAGATTCTAGAACCAGTAATTCGCATATACATTCTTCGGGACAAGACTTGTCTTGAACTACATCAACCCTCTCTCCTACACTGTAACTTAAGCGACTAGATTACTCTGACATCCCTAAAGGATCATGTACCAGTTTAAACAACCTCATCTGGAATTATCCCGTCGTCTCAATGACTGGCCCCGTGTAAGTTTTTCTCCCATTTACGAGCCAAAACACCCCGGCGAAGAGTAACGTTGTCCCAAATACTAGTATACAATAGTTCATGCTTTCAAGATTTGGATGATTTACGGTAGGCCACATAGAAAAGAAAGTCCCCAAAACCGAGTAAGCAATCGCACCAATCGTAATAGGAACTCCCCACCTTCCTAGCCTGAAAGGACCCCATGGAATCTCGTTCTCCAGCGTAGTGAGACGTTTATGCAACATCACTACAGCTGAAAGGATAAAAGATGAGTAGTATGATGCTACTATGAGAGAGATAAATGCACCGAAGCCAACCGAAGAACCGATGTTGATGAGTGATAGTAGGAAATTAATCAATACTGTTGTACCGATGGCGTAAAGGGGAAGATAGGTTCGTCCATCCACTCTGGCTAGGTAGCTAGAGCCAGGAAGACCCTCTTCACGAGCGAAGGCCCAGAGCATGCGGGAAGCTGTTGCGAGAGCTCCGACTGAGGCAAAGATCTCGGTGACGACGATGATACAAGTCTGCAGAATGTCAGCGATGTCCTCTCTATTTCTTTGCTCACTAGATACTTACAAGTGCAGTCCCACCAGCCGTGCTTCCAACGGCATAAGTAAATATCCCAATGAAGGGGAACAATGTCTCACTGTTGAGAACCGAATCGACATCATCAGGCATACAGAATAGTACGGCAAGAAGCATAGCCAACCCCATCGCTCCGTTTAAGATATTCGAAACTCCCATGCTGAGAGGAATTACTCTCGGGGCGTCACGAATTTCTTCCGCAATATGATCTGCAGCATCCAAACCTATCACGTCAATACTCATTCCTCAAAACCCAAATCACGAACCCAGGACTCACTCACCAGGAAAACTCTCCGTAGCAGTCACCAACCCAACAAAAAACGCTAGACCATCAGTCTTCCAACCTCCCAAATTCATGAATGTCGTAAAGACTTCAGTCCCAGATTGTTTCGGGGCCAAATAAACAATTGGGATCAAGACACTGAAGAATCCCAAGATATGGAAGAATAACATGAGGGATTCGATTTGTGGAAGCACACGTCCGAGATATGTGTTTATGAATAGAGCGAAGGAGAGGACCGCGAAGAAAAGGAGGGTGGCATGCCAGCGTTGGGGGACGTAGGAGGGGTAGTTGAGGATTAGCAGGCCTTGGATCATGGTTCCGGCGATGAATGCGATTCCTGCGACGAGGGCTTGCCACTTTTGGTTGGGGTGTTAGTTTTTCAAATCTGGGCATTGAAAGAAAGGGTACGCACGGCAATGACTGTCAACCACCCAGCAAGATAGGAGAGGAATTTCTTGCACCATGGTGGAGCGAGAATTGCGACCCAGTTGAACGGTCCTCCTGCCAGCGGGATCCTTGTTCACCGTTAGATAGTTCAAGGTGGGATTCGACTTGGTACTTACATCGATGCCATTTCAGCCATGACCAGCGTTTGGAGAAACGAGCCGAACCAGACGAAGAGATATCCATATATTAGGCCTGCTGGCCCACCATTTTCTAGACCATTGAAAAGTGTTCTAAAGAAATGAGTGGGTATTGAATCGTGTTTGAGTAGAAGGTGGGAGGGACTTACGCGGTTTCTGCCTCCCCTGTATCTTGGAGTTAGCTGTCTTTCAATGTGTATAGGAAGTCTTTATATTCTTCAAAAGGGAGAAATGAGAAGTCCATGGACGAAATGGTTGCTTACAAGTGATCATAAGGGTACTAGTAAGTCCAATTATGGGAAGTAATCCAAACCCTCTCTTATTTTCGAAATTTTATTAGCGAAGAGTGCTCATGCTCAGATTTATGTAATGATATACCCGTAGTTGTTGCTTCTTTCCAAATCTTGCAAGGACAGCTTCGTCTTTTGCGAATCGTCGAATGGGCTTTGTTGAAGTTGTTGTTGACATGTCTTGTAATTCGTCGTCATCTCTAGAATTGATGTTGGAGGTTTTCTGGGCAGAGGTATGTGACAATTCGATGTTGGAGCTGTTCATTGTGCCGGAGAATAGATAGGCAACTAGGGATGGAAAATGAAAATGATTCCGGTAACTATTATCTGCCTCTGTGGGTTAGGGAGCAAGCTAGTGTCAAATGGCAGGGTAATTTGAGCGAAATATTTTGTTATTGGGAATTATTGAATCATGGGTGCAACAATTTCAGCTGAAAGTCTTCGTACGACAATATCCCTCTAAGTCCAGCCGCCGATACCCCAAGATCATGTTCGGTGAGAAGCCACATGGGCGCCAAAAACATATCGACTGGGCTAGTACGTACTCCGCATGTACTCCAATTCTTGAAAGGGGTATCAAAACGCCATGTGAGTAGTTTTGTCTCACTCCTGAAGGCAACTTTCAACTTTAAAAAAGCCCCTTTGGACCCACTCAGCCCAGCCTGGCTGTGTAATCTTCTATAGATATCCGATCTACAGCAGCGAACGATTTGCTGATTGGTCCTTTACATTCTCATGCTCCAATATTGCACAACTCAGATACTACAGATATAAGCCATGAGTAACATGCCAACTCAGTCCATATTCCTCGGGGATGACGAAAATTTGACGAGACGAAGGAATTTCACATATTCACGCCTTCCTGTGTTCTGACTTTTCTATAGGGTTCCCTTCAAATGGATTTCGGATTTCTTCCAAATATCCGTTCCATGTTAATGCACGTAGATAAAGCCAACTGTTAGACACCAACGGTATCTGCTGCCGTTGAAATATCCGCCTTATCGCTACCGATGGCCACAAAGGGGGTATCGCCGCCGTATCACACGCTCGCAGAGTACAAACGAATTGTCCAACATTAACTTCAGCCCCGAACTCTGCCTAACCTGCCATCATTCCAGTCTAAGTCTCTAATAGATTAATAGTGGACTGATGGATATTATCGGAAAAAGCCAAAAACTCCTAAATCACATTTTACATTCCCATTTTCTACACTCATCCTACACTATTAAGCATGGCACCTTGGATTGATGATTCTCATCAAGGGCCACTGATCAATATTGCATCATGGCTTACAATGGTGCCAATGATTTTATTCACCATGACCAAGGTGTGGACAAAATGGAAGATGATGAAGACTTTCCAATTAGATGACGGATTCATGATTTTTGGAACAGTAAGCAACTTCATGCATTCCGTATTGTAGGTACCGTTCTGACATTCTAGCTCGTTGGAATTGCACAAACAATTATTCTATCGGTTGAGGTTGATAATGGGTTAGGGAGACATCAAAGTGAACTGAAGGGCAATCAATTCGAGATTTTTCAAAAGGTAAAGCAGGAGTTTCTTCTTTCCAGTGTGGATGAAAGCATGCTAATTGAGAGTATTAGACTGCATATATACATCAGATTCTATATCTTGTTACGATTAGCTTCGCCAAAATGGCAGCTGCACAGTTTCTCATCACCTTGACCCGCACCAAAAGCAGAGAATATGTCGTCAGAGGCCTGTTGGTACTTATCACGAGCTGGTTTTTGGTCTCGGTCTTTTATGTGTCGTTCCAATGCGAATTTCCCAATACATGGAATACTGCAACTGGAAAGTGTTTCGATACAGTAAGCTTAGCGAGTTTGAAAGATTTTTGGCTTTTTACTGATGTTTGTGCAGTCTGCATTCTGGATTGTAAACTCGGTCGTAGATTTACTCACTCAAGTCTTGCTTGTACTTGTTCCAGTCTACCTCATCTGGGACCTAAAGATGGCGAAAAAGAGGAAAAGAATTGCAATGCTTTCCTTCTCGCCAAATACCACGTAGGAGTTGACCACGCTCCTTTACTACATTCCAAAATGGCATCATATTAACTTGCTTCAAGTACCGCACCCCTCACCATTATTCGACTTATTTACCTCCTCAAAATAACCACCAAAATCGACCTTCCATTCACAACATTCAAAATCGCCATGATCACCGAGATACACTCGAAATACAGCATAATAGCAAGTTGCATTCCCTTCATGCGACCTCTTGTCGAAGCTCTGGCTGTAGGGCTGGTAACCAACGGCATTTTCATTCCCGAAGATGACGAATCCAATCCCATCAAAGAAAGCAGTCGAAGGATCTCTCGAGTTAACCCATTTGCGTTACGTAAAGGGAGTTGGTCAAATTTGACAAGGGATCCACATGCAAGAGCTGACCATAAAAGTATGTCGGCTAAACAGGGTGTGTTCACTTCGACGATTTCGGGAGGCAGCAATCAAGGAGGTCACAGGGTTGAACTTGAAGCTTTGGAAAATAGTAAGAAGTATGGTTCGGAGGAGAGGATGGTTATAAACCAAACTAAGACTACTTCAGTATCCTCTGAGACTCCTGGTTTAGCGACTTAGATTGATTGGTGGTGTGTTAAGAATCGGATGGTGTGGGCTCACGAGTCAAACTATTTATGAGGAGTTCATCTCCAACAGAGGAATTAAAGTGAAACCAAACCAGTTTCTGCATAACTTTGCCTGTGAAGTGTGACGAAACATAATTGTCAAGTACTCGAGCCGCAATTATCTTTTTCGCGATGTCTCCGTTAGCGTTATCAATAGCAGGGCTACCGTGGGAGAAATTGAATTTCTCAATGCTTGTCAGTTGATGTTAGAGAATACCGTCGTCACCCACCAAGCCACCCGCATTGCCCAAAGCTCCCTCGCAACCTCCTCGCTTCCATGAGCCCCCACAATTCTCCACAATTTCAAAATTATATTCAAAACTACAAATAAGGGGTGCTCATTAAAGCTTGAACTTAAGCCGCCTCGTCAAGTCAGTTAATGTGTAACCCACAACTGTTTTCTTCCTCCTCCCCCCCTCCTAACTCGAAAAAAAAAAAATAGATTTCTACTCGCCTGAATCTAACAAAGTTCGATTGCGGTGATCCCGCGGTAGAAGTTGTTACGGTGAAAAACCTTGCGAGGTTTCTCTCATCCTCTAGCCGCCCGGTCACCAGGCGGTAAGAGTTTTGCTCTTTTTCTTGATATTCTCTGGGGGACGCTTTGTTATTTTGTTATCTAGAGAGCTGAATTTCTTTTTTGGGCTACGCGAGATGGGGGGAGGCGACGCGACTGGCGACTGGCGTGTTTTGATCTAATTCCTGCGTGACACTGCCTGTAAAGCACCCAACAATATCGTCAAGTACGCTATCCCAGTCCCAGCGATCGCGAAACCATCCTGAATCCCCCCATTATGTATAATGCACCAAACAACCGCGAACACCAGACACCATGTAGCAAATATTCCTTCAATCACAAAAACTCTCGACAAGCAAATGTTTTCTTGTAGATAGAGTCCATATCCCTCTTGTGAGTCAACTTCTTTCTTTAGAGAAAGCTTCCCGTTTAACTTCTTGGGTATTCGTGGTCGGTGACATGGTTTCTTTGGTGCATGACTTGGATGTTGTATGAAATGTCGGAGTGCAGTTTTAAGGACGGGTGGATTGGTATCGGACATGTAGCGGTATTCAGAGGCTGAGCTGGATGGTACTTTGCCGAAATCTTCTTCGCTGATGCTGACATTTTTGCCCCAGAATAGGTGGAACTAGACAGGAAATTAGTCAATTGTTGCTATACTATGAGAATGTAAGACAATGCTTACTTTTATAAATTCAACTGAGGAAATATCGAACAAGTATATCCATTTATACCAAGAGTAATACTTCCCAAAATGCTTGCGATGTAGTACATGATATGAGGAGTAGTCGCAAGGGGCTTTCGTCACATTGGCGTGTTTTAGTACAATCTCTTTTTGGGCCGGTTTGCAGAACAAGATGTATTCTTTTTCAGTTGGAGGACAAGCCCCCTCACTACTGCCTTCCGAATTTTCCGCTTGGTTGACAGAACTGGACCTTTTGTTGCAATTGCGGAGGGAGCCAGAGAGAGAAGTACCGGGTTTTAGAGTAGGCGAGGAGGAAGAAGAAGAGGATGTTGAGTTGAGACTCGTATCCTCTGATCCCGCCAAACGCTCGATGTCAATATTTTGGCCCGCTCCAGTAAACTCGGCTAAAGCTTTGGCAGCTCCTGGAACATATTCGACAACATTTTCGTGAAAAACATTGCCACATAACTGTGGAAAAAGTTAATCGACAAATGCTCTTTCCAAGAACTAGAAATATACGTACACATTGCCACGTTATATCTACACTTTTCTCCCAAGTCTCCTTGGGCAAGGGACTCCTAGTCTGGGAGGCGCAAGATAGTAGATAGCTAGGAAATTGTACCATTCGAGCCACGTTCAGAGAACTTATCGTAATATTAATATCGTCAATCTCATTATCGGATCTTGCTCTTTGAGCCCTAGCTTTTGGAAGACTCGTTTCAACCCGCTGGAGAGACTCATCGGTGAGTGAACCGCGCAATCTCGTGAAGTCTTGGGGCTTGATGGAGTTGACTGACGAGCTCGTTCTCTGTATTCTTTGGTTGATTTCTTGATCGTCCATCGATTCGTCGTCGATAGGAATAGTAGAGGAACTCTCATTCGAGATAGTCGACCAACTTTTCCACGAGCTGGTTGAAGAACTTTCCAGGGAACTGTTTGACGTTCTTCTACCAAGCGAAGATGATCCTTTCGCAGATCGCTGCGTAGCCCGTTGCGCCTCAAGTTCAGATACCTCACTCTGGAGTTGTTGAATACACTCTTCTGCTTTCTCAATCGAAGCCGATCTTATTCTGTGCTCTCCACGCCATCGTGCTATCCTCGCCTCCTCTTTGATAATCCGTTCCCTCTTAACATTGATCTTCGTACATATTCTGCACTTTTCTTCCTTGGGGACTAATTCCATGACCAGTTTTCCCCCGCATGTATCGCCCGTTCGATACTCTTTGCTGCAATGCTGTCTAAAGTGACCCCATTTATGACACCCGCAGCTCATCATATACTGGTCGTAAAAACACATGACTGAGTTGAAGTTCGTGTTGGCCACTTATTGATACTTGATCGTGATATGAGTTTTAAAAAAAAATTCAGCGAGAGAAAAACGCAGAACGAAAGAGGGGAAGAAAAAGGAAATAAGCAAGGCTAGGGCTGTGTACGATAGATGGCTCCCGTAGACCTGCATAGTTGGAACGAATCATCGTCAACCATTTTGCTGCAGCCACGGAGGTTCGGGCTTTCGGTAGCAAATCTCAGTATCCTCTTTTTGAATTTGTCTTATAATGGTGGATTCATATACTGCGAATTCCGCAACTCACATATAATGGAACGGCTCTTATTCCCCCTTTCGTGAATGTGATTGTGTGAAATACTTATCTACAGTCTAAAAGGAGAGGCAATACCTCTCTTCTATAAACTCATATCCGCTCTTCAAGTAGGCTTCTTATACAACACCCCAGCACCAGCCTAATAATAACGTAAGTCTATGATTTTTTATGCAAAACAGTAGCAGAAGCCTTGAGCTTGTTAGTATCGCTTTTTTGACAACCCATTGATGGAAATGAGTTTTTACCTGGTGGTTGGGGAAAATTAAAGTGTCAGCTACAACGACATTTTCCCTCCGCCCAGCAGTGAAAACGATAACTTCGGCGATATCATCTGGGGTTAAAGGTTCACAGCCACTGTTATTTTGTAAGTACGAAACGTAGAAGTGATAAATTGGGGAAATGACATACGCATAAACAGCGTCTGCTTTGCTCTTATCTCCGTAAAATCTGACAACTGAAAATTCCTGGTAATTGTCAGCATAAATTCTTTTCATAAGTCAAGTCCTAAGCAAAACTCCTCAGAATCCCCCGACCCCTCATTCAAAAGGAAGAAGACTAAAACTCACAGTCTCAACCTGGCCAGGATCAATCTCAATAATTCTAATTCTTGTAGCAATCAACTCCTTTCTCAAAGAGTCCGTAAAACTTCTAATCGCTGCCTTGGTAGCACAGTAAATACTGCCACCAGCATATGGTTCCCTGCCCGCAATACTGCCAATATTAATGATATCTCCCTTTCCGCCGTCTGCTCGAGATTTGAAAATGGGGAGGATGGCTTGGGTCATATTGATAAGACCGGTAACATTGGTTGCGAACATGACAGCTACATCTTCTTCGAGAATTTCGGGGGCTTTGGCTACGCCCTTGACGAGACCGCTGTTCCATGGTTTAATTAGCATTTGTTCCCAAGAGCCTGCGGGATTCGAGAGGGGGGGACAAACGCATTATTAACCAAAACATCAATTGCCCTCCATTCTTCTGGCAGTGCCTTTACAAACCCTCTAACCTCATCTGCATTGCTAACATCCAACTTAAAAGGCAGAACTTTGACACCCTCTCCCACCTCCTTCTTTATCTCCTCCGCAATCTCCTTCAGCTTATCATCCCGTCGTGCAGTGAGGATTAATCGTAAATCGGTAGGCGCAGTGCGTGCAAATTCGAGAGCGGTACTACGACCAATTCCGGAGGAGGCACCGGTGATGAGGATTGTTTTTCCGGTGAGCCTTTTGCCCATTGCTGAGGAAGACATGGCTCGAAAGAGGAGGGTTGCGAGGCTTGGAGGGGTTGTTTTCGAGAGGGAATTGAGGGTTTGGAATGCACGGAAGAAGTGTTTTGTGGTGTGCAGAAAGGGCATGTGGTTGTGACTCAATTTGAATGAGAAGGGAGAAGAAACTAGAAGAGTGGGATGTAGTGAGGAAGTGTGGTTGTTTGGGTGTGTTATGTGAGGTTGATGATGATGTGCTTGAGGGGTGGAGCTCTGGCCGAGGTGCTCCAGGGGTTCGTTCCGATAAGGGGCCGATCATAAGGTGAGGCAACTCCTAACATCATACAACTAACTATCTAATGATTTTTCAGTCGTCAATATAGGGACTTTTACCCAGATTGTCTCCTGTCGTAAGAAGAACCCAGGTTGCTCTATACTTCTATCAATCAAAACCCCCCTTCCGAAATGTAGCAACTAAAGGAAGAAAACTAGCTAGCGGTCTTTCACAAGTTTGGAGAACTGGTTCTAGAACTGAGACGTCTAGTATGACAAACAGCTATTGATATGAGGACGGACGATATATATCTTGTAAGTAGTAGCTTAAATTTCTCCCTAAAGCATCAAAAAGACTAAACAAAATCGACAACAGCACAGGAATTACGACCACAATGTGTTTGGAAAGCCCCATGTCGAAGAGCGAGGTTCCACGGCCCTGTCGCGCAAACCAACAAAGAAGCACGAGCAATCGCCTTGACGGGATACGTCTATATCTGGCGCGATTAAAATGGAACCCTCCTCCACTACGAAAAAGGACGTATACGTTTGTTCGAGGAAAACAAATTCATGACTTGTAAAAGCCTGCTGGAAGTCAACTGTTCAATAATCTGCCTCACAGATTACACTTTTGCCGATAAGCTCCAAGTCTTCTGTCGGCATTGCAACAACTCTATTTTCGACCATTGCAACAAGACAAGACCATTATGCCATAGAGACACCGAATTTGACATCACAGAGAGACATCCCGAAACTGAAATATAGCCAAGAATATAGCAAAACGAGAACTTCTTCTCTATTGAGAAACTGAATGGTATAAAACAACTCTTCATTGTGGTTGAAAACGAGGAAGCTTGTCGATATACAGATGTGACTTTTGAGCCTCTGACGATATCATCTGGGCACACTTTCTGGTGGTGGGAATTTGAATGGCCAGCATGGTTTTAATCCGAGAACAAGAATGAGATGACAAGTGAAGAAGAATTGAAAAGTTCATGGCCTGCAATGACGCGACGGTTAGAGCTAATTTTGAAGGCTTTCAAGGAGAAGAGAGAGGGGTTAATCGCCGATCTTAAAAGAGAACGTGGAGGTACATTTTCTCCTCTCATTATCTTGATTTACTTTCGTGATGCTAATGGTTTTCTTTCTGGGACTAGTTACCGATTACACGAAATCTTTATCATCCCTGGAACACTGGGAAATACCCAAAATCACATATGTGAAGGCTGTCTCTGAGAAAAATGACAAGCGCAAGGCTTTTCTAGCATGAGAGTCCTTAGGGATTTTTGATCGTCAGGAAGTGGGCGACCACACTTTCTAGGATTAAGCCCTAACTCATGCATGTGATATGCACTACACGCTTCAAAAAGCGAAATAAGTTAGAATCTATCAAAGCTCTGCTTTTGTGTTTGAATTTATGACGAGAGGAAACTCAAAATCGTCTTGGGTGCCAGGGAGACAAATCACCTGATGCACCAATTGAATGCTATCCCAAACGCTGTGTCTGGGTTATGATTAGTTAGCGGCTAAATATTTTGCTGTTAGCCGAACCCTGCAAGCGAGATGAAATAGTGAGGCTGCAAAAATTAGGAGAATCAAAGCCCAAAACTCGAAGATAATACTGTGGGCTGGATTTGCACGATTGCTGTGGAGCTCGCAGCCGCAATCAATCACAGTTCTAGGTGAAGAGTACCCGTTACCTTCTTACCTTCCCACCGACGACAACACATATACTTCAGGTCGAGTTGGAGAGCATAAGGTTATGACCGCATGTTTACCAAATGGTGGAATTGGCACAATGTGGGCTGCAACGGTGGCTACTCAGATGGCATCTCGGTTCACCTCGCTCCGATTTTGCCTAATGGTTAGAGTAGCTGCAATAGCGTTGTCCTTTTTGTTCGCGTGGTTCTATATCAAATCTTGAGCTCTTTAACGAGCATATTCGAATACAACATATGCAAGAATTACCCGAAGGTCAGCTGGAAACTTTGTCATCGTTTAGTAGGCAGAGCAGAGCCCCCGACAATTCAAGTGTTCATGCCCGTTTTGTTCGAACTGGGAAACTAAACGCAAAGATAGTGGGGCACAAACCGTTAGTCTGAGTCGACTAAGAAGGCATATCGGCGGATATTTGGAACAGATTACATCTTCAGTAATACGCGGGTTATATTTGAATTAGGATCAGCATAGCAATCATTCAAGCGAGTCCGGCGAAGCTTTCGATTTCGAAGCCCAAAGTGTATCAAGGGAGCAGAGCCAAAGTATGCGAGCACCTATTGAGCCTAAATTTTGAAGAGTCGTCTTCAGACTCGGAGTATGATGACCTACCACCTCCACTTCGGCGAAATCCCAGTGCGGGAGGTTATAGAACTCAAGAATGGTGGGTGGGCAGCCAATGCAAACGAGAGGTCAATTCAGAGGCATTGGGAATCGATTGTCCAGACTGTGGCCATACCCAATGTGCTCATTGTACTTATTTTCAACCTCGAAGGAGTGTGAATTAAATTAGGGAGCTTTGTCGAAAGTTTACGGTCTCTTGAATACATATCAGTATATCTCAATTAAGCTGCTTAACTCGACGCCCAACCCTTTTCCCTCAATACCGTCAAAGCTGATATTCAATACAAAGGCATACTTAAAAATAACACTTCAATCTTTTCACATGCGACCTATTCTGCTGTGGAATTTGTTTGTGTAGTAAGGTACACAAATGGGACGCACAGGGAATTTCAACTCGCTTAATATACACCCTTACATATTTTGCGGAGTAAACTATGTTTTTTGTGTTACAATTTGTTGATAAATTAGATTATACTTATATTACCCCGTAAAACATTCTAGAACCTTTCGAACCATGGGCTCGGCGCCTGGCAATAACCCGAGGAAGCTCTAAACGCACCAAAAAAAAAACCGAGGTTATGGGAAATTTCTTCTGTCTAAAAACGAAAAACCTTTAGAGAAACGACAATTCTCCAGGTCACAGGAAGCCCAAAATTGCGTGAGACGATTGGGGTCCAAAATTTGAGGCTGAGAAGAAAGATATTAAGTCCCCAAACCGCACAAAGAACCCACTTTTACGCTGACACGCTTATCAAAATAATTTTTCAAATGAGGCTGGAAGGATTTAATCGTATCTATTATTAGATAACAAGGATGGACTCCACTACAAGCGTAGAGCCGCAATAAAATTGCAATTTTAACAAGTTATATATATCCAGAAGATAACTCTCCAGCACACAAGCTTTTCGACCTCATAAAAGTTCAACAAGATGTTGAACTTCGACCCCAAAATATATATCGTACTTTTGGGATTCCCTCTCGCAGTTCTTTCAATCCTTATCGACACAGCACCACCTACAAATGTAAACTACAGCTCCACCATCACGCCAAAAGGTGATCATCTCCCAGATTTCAGTTTCTGCGGTTATCACTCCTCAGATAAGCCCCTCCCCTCGGCACCTCCAACCCTCACCCTAAACCCGTCGCAAGGAGACCAAACAAAAATCATTCAAGAAGCACTTGACAAAGTTTCTTCCACAGGAGGTCGTGTAGTATCGCTTTCTTCCGGAACATTCGAACTCCTAGGTTCTCTAAGAATAGGGAACAATACAGTACTTCGCGGTGCCGGGATGGGAAAGACGGTTTTGACAACGAAGAATAGCTCCGAAACTTTGATCAAGATGGGTAATGGTGCGGGGAAGGCAAAACTTGGGGAGGGTGTTGGGATTGTGGATGAATATGTTCCTATTGGAGCAACGCAGTTTACTGTGAAGTCGACGGATGGGTTGGCGGTTGGGGGTGATGTTTATATCCAGAGGACTGTGACGCCGGAGTGGGTAAGAGCGAATGGAATGAGTGATTTGGTGAGGGATGGGAAACCGCAAGTATGGCTCGAGGTGAGTTATATGCCCCTTCACGAGAGAATGTGTGTATAATAAAAACCAGGACGGCCATAACGGCAGCAAAGCAAAAAAAGTAACCCAACCTCGAAAAATAGTCAACATCTCCAGAAACACCATCACCATCGACATCCCCCTAACCGACTCCCTCAACTCCCTCTACATGTCCCCCCTCCTAATCCCCTACACCCCTCCCCCCACCTCAACAGAAATGGGCCTCGAAAACCTCAGCATAACCCTCTCCCCAACCTGCTCTGGAAAAATCCTAACCGACACATCCTGTCAAGGAGCAGCCCTAACCATCTCACCCTGGACAACCAACTCTTTCGCCCGTTCCCTAAACATAACAGGCTACAACTCCTTCATCACCATCTCCCCAAACAGCATCCGCCACACTCTCCAAAACATCTCTATGCACCGCGACGGACCCACAAACAACGGTGCGGGTTACGCAGGCGGCATCGCCATAGAAGGGACACAAATCCTAGTTTCCGACTGCTCTGCACACGGAAAACTAAATGCGAAATTTTACGCCATCTGGACGACGAGTTTGACTCCCGGTCCCAACGCCGTTCTGCGGTTTTTTGCTGAGCAGTCTTCGTTTATTGTGCAGCCTCATATGCGATGGGCACATGGGTTTCTGGTTGATAATTCGACGACGCCGTTGGAGTTTAGGAATCGTGATACGGCGGGGAGTGGACATGGATGGGCGATATCAGCTGGTGTAGGATGGAATGTGAAGGGAAAGTTTGATTTGAGGGTTGAGAGTCCGGCTTTGGGTGTTAATTGGTGTATTGGGTGTGAAGGGGAGAAGCAGACGGGGTCGAATGGGAGTTTTGTTGAGTATGGGAAGCAGGTAATTCCTACGAGCTTGTTTGAGGCGCAACTTGCGGCGAGAAAAGGTAGATGAGAAGCTTGTATAGTTGAATAGGAAGGAATTTTTTGAATGAAGAATAAGTGGCAATTTTGGAAGCAGAGAGATTGTGAGGCTTAAACATAGAAACACCAGGGGGTGCCAGAACTCGTGGGCCAGCGATTTCCCACCAAATTATATGCTGAGAATGCTACAAAGAACAATATTTGAAAAAACAAACTGGGCAAACCGAGAGCGCAGAGTGTAACCAAAGACACTGTTGCTTTAGGGTTCTAATATCAAGTTATAGTGTTGAGGAAATTGAGTCACAAGTCGTTCATTTTCGGTGGGGTTTTGGCGACTGGCTCGCGAGTTCTGACACCCCCTGGTGATAGGTACTAATGGATGAAGTCTGTCCCTCCTCGTCTGCTTCTATTTGTGTGGATTTTCCTTGGTAAAGAACGCCTTTGAATTCGGTTCTAATAATAGAGACCAGAAAACAAGTGGAATTCTGTGGCCTAGAAATATTGCGTGAAGTGAATCAACACTACATGTAAAAGAAATTGGTAATTTCACCCCAGTTGCACAAAACGGTGTAGATAATTAAAACCAGAAAGGTCTCAATTCTCCTAGATGCTCTCGGTTGTAATTATCTGAGAGAGACTCAAGCGGTTGTAGAGTAATGCTCACTTCTCGGAAAGACAACGAGAAGAATCTCGGATGGAGTTCCAGACTACGGACTGAATCCCGTACCGAGTCTCGAGGCCCATCTCATCTCAGCGTTCTCGAACCACAGGTTTCTTGACCTACACTCGTAACGAGTGTTGTCAAGTTACTTAACCCGACGCTGGCCCTTCCACTCAAAGCTTCCAAACCAAGTTTCCTTAAAGCCGAGATACTATCGTCCTCAAATACAAGCGCCATAAACAAAGCTGATCCCATGACGAACACTCATGCGTTTCAGGAGAAGAAATAAAAGCCTCAATTGACCGAATCGAAACACAACTCGGGGTGACCGAGAGGTCTTTTATGGGTTCCTGGCATGGAAAAGCAGGAACGTGACCGTTCAACGTTGGTGGCATTGCGGCGTCGAATGGTAAGCTAGCTGGTGCGATTTTGACGCTAGTACAAGTACAATGGGTCCCTCTTTTGTCCAATTGAATTGATCTGCAGCGCCTGGGTTTGTTGGAATCCTAGTAGATTTGTTAATGTCAAACAAACTGCTGCCCTCTTTCATGTCCGGACTCTGCAAGTCGCGAAGGAGAAAAGTGGTGACTGGCGTTTGCTGCGCTGCGTCGTGACCTTGAAGACAAGGATAAGATGGGGGAGGTTGGGGTTGTGTTGTATAAGCAGGGAATGAGACTTGGATGACTCTTCTTACCGAAGTCGGGGAAGAGAAGTGGCAGACACGCAGATGCAGCATCTTTTTTCCAAGCCGCCCTCTCACAGATGCAAAGAGCTCGATGGAGAGATGTCGTTGCATGGAGAGTATATTGCAATTTACTCTCCCCATTCTAGACCTCTTGGTCTTTTTGATAAGAATCGTTTGGATAACTCACATCCTTGAATTAGATGTGAGAGAGTCAATCTTCGCTCAGGTCTTTACCGAGGGTAGATGGGAGCAACAAAACATGAGCCCACTCGCCACGGGATTCTTGCCGGCCTATGAGGCAAAGCTTTCGGCCATCGTGAACGAACGATGATGACGGGGAAAGGGCCGTCAGCTGCAGTGCCAAGTGATATGGATCCTCCAATGAAAACTGGAACTTGGAAAGCTCTCGTGGTGGACGGTGAACGATGAAGCCCAAGATGTCAAAAAGAATGGTGGAAGATGGGATGTGAAGGTTTTGAAAATCATGAAGTGATGAGGGAAGGAACCACTAGTTTTAGGCAACCACATAAAGGTATATAAAGTTTAAAAACAGTTGTTCCTGACTCGGCATGAGGCTCTCGAAGATGGGGGAAATGGAGGGGAAATGGAGGGGAATCTGGAGGGGAATCTGGAGGGGAATCTGGAGGAGAAAAGCGGGCGGGAGAAGGCGGGGAATTGGCTTTGGGCTTGCTCTGGGGGGAGCTCGGGGCGGGGTACACACCCAACTTTTTCTGTGGAGATGGAAAAAACGGCGCTGACCCAGTGGAGTCAATAGACTGCCCAGCCTCGCTAGGGTGCTTCCTTCCAGTTGTTTCAGTGAACGACAACGCTGTAAAAACTTGGAAAGAGCGGCCTGAACCCGCTGAAAAGCCTGGGAGACAACGCATCTGCGCTGTGTAAGAGTCGAGATAAGATGGTTGCGCAGGTCATCTGAATGAAGGATGAAGTGCATCGGACGAGCAGTTTCAGGCAACGATAGGGATGTCGTGCCGAAGCTTTTCTAGCTCTACTTCGTATCAGGGCTATCTATTGTAGCGAGATGTAATACCAGGGTCAAAATCCAATCGAAAAATGTCCCTAAAGCCACAAACAAAGCCCTCAGAAGCCACAAACAAGCGAAGAGAAGCCAGAAACAAGGGTTTTGTGGGGTTTCCTGGGCATTTGCTGGGCATTTGCTAGGCATTTGCTAGGCTTGCGTGGTCCGTAATTTTGCTACAATAGTGAGGCCTGATACGGAGTAAAAGGCTGGTATCACTGCTTCCGTGGTGTCACAGCATGTACGCCGCAGCTATTACCAGCCTCAGCCCTTAGTACAACCGAGTACCACCTTATCCAACTCGGCTACATCTTCTAGAGCGCATATGATCGCAATCTAAAATCATCAGTGGTATTGAAACCACAGACTATTAGTCTTCCCATTTCGAATTATAAATCGCCGGGGTTGTTGTCGCTTTGTGAAGGCTGTGGGCTGTGGGCTGTTTTTGTCAGGACGCTGGAGTCTCCAGGTCTTCTCCTTTTCTCCACACGGGGAAAGGATCGGCTGGAGGCGGGAGCCACTTCAGGGGAGTTCATTCTCGGCCAGACGCCACTACCGGCCGCCACCGACTTATCCTGACCACAGTTGGCACAGTCTCACTAAACGTAAAAGACCACCGAGAAGGTCCGAAGGCGCCAACACGAAAGGCTGGCGCCAAACCAAATAACCAAATAACCAAATAACCAAATAACCAAATAACCAAATAATCAAATGACCTGAAGCTGTTGCTGTTGCTGTTGCTGTTGCTGTTGCTGTTGCTGTTGCTGTTGCTGTTTCTGTGGACCTTCTGCGCGGTTGCCAGTTGATCTCGTGACACCTGGGAGTAAGGTTGCAGGTGGGATAGTTTGGGATACTCTCGAGTACTCCGTACAGGGAGCCTGAAGTTGGGGTTACTCAGTTACTGGGAAGTATCCTTCCATCCTCGCTTGCCAATCTTACTGTGCTATGCTGTCTCTCCCTCTACTTTACCGGGCAGATAAAATACTCTGTTCTGTTGTCTTGCAGATGAATTACCGCTTTCTGCTCTGTTCTTTCCACCGCCAATTGTCGCCGTCATCACTCAATCTGTACTCCCCGTATTGCTTACGTAGAGCACACCACCACACATGGCTCTTCTTTGTTTCTACTCGGCCAAATTGTGCGCAAAACGTTATCGGCTTCCCCACCGTTGAGGAGCAATGACTTTGCTGGTTGGTGATATCTTGCGAGCAGGGCAAGCTAGACAGCTTGGTGCCATGGGGAATGCTGGGAGGTGCAGATTCTTCCCCGAAAGGGGTGTGCTCCGTTGCGTCTTGGGGTCTTGGTCCGAGGGAGCTCTGGGATTCCAAGCCGCCTCAAGCATCAACAAGCATGATCAAGCATGGGCAAGCACCGCCGTCCAACTGCCATCGTCATTGCACCACCATCTCCATCCCTCGGCGGTCTTGGCAGTGAACTCGAGTCTGAAGCAATTGTGGTGCGGAAAAGTCAGCTAATAAACACTGATGGAAGTTGGATGCTGGAACACGGCCCATATGCACAGTCCAAGGCAGAGAGAATAGGGAGGTACTAAAGTCGTTGCCTAAGTACTTGCGGGAATGGAATTGGGATCAACCCTCTGTGATCGGGCGAACAAAGTTTGAAAAAAGATGGTGAAAATTGAGGTTCAAGTCGAAGGATGAGTGAAAGTGGATTCAATTCTCCTTCCAGTCTGTTAGTGGCCCCCTCGGCTGGGTCCCTGCGAATTCTGGGGATTCTGGAGATGTCGGGGTCCTGGTTATGGGGAAAACGAGTCTAGCGTGAATGGCTCATGGCACAATCGACCCTTGATTCTTCCTCGTCTTGTTGGCTCAAACAACAATTAAAGTGGATCATTCCCATGCACTTGTTATTGTTGATCGGCCATTCACTCGGTCGCTGCACGAGCTTCCAAGCTTCCCTGGGAACACTTATAATAACCGTCTTCCCCTCCCCTCCCACACCTTCGTCACACCTTTCATCCGCCAAACCACCCCGCGAATTGCACTTCCTAACGCAACCGCAAACATGGCCGATCCAGTACCAATTACTACTGACACCGAGTCCGTTCCCGTTCACCAGTATGTATCCATCTCCATGCTGTGCTACGGCTACCAAGTACTAACTTCTACACAGCGGTGATAGCGAGAAGGCTCCCGCAGTCGGTCACATCAACTTAAATGAGAATCTTGGAGCAAAGTAAGTCTATAACCCTGAGATATGAAATTCGCAATTCCAAGCGGGCAATTGCATCAGTAGCTTAAGCTCGCCAGAAGTGAATTCTGGCGGCGGAACTTGTCTTCCGTCACGGGATGTGAATATTTCGAATATCATACTGACGAGTGAATAGAATCCGAAATCCTCTTGCCGGAATTCCTCAACACACTCTCCTCGAGAACGTTACCGAATTCGCCAGAGTCAAGCAACTTGAAGAACATCTTCCCCTCCTCAAGAAGGGTGCTTTAGTTGCTCAAGACCCAACAAACTACGAAGATATCCATGGCGAACACGCTTTATCACCAGACGAAATCGAGTACCTTCGCGATGAAGTTCTTCACAAATGGAGACATCCATTTGCTCTATACATGACCGTCATCACTTGTTCAATTGGTGCCGCAGTTCAAGGATGGGATCAGACGGGTAGCAACGGTGCAAATCTGTCTTTCCCCAAGGTTTTCGGAATTGGTTCCAAGTCAAACCATGATACCCTTCTTGTTGGTCTCGTCAACTCTGGACCTTATATCGGCTCTGCTTTCTTCGGCTGCTGGGTTTCTGATCCTACCAATTACTACTTGGGACGTCGAGGTACAATCTTCGTCGCCGCCATCTTCTGTTTACTCCCCATCTTCGGTTCAGCACTTAGTCAGAACTGGGAACAATTGTTCATCTGCCGTCTTCTTCTTGGTATTGGAATGGGTCTGAAAGGATCAACCGTCCCAATTTACGCTGCCGAGAACAGTCCCGCTGCCATTCGAGGTGCTCTTGTCATGTCTTGGCAATTGTGGACTGCTTTTGGTATTTTCCTGGGAAACGCCGCCAATCTTGCAATGGTCAATGTTGGAAAATATGCGTGGAGATACCAACTTGGATCTGCGTTCATTCCAGCTGTTCCACTTCTCTTCATGATTTATTTCTGCCCTGAATCCCCCAGATGGTACATGAGTAAGTCAAGCGAGACCCCACCATAAGCACTCTCGAGCTAACAACTTTTTAGAGAAGAACAAGTATCCACAAGCCATGAAGGCTCTGTTGAGACTGCGAAACAACCCAATTCTTGCTGCCCGTGATTTGTACTATATCCACGCACAATTGGAGGTGGAGCATGAGATTATCGGAAACAGCAACTACTTCACTCGTTTCGCCCAACTCTTCACGATCCCACGTATCCGTCGCGCAACTCTTGCATCCTTCACAGTCATGATTGCCCAACAGATGTGCGGCATCAACATCATCGCCTTCTATTCATCTACCATTTTCGAGGATTCCGGATTCAGTCAATTTCAAGCTCTCTGTGCCTCTTTCGGTTTCGGAGCAATCAACTTCGTCTTTGCTTTCCCTGCCATCTGGACCATCGATACCTTTGGACGTCGTGCCCTCCTTCTTTTCACATTCCCCAACATGGCATGGTCGCTTCTCGCCGCCGGTCTCTGCGCATTGATTCCCGTGGAGAACAAGGCACACTTGGGCTTGGTCGCTGTATTCGTCTACATCTTCGCCATGTTCTACTCCCCAGGAGAAGGACCAGTTCCCTTCACCTACTCTGCCGAAGTCTTCCCCCTCTCCCACAGAGAAGTCGGAATGGGCTGGGCCGTCGCAACCTGTCTCTTCTGGGCCACGGTCCTCACCATGTTCCTACCTCTCATGTTGGCATCCATGGGTACCACCGGAGTCTTCTGTTTCTACGCTGGCACCAACATTGTCGCGCTCATCATGATCTTCCTCTGGGTTCCTGAGACCAAGCAGAGAACTCTTGAGGAGTTGGATTATATCTTTGCTGTTCCTACGCGAACACATATGCATTACCAACTTACCAAGGCTTTGCCATGGTGGATCAATAGATGGGTGTTTATGCGCAAGGGAGCTGTTCTTGAGCCATTGTACCAGTTTGATACTTCCACCAACGACGACCAGATCGAGCGCCTTTATGCTGCTGATAAGGTGAGAGCGGATAAGAAGGAGCAGGATCAGATTGAGAACCGAAGAAGTGATAGTGATGAGGTTGTCACTGAGAAATTGTGATCGAGTCACTATTCTCTTTGCGATCGCTGTTTTTTTCCCTTTTCGGTTACGGTGTTAATGGAGGATGAACTGAACAAAATGACTCGAGGGTCGAAAGCAAAATATCGGACCATTTTTCCTTTACATATTTTGCTTTTGATTTTTACTTAATACTTGCGTATTCCCCCGTTTGGTTTTTGATTTTGTGGATACATTTCATGCATACATCATATTCACGTTCTTCTATTGCAGATAGATGGATACCATGGATTGATAGGATAGGATGATAGATAGGTAGAACTCTTTAGAGGAATAAAGAGTTTATCTATGCATGCATTTTTGGGATTTTGAAGTGATCTTGAATGCTAACGTCTCGCTTCCTCTTACATGTCAAGTGCAGATTTCGTAGATATGTTTTGACCGATGATGTCTAGGTATGAGGCACGTCACCTCTTCCTCTTGCATGCCGAGAGGGTACCAAAATGGAACGTTGAGTGACTTGGAGAACCGAAATTCACAGGTTTTTGAGATTACACTCCGCTCCCAGCCTCACACTTGGTCGCTTCGTTTAAAATAGTTGTTGAAGTCATGATTCTCAACATATGCCTTGGAAAACCTGGAAATCTGGAATTGTCAGAATCCCGGTCACGTGATAGTTGTCTCTGAAAAAAATCCAATCTCATATCCACTCTTCCCTATATACTCCCCGCTTGTATACAGCCGTATATCCCAGCTCTAATTAAGCTCATACGTCACGTGATTGTGTCCTAGTTCCTCGTTCCCATCAACCAATGAAAGCAAAGGGGCTGTACTTTCGCTTGGCCTTGGCAGGTGAGATCTACATTCGCTCCATTTCTTTTTTCTTCCTTCCCGAACTCTTGAAAATACGCGTATCTGCATGTGATTCTCAATTCGTATCACCGCAGTAATCTGCACTGGTTTTGTGCCATTCTCTTCTGCTTGGTATTGTTGAATTTGAGAAGATGCCTTGATCACCAACCTGTTTTTATTTCATTTATTGACGATACGTTGGGTCATCAACTGCCTATCTGACTTCATACTTTTAGGTTTTATTCGTTTTGCTGTTCGTCCTCTCAGTAGATTACTACGTCCATTTAAAGTTAAGGTTTATCCCTTAGGTTAAGTAGGGGATCTCAAGATCAGCAGTTGCCACAAAAATCTCAGAGGAGATACGAGTGAGTATGAGGCTGAGAGCTTTTGTTGCATTGGATGCGTCATCTTACATTCAATCTGCCTTTTCATGAGAACAATTACTCGATATTCACCAATCAGAAAGGAATTTTGTCTTCACGTAAGAGCGGAGGATTTGGAGCCTGGTCGATCCATGATGGGCTCAGCCCAACTTTAGCATCGCTAAATCTTCGCATCTGATGATTGAAATATACGCGTATATGTAAATACAACTTATGCTGTGAGTATGAGTATATAAAGTTCGCGTTCATATTGTATCATCTCAATCATTTTCATACACTCACATTCTTCGTCGCTGCCATATTCTTCTTCCTAAAATGCTTTCACGACTTTTCCTCCAAATTTCTCTCCTAGCTGCTGCCAGTTCCGCCTCATGCGCGCCGACAAAACTCCAATGGGGTGCATGTAACACCACGGAGATCAGTGGAAACCCTTTGCCGGTGGAATGTAGTGCTATAGATGTCCCTCTGGATTACACGGAACCGAATTCTACGAAGACTTTGAATTTAGAGTTACTTAGGGTTCCATCTCTTATGAAACCTTCACGGGGGAGTATACTTGTTAATTTTGGGGGTCCCGGTCTTACTGCGCGGAAAGATTTGGCGAGTTTGGGATTGACTTTGCAGGCGTGAGTAAACATCCTGCTCTGAGAGAGCAACTATGTTTTGGAGGGATAACTGATTTAGTTTAGGCTTACTGGTGGTTATTATGATGTTATGGCTTTTGATCCTCGGTATGTGCTGCCTTTCCAAAGTTTTATTATCAGAACTCAGATAATCCCTATCACGTTCAAAAGTTCAACTAACACAACCTGATAATATAGTGGAACTGGGAAAACCTTACCCTTCTCTTGTGTGTCGAATGACCTCGAAGCTGCCACCCTCTTCAGCGATCCAATACTGGGAAACTCGTCGGACACAGCACTGGGAAGACTTTGGGCCAAGGGAGAAATCTACTCCAATGCCTGCTACCAGAAAGCGAACGAAACTGGATCTCTCATCGGTACAGCGTTTGTTGCTAGAGATTTGATCAGTGTTGTTGATGCGCTTGGCGAAGATGGAAAATTGAGATACTGGGGATTCTCGTATGGGACTACTTTGGGAGCAACAGTTGCTGCGATGTTCCCAGAGAGGATTGATAAAATGGTTTTGGATGGGGTGCAGAACCCTCACCAGTACTACCATGCTGCAGCGTAAGTTCATTCCAGGAGATGCAACCTTTCCTTTTGCTAACTACGATGAATAGGGATTTTGAGGAGTGGACTATGTCCGATGATTCATTCTCAGGAATCTTCACCTCTTGCGTCGAGGATCCCCAAAATTGTGTCTTAGCACAAGCAAATCTGACAGCCGCCCAATTGGAACAAGCCACATGGGATCTCATCGAAACAATCAAATACAGACCCATCGCTGTGGGTAACTTTCTTATCGACTATATCGCCATCAAGGGAACGATACAAGAGGCTTTGTATGGCACTAGCAAATGGCCCGAATTAACAGGATTTATAGCCCTCTTACTCACTGGCAACAACGAAGCTTTAGAAGCTGCCTTTGGTAACATACCTCTAGTTACGCCAACAGCTGCAGCAGTAGCTAGTGGTACAGCTGCTTTCGGAATTCATTGCGGTGATAGAACCCTCCGGGAATCTTCATACGACAAATTCCTCCCAGAAATGAAGAAATTGATTGGGACAAGCAGAATTCTTGGAGATATTACGCCGGCAATTAGTATGACTTGTGCTCAATGGAAGATGCCAGCCAAAGAGATTTATCAAGGCGATTTCCATGTCAAGACTGAGAAACCAGTTCTTATTCTTGGGAATACTCATGATGCTTTTACACCTCTTGCTTCTGCTTATAATCTGAGCTCGACTTTTGAAGACAGTGTTGTTATGGAGATCAATGGCTATGGTGTAAGTAAAACCCTCTCAACTCGCTACATCGTTTTTGCTGATATCTTATGTTTTATAGCATGCCTCGCTGGCTTTGCCTTCGGCGTGTACTTTGGGTGCTACTTCGACCTTTTGGCTGAATGGTACTATGCCGGAGAAAGGGAAGGTCTGTGAGGTGGACAAATCGCCATATTCGAATGTCACTTGGACGGATGTGATTGAGAAGGTTCTTGGGAATGCTACGTCTATTCCGAAAACAAATTCGACTGATTCTCTTTCGGTCGTTGGTCGTCGATGGCTGGTTTAAGGGAACACGCAGCTCGTTTGGTGGGAGTGATGTTTGAGAGCGAGATTTCAATTTCTGTATCAACATTTTCCGTTCTTGCATGTATTATTAACTGACTCGTTGGTATCTATTGGTCTGGCTAGCAGACTTAAAGAAAATCATTTGTATTTCTAGCGAGAGTTCTCATTCTCATTGAGTTCATGAATCCCAAATCATATCTGGCAGACCAACTTGCTGTCGAGCCCAAAAAATAGCTTCCTGTCCTTCTAGAATGCAAGCAATCGGAGAGTCCTGGAGCAACCTTGAAATTTGATTGACCATATCTTTTCCCACATCATCTGCCCACCAAGCCATCGGATCTCTAGAAGCTCTGCCAAGAAGAACCGCAAGATACATTTCAAGAAACAATGCCATCGGCACACGTCTCTTTACATCTTTCAGAAACCTCCCACCCGCCAGTGATATCAGACTAAAGCAGTAAAATTTAATCTTATTCCTGGCATCTTCCGCAAAACAATGTTTCAACTGCTTGATAACGACTTCATAATATTGTTCGTCACCCTCTCCAGGGCTAGAGATAGGTTCCTCTCCAACCTCCCTCAACTCGTTTTCCGAAATCGTAGGTTTAGAAATCTCCCTCCAAACAGACGATGCGCATTCCAATGCTCTCTTCGCCTCCAGATCAACACTATCAAAGGGATCACCTTTCGACAATACGGATGTGACATCCTTAACCACATCTCTAATCGAAGAAGGACTATCCAAAAGCCAATTAATATTCACAGTTGCAACATTGCTAGCCCCCAACAACATATCAAACGCGGTATCCATCCTCTCAAGAGTATTCTTCTCCTCAAACGAAGTTGCGAAATTGAACACTGCAGCCAACATTGCGAAGTAATACAACAAATGCAGGTTATCTTGATTGATATTTTGTAAATGGATACGAAATTCGGCCGTGGCTTTATTACAATATTGAAGCGCGGTGCGAAAGTACTTTGCTTTTGTTGCGGGTGAACCTGAGGAGGATAAAGCAATGTCTACTGCTGCCATGGCAAATATACCATTCATCAGGTAGCCCGTGCGAAGACTGGCTTGGGGGAGGTAGGTTTGTAGGTAGTATTCATCTTCGGGGACGGAACACATGCCCGTAAAGGTTCTTGTTGACCATCGATGCAGCAATTCCAATCTAGAATAAATCAGCTTCTCCCGTCTCCTTTTCTGAAATGAGGCTCTGATTTTGCTTACTCAAGTAGCCTTTCCTCCTGAAGGGTATTTGAAAATGCTACCGGCGAAGGACTCATAGAAAACGAAGGCGGACTTGTAAATAGAACAATCTGAGGGGGTGTATCAGAAGCTTGAGATGATGATTCTTGGCTATTTTCAGGCGCGGGTTTTATCCGTTTAGGACGTCTTGCTAGCGCCAATTTCTTGTTCTTCTGTATTTCTGAAGCTGATTGATAGACACATTCGGTCTTCCGAACTACACAATTTGCGCATGGTGGTCCTTGCTCGTCACACTGTTGTTGGTTAGTTCTTGCCATCCAAACTGAGATAGGGGAAAGCACGTGCTTTTACATGCCGCTTTTTGCAACTCTGACATCCTTTTCGTGATTTTTTATGAGATTCTCTCTGCTGCATCTTGGATTGTTTTGAATGGAGGCTCTGAATTGAGGCCGCAAGGCGATGGAGAGACTTTAAGTGTGTGTATATTTGAGTCGAAATGATGAGCGGAGGATGATCTGTTGTGGCTGTGCAGCGCTGGTGGAGAGTCGCACCTTGCAGGGTTAAAATAAGCGCCAAGATAATAGGAAACCAGTAATTGGGTTTTATTTCACCGCCTGCTGCCACTGATGACTATTTCTGATACTTATTGTTGGATTATATGTTTTCAGTTCTTTCATTGGTTATATCACTTCAAGTTGTTACGATTAAGTGTGACGTCAAGTCACATGACTTCTCACCAACTCCTAAACAACCTTGGAAGTCCCTCCTATTTTCACGGAACTCGCTTAAAGTCAAAGTTAGAATAGATATGATGAGGCTTCCGTCATATAGTAACCAAAGATGTTATCATCTAATGAATATATTAGGTTTTGGGAATATGTCAATTCGCCACGCAGAAGAAGAAAGCAGTGTTTAGAAGCACCGACGCCGATATATAATACAAATGAGACGATCGGAATCAGCATACAGATATTCAAACCCGAGCATGTAACCGCACTTTTACTCGTTTCCAAGCAAGCTTCTTATAACATCAGTAAATTGCACCTTATAACTCTCTCCCTCATAAATTCAAGCACAAAAGGAGAAATTTGATAAATTCTAACTTGTTTCGTGTTTTGGAGTGTGCAGTGTATATAACCTGCATGAGTTAGGGCTTAATCCTAGAAAGTGTGGTTGTCTACTTCCTGAAGATTATAAACCCCTAAATCTCCCACGCTAGAAAAGCCTTGCGTATGTTATTTTTTTTATTTTTAGAAACAGCCTTCACATATGTGATTTTGGGTGTTTCCCAGTGTTTCAGATATTAAACGACTGCGCCATTCCAATCCAACGCCTAATCGCCCTCAATGGCTTACTCGTCGAAACTACAATTCATGCCGACGATGAGCTCGCGCGCCAGAATCACGGAATTCAATGGGAAGCTAACTCTTGCAGTATCGACTCAGTCTTGTTCGGTGCTACCGCGTTTAATTTCTGGCGCCACCAGGTGGGTATTCTCCAAGTTACTCTTCCTTCTTTCGAGTTGTTTTAGAAGGATTGAGGCACTACTTCCTCCTCAGGTATCTCACTTCCTCCTCACACAACCCTGTTTCCCAAGTTTCCTCAAAAAAATGGCAATACTGACTCTGAGATCATCTACCAGGCAGATGCTGCTACACTTCCCCAACTTCCGCCAACTTCTTGGGCAGTCCGCTAACTATGTATCTCGCATGTCTAGTCCCAAGGTCCGACGCCAAAAACGAGATGCGCTACGAGATATTATGGCGAAGGAATACAAGAAGGGCGTCTTTCCCCAATACGGCTATGCTGCTCCTGACTGGATGATTGAGGCTCTGTTTATTGGTATTCCTTGTGTTAGTTTTACCAGAATCAGAGCATACACTCTATGTGATGGTCAAAAGGTGTACCATGGAGACCCACGACACGACAACCTGATTAATCTAAACCAATTAGTTGACGAGCGACCAAAGACGACCAAGGACTCCGGGCACATTCACATAATTGCGAGCGGCGTAAAGGGAAATATAGGACCTTTCGGTGTCGACCCAAACAAAGTACCTGTTTATTTGTGTTCTCGGGGTACTTCCTGTACCTGTAACACCACTGCTATCAGCTTCTGGGAGATTCTCGACCACCCACCACCCTTTCTCTATCTCGTATGGATGAACGGAAAGCTGGAGGATGAGAGTAAGTGGGGATGTTTCACGGTGATTATATCCAGTTTTACGTTCAAAACGAAAAGCCTAGATACTATCCGTACAACTGGCGACAACTAGTGATCCACAGTGGAAATCACTTTCGATCACTCTCTCGTCACACCATGCCAGACGGCACTGAGGCCACCGCCAAATTTGATGACATGGATGACAAACTCAAGGGCCAGATTGAATGGAAAACTGAGTTGTTGCAGGGATTCAACCAAGAACTTTCTAGAGTTGCGTATGTTCTGCTCGAGCTGGATTATCGCAAGCTTGAGGAGATGAAGGCGAATTAACAATGATGTTAAATTGGCTATCAGATACGGATGAACATGGACGGTAACAAATGGAAAACGTCATAAAAAGAGTACCAAGCTATGAGCCAAATCGGCGAGACTTGTACCAACAGTGTTATTTCAATCGGCCTTACGTTAAATTAGTTAGGTCTAATAAATAGCATATTTTGTATTGTAAATTTCTGGTCACTTTTAATGCCAAGTCCCGTCTGTATTGATTATCTCGATTTTATTGTGTTCGTTCCTATGCACAATAAAAACAGCCTTCCTTTGCCACATCCGCTCCTGATTACACGTCCAATCCTCTACACCACGAAGCATATTATCAAAACCATTCTGACTAACGATCGCTCCTTTGTATCATGGGTCTACCTTTACGGTAACTTTGCCAACTTGATCTAATTAGTCAAAACCCAGATATCTTGAACTTGTTGTGCCTTACCTTTCAACTTGCGACCACTGCCCTTAGATGATTCGGCTTCCGAGGAGTCCAACTGATGCTTACTAGCCAGCTCCATTTCTGTATCTTGCACTGTTGATATGACTTGGTAGTCATAAAGTGTGATGCAATAAGTGGTTGTATTCCTATATCTTTATTGCATGAAGAGTAAAGGTAAAGAGGGGTCGGATCCTGTGAGCTTAAGTATGTGAGTGGCAAGCCACTCACATGAGCCGAAGCACGTGGATCAACTGAGCTGTCGTGGAAGGTGCTATTCACCAAGAATATGTAACGACATGCACATATGTAGCACCCTTCGTCAAAGCAACTGCTTGCGGGTCTGGATGGTCGACATACGTGCCGTCGTCTGGTTCGGTCGCAGAATCGGGCTTGTAACTGGCTTCATTGAGACCGAGAGGCTCTCCGCCGCTACCTCGAGTGTCCTTGCCATGGTATCGGTCGTTGCCATGCTACAATAATGAACCAACGGCCTTCCCAAGAATCGAATTATTTTATCACATTCAACAGTGATATTTCAATTTTGACTGGGGTTGCTCAAACCACCATGCTATTCATAACAACGGAGAATGTGGCACAGCAGAGATGGTTGTTGTTTAGAAAGAAGCAACGTCTCAGTGACCTAGAACCCTTTGACAACATGACAAGAGGTAGCTACACTGATTCGATCACATTTTTATTCAATATTCGATCAATAGCAATTTCTGGGGCCTTGATCACCATTTAAAATGTCGCTTTTAGTCCTATGGTTCAACAGGCGACTGACTATCCTGTTCGTTCTTATCTCAGGGATTCGGAGAATGCGGTTTCTCTCAAGGCGAAACAATATACTTTGGCGAACAATATCACACAAAACAGAGTAAATGATATCATACAAGGAAGTATGTTGATGTCAACAAGAACGGATACTTATCAGCCAAGTTGTCCAGAAAGTAACTGTACCTGGAATGCGTACCCGTCTCTAGCCGTGTGTGGAAAATTCCAGAGTTCTGAGAGCTAGAAGAGGACTCGTGGGAACTTTCCAAACATTATTAGATTTCCTATAAAAGCGAATTTTGTTCCTAACAGGATAGGTAGCGGAGCTCAATGGATTATAACTGCCGATGTACCCCTAAGTGTTTTTGGTAAATTTCTCGGTATTTCACATCCCATTATGGCATTTGCAACAATAGCCTTTGACTGAACAAATTAAACCATCACGTACAAGAAACAACTCAGTAGCCACCTCCGTTATTTATCGTATTGCGTACAGACATTGAACATAAGTGTTGTACACGTGAATACTGCCAATCATCAACATCTGGATCGACAATCAACCCGTGCATTCCAACCACTAGAGAAACCAAAAAGCTATCAAGATATAATCTTGAGACCAAGCTCAAGCAGCCTGGGCCTTCCAGCACACTCACCCTACACACGCCTATCAGATCTAAAACTCGATAACTTAACCACGAGAGTTGACCCGGAAGATAAACAAAATGTTCGCCAACCTAGCCGGAAATGTCTTCGCCGTCTCCGCAAAAGCACGAGCCCATCTCGAATCCTCGCTCCAAATGTATCTCACACAAATCAAAATTGGCACCCGCAACGGTCTGGAAAAGTAAATTGGAAGTCCCCTTACCAACATCCTTTCACTGAACGCGTTCATTGATAGATAGTCGCACGCTTAGTCTATCTCAATACTTTCGTGAATGCTCTGAGAATGAAAAGTACTGTACATCATTACTGGGTTTGCAGTGCGCGAGAAGGTGGTTATAGATGTTCGTTGGGCTTGGATGGTCTTTTCCTTGTTGTTAATTTTAGTTTCTATTGCTTTTCTCGTCCTTACTATAGCTTTAAGCTCAGAAAAGATGCAGTGGAAATCTTCGAATGCTGTTTTTCTTTCGTATGGTACACATGTTGCAGATATTGAAATTGGGAGTGAAAAGAGAAGTATGTTGAAGAAAAGTATAGGGAGTTATACGATAAAGGTAAAACTTCATGACGATTCTTGGAAGTTGGATATTGAAAATAAAAGGAGAAGCAGTAAAGATAAGGATGAAAGCCCTATTTTTATTAGCCGGAATGGTTCTTGGTTCTGGTATATAGCTAAAATGCCTTACGATTACAGGAAATACTTCATTTGGGTCACGATTTATTGCCTTTTAGGTTGGGTGGAGTTCCTTCTTCACAGTATGAGCACACATCTTGACTACTAACTCATACATAATTATCCGGGTAACACGAGAGGCAATTTAGGAGTAGGAGAAGAGTTTCTTCAATGTTCTTTCGACCTGCAGTCAGAAGAATTCATATAAGAGACTCTCCTCAACTAAGAACAAGTGTGTCCTCAGGTTGTCTCGGGATTGCGTATTCGGGTGATATCCCAGCTTGAGCTCGAAATGTGTTGGTGAAATTCTTGCGGAATACGGAATGGGAAACGAAGGGACATCCAATCCCGGGTAGAAATAATATTGGCATTGTGCACTGAAGGATTTGCTTTTTGTTCTCTGATCAATGCTTAGATGCGTTTTGTTCCCACAGCTAGGATGCCGGCTTCCATCATGTTCAAGGTGACATATCTCAGCTTGAAACTCCGTCCATTCTTCATTCAACCACATATCAGTGCCTTCGATTACAAACTGCGCTAGCCTCGTTTTGAGAAATTCTTTCTTTTTCTGGATTTCTTCCTGTTCTTCTGTCATCTTCTCTTTGAACGATCAAACAGGTAAGAAGTAGTGGTTCACGGTATTTTCCATCTGCGTCGGTGAATCGAAGTATGTGGCAGAGATCAAGGGACTTGGAGAAAACTGTTCTTTTCAATTCGTCACCATACTTCCCCTAATAATCAGTGAGACTTCTCATTGAAACTAGCAAAGCATTTTCAAGATTTGCTACCGTAGAAATTGAGCCCCCTATATCTTCTCTATGGGCGTACAGCAGATAGCTTCGGATATTGGCCCATGACCAACCAGCATTTGGGTTACTGCGATGGAGTTTTGAGCAATAACCAACTGCCGTAATGTTTGAAGAGAGAAGTTATGCTGGGAGAGTTGTGCATGGGACGGCATTGTTTCTCTATCAAGACGAACAGAAATTAGCGGCGAAGGTTCACTCAATGAAATTTTACCCCTGCTCGGAAATAAGGATGAGGTAGGAACACTTCGAGAATTCAAACTTTTCCAAACACAGATATATTAAGCAAGCTGGTAGTAGTCACTTACACAAACTCAACCTTTTCAAGCTGTTTCTTTAAACCCCCATGATGATGAAATTTTGAATTCATCAACGTGATTCGGGCAGCCACCTTCAAATTTAAAAAAACCAAAACCAAACCACTATTTATTGTTACTTGAAAACAATTTGGCCAAATAATTCCTAGGAGAATGACAGTCAGCATCAAAAATACTCAGCTAATAGTATGCGAACAATTGGATAATAGATACACAAATATTGACCCCAAAAACTTAAGATAATCAACTTAATGAAAATTTGAGGCTATTTCTTACTTAAGTTATTTTTTAAATTTGTCGCTAATGGGTTTGTTTGTACAGGGTCACAAATAACGATGACCAACTACCTGACAGCACGCTTTGTCTCGCCTAAACTTGCCAAGGGCAAACAAATATATCAAGATTCAAGAGACGAACGTGATATAACAAGATAACTTTCTCTTGCCTAGATTGTTATGATCAAAGTTCCCTGAAGATTGCTTCTTTTGTTTCTTTACGATCACGAGCCAACGAATTGTGACGAGCCCTACATATGAGTGAATTGGCCAAACTTCCCATGATGGCCAGGTTGATATTAGATAAGGGTCGATAAGTACTAGAGGGGAATATCGCCAACCAAAGCATTCACAAATCCATGTTTCTGACTTGAAAAATGGAAAAGTCAACTGGACTATCCCCCAAACCTCTGACTACTCAGAAAATAGATGGCCAAGATAACGGAGACAAGGCCGGAGCAAACGAAAAAGCTACGGAAAGAAGTGTGGTGAAGGACTGCTCTGGAGCCAACCTGTTGAATAACTCGCAAAATGAAGGAAGGGGCTGCCTTCCATGTTACTAGTAAGTCACATCACACCCTTCTCCTAACTCCCGAAAGAATGATTTATTGACATCCATCAGCGTCCATGAACGATGTTCTCTTCGAGACGCGCCCTCCATTCCCTGTCAAAGATGCAAGCAGAAATCCCTCGAGTGCATCATTTTCCCTGGCCCAGACGGCCCAAGAGATCCAAATAAGGGCTTGACTAGTCCGCGTCCTCAAAAGTCCAAGAAGCGAGAAATGGAAGAGGTGCTGAAGAAACCCGATTTGCATCCAAAGGGGCCAAGATCGAGACCAGAGAAAGGGAAAGAAGAGGCTTAGGTCACAGCTAAGGTTTTAGGTCAATGTTTAGTGGAGCGAGGAATGAGGTGTGGAAGAGGAGCTGGTGCTGCTCTTTGGGTTGTTAGGAGTCATCATAAGAAATAATGTATGCAATGAATGTGGCCTATTCTAATCATGTGAACTTAATCTTGCTTACAATGTACTCATGTAATGAAATTGAACAATTGAATGAATGAAAGCCGCATGAAGGCGCGGTTATTTATCAACCCGGGGAGCAGCGTAGCATCGAAGACGCCTCCAAGTGTGTGCCATGTGTCAATTGCATAGACATGCTGCATGCAGGATACCCCCACGAGTATGAACTTCGATAATCTTCCCTACTTCAGAATGAACCTTCGAAAATTCGATACACTACTCGGTGGTCAGCTCTTCGGGAAGAACAAAAAAACAAAAAAACAGTATCCTTGATGTATCGTATTAGCCAACACGCATAATCACTTGGATTTCAACAATGTGAGATTGGGAAAATTGCAATTATTGAATATGCCATGGCGGGACGGGCAAAGGTCTCTTTTACTTTTTCCACTTGGGCTGGCTTAAGCCAATTCACTCCAGAAGATATCGAGTTCTTTCTAATTGGGAAAAATAAGCTGACAATGATCTACAAAGTACTCGTGGCAATGCTGCATTGTGGCGGCATGATAGCGGGGCAATAGGCTAAATAGGAAGGTGGCGGAAGAGTTGCCCGGGCCGTCCCTTGTCGCGGTACCTTCGTAGTTTCTCGCAAGGGTGTATCAATATTGGGGCACGTATTTTTAGATCCGCAAGTTACTGTTGACTGAATGAAAAGCCTCGCGGGTGACTGAGAAGAATTGTATCATTGTAACCCGTACAGGGCCTAAATAACCTGCATTTTATATCAATGCACCAATCCAGAAGGTTCCATAGTTTACGTCACTCTAGCCAATAAGGATATAATGCTCTTAACGCCGCTTTTCTGTTATGGAATGATCCTGCCATATACCTACATAAAATACTAAGAATATATAAATAAAATATTAAAGCAGCATTGCCGAGTATTTAGGGTGCACTGACATGAAAAGCAGGTTATTTTGGCCCTGTACGAAGTAATACCCTAGGATGGGTAAGGAACCCGGTCTCATCTAGTATTACCGGTGGTACCAGGTAAGATATGCAAATTGCCACGTTGTGGGAAAGATGTACGCAGGTGTACGGCGTAGGAGCCACGAGCTTGAACCCAAAACCCCGGTTTTGATTACTACGAGGGACCAGCGCGGGGCTGTAGCATGTCTCTTCTACCTATATATAATAGGGCACCCATATAAATTGCTAACAAGTTGTCGCACCTCGATCGTGTTTATGCCAAGGGATGTATTTCAGAAACCCCCTCCATATTCTGGTGGGACTCCTGGCCAGCCACAGAGCGATTGCTGCCAATGCACCCATAGCGAAGTTTGAGATTGACCTGAGTCCTTCACGAATGCTCAGTCTGATCACCCAAACCCAGCTGCCCAACCATGATCCATACCCAGGGGTGGGAGAAACGCTGGGGATCGATCTTGGTGTTTTGAAGTCACTTAAACAAGAATGGACCAGCTCCTTTGACTGGAAAGCCGAGCAAGCTGCCTTGAACAAGTCAGTCTACCTGCCACGAGAAAGAGTTCCAATAACTTCATGTGCTCACTAGCTAATATAACGAAGGTATCCACAATTTACCACCGTTATCGAAGGTATAACTGTGCATTTCCTCCACAAAAAATCACGCAACCCCAAGGCGATCCCCCTCATTCTAAATCATGGATGGCCTGGATCTTTCGTTGAGTTTCTGCCAATAATCGACCCTCTAACCGGTGGATCCATATCCAACAAACCCAACTCGAGCGTGTCTTTTGACGTGGTAATTCCCTCGCTACCAGGCTTCGCATTTTCCAGTGTGCCCCCAGCCAACTGGACAATGGACGATACAGCCCGGATCTTCAATACCTTGATGACAAACGTCCTTGGATATAAAACATATGCTGCCCATGGAACGGATTGGGGGGCCTTCGTAGCGTACAGTATGTACGACAACTTCAACACGACAAATCGCGCAGTTCATCTTTTGGGCGTACCTTTCCTTCCCTTCGGACCAGCCGATATTGCTGCGCGGAACATCACCCTCACTCCAGAAGAGGAATTCAGGAACAATTATTTCCTACAATTCGCGGCTACTGGCAATGCCTATTATTCCTTACAAATAACCAAGGTAAGCCTTGAATGATTATGCAAGTTTTGGAGGCTTCTCAATTAACTTCCTGAACAGCCTAACACCATAGGCCTTGCTCTATATGACAACCCGGTTGGACAATTGGCTTGGATAGGGGAGAAATACATCGAGTGTTAGTTTTCATTGCCCCTAATTATTCGATCATATCTTAACTAAGAATGCGAAGGGTCCGATCCACGGGCAGGGACACGACCATCTGTTCTAACGCATAACGCGATTCTCCTCCAAGTATCTCTATACTACTTGTCAAAGTCATTTGTCTCTTCCGTTTTCACTTACGCCGAGAACGCCAATGCAATCAAATTGAGCTACACCAAAGCACGGACAGATGCACCTATGTTTTTTAGCTCTTTCAAGTACAATACAGTCTTCTGGATCGAGGATTTGGTCGCATCGGTTGGAAATTTGGTCCAGTATAATTGTGAGTACTCTCTTTTGGTTACATTTCACCCCTCTAGGCTCACCATGTCTTCCATATTGGTACTAACAAGATCACAGATCACGATTTTGGAGGGCATTTCCCAGCCTTGGATAATCCCTCTGCGCTGGTTGATGACTTGAGACAGATTGGGGCGTATTGGTAGGACTTCTCATGCTGACGATAGCGGAGAAATGTACATAATACTGTTTTGGAATGGATGGGGACTTATATATCAAAAGGGAACGAGGAATTTACTATAATTTGAAACGCTTGCTTCTCATTACTGACTGTGGAATTTCAAATTGAAAAACAAAGACTAAATGCCTCCAAGGTATTCGTCGGCTTCAAGTCTGATGCGACTTTTGTAGAGTGAGTTCCTGATCTATTATCGTGTTGGTAAAAATTAATCCTCCACACTAGGTTCCCTATACTACCGGAGTAATAATCCGACTAATAAAGATCATATTTTCGGTGAAATTCTATCTCAAGTGTAGAATAATTGCTAAGTCGGACTGCAATCTTTTGTATTTGTGACAGTTTGTTCTAGTTGAGCTCTGAAAAGAGATGCTTCTTAGGGAAGGTGAAGTCGCTTAAATTGTCCGAAATTTATTAAATATAAAAAGGTAAGAATTTAGGAATTTACACACCGTGCCACGAATCAATAAAAAGGGATATCGAGCACGACAAAGTCTATGGTGTTTGGATCAACTTTCCACACGGCACATTACTCTAGACAGGTATCATTCAAACATCCGGCACTGTATTATCGGAATGCTTCTCCGTTGCTTCCTTTGCTTCCTTCTTTTTTAGCCTAGTCCATCTCGCACCTAAAAGTACCATAAATCCGATGACTGGTGCAGCGGTAGCAATATACTAAGGTAGTAGTCAGCCAAACGTTCATATTGACAGGTTAGATAGAAAGAGACGCACGAAGACTTGTGTAATTGATCGACTATAGGCTTGTAACACCATCGGCAGGTATTCAGCATCTACTACTGATTTAATGCCAGTTGCACCAGTTGAGAGGACCTGTTCGACAACCGTTTCAGGGACCACCCGACCGAGATTTGTGCTTAGACGGTTCTCGAAAACAGCTTGACCGATGGCGAGAAATACAGCACCGCTCATAGACACGCCGAAAAGTAGGATGGTGGCCCCTAGAGGAACGAGGTCTTGTGGAAGTGATGCTTGCATTCCAATATGGTTCTACTCCAAATATTAATACTTTTTCTAATCAGCAAAGAGAGGTGGACTTACCAAACTAGAACACAGGGAATACCCAACACCACCAAGAATTTGATAGCCGATCAAATGGCCATTCGATATCCCAGGATGTATTGTGGTCATGAGACCTGGGCCCAGAGATACAAGAACGTAACCAAAGAGAATGAATGGATTCCACAATCCAACTTGCATTACAATTCCCGATCCAATTATCCCAGTAAGTGCATCTGCAATGACAGTGGGTAAGAATCTGATACCGCTTTGTTGTGGCGATATTCCAAGAACTGCCTGAAACCAGATAGGTAGCCAGAAAACTATAGTCTGAAAAGGTCCACTCATGAAGATGGAGCTCACAAACAGGAGGATGGCATTCCTGTTGCTTTTGAAAATTCTTGGAGGAATCATGGCAGTGTCTTGAAGACGTTGTTGCCACCAGCAAAAGACTCCCAGAGTTATGGGAAAGCCAACGAACATGCCAATTATGGTGGATGAATTCCAGGGGTATGAGCCTCCCCCAAGTTGCAAGGCAAGGAGCAGCATTGTAGTCGAGCCGGAGAATAAAAGAAAGCCAACTCCATCTAGGCCCTTCAATTTCTCGATAAGCGGAGCTTTTTCAGTACTGACAGTTTTGACGCGGAAAAGGAACGAGAGAAGCGCAACTGCAAATGCTCCACATGGAGGATTGATATAGAAGCACCATCTCCACGAAAGATGTTCGGTCAGTGCACCAGAAATGACGGGACCCACAATACTGGCAAGCGCAAATGTCGAGCTGATTGTTCCCATATATATCGGACGCTTGTGCAATGGGACAATCGTTGTGAGAATAGCAAATCCTCCTGCAAAGACACCGGATGCTCCAGCGCCAGAAAGAGCCCTCCCAGCTATAAGGGCAGCAGATGTAGGTGCTGACGCGCATACTAGGTTTCCGATCTCGAATATGGAAACAAACACGATGTAGACGAGCTTTTTGGGGAACAGGATGTAAGTTTTTCCTGCAAGAGGCTGGCAGGAGCATCTGGTAAGGAAGAGTCAGTATTTTTCGTGATAAGAAAAAGGAGAATAACCTACAGTACAATTGAAAACGCGGCCCCGTACCATCCCACATCATCAAGTGAATGGAACTGTGTTGTAATCCTAGGAATTGCTGTCGCGAGCAAATTGAAGTCCTTGATCTCGATTAGCAGTAGTATGTTTTTTTTGGGAATATGGTGGCTTGCCAGTCCAACCAAAAAGGTACAAAGACATATTATGGTGTGGATCAAATAGAGCCGGAGTCCAGTAACTTCATCGTCGGGATCAATGTCATTCGTAGGTACGCTCGGTTCGACAATTGTTTCGACGCTCGGGGTGGCTTTTTTCTCGGAGCTTGATTTGCTAGTATCAAGTCCTTTCTGAGATGGAGGCGGCGACATATTTTTGGTGTTGTTCTGTCATGTATACGTGTGTTATCTTTGCCAGCCTTTACTTGGTCGTATACTGCTCCTCACAGCCTGAACTAACATTATACCAACAGTTTCCAACTGCCGTTCAGCCACGGAGCTAGCCTCGTATAGGCAGGTGGATGGCAGTTGCCATCAGCAATTCACGAATATTTTGATTCGTGGAGCTCAACTACAATGCTTACGACGGGGGATTTGCATTCTGCTTCCGAAAGTGGGTAAGGTAAATCATATGCAATATGCAAACATGGGTCTTTATCCTTTATCCATGCACACCTTGCCAGCAACTTTATGCAGATGCAAGGCCCCTGTTTCTACGTAAATTTACATTGACCGAAGGACCCTAGTATTTCGTGGGTCTCCAAGAGGAGGAAGGTAGCAATAGGTAAGCACAGCACTGTGACACGATGTGCAGCTCACATGTGTGGTTGGTGGTCCGTTTGCGTGTGTTGAGCTTGCTTTTTGGAATGTTTCGGATAGCTATCTATCCAAGAGGCCAATTCCAAAGTGCCAAAGAATGAACGGATATTATTCTCAATCGAATACCGCCCTTTCTAGGTCATTTCAGTTCGGAGCAAATATGTCCTCAGCTTGGACGACACTTGGATGTGTTCTCGTCTCATATATTGTTCTCGAGCTAGCTGTCACAAACAAAATTGCTCGTAAAAGTGAGCAGCACCCTCTTGTCAGCGGTGCTTTGAAACCAATCTTGATCCCGCGCTTTATTCTCAACTGGATATTTGCTGGAAATGCCGCGAATCTTATCCAGGAAGGATATCAGAAGGTCAGCACCATACACCGTGCACCATAAACAATGAATTGATTAGCTAAAAAGTGTAAATTACAGTTCAAAACAAAGAGTTACCAGCTTGTTCGGCAAGACAACAGCATAGTGGTATTGCCACTCTCTTTGCTTGATGAACTCTCCTCTTTGCCAGAAAAGGTCGCAAGTCCAAGTACAGCCCTTGAACATGATCTTTTGGGAAATTATACCGGGATAAACCTTATTTTGGAAAATAGGTTGCATCACTCAATTGTACAACGCAAACTTACCCCGCGGTTGGAGGTCATGACCCCACATCTTGAAGACGAGCTCAATTCTGCTTTCGAGGACTTCTTCCCAAAGTCCAACGACTCAGAATGGCAGGAGTTTCAACCCTATCAAATTTTTGGCAGACTTTCTGCTAGGCTTTCTGCAAGAGCACTCGTAGGCCCTGGCCTATGTCGTGATCCCGAGTGGATTGATATTTCTTTCAATTACACAGAAAACTGTAAGTACTTTCCAAGCGGTTCAAGTCCCTTTTCTGCTGCAAATACTAATTAACTCCGAAGTATTCAGAACTCTTGTTACCCTACGTCTCTTTCCTTCATGGATCCGACCAATCCTTTGCCAGGCTCTGCCCTCTTATCACAAGGGTCGCGGTTACCTCAAGGCAGCGAAAGCATTGCTTGGCCCCAAGATTCAAGACTTGATTACTCGAAATGACAACGGGTCCTGGCCAACAGGAGACAATGAAAAGGATTCAAATGTTCTTTCCTGGCTTGCCGAATCTGCGAAAGGCGTCGATCGTGATGCCGACACTCTTGCCCACGTTGAAGTGCTTCTAGCTCTAGCTTCGGTGCACACCACTTTGTTAAGGATGGTAAATGTTCTTTATGATCTCACTGCCAATCCGCAATATCTTGGAGAGCTCCAACTCGAGATCCAAAACGAGTGGGAAAGCAAAGAAGGGTGGAATAATACGTCTTATTCCAGGTTGCATAAAATGGACAGCATTCTTCGCGAATCGCAGAGAATGTCACCACCAACGACCTTAGGTCTGAAACGACTTTTCAAGCAATCGTATACATTTTCCAACGGCCTACATATCCGAGAGGGTTCTTATGTTTGTCTTCCAACTTATGCGATTGAGAATGACCCGCAACATACGAACAATCCTGAAACCTTTGATGGGCTTAGGGCTTATTGGCTAAAACAACAAGAGATCTCAGGTGGTCAACTGGCGCAAAAAAACGCAGCAAAATATGACTTTTCATCGCCTGACCACACTGTTCTCAATTTTGGTTATGGGAAAACGTCGTGCCCTGGTCGCTTCTTCGCTTCATTGATTATAAAAATCTTCTTTGTCAAATTGCTTACCGAATACGAATTTAGCTTTCTTCCAAACAAAGGAAGACCAAAAAACCTCATGGTACATGAGTTCTTGTTCTGTTGGCCGTGGCAGAAGATGCTTGTCAGGAAAAAGCCCGTTGGAAACTGTCCATTTTAAGGAACTTGATGTATTTATTTTAGAATAAGAGTAGATCTTGTGTGCCAATTTAATCATAAATGAACTCTTTTCTGAAATTTATGATTTTCTGCCCACAACAGCAATGAACCCATCGATGGTGGAGACCCCATTTCGATACTCCTCTTGCAATCCCTGAAGATGCTTCTCACGAAACTCATCGACAGCCAAACTCAAGCCTTGTGGAATGTCCATCAAAGCAAGTAAGTGTAACTCATTCATCTGCGGCAATAGCCAAGATGTTGTTGGGATGCGATCCTCCACGAGAACCTCAAGACCAACCGAAGTCATGATGGAACCAATGTCGAGAATCCAGCTAGAAAGCAACCATAGTATAAGCGAAAGGCATAAAGACCAAGGAATAGAAGGGGAAAATTCCATCAAAGAAGGAAACTTACAAAGCATTGTAGTTTGGGAATGGGTTCAGTTGGAACACGTTAAAAGCATCATTTGCGGTAGAAGGGCTCTCCGGATTGATTTTCGTAACTTTCATGTCACTTTTGTCATGCTCTACCCATTGAATGCATCCACCGGGTTCTTGTCAATAATTAGCACCCATTACTTTGTAACATACCATTAATTCAACTTCTAGGTATGACTTACTCATTATTGTCAAAGCATTTTGAAGTACTTTCATTACTTGCTCACTGGTCATGCTCAAAAACAATCGCAAATGAACAATATCAAACACTCCTCTGAATTCCTCTGGAAATGGTTGATATATGTCCTGAATATGAAGTTTGACGTTCTGTGGTAGCCAAGCCGATGGCGGGAAAAACTTGTCGGAAATGTCGAATCCATCAACGTGAAACTTTGTTTTTGAGCTTGATGTTTCGGCAACGTCTATGGGCCAAATCCTGAAATAAATTAAATATGAGTAGGTTTCTAATCAATTGGGGGTGGGGTTGAGTTACGCAGTTTGTGTGCCCAAGTCTGCTATGCGACATACACCTTCTGGCACGTCGATTTTTGGGTGGATGGTATAGGCGGTAAGATGCTTAAGAGCGTGGTGAAAGTAGTTGAGTCTAGGGATTCAAAAGGCGTAAGTAAAAACTTAAGCGAGGTAGTAGATATTATATACTTTGCCCCAGAAATAAAATCACGACCTGCGCTGTATTCGGAAGTCATTTTTCGTGATGATGATGTGTTGATGTGTAGATTTCAATTTTATTTTCCTGCTCCCGCTGGGCGGATTATATATCTCGGTGTCGGAGTTAACTAAGCCGGGGTTCTTATGAGTACTACCACCAGCATGCAAACCTGACAATCTCCTGCGCGACCCCATATGCATCGTGAGAGGCGGAGTGGAGGCTGCAATTCCGCTCGTTGTCGGTATTAATTTGTTAAGCGTGGGTGCGAAAACAAAATTCTCGAACCTGGTGTGTACCAGTTTCTGTGGCACCGGTATTTGTATCTCATTACCTTTCAAATTTGATTCTTCAAACACATCTCAAATAATATATACACAGAGAAAGAGACTACGGCGATTTATCCTTAACTTTTTTTTTTTTTTTTGAAGTGCCTCGATCTAAAAGGAGACTATAGCTATCGTAGGTACAAGGTAGATAAATACAAGGTTTAGCTTTACACTTACACGGCGATGGAAGTGGGTGCTGGAGAAGCCAACTCCCTTGAAAACAGTTAGTTCACGTACGCCTCTTATACGTAATTTGACCTTTTTCCGACGACTGACGTACAAGTCCACTTCAACACTAAATGTTGAGGTAGTTCTAAACTGAACTCACGTCGACATCGACATTTTTCGTTACGTTGATAGCTGAAGGATCGCCGCGCCTGATCTGCTTGTCTCGTGTGTATTCCGCGGTAGTATCATTGCTTCCCTTGCTCTGATTTATTTTGGTCCATCCCGCAGAGAGATCCCTGAGTTCCGCATCCGAATCAGTCGACTTCTTCCCGGTTCCATTTGTGTTTAGGACCGATCTTCTACTCCAACTTCCTGAGGCAGGGTCCTTGCTTGACCGTACGCTTCGAAGAGTGATTACTGATCTTATGCTGTTGAGAATTGAGGTCAAGCCTCGACCACCAGCAAAGAATGACCCGTAACAAGGCAGGCATCCAGCAATGATCGAGCTGTTCGGTTCGAGGAGGACGAAGATGAATAGTTTAGCTTCCAACGCTGTTGAAGTTAGAAGATTAATCATAGGACAAAATAGTAAGACCAGGACTTACAGATTGCATTGAATCCTTGCCCTGACTTTGCTGAATCAATGGCTTGTTGAGTTGCTGCTTGCAAGAAATAGAGGCGAATTGCCGCTACAACAACACAGCTACACGCCATTAGCAAGTACAAACGCTGCACAGGCATCAAACTTACAACAAGCCGAGCGAAAACATTCCAATGACTGCAATTTTCCTTTGCGTATTCATATGAAGGCCGAGAATGACGGGTATTGGTAAACATAAAACCAGGATATCCAAACCCATACTTGAACCACACAGAGCTAGGCCAACCTTTACAGTATCAAACTGAAGAATACCCATGCCTGTCCAAGCTGCGCTCACGGGTTTACCTTGGAAGAGGATGATCTAATAACTTGTCAGTTTTTCACGGCTTAAACGGAATGACGTCGGAGTGAGTACTTACAAAAAAGAAAATCAAACCCCAAGATGCAACAAGAGGAATCAATATCCAGACGGCTATTGCTACTTTTCTTGTGACGAAAATTCGTTTATAGAATAGCAAGATTGAGATCTTCACGGAAGCCAAAGGGAACTCCGCCATAGAGGAAGAAAGCAATAGAAGCTGGGGGATGTTAGCTTCACCAGATGAAGATGATATGAATCAGTAATAAAGTACCTTAGCGGCATCCATATCTCCAGCGAGTTTATCGGTAGTGTAGTGATCAATTCCGGAGTGGGCAGCCAGTACCCACAATACAATGCTCAAAGACAATGTTCCAATCTTTGGGTGGTCAGCTAACGCACCGCAACCCAATTGCTTTTACATTACATACCCAAGTGACAATCATGCCCCAATCATCTGCCTCGAGTTTCAATTGCCCAAGTCTCCGTGCCCTGACCCGAAGGATGATGGCGATGAGGGAGATAATTGGGAACAGAATGGATATAACAATAGATGCAGTTGTGATCATAGAATCTCCTCCTTTTGTTGGTGCCATTGCGGCCCCGTTGGAAGCCATATTGATCGGTTGGTGAGTAAGATGGGCGAGCGCTATGAAGATAGAAGAAACGGTATGACCATGTGAGAGGCAGGACGATGAGGCTGATATCTGCTGTGAAAATTTTGACCCTTTCAACTCAGTAAGCAATGTCACTAACCCAGAAATAAACGTGGCTTCGGCCGAAGGTTGGAGATAAAACGCAATGCCTAGTGGCTGTCTCGTAATTCTCGTGTAGTAGGGGTGCATCGGACGCACGACGTGAATAGGTATTGGGATTGCAATGTAGCATTGCACTCAAGGGTAGTAATTCGTAGGAGGTTTGATCCCAGATCCATGAGTGGCAGCTGCTTGGAGGCGGCAATTGATTGACCTGCCTCCTCGAGTAGCTAGTAGCGAGCAGCGTAAGCTGAAGGACTCAGCAGGGTGAGCTAGTATGGTAATCTGACAAACAGCGTACATGAGTGGTAGAGAAGTGCTTACTCTACATCCCGCATGATTTACTGCCTTTGAGCATAGCCGAGATCTTCTGTAAAAGTCTGATGATTTCCAGGGTTGGGTGGCAGGGAAGATAAGAGAAAGATAGGAGAGCCAATACCTAGTCCCCATCTTCGTCCGATCCTAGTGTACCAAGTAAGATACAGTTTCTCCCTGTCCCCTCCCCCCCCTCTATCCTGGGTATGCAACCCTACGGAGGTAGAAACGTGCACTCAAGAGGTGGTATAAATGAGGGGTTCTTGAGGACACCAACCCCTCACAGTAGTGGTGCACATGCTAAACGTCGCTTGACTTGTTGTTTCTGGACAAAAAGCATCCACATTTCTAGAGGTGCTTACGCAGGATGGAGGGGGGGGGACGTATATTACCTGCAGTGAGATTGAACGGCAAGAGCCGATGGGGCCGCGGCCCGTGTCACCCCACCACCCCAGAATTTTGCGTCTTGCAGCATTTCCGGAGACATTCGATGCTTATTTAGGTACCACCTTAGGTTGATGGCTGCCACATTTGTAGAGCAAGTCGAGCACAATATATTTCGTCCGGTAAATATCCCCATACTGTAATGGTTACCGAGGTTACTCGAATACACTATACGAGTAGTTTCATCCTGAATGAAACTCTAGATTCGTAAAGTACGGAAATATCCGTTAGGAAACAGGTGAGAAAGCCATGCTTACAATTTACAGTAGCATCCCATTTCTTACAAGCTTCCCGTCCCATGCCGACACATTAAATGCACCAGACGCAGCGGGTTGTGGGGGATAAGGATCCCGCCATCAATCGTAAAGGGGGGACGGCACGGGCACAACCTTTCTCGTACTTGCCCCGCGACATGAATTATTCACGGGCACGACGGGTCGTCCCTTGGGTAAAGTCCGATGTTAGATACATAGACACCCATATGGTTCAAAGATACGAAGTACCTACTCGTACACCAAAATTCCCAGAATTTTCCAAGAAAACAAGAACAAAACCAGCCAAATAATCCCCCTCGCCTCTGTAGTGCGTGCAAACCCAATAGTGCCAACAGACAAAATATTGGTGAAAAAAGAAGATCTCCCAAAATGCTTTTAGTCATAATACTTTCTTCCTTTATTGCTGCGCCCTTCATCCTTCTGGCTTTACAGTACCGATCGCTACAGAGAAACTTGGTTCTCGCGAGGGCCTCAGGTTTAACTGTGGTGGTATCACCGTAAGCATCCCCCTTCCAAACATACCGTAAAATGTTAATGTAGTGATAGGTTTCACTTTATGTCCCAGCATTGGATGCTTCTCCAAGAATTTCTCGCTCCTTTTCTTCACAGCCTTCCATCAGAATGGACTAAGTCTTGGCTTCCACTCGCACAGTTTAGTGGCACATGGAGGGCTGGCTACGATCCTTTTGATAGACTCAAGGAGGATTCCTTCATAGTAGCATCCCCCGGGGGGAATACACTATGGACTTGCGATCCGGAAGTTGTCAATGAGGTCTCTACTCGCCGCATTGATTTTCAAAAATCAACTAAAGTTCTAGAGCTATTGAACAATTATGGCCCAACACTCACAGCTTCCGAGGGGGAGATAGCTCACAGATTTCGAAAGATTGCAGCGCCGGTCTTTAGCGAAAGAAACCATGGACAGGTATGGAAGGAGTCGCTATTACAAACAAGCATGATGTTGAAAAAATGGAACGAGGAGGACCAAATCATTCATGACCTGGGAAAGGATTCTGACACTTTGGCGCTACATGTTCTGTGCAAAGTCTTTTTCAACAAGGACTTAGAGTGGGTGGAAAATGAGACGGTTGTTCCTGCCGGCCATACTCTTACGTTCAAAAACGCCATCCGCGTGGCTTTCAAATACAATCTAGTATTGTTTATTACTCCCAGATTTATACTTGGTGAGAAGTCCATCCAGTAACAACTACATCTTGACCTAACTACAGCAACATAGATTATTCACCCTTATCTATGCATAAACGGGCAAAAGAAGGCTTCCGGGAATGGCGAAAATACATGGAAGAACTTCGAGATGAGGCAGAAGTCTCACTGCGCGAGCAACCCAAAGAGAGCGATAAATTAGTTCACCAATTTGTGAAAGCTGGAACAATAGATCTCACTATTGCCCCGGAGGCAGTACTCGGTAATATTTTCATTTTTGTACTTGCTGGTCACGAATCGAGTGCGGCTACATTATGGATTTCGGTGACGATGTTGGCCTGTAAACCCCAGTTTCAAAAAGCGCTGCAGAACGAGATCGACATCATTCTCAACGGTAGAGCCGTAAAAGACCTAGAATACCCGACTGACTATGTGCGCCTCATGAACGGCCATGTTGGGGCTTTGATGAAGGAAACCCTTCGTCAATATCCAGTCGCCACTTTTCTTCCGAAGACGAATCCAGACAAGCACCAAATCATTAAATCAGGGGCAAACAGCTATATGCTGCCACCTGATACTCTAATACTTTTGAATACTTGTGCTGCTCATAGGAATCCGAAAATCTGGCCCGAGTCATTCCAAAAAGATATGGACGAGGAACCATATCCAGTGTCCAATTTTGAGCCAGAAATTTGGTTACCAGCAGAAAAAACTGATTCATTTGCGGAGACGAGATTCAATCCACCTCCGGGAGCGTACATCCCCTTTGCAGAAGGATCTCGTTCTTGTATGGGTAAAGTGTTTTCACAAGTTGAATTTTGTGCAACAATAGTTGGTATATTGAGCAAATACAATGTCACACTCGCCAACGGCCTTGGCAATGTTGCTGATTTACGAGAAGCTGAGCATGCTTTGTCTGCTGGCATGGGGTTTGAGATGGGACTCAAGATGAAGGACCCAGTGCGGCTGCGCGTCAGCAACCGTTAGGGCGGAGTTGAAAGCCTTCTACAAGTTACCAATTTTTCTCCTGATTCATCTGGCTGACTTCTCTCTCCTCCTCTGCCTGTTGGCCATTTAAATGCAGGGTAATTTGAACTAGACTGCCGAGACTGCATATCTGCGAGCATCCTACTGCAACCTTTGGTTTGTACCACTCTTCGTAAGTGCAGCTGCATGATTTTTTTCAAGAAAGTGTTGATGCTGCCAGGATCTCACCGAGCCTCTTTGAGCAGCGCGGTTCGAATCTGGTGTGATTCATGTGCATTCAACTTCTAAACAGCAGCCTCCCAAAAATACGACCGAGAAATGCAAAGAGTGGTCAGCGTCGTGCCAAGGTCTTGAACACTACCCTCCGTGATGTATGAATTCGGACTGTCGATCAATTTGAAGCTGTGGATCGACCTGTAGATTATGCTCCACTATCATCTGCTTGGCACCCACAGGACCAGATGGTCAGCTCGGCAATCCCTTTTTACCCAACACCGAATTCAGGAGATACGCGAAAACCATCGGCGCTTATGAAATTATACTAAGCTGTAATGGGAGTTTCATGAGAGAGATCCTTGTTTGACTTTACGACTTTACAAGGAGTAAGAGCAAGGGATCAGCCATCGTAAGGCCAATGCATAGCCCAATGCATAGGCCCCAGTGCATCACTATCTCCTGCCCCTTCTGGGGTGTCTTGCACAAATTAACAACTATGCACATACCTTTGAGCTAAACATCATGTAAAACTCGTTGTAACATTGACAAGTTACTAAACCCATTTATGAGTTACCATGGACAGCGCAGGAGCCATTCAAGGGGGGGTGGGGGGCTCGCTTAATTTGTGGAGTTTGTAGTAACACCCCGCTATGCCGATGTCGTTGGATGACACTTTACTTAGTGATCTCAAATTTTAATACTCGTTTGAGTAAACTTTTGTATCAATTTGCCTCTTCACGATGGGATCAATCCTCAACATACAGAATGAGGCGGCCGGGATAATCAGTTCTCTGGCGGAGAGATGCTCTCGTAACCAGCCTTTAGGGTCGATGTCAGAAGCGATTTATTGTAGCGCCTGGGTCTCTATGGTTTTCAAACCGAACGATGGCGGTCATAGGTGGCTATTCCCTCAAAGCTTCCAATATTTGCTAAAAGGGCAGTCTCTCAAAGGTGGTTGGGATCGTGGGACAGCTGAAACAGACGATGTTGACAGTATACTAAACACAATGGCCAGTCTATTGTCAATATTGAAGCATCGAAATAACACTGAAATCAGCGGCTGCGTCTTCGAAAAGAGTGACCTCGATGACCGTGCCAAACTGGCCGCCACTTGGCTCAGGACTAAATTAGAAAGTTGGGATGTGACAAAAACCGATCACGTAGCCTTCGAAATTCTGATTCCAACACATCTTGACTTGCTACGTGCTGAAGGTGTTGACTTTCAGTTTTCAGGTTCCGAGGAGCTGTATCGCATAAATGCTGTCAAGATGGCGAAGTTCACTCCGGAGATCCTGTATGGCACCTATCAAACGACTCTTTTTCATTCATTGGAGGCATTCATAGGAAAGATCGACTTTGACAAAGTAAAACATCGGCTTCAAGATGGCAGTATGATGAACTCCCCATCATCCACGGCCGCGTACATGATATACTCATCACAGTGGGATGATCGGGCAGAAGAGTATTTGAACATGGTGCTTGATAATACCGAATCATGTCAGAGTGGAGCAGTTCCATCAGCCTATCCTTCTGAAATTTTTGATATAAGCTGGGTGAGTGACAATCATGTACTTCGAATATTGATTCAAATTAAGATAACGTAACATGTAGGTTCTCTCTACACTCATGGGAGCTGGATTCACACCAGAGGATCTCGGAACCTCACAGCTAGAACTGTTGGCTGACTGCCTCGATGCGGCTTTGACTCGTGGGGGTGGCATTGTCGGCTTTAGTATGTTCTCTTGAGCATTCCGTCGCAGACTTGACTAACATAAATTGATAGCCAGCGGTGTCATGCCTGATGCAGATGATACAGCCAAATCCATTTCGTCTCTCTACCTTCTCGGCCGACGGGAAGCTAAGTTAAATCGCCTAATCGAGACATTCAAAACCAAAGAATGCTTCCGCACTTACGAAGGGGAAAGGAACTCAAGCTTTAGTGCCAATTGTAATGTCTTAATAGCTTTGCTACATGCTCCGGAGCAGTATTCAGAGATAATTTGCGAAATTGTTCAATACCTTAGCGCGGCTTGGTTCAATGGCTCAGTTCAAGACAAATGGGTCAGTTTACACTGTGTCTTATATACAATCTAGTACTTACAATCCTAGAATTCATCTCAGCAATATTCATTTATGCTTCTTTCCGAAGGTCTCACTATGACACTTTTGTACTGGGACCGGAAAATGCTCAATGGCCTTTCTACGGACCTCATTCTAAATCGTGTATCCCCTATTCTGGCGCAACTTCTCTCTCGCACCCTTCTAGACCAAAAACTTGATGGCTCATGGGGACCTACTGTGAATGGTTCCAGCTCTTGCGAAGTCACAGCTTATGGCATTCTCACAGTTAAAGCCCTTTCTTCTCTTCCCTTTCTCGGATCTCTGGAATCAGAGATGTCAACTGCTATTGAGGCTGGTCGTCGATATCTCTTGCTTAACCACAGCCGCTGGAGCGATCTCTCGTATGTGTGGATTGAAAAAGTAACTTATGGATCCGCAGTACTTGCGCAAACATATTGTCTTGCTGCTATGAATGACCCCGAGACGACTCCCTGGACCGGTGCGCTAGCTGCTCTCGTGAATCCACCTATGGACAAAGGAACTCGTTTTACACAGTTCTTCTCCCGGCTACCAATTTTCTCGGAACTTCGAGGCAAACCGACCCTCAAGCTCTCCACTCTCGAAGGTTATTTATTACTACCACAACTCAAAGCCATTCGACTCGACATTTTCCCCCGCAAGGACATGGCTGAGGACAAATGGCTAGAATACATTCCATCCACTTGGACATGCTGCAATTATTTGAACACGCCCGCCAACACTCAATTGCTACTAGACATGATGATTCTTTCCATGCTCAATTACCAAGCAGATGAGTTTATGGAGGCGGTCATCGGCGCACATCTTCATGGAAAAGAGGAAATCCTTCGACAATTTATCATTGAATCATGTTCAGACATCCAATTACTACTGCTTTCAAAACAATCGCTACCTCACGCCAATGGCATTAAGATTAATGGCACCAATAGTTCGACCAAGCGATTTTCAAATGGCGAGGAAAAACCAAACACAGAACTCTCAGAAGCCAAGCTGGTCCTCCGGAAGTACATCTGCTACGTTCTCACCCATCCAGCAGTCCTCCGTGCCCCAGCTCATACCCAAAAGCGACTTAGTCATGAACTTGCAACCTTTCTCTGCGCGCATATACTCCAGAACAGCGACAATCTCCTTTTTGAAAAGCAGCTAAAGGAGGAAAAGCTTCACGTAGATTCTGATCTGCGACTACCCTTCGTTAATGCGACTACTTCCTTTCACCAATGGGTCCGTACAACGTCAGCGAACCACACGAGTGGTCCCTTCTCGTGGATTTTCTTCGAGTGTCTAATCGGTGGCAAAGCAGGAGAGAAGGTCTGGAAGGGCGCTAAGACTGCATATCTAGCAGAAGATATTGGGCGGAGACTAAGCACAATGTGTCGAATGTATAACGATTACGGATCTGCGAAGCGAGATCGTGCGGAGGCGAATGTGAACAGCTTGGACTTCCCCGAATTTTACGATGGAATGGAGGGAGTAACTGAAGAGGAAAAAGAAGAGAAACAGAAGGAAGATCTAATGTATCTTGCCGAATATGAGCGCCATTGCTTGAATGGTTCCATGGAGCGTCTCGGTGAGATGGTTGAGACTGAGCTTCTGGATCGAGCGAAGTTATTTGTCAACGTTACAGACTTTTATGGGCAGATCTATGTGGCTAGAGATATTGCAAGTCGGATGAAATAGATATAATGGGTGTCAAAGATTGGTTATTATTTGAAACTCGTTGGATTTAGATATATCACTGTTATGTTTAACAGCTAAGGGGCGGTGAGATCGCTTAATTGTGACAATCTTGAATTTTCTCAACTAGGTTTGAACACTTCCCAAGAATCGGGCTTTCACAAGTACCATGGATTTTGTCAATTCTGTACTACCTATTTTTAAAATTGAACCGTGGTTTTGAAATATATCACACTGTATGGATACCCTAAACACTCTTGTCAGTCAAAACACCAAAATGTTGCTGAGCCTTCAGTGAACCTACGCTGCTACCTACCTAATAGATGCAATTCCTAACTGATTGGAGTAAATACGTAATGGATTGATTCGGGCGTTATGTAGGGGCAGGATGTCACCCATCTGGGTCTCACTTTTTCGGTGATACCTACCGTGGTAAATCGAGTTCTGGAGAGCTCGGGGGAGGGGTACCTAGAGAGCGTCTGCAGGATCTACGTGCTCTATACTGCACAATTATTGCTAGAAAAAGTGGTGAGATTCTGAAAAGATAGCGAGAAGACCTTGATGAGATTGCGCCACTCCGAGACTTGAGTGGAGTAAGCATACCGCCGTATAGCGATCGAGCCAATAATCCAGTCAGTCTCGTAAGAACGTATGCAGGTCATCGGAGAATGAAACCCTCGAAAGCAACGTCATGCGTGAAAACATAAAAATTTCTCATTCTGCCTGCATCTTAAAAGTCCCATACCCTGTAATTACATAGTAAGCAGCGCGCAGGATTATGGAGCTTACTTACATAAATTTATTACTTACTTGGCAGCCTGGTTAAAATGACTTTCAGGTTGCATTTTAGACAGCCAAGTGAGATTATGACCTTCCTATTTGGGTAACTTGTTCGAGGGGAGGTTGGGGGGGTCCCCGTGGGGGCGCAGTTTCAAGGTTTCAGTTACTTCTTCCTATTCCCCGAGTAAAATCCGATCTCGTAGGGTAGAAGCTCCCTAGGTATTTTGTATGCGATTTGATCAACTCCAAGGGTTCAGGGATTACGAAACTTCCTGTCTACTCTCCCAAGAGGCTGTACTGTGTGTGCACCCGGAATACTTAGTTTTCCATTAATTTCATTTTACCAGAGTCCTGATTGACAGGATATGCGCAGAGTGATGGCAAGCTCTCCTAAAAAGCAGAAACAGCATGATGAAAGGCCGCTCTGAGGTGAGAGTCGTGCCATAGTTTAACAAAATGCAATCCAATCAAAGGAGGTATATACTGGCTAAATCAGTCTATTTACACGCATATCAATATTTAATATTTAAACTTTCCTTTCTTCGTCGCATGAGAAACTTGGCATCTGGAAGTATAAAGTTGAACTCGTGGAGGGATGTTATCTGCGGCGCGGTGCCATTGGGAAACTCAAAATCATACTCATCTAAAAGCTTGACAATGATCATCTTCGTCAGTAGCGTTGCGATGTATCTTCCGGGGCACGCCCATCTTCCCGAGCCCCATCTGAAGTCCTCTGCGTGGCTGTTGCTAAATGGCCTGGTGCGATGCTCATCCAAATCTCTGAAAAATCGAAGAGAATCGTATTCCTCTGGGTTGGGGAATAATCCAGGGTCCATCGCTCTGCTAGCTCCAGAAACACAGAGGTACTGCCCTTTTTTGAGCTCCAATCCAGTTGACAAAACATGGCCTTCCAATATTGCCCGCATGTATACGATTCGCGTCGATGGCGCAGTTCGGGTCGTCTCCTTCATAGCCGAGTCAAGTTTGAACAGGTCCTGGAATGCGTTTGTATTCCATTGTCCATCCAATTCTTCATTCTTGATACGGATCTCTTCCCGTATTTCTTCTAAGAAATGCGGGTGGGCGACCAAATGCGCAACAACTGCAACAACTAAAGCCGCGGAGCTGTGGATTGCACCGGCTGCAGTTGAGGCGATAATGCCAGCAAGTCGTTCAGGATCAGCTTCTTGGGGGCTTTTGGCGGAGTAAACCATGGCCGAGATTAGATCTAGCCCAGGTGGAAGGCCCTGGTGTTTTTGGGCCAAAGTATGTTCTACTCTTGGTGCAACAAATCCGTTCAAGATTTTGCGAGTCTTGCGTAGATGCCACATATATGGAACAAGCCAGACAAGAGGACGTTGTAAAAACCATGGGACCAACCGCATGACAAAGGCCACGGAAAAAACTGTGATTGTTTTCAGAAAAGCTCAAGTAATTTGATTGCATTCAAGAATTACCATTTTCCGCATGATCCACAAATGTTCGAATGAGTTCAGGATTATCACAAGTTGGAGCGTCGAAGATCATTAAAGTCATTGCTCGGCTGATACAAAGTGCAACCTTGTCGAGTGGTTCGACTGAAGTCCACTCCGTGGTTTTCTGAGGGAATTCATGACCTAGAGTCTCTTGTATTCGCGAAGCGGCGGGTTTGAAAAAATGCGGGAGAGATGGAGTGACTTTATTCAGAAGAAGTTTGACGTGGAAGGAGGTTTCTAGTACCACGTTGATCCCGTTTAAGTGGCCTAGCAAGGTAGTTGAATGAGATCTCCTCGAATTTATCACATTCTGGGACAGCGTATTGAGCTCTGGAACAAAGTCCGGAGGTAAGACAACCATATCAACATCTCCTCGGTTTAGAAGATATGGCTTCCCTTCAAACTGGCAGATATCAGCATCGATCCTGTGCTGAGAGAATACATATATATATCTTACCTTTTTGTCTGCATTTTCCAAGATCTGCTTAGAGTTGAAAGCCCACCGGAATCGAGCAAAAATTCGAGGCTCGAAGCGAAAAAGGCGGTTGACGACGGGCAGAGCTTCTTTATTTTTCAACAAATGGAAACAAAAAATGGGCAGAAGGAAGCCGAGAACAACAATTGCCCCAGACAGCTTTTGTTCATTTGTTGACTGGAGGAAAGCTTGTGAAGCAGTTGATCTGATGAAATCGAGACCAGAAAATTGATCATCTGAGGAAGAATTGTACATTATGCCGTAAGTGCTTAATAATATTCTTGTTCAACAGAAGAGCAATATGTGAGATTTTGTCTTGAACCGATAGACCCGCTTGGTTAATGGGGTCTCGCTTGAGACATGAATAAATCGATCCAAGCGAGCTTCCTTTCTACTGCACCATCATGTGCACCTTATCTCAATAAGCTCGAAGCCCTTGCTGGCTGACCTACGGGGCAGATTTTGTTGGCGCGTTCTTAGGTCTCCACGGGGCGCAACGGAGTATTGCGTCTGGCATGCAAATGTTTCATGCATGCATAGCATGGATGTACTGTTGCTTACCGAGTACGGTAGTCCAAAACAGAGCTGTTTTCCATCATTTTCATAGCTTCCGGGAGGCAACTTCCGGTCATCTTTTCAGAGGTCGATGCGGGCAGCTACGCCCCACCCCCGCCAGCCTACCCTACGAGAGACGAGACGAGCAAATTCACCAACACTGCAACAACACAACAGTTTTCAGTGAATTTGCCTTCCCTTCGTACCTGCTTTTATTTCACGATCGGCTTGAAAACGTCTTCTCACCAAATATCCATCTCCATGTCCATCTTAATCTAATGCACCTTCCTTCGTGATAATGCCTAGTATCATTCTCACAGCTCTTGGGGGCCTTGGTGTTCTTCTTGCATTCGTTTTGTCTCGTCAAATCTCGCAATGGCGACGCAATTACCAGATTGCTTTGACGACTGGCTTTCCAGTTTTTTACTCCCCGTGAGCAGCTCTCTCATTCTTACCCACCATGTCTCGGGCTTCGCTGACGTATCTTCTGTAGCATTCACATTTCTAGTATTATGTGGATGATGCTGTATCCTGTGTTGATGCCGATTTTAAAGCTTCTACCACAATCATGGACGAGTCCATGGTTACAGTACGTGCTCCCCTCCTCGTACCATTAAATGGCGACAATATCTGATAGGCATGGAATAGGATCGCGCAGGTTTGGAAAATCTGGAAAATGGGATACGAGCCCTTCGAAGAAGCTGGCACGGACACGTTCATATTGGCAACACCGAGTGGAAACATGCTCTGGTCTAGCGACAATGCCGTAATCCGAGATCTCTTCACCCAACATCCCAACGTTGATGCTCCCGTGGAGTTTTTGAAGTTTTGGAATGTTTATGGCCCGACTATTGCCTCAGTTCAAGGCAACGAATGGAGAGCTCATCGCAGGGCAGTCACAGCCGGGTTTGGTCCTGTTATGAACCAGACTGTATGGAAAGAGACCCAACACCAGACCGAGACGCTTGCAACACATTGGATCGAAAACCATCAGGCTATTATTCCAGTGATCAGATATTGGACTTCGAGGCTGGCTTTGAATATTATCTGTAGTGGATTCTTCGGCATGAAAGTTAAATGGGATAGCGATGATGCAGCACCTTTACCAGCTGGCCACAACATAGCTCTGGACGAAGCACTCCCCAAGTTCATCGAAAATCTTGCGGTTTACTTTACGGTACCCACAGCACTGTTGGGAAAACTGCCAGTGAAGAAGTTCCAAGATACTTACCAGAACTTCACAGAGATCACCACGTACTTGGACGAATTCCGAGCACAGGTCCTGGATAACGTTGAAGCTGTTACAGCCAAGAAAAACAAAACTATCCTTGGTAAGACCTGTAGGCACTTTTATTGGATTTTATAGACACTAATCATATCAGAGTCTGTTGTTCTCGCCGGGGTTAATGGAAAGGACCCTCTACCCAAAGAAAGCGTTCTTGGTAATATCTTCTTTTCGCTCCTTGCCGGACACGAAACAACTGGGGGTACTCTGGGTTTCATCTATCTATTGATGGCAATTTATCCGGAATACCAACAACGAATGCAGAAGGAACTGGACGACCAGCTCGGGTCTCGACCGGCAAGTGAGTGGACACTCGAAAAGGATTACCCAGCTTTGAAACAAGGCTTCGTGGGAGCAGTTCAGAAGGAAGTGCTTTATGTTTTTAACCCAGCGTCATTTATCATGAGAAAAGCATTAAATCCTGTTAATCTCGTTGACTCGCATGGCAAGTCCCACCGTATTCCCGAGAATACACTTACCCTAGTCAATAACGCTGGAGCTGCACGAAATCCGAGCAATTGGAAAATATCCATCAAAGTCTCGACTGAGAGGAGTAAGGCGCTGTCAGACTCGCCAGCTCTATACATCGACCCCGACAGATGGTTAAATGAAAAGGATCCAGATCTTGCGACAGCGACATCCTTTGGTGCTGGAGGAAGAGTGTGTCCCGGCAAAGAATTTGCAAACGTTGAATTAACGGCATCGATGGCGACTTTGTTCAAGTTCTACTCTTTGGAGCTTGTTGTGGATGAAAAGACCGTTGACGAGTGTAATGGCAACGAGAAATTGGCTTGGGAAAAAACACGGGATAAGGCAATCAAGATGATGTATGATGATCTCGAGGCGAATATCACTATCGGGATCCACAAGGATATTCCGATTCGGATCGTGAAGCGCACGTAGTAGTACCGCACTGTCTACGGGCTGGCATAGGTTAAACTGGAATTTCTGGTTTTCGGGTATGTAGGGGATATTTTGAGCACTCCGCCTGATACGGTGTAATATACATCCAATTTACCAGATGTCACTTGATGTTATTGGTTTTGGATTCAGGAAGTTGTTTTTTTCTGTCTGGAATGGCGATTAGTGTTTTTTGTATTATATTGTCGGTCAAACCATTCACACCCAATATCACATTTCTACTCGCTTAGCAAAGCTAACAAACCTCTTGACTTCTTAGGCTAGAGAAAGATGCCTGAAGATAAGCTGAAAAGAGTAGGAGAAGGTTCAAGCAGAGACTGGAGAGAACAAATATCCAATATCTTTGATTGTTTTATGTAACCCCTCAAGGACTGTTGAAGGGGTCGCGCCAAAAACTTATTATGTATAGAAATCTCCCATAGAAAAATTGCAGCATGGAAATACAGACATGATCCAAACATCAGAAAGTAGTCAAGAATTCTCACATGCTCTTCCAACCCCCTTTAGTCCCTTTTCATTTTGCGGGTTTTTGTCGTGGTTGGTTCCTTGAAAATTAGAAGTGAATGGTTTTTGGGAAAGTGTACATACCTAGAAAATGTTTACCTCTACTATGGGAGCGTCTTCAAACTAGTCTCTATGGTGTATCGAGATCAAAAGTCCAGTTTCGGTCCTTCCCTTCTTTAATTCCAAGCCCTATATATTTGACAAGACCGACACGTCTATAAGTTCTTTCTTGAAGCTTTTCCAGAACCAAACTATAGTTAATTTTACACTAGTTCCGTCACCTGTGTGCGGCGTGAGACCCGCCACACACAAACAATATACAGCGCTATTTGGGCGGATTTCTTTAGAGAGCCCACCAAAACCAACATCGAACACCAGGTGATGTTGCAGGTCTGCACTATAGGCTGGGTAAAACTCAGTAGGTCCATTAAGACCCGTTCCAATTAGTAATAGTTCGTAATCTTTCAAGTTTAACCCCAGATACTCTCGGGAAACCAGCGTCTCAATAAGTGCAGCTCGAAGCTGTAACACGCCACCCGATACGTTGCCAAAAATGTTTGTAGTCGAAGTAGTACAGTTTGCGGAAATCATAGCAAAGCGATCATCTTTTTTGAGATCAGCGAGAGTAGTGGAAGCAAAGTCGAAGACGGGAGCATTGTCATGCTCTTCACGTACTATTGAAGCCCACGACCAAGTTGGAATGGAGCGGGCTTCCCCCATCAGACGACGACATTGAGTGTCGTGACCAAAGAATGCTGGTCTCAGCCATAATAGACCTCACCAAAGGTCTGATTCCCATAACCCAGCAAGATAAGTGGTTTTAAGTTTGCGGGAAAATGCGCTAGCGAGACCAGAAAGAGCTGGGAGTCTATCAGACTGATAAGTGATTTGTAAGCCAGAATACGCAAGTACGAGTTGATACCACTGCTCTGTGATGATTTCTGTTGTAGAATCTCCAGCCATTTCTAGTGTTGTAAAAGGCGGTTTCCAACCCGGGGTTGGAAAATGTTCACGTCGCGAAGGATCACGACTACGGAGGTCAATACGTCTTCTTCGAAGCCAATTTAGGTGACCGCATTCACAGTTCAGACTGTGTCTACATTCCTATATCAATTCTTGAGAGTGAAAAAGAATGCCCCGACGAGACAGCACACTCTCCTGGAAAACCCATGCTCTCTTTATGAGCGGCGCTGTTTCGTTTTGAATACCCCCCTTTCTAGCATACTTCATGTCCTCCTTTGATCTAGGCGATGGATCTACTGCACAGTGGGAAGCGAATGCAGGATAACGTATGAAAATGTTTTCAACCGTGGATCTGGCGCCGTCTTGTACGTTACTCTGGGGGAAAGGATGTTTTTCGACCGGTTGTAATGGCCTAGGAACAATGCATCCATCGCGACCGTCCTCTGCAGACGTGGCTGAAATTGTCAACTCTGAATTCAAGTATATTTCCGCCATCTTCGAAGATTCGGTCTCCCAATCTAAAGGGTCATCCTGAACAATACAAAGACTATCGATCCACAAAAACCCTAAACCCAGTTTCTGGGTAATGAGGATGGCGTATTGAAATGTAGGACTGAGTGACGCCCAAGGCATTCCAATGTGGTGCTCAGCTAACGACAGCTTCTTTGTCACAAGTGGCTCGTAACCTCGACTTCCCCAGCAATGACTTAACGTGAGATATTTCTCACGCCGGCCTTGCGAAGAAAGTAGTCGAGGTTTAGCCAGTTCACGCACATTAACTACACGAGCAGGCAATTCCGAAGTACTTTGCTGGCAGGTTGGATGTGAAGAACACATGGCAAGGTGTTTCTTGATAAAGTCCATACTTGAATATATCGTGGGGTCTTGCTACGATGAGAGGCAGGTCCGATGGCTTTCCAGGGAGAGGGTCGACCTGATGGTTTGTTTAGCATCCGAAAGTTTTAACAGTGAGTAGGCTTACTCACCAATTTCTGTGAATAGTTCGATATGGGGGAGAATCTCGCCACCCAAGATGTTTGAAGCGTAGACATGCACTGTAAATCCTGGTAAAAGTATAATTTGTACAGTGAAATCGGAATAATCGAGTGCTTCTTGTTTGTCTTCTAGGCGCCACTGTTAAGATCGCTTTAACGCCATATATAATACCTTGCATGAGTCGCAAGAGTCTTGTGACGATTCCAGAAGGGGCATCGTTGTGACAATTCTTTTGTTTCCCGAGGGAGTAAAATTTCCGAGTGTCTGTCCCATTGAGACGAATAGAAAGGAAAGGAATCCCAATTTAGATCAAGGCAGACTTTGCATTTAGCGGACGAGCAATTGAAGATTTTGGTTAGGAAATTCCCGTTCGAATAGCTTTTATCGCAAAAGAAGAGCTTAATCCCTCCGTCTGTCACGCAGCGATGTGTTGTTATATTAGAAGCAATTGAACGAATTTTTATGCCAAGGTCAAGGAGAAACTCAGCAGTGAACATATTATGACAGATTCTGTTGAGATTCTGATGAAGAAGGGGCTAACACGATATAATGACGAGTGGGGTTCTTTTATCTTTGAGAGGGAGCTGATAGAGGATTTTGCAGAAGAAATGATGAGGTTACAATCCCCTCAGTTGCAATCGGGATGAATCTTGCTGCCTCAGGATGCACTTGCTAAAGTATATACCTAATAGGTAGCACTGCAGATGGGAGGGGCACCAGGGGTATGCAGAAAAAGTGGTAGGATTAGGTGATTCGAGGAAACTGCAAAGCATGGAAAGTCCACTATAAACCATCGGAACTATAAAATGAAAAGAAAACTAGCGGACGAAGGAGACGCTAATTATAATCTTGCAACACTTGGGGTCAATTTTTTGCCAATTTGGTGGACTTGTTGCGAGTTGAACAACAAACCCTGGGCGCTTATTTTCTGCACTTCTTCCAGGGGTATGTTAAACACCAACAATCATCGCCTTCGTGTTTTGTATGGCGAAATGATTGCAGAACGTCCTAATAGGTGGCAAAACCAAAGGCGGTGACCTATTGCCTAAAAAGCCTCTCGAGTCTGCCAACAATCAATCTTGTTTCTCCCAAAGAGCATGAATAGAGATTATCTAGCAGAAGAAACTTCCTATCCAGTGCCGTTCGTTGAACATGAATTGAGCATTCCTCGCGGAACGGCAATATTGCAATCTGCATGCTCATTACCTATAGAAGAATCCCAGAGACGGGCGTAATATCTTTATTTCAATGTAATTGAGTGGCTTATCCTCTATTTAAAGTATTTCCAGAACCCCTGGTTTTCGTTAGTCAAAGGATTTCCAATGGCAGAGGGTATTCTGAAACTTACTTTTGATGTTCCTCAGTATAATCATCCCATTTCCGGGCTTTGTATGTTTCTTCATCACCTTTCTCGTAGTTATCCTCATCGGGTTCTGGTGACTTTCCGCTTTCCGCCCCACCGCCCTCAATTATACCACCCGTTGCTTCAAATTCTTCCAGGTATTCCTCAATCGACATGGTGGGAGGGTTAATACCATTTCCATAGACTTTTCTTTGTAATTCCTGCCTGTCTTTCTTTTTTTCTACTATATGAAATGGTTTAAGGATCTTACCATTTGGACCCAACGCGGAACGAATGTCGCTGCTAGGAATAATATCCAATTTATCCGAGTATTCTTTATTGTCTCGTAACCCTCCCATTCTCTGTCTGTGGTCCTTCTCGAGCAGTTCTGGGCCAGTGGGTGGCGTTGGAGGTGCCATTGCCAGAATGTCGGCTTCCTTATTGATGAACTCGAGTTGTTGGAAGGCATTGTGGGTACAGAGAGTTATATTGGTGAGTTGCAGATTTCGCACAGCATCGTCTTCGTTTTGCAGGTACGCTGGGTTTTGGGATAGAAACTAAAACAAGATCAGTAAACGTCCCAGGTGTATGCAGGAGGTGGGCATGCCTCTAGCTGCTTCTTCAAATCCCTCTCCAACGCATAATTCGCCATTTTCGTATTTCGTAGAGAGGCGCCATCTGTAGTTGAGATGGTTGAAAATGTGGTGGGGGCTTCCAGGTATAGATTGTAGAATTTCTTATTCTGCCCTCTGAGTAGCTCATACTGATATAAAAGAGAGAGAAATTCCTCGTATATTTCTCTTGCTTTTTGAAGAACGAGTTTTCGGTCATTGCCAGCGACGCGAAGTATCAGTCCAGCGAGGTGATAGTTGATGAGAAGGTATCTGACAAATGGTTAGAGGCATAATACGAGCAGTTGGAGTCGCTCGATGATGCATACTGGAGGTCCCCAGAGGACAAGTCCTCGAGTGTCTCGTTCGGACTAAAGAGAGAAATACGGTCTGCGAGTTGTAAACAATCGTGGTAGTTGGTAATGGCCGCGGCCAGGTTTTCTTGGTAGGCGGCGGTGTTGCTGTTCGGGGATGATTCGATGTCGAGTCTCTGGCGCTCGGCAGAGGCGAAGAGGGATTTGATGCTTTGTTCGGCCATGGTTCGAGGTCTTCTAACAAGATAAGATGTTGTGATGAGGGCGTTGATTTGGTTTTCCTAGGTAGTGGCGGGGTTGCGACGAGCTCCATTTGCTACCAACATGAGAGAAGATTGTATATTAAAGCGGCCGGGTAATGCGGGTGCCGTCTTGATGCTGCTTTAATTAATTTACAAACCCGTGCTTTGGCGTTGGATAGGCGCGCTCGCCTCGCGTTACCTTGCTTCTTGATTTCCCCGCAACACCACCACTTCGCCGTACGCAGCAAATTTTGAGGACATCTTGACTACCTCAACACAACACACCGGTACAGGCCCCTTAGGCGTTAGGGGAGAACCCTCGTTTGGTTTGAGTGACCCTTTGGACCTAATACAAGACCAAGCGTACATGTACAAATCTACCCAAATTTCCTCAATTGTCACAATTCTCTCTGTGGTTTTCTTTATTCCCTTCCATTTACCCGCTTCTCTTTCCATGTTTGCTGCATCCCGTCCGTCATGCCTCTCGAGCAATATCTGCGAGACCTCCGTTTAATGGCCGACGACTGTTTGCTACCGATTGACGACGAAACAGCACTGATCGAAAACAGCAACAGTACCAGCACCAGGAAAACATCTCCATGTCCTACTGGTTCTCTCGCTCCCGACACATTGTGTCAAATGCTGCTATTGAACCACGACTCAACCCTCTACAACAATACTGACCCTCTTGTGGATCTGTCTTCTGATCAACCTTCAACTCCCTCTCCATCTCCACCTCAAATCAAAACCCCGGTCAAGCAGTACCAACCTGCAACTCCCCTCGCCAAACAGGCTGTCTCACCTTCACCTTCAACACAACCCGGATTCCCACCTTCACTTTCCTCCCCACACTCTACTTCACCCGTGCCCTCGCCTTCTTCCACCAAACCACCTCTTCTAACATTCGAGAACTTATTTCGAGCACAATACTTAGCCACTACCAAGCTGACGGTTGCAAGTTCCGCAGCGGCCAAGATGACTCTGTCTCCGGTCACTGCGACGGCATTGCCACAGAGAACAGAAGGCGATGTTATTGCTGATCTGCAGCGTGCTCGCCATCCTGCTAACATTGCTCGAGTCCAGAATTGGCAGGAGAGCTCTTCTACTCTTTTGCCCGAAGATATCTTGCCTGATCCTTTCAAACCTCTGCCGTTGGTCGAGGAGTCGCACTTGAATATACAGTCGGCACCCGAGATCGAGGAATATGCCACGCAGTATGACGACGATGACTCCGATGCAGAAGACCAGCCATCTTCCAAACCACGGGTTATGTCAGAGCGCAAGCGAAGACAGTATGCCATTGCTAACAATTACCTTCAAGAGAAACTCAGAAACCCTACAACAAAACACACCAATCAAGTCAAGTCAGGCGAAGAAGCCATTCAATCTACCAGATGGATCGTCAATCAATCCGAAAACGAAAAGATCATTAGCACTCCTCGTGAATATCAAATCGAGCTCTTTGAAAGAGCCAAGGAAAAGAATATCATTGCGGTTCTGGACACAGGTTCGTGAATGCCCGGTATTCCAGTGAGACTAGCTAACTGATTTAGGATCCGGAAAGACCTTGATTGCTGTTCTGTTACTCCAGCATATCCTTGCACAGGAGCTGGAGGATAGAGCCTCAGGAAAGGGCAAACGAGTTTCGTTTTTTCTTGTGAGCACTGCTTCTACTCTCTTCGACTTGAAGACTAACATAATTCAGGTTAACTCTGTTACTTTGGTTTTCCAGCAGCATTATGTTCTGAAAAACAACCTTCATGGTTTGCCAATGGACATGTTTTGCGGAAACATGGGCACCAAACTATGGACTCGAGAGAAATGGGTGAAGGCTTTTGCCGAAAACATGGTCGTTGTTTGCACCGCAGAAGTCCTTCGCCAATGTCTCGGCCATGGCTTTATTTCAATGGATAGAATCAACTTGTTGATTTTTGATGAGGCTCATCACGCTAAGAAGGAGCATCCTTATGTAAGTACACACTTTTTTTAATCTCTGTCCTGATATTCATCTATTTTCAAAATAATGACCCCCCTCCTCAAAGCACCCCGATACCAACAGAACTGATGCTGATTTGTCAAAGGCAAGAATAATCATGGACTTCTATGCAACAATGCTTAAAAGTGCAATTCGCCCAAAGATTTTTGGCATGACCGCCTCCCCCGTGGATGCTAAAGTGTCACCCAGAAAAGCTGCCGAAGAGCTAGAGGTTCTTTTACACTGTGAGATAGCCACTGCTGCTGATGCCAGTCTCCTTCAATACACTACAATGAAGGCGACTGAGGAGAAATTATACAGATACCCAGCTCTGGGTGACAAATTCTATACTCCTTTGTACACTCAGATGGCTGCCTGCCTAGGAAAGGATTCCGTTCTTCGCAAACCCCTTTTGTTCGCACATGAAGCATCTCGGGAACTTGGGGCTTGGTGCGCAGACCAAATGTGGCGGTTTTGCATGGAGGAAGAGGAGTTGAAGAAGCTTACGGCAAAGACGGAGAGAAAGCATTGGGGGGAAAAGGCCGACCGTCAAATGGAGATGTTGGAAAAGAGGAAAGAAAATTTGCTGGCCGCGCAAGCCATTGTCAAAGCACATGTTTTCGACCCTCCAGACTTCTGCTATCCTTCTGATTCATCGCAAAACCTGTCATCTAAAGTCATATATTTGATCAAAATCCTTCTCGAGGAGTTTGAAAAAGAAACCGAGTCCAAATGCATTGTTTTCGTCAAGCAGCGCTATACTGCCCACCTACTTGCGAGGCTATTTCAAGAGACTAATGTCAAAACCGAGCACCTGAAAGTCAAGACATTGGTAAGTCCGCAACTCCCTCCCAATATACATTCATTAACGCGAAATGCAGGTTGGAACAGGATCTGGCGAAGCTGGTGATGAAAATACCTCCTTTCGCGAACAAGTCCTCACTATGATGAACTTCCGCAACGGTAAGATCAATTGTCTCTTTGCAACATCTGTGGCCGAGGAGGGCCTTGATATCCCAGACTGCAATCTAATAGTACGATTTGATCTTTACTCTACTGTTATCCAGTACATTCAGTCCAGAGGTCGTGCAAGACATACCAATTCGCGATTCATTCACATGGCCGAGTTGGGCAACCGAGAACACGAACAAACAATCCGCGAGGTCCGTTTGAACGAGGGGGTTTTAAAAAGCTTTTGCAACCAAGTACCTGAAGATAGGAAACTCACGGGCAACAATGTCGACATGGACTACTTCTTAAGAAAGGAGAAGGCAAAACAAGCCTATATAGTTCCCACGACTGGGGCAAAGCTCACTTACCAATCGAGTCTCACTGTCCTTGCAAATTTCGTCGACACTCTGGAATCCAGTCAAGAGACAAACCTCCATCCTGAGTATATTGTAACAATCCAAAACAAGAAGTTCATCGGCGAAGTTATCCTTCCCGAGGGTGCTCCGATCCGAGGTGCTGTTGGTCACCCAAAATCCACTAAGCAAGTTGCAAAATGCTCAGCTGCGTTTGAGGCCTGCAAGCTTCTCGTTGAGGGCAGCTACTTGGATGAAAATCTTCTCCCGACCTACATGAAGAAGCTTCCTGCCATGCGCAATGCCCTTCTTGCAGTGGACTCGAAGAAGCGATATTTGTATGATATGAAGACTAAACCCCTGCTATGGTCGGCAGGAGAGATTCCAGAGAAACTTTTCATGTCGATACTTAGCTTGGACAGCCCACAAGAACTTAACCGCGCTTCTCAACCGTTAGCTTTGCTCACTAGATCGGCCATTCCCAGTTTGCCATCATTCATGCTTCATTTCGGGGACGGAAAGCACTCTGGGGTCACTTGCTCCTCCTTTCCTACGAGTCTTCAAGTTTCCACGGATACGTTACGACAAATCAATACCTTTACGTTAGCAATTTTCGACGACGTATTCAGCAAACTATACGAATCAGATTCATCAAAAATGCCCTACTTTCTTGCACCCGTCAGATCATTTCTAGATTCTAGCCATCACACTGACCCAGCCGATTTGATAGCCTGGGACTTGCTTAAAAGCATCGATGAACATCAACAAGCATGGCAAGAGAAGGGATGGGAGCTTAAATCATGGAAAACCAAGCCAGACGAATTCTTTTTTGACAAGTATATTGTTGATCCGTATGATGGCTCTCGGAAGCTGTGGTGTAAAGGCGTTGCACCCCAATACAAGCCTTTAGATCCCGTTCCGCCAAATTGTGCTCCGCGCAAAGGAACACGACAGAGAACTGACAACATCATGGAATATAGTTCGAGTCTTTGTAAGTCATCCCTCCTCGTACGAGAATCTGTGTTAATACTTTGGTAGGGGAGAAGGCGAGAGCTCGTAGAACTTTTGATGAAAGTCAGCGCGTTTTCGAGGCGGAGCTGATTCCGCTCCGACGAAACCTTTTGGACGAATTTGATAAAAACGTGTCTCAAGGCCCTAAGAAGTGTTTTATCATTTTGGAAATACTCAAGATCTCTGCTGTAAGTTTTTTGCCTACTTTATTCTACCTGGTGCCCTGGCCTAGCTAGTAAATCAACTCACCTCTAGAATTACCTTGCTAATCTTGTTAGCTCCCGTCAACGGTCGTTTCTATGGCATATATATTCCCGGCCATCATCCATCGCATTGAAGCATATCTCATCGCTCTTGAAGCGTGCGACTTGCTTCATCTTGATATCCGACCAGATCTTGCCCTGGAAGCTGTAACAAAAGACTCCGATAACTCAGGTGATCATGGAGAGGAAAAGATAGATTTCCAACGAGGAATGGGAAACAATTATGAGCGTCTCGAGTTTTTAGGCGATTGTTTCTTGAAGATGGCAACCTCGATTACACTATATGGGACGAAGCCCGACAGCGACGAATTCAACTATCACGTGGATCGCATGACTATGATCTGCAACAAGAATCTTTTTGAGGTTGCCGTAAAACTCAAACTTTACGAGTACATTCGATCTCAAGCTTTCAATAGAAGAGCGTGGTATCCCGAGGGATTGACACTTACGAAGGGCAAGACGGCCACTGCTCCAAACAGCCACAAACTCGGCGACAAAAGCATTGCCGATGTGTCTGAAGCGCTGATTGGAGCAGCTTTGCTTACGCACCAAAGCAAAAACAATATGGACTACGCAGTGAGAGCTGTCACGGAACTGGTCTGCAGCGAGAATCATAATGTCACCTCGTGGGCCGACTACTATAAGCTGTACAAGAAGCCCGCGTATCAGACACAAAAACCTACACAAATGCAACTTCAAATTGCAAAGGAGGTTGAAATGAAGCACCCTTACCACTTCCAATGGCCACGCCTTCTACGGTCTGCTTTCATCCATCCGTCATATCCATACTCATACGAGCGGGTCCCAAATTACCAACGTCTTGAGTTTTTGGGCGATTCTCTCCTTGATATGGTTTGTGTCAATTACCTTTTCCACAATCACCCAGGCAAGGATCCCCAATGGCTAACAGAGCATAAAATGGCAATGGTTTCCAATGATTTCTTGGGCTGCCTCTGTGTCGAATTGGGCCTCAACGCCTTCTTGACAATTTTCAACCAAAAATTCCAGAAACAAATTAGCGAGTATATTGAGGAACTTGGAGAAGCGAAACGAACAGCACAGGACGAGGCGGAAGCTGCTGGCAAACCCCGCGAAGAATACGCTCCTGATTATTGGACTGCAATTATGAAAACACCAAAATGTCTTCCGGATATTGTTGAAGCGTATATTGGAGCATTATTCGTCGACTCGGAGTATGACTTCTCCCGTGTAGAGGAGTTTTTCGAATCTCACATCAAATGGTACTTCAAAGATATGAGTATTTACGATTCTTACGCCAAAAAACAACCCGTCACCAATCTCGCCAGTTTCTTTCAAATTAGCATGTGCTGTACAAACTGGACGCTTTTGTCGCAGGAAATCCCGTCGATTGATGGGACCAAGCCAAAGTCTCTAGCGATGGTAATTGTTCACGACCAAGTGATTGCAGATAGTATTTCAGAGAGCAGTCGGTATGCAAAACCAGCAGCCGCAAAGAATGCATCGGCGCTTCTAAAGGGGTTGTCGCCTCGAAGATACAGACAAAAGTACGGATGCACTTGTAAGGTGGATGAGGAAGAAGTCGATGCTGATGGGGACGTCCACGGAACGGCAATATGAAGGGTATTCTTCTGATAACTTGCTTGCTGGGTGCCTGGCTTGGTTGTTGGTATGGGAGAAATGATGCGGAGGAGAGATTCGTAACGGGCGGGTAGGGGAGTTAAAGCTTATTGGCCAGGTAGCCCGAATAGATAATAAAATCGTTTTGCATCTGCACATTGCACATCTTGGAGATGTTTGAATTTGAATTTTTCCATGGGTGGCGGCGTCTCGTCTTGCTGTTGGCTACCTCGTATTCCCTGCCCCTGCCCGCAAATATTACATACACATTTCTGTGCCGTTGCCTTGCTTTTGTGATCTTGACAAAGCCTCAAAGCCTCGTTGTCTGAGTGGGCCCCCGTCTTACCCGAGCAAGAAGCATGCAGGCAGTTGCGTATTTTTGATGGTAATTATACCCCTTAAACCCACGCCTACCAAACCCCCACTACTTTAGCAGCATTACTCACGTATTTTCTTCTCGGGAGTACGAGGAGGCAACTTTGAAGGCTACTTCGTGGGCTACCTTTCATTTCTCTTTGATTTACGTACTCGGTGAGGCTCTCACCGAGTCCGAAGCACTGCAAAATGGATCAAGGCCACATCAAGTAACCCTTCGGTGAAGCTAATTGCCCGTGTTATTTGCCTCTTCTCTTTCTCGGAATCTCCTCTAAATGGCTAATTGTTTTCGTTGGAATGTTTGAAAGGTGCACCTCGCAGTGAGTTTCTTTATTAGGCCCTTTCAAACTGGTCACTAACCGGTCGTTTTTAAGCCAGCCCTTCCAACCAACATGAATGATTGACGGAGAATAAGTAGTTACAGGACGAAGGACGAAAGTTCCCTCGTACCATCAAACAATCCCAACAATGGAAGCATGCGGGTGGCCTATCATCAATCCATCACCAACCAGAAGGCGACCCGTGCATGGCCAGTTCGTACATGTACAATGCAATTTGCCCGTCCGACGCCGATAGGGAATGTTCCAAGTATGCAACAAGATGCAAAACCTTGGGTAATTATTTACTGTGTCCTCTTAACGTCGAGTTCGAGTCGCACACGGATTTCCTTGAAGGTCCTTTGTTGCTTTTCCTCCTGTATTACTATTAGTCCCCGCCAATGGGGACATGAGCGCGTGAAGTAGCGGGTATATAATATACGACTGGTCTTGACTGATTGGGCTCAGGGGAGCGAGGGACTTCGCACATAAGCGCTTGCCCCTTTTCGTTCAACATGGACTGCTCTCCGCGAGCCGGGAGATCCACGACTGGGTTGGATTGGTGCTAGTGCAGCTGTACCCCCCGTTTCGTACCTTTCGCTCTCTGTTGCGACGGAGGGGTACTTCTCTCGCTTGGCGTTGGCTTACTACGCGGGCGAAGATAGTGGCTAGTGGCCTCGCTAGTATTGGAGCTCGAGCAAACCCTGAGATGAGGTTGCCCTTGTTGATGAGTGGTGAAGTCGGTGACTTGAGATGCGATTGCTGACGGGCAGGGAGGGGACCTGGGACCTGGTCTGGGGTGAGACGTTTCTTCCTTCGTTCTTCGAATCTAATCCTGGATAGGGCAACGAGTGCGAGACGTACCTACGCTCCGTAGTGGAAACTTGAGGAGCGAGGAGAATTGGCGAAAAGCGAATCGGAGCTTCCTACTTTACCGTGGGTCGTTAGGATTTTTACCTTTTTTTTCTTTCTGCGCTCATCTAATGGGGTTTCTCCTGCCTGGTATGACCCGAATACGTGGGGACGGAGGGTGTATCACAACCCTTTCCTGCCACTTAAATGTTTATTTCGAGGTTACTCAACAGGTTGGGAATTAAGGCGAAGGCGGCAGAGTACGAAGGAAGTACCGGCTCTAGCGTCCTGCGACCGCCACCATAGGTTACTTTACTACAGTAGCTTTACTGTACTGTACAAGTGCTTCGCTAGTATACAGTAGTAGGCTACAGTGGCTACTAGCTCGTAAGTAATCAGCCTGTGACAGCATCGTCGGTCATTGGGAGGGTTGCAGGTGCAGGTGCAGCTGTTGCTGGCATTAGTACGAAAATGCGACTAGCATATCGCCTGTTGGTTCACTGTTTCTGATTATCTGATCTCGTCCGCAATTCGTGTATCTAGTGGGTGTTTACATACGACAAAGCGTCGTTGATTCGTGTGTTGGACCTGCACTGCAATGGGTATATGATGCGCAGAGGCTCCCCCCATCCCCGTTCCCGAGCGGGTGTCTTCTCTTAGCGGGCTGGTCGTATACGAACGGAGTAGGTAGCTAGTCTAAGAATAACCAGTCCCTCTCCCTCTCCCTCTCCACTGGCCCACTCGGCCTGGCAACTTATAAGTTTGCCTTACCCTGCTGTCTGGCTACATTTTGTGGTCTTCTGCTGTATTTTTTTTGGTTTTCCATTCTCTTCTCGCAGCATTCTAGGGTCCTCGGTTCTGTCTCGCGCCTTCCTTAAAAAATTCGTCTGTTGACCCCGTGCCAAACGCTTCCGGAAAAGTGTTTGCACAATCTTTCACAAGAACCATGTCAGGGAAGATGGGCGACCGAATAGATCCCCCCAACGACACCAAGGTGCGAAAAACCAGAGCCAGTAAACCAAAAGTCAAGACGGGCTGTCAGACGTGCAAGTAAGTCCCTCTTTTTCCAATTCTCCATTACTCAATTGGTCATGTCACCAGGTCAATTCTGCCAAAATACTAATTGATACCTCCAACTAGAATCCGAAGAGTCAAATGCGACGAGACAAAACCCAGCTGTCTTCGCTGCGTCAAGTTCGGCCACCAATGCGACGGATACGTGAGCAAACATGCCACCAAGCCCTCGCAAGGAAGTCCCACCGGCGGCTCAAGAATGCTCGTACCCAAAGGCCCCGGAGGCAGCAGCAGCCCAGGAGAAGGAATTGGAATCGGAATTGGCAGCGCAACGAGCCAGAACTCGACGCCCTCGACCCCAAGTACCAGTCCCTACAGCCCAGCAGATACGAACATGTCCTCGCCCACCTTCACCAGCACCAACGCCGTCCAACGATCCTCCATGCCCAAACTCTACCCCGCGCCCGTCCGATCCCCCAATTCCATCCCAAGTTACGACTCCCTCCACGCCGAAAGCCCGCGACACAATTACTACCCAAATCAAAATTATACACGCTCAATTCTTCACGAGACGACGGAAAGTGATCACAGAGCCTTTGATAATTTTTGTACCGCTACCTTACCACCCTCGTCATCCAGCTGTGCCGTTTCCCGACATGCATGGACCAGCACCGTGTCGCGAGCCTGCAACGAATCAGAGGAGATCTCACGGGCGGTCGTAGTCCTGGGGAGCTTCGAGATCGATTCGAGAGGAGGGAGAAATGGCGAGTGGACAGGAGTCGGAACCTTGCGCCACTTCAAGGCTTGGCAAGGGTATATGAAACCTTCGTCGAAGGATTCTTATTCCAGCCGGGGCTCGAGTGTGGGGAGAGATCAGAGAGAATCGGGCACCGGTAGGAAGATATCGCCGGATGGGGAACGGAATGATTGTTTGCCATCGTGGAGGGAGCAGGAGGAGGAGGAGACGGGAAACTTGGGGCAGGAAGTGGTTATTGGTTTGAGGTGTTTGAGGAAATGGGCTTATCAGCAGCAATTACCGCATCGGGGGGATGGTGATAATGCGAGGGAAAGACAGATTATGGGGGATTTGGCAAAGAGTTTGGAGCTTAGGGCTGGGTTGTATGCTTTGCAGGTCTCTTCAGATGCACGGGAAAGAGAACATTCACGGGATCGTGAGAGTATGGATAGGAGCGCTGATGAGATGGAGGTTTGAGAGATTTGGGCTGGAGATTCTATTTTATTCGTTGCAACTCAGCAAGCATGTCTATGTATTTTTTGGCGGGACTTTTGGAACTTTATGCAGATGATACCCAAATGAATTAATACTTCTTTTCATGTCCCCATTTCCCTCTACTTGCATGCATCTAGTGAGTTACACTTTTTTTTCCAATACTTCAAACTTGCAGAAGAGGATTTATTGACCAGGCCAAGAACAATAAATAGGATTCGAAAATCGGACGCACGTCTCGACAATCCCACACGCCACCAACAAGACCAAAACAAGTAAAAGCAAAAGAAGATCCCCGATTTCTGCTACCTTACACGAACATTACCACATTCAAAATTAGGTTAGGGCTGAAAATAGCCAAAAGGCAAGGCCGCACACGATCCCTTACCTTACTCATCCATTTCCTCCTCGTATAATGAAAGACGGCTTGAATGGATTCGGTAAGGTGGATTGTGCGTTAACTCCATGGACGAAGGAGGTTCTCTTACTCACCGTAACCTAGCACCTCGAGCAAAACGCCTTCAGGATGAATGATCATCCATTTTGTACGAAGCACACGTGGAATTTTTTTTAACGTTATTGCACGTGGAAATCCTCCCTGCGGCGTTATGTTCTGGTGGGGATGTCTCATGATGCAAAAAGGTCTTGATGTTATTCGTTTGCTCGCTGTTTTCTGCTGCTTTTGAGGAAAGAGGCGAGGCGAAGTTGGACGTGGTGGCCGAGCGCTGCGATTGGGTTCCTGTTTTTGGGATAGTTCGGTTTTTGTTCTTGCGGTGTTGGATGGACCCGGCGACTCGGGAAAGGGTGAGTGGAGTTTTTTTGTATTGTAACCTACAGATGACAGGCTTGGGTCTAGGTCGTATGTGCGTGTGTGGAGTTTTGAGGTGATGGGGAGGCTAGATACGCGGTCGAGAGGCGTAGTTGAGGGTCCGGAGGGGCTGTTTTGGGATAGCTTCACAATTTACGAGTATGAGTGCGACGTAAGAGGATTTGACGTAAGCTCTTTTTTTGACATAAGGTGGGTTGGAATTGAAAAGGAAGTTTTCGTGTAAATTTCTAATCAGGGGAATGGTAAATTATCCTATGTCATTTTATATAAAAATTCGAAGTTGACCTACGAACATGTAAAACTTGAGAGTAAGCAGACATAGCATGATAAGCATGACATGAAATCCTAAAACTGGGACGGGTTTGAACCAGAAATCTAGCTGGCAAGGGGCAATACTAACCTTATCCGTCACAAATGGCTCTGAAATTTGCGAGTGATTATACCAATTTGCAACATTTTGTAATACTAAATGGTATTTTGTAATACAATGGAATCATCTTCTAGGATATTTTATACCTTCACAAAATGGTAGAAAACCAGACGAGAGCTATACAAAGTACTGGGTGAATCCCAACCAATCACAAAGCCCTATAGCCAACCCAAAATCCCCACATTCCCAAGGCTGAACTTCAAAGCTCTCGCGATACCTCCAACCACAATCCAAAAAAATAAAATAAGGATAATGGCGACCTCCAACCCCCCACCAAGCGCAACGTACGTGTCATTGCACTCCGACACGTACCGCACCGCAAGCTAACACCCGCTTAGAGTCTACGCGCGCAACCTCGAAGAGCGCATAAAAGTCGAGCAACTAAAAGAGTCCCTCAACGAGCTCTTCAGCGAATATGGCGAGATCATCGAGATCGTCGCAAAGACGAATTTGAAAGCCAAAGGACAAGCATTTATCGTCTTCGACAGCATAGAGAGTGCGCAAAAGGCGATTGATGAGGTACAGGGCTTCGAGTTGTTTGGGAAGGAGATGCAGTTGGCGTTTGCGAAGACGAGGAGTGATGCTACGGTCAAGAGGATGGGTAATGATGAGGAGTTTGAGAGTCATAAAAGGAGACGTTTGGCGGAGAAGGGTATGCTTCTTCTATTGTTGATGGAAAATATTGGGCGTGGTGCTAATCCCGTTGCTTCAGACAAGAAAAAGGCCGCCGAACAGGCAGAATCCCAAAAACTCCTCAAACGCCCTGGAGTCCCTGGTGGAATTGCCCCAGACGCTGCCGCGCGACCTATCAAAGCTACTCGCGGTGCTGGTCTCAAATCTTCGAATCCCGCTGGCGCCGCTGTTATTCCTGACGAATACCTACCTCCGAATAAAATTCTCTTCGTCCAAAACCTGCCAGATGAATATGAGATCGAGGCTTTGACTGCTATATTTGGACGCTTTGAGGGTTTCCGAGAAGTTCGTTTGGTTCCTGCGAGAAAGGGTCTTGCTTTCGTGGAGTATGAAAGCGAAGCGGGTGCTATTAGTGCCAAAGAGAATACAGCAGGTATGGTATTGGGAAATGCTCAACAGGTTATCAAGGTCACGTACCAAAGACAATAAGTATTGTGGTGTAAATTCGGCGTCAAAAATGGCTATTATTTATTGCAGGACGTGCCAAAAATAAACTCTCAATTGAAGAATGCTTTCTGAAAATGTGCTCGCTAATACTACATGCTATTTGTTGACATTATGCATTTTCATGAAGTTTCATGCAACGAAAACTGGAACCCTCGAATCTGTGGCTTCCTTAAAAGATGACATCGTTATCTTCTTCGTCACCAAGTATGTCTCCGCCACCACCACCAGCCTTCTGTTCTTCTTCGCCCCTCTTCTCTGCTTCTGCCCGCTTAGCTCTCATCTCAGCGTCTTGTGCAGCGGTATCCCTCTGCTTCTTGTTTTGGACCTATTCCCAATGTTAAAGAATGACCCCAGGCAATAGAGTAATGCGATTTACCTTCTTGAGACGGAAAAACTCTTCTCGGTCGAGCTCGTCTAACTCAGAATTGATATCTAAATGGGGTCAGCGGATATTCGATTTTCTTAGACTGCTTCAACTTACACTTGATGGTATTTTCTGTTCGGGGGATAATCACATGCTCGCTACATAAATCAGTATCTTTCAAAAGATGTAGAAACTCGGTTTACTAACATGGCATTTACTAGATAATAAGTTAGAATAAGCACAATAATGAAGAGGGCCTCCGAGTACGTACCTCTTCGGTTGACCACCTTGATAACCTCATCTAAAATGACGAACGCAGTCTGGAACGTCAGCCAAATACCAAGTTTCTTGACAGGCTAATTATTACCTGTAAGCTTGCAAGCTCGACCAAAGTCTCAACAGCTCTTGCATATGTCTCTCGGCATCGTTGTACTTGTTGTCCACCCTTTCCAAGACCAGTCAACCCGAAATCGTTGTTACCCTCCGTCGTATAGCTCTCGAATGCTGGCAGGAATACACCAGAGACGTTTTCTTGTTTCGTCCGTACGCGGAAACGAGCAGATTTCGCAGACTCCTGGACTTGGTACCCGATATCTCCTCCAACAGCATATGTGACTTCCGCAAGAGAGAATGCCGCAATCTGCATAACTCTTCCCATCTTACGCTTCGCCTCGTCAATTCGTCTCGTAATTTCTGGGAATTGTTGTAAGAACAATCTCGTCAATATCGGGAGAGCAAGTAAATACCTCGGAAACGTCTGCAGAGAGTTGTTAGCTATGTCTGGAGCTTGGGAAGGAGGGGTTACTTTGTGAGAGCTTCACTCTTTCTCTTTAATAGATCATGACCAATCTGAGCTCCCTTAAGCTTCGATTTCATCAATCCCAGTGATTGGCGAGTAGGGAACACCGCCTCTCGATTCTATACAATGATTAGATGGGCGTATAGCAAAACCAAGCTTGGTGTCTTACTGTAGCACCGGACATATTGACGGTATTGCAATGATAAAATCAAAGGGACCGTTGCGGAGCTTCAATTCTTAAAGGGTTTGGGAAGAAGAATAGCCAGCGAAAGGACCGTCGGGTTCAATATGAAGCTATTGACAATCGTTGAGCGATAAGAGGAAGGCTGTCACCTCACGGCTGTCAAGCTCTCAGTCCAACGCAAGTGCCCACCCACTACGTCGGCCGACAAGGCACTTCACTGCTCCAAAGCTCGGTTGTGGCCTTGAAGCCTTGCGACAAGTGTCAGGCACCCACAGCGCTAAGGAAGGCGCATGATTTCTTCAAACCCACCCGCGACTCAACGCGCCGGCGAGTCAACCCATCCTCCTCGATCATTCTATCCATATCGCCGCGGTCTGTTTGCAAGATCTCACAGCGGGCAGATAATGCCTGGTGAGCTTTTGCCCACAATGGCTGCCCCCATTGGTTCCAAGTCGAAGCTATCTCAGGGAAAGCCGGACTTGTACTTAATAGTAAGCAACAAATATTAACTTCATGCCAACATTGCTAACAACTCCGCAGTCCGAAGAAGATACGATTTACGAGCAGGATATACTTCGAGACCCGGGAACCGTGAAGCCATGGTTAGCATACATCGAATTCAAATTCCAACATGGTAGTCTTCATGAACAGGCATTCGTCCTCGAAAGAGCGTGCCGGCAGCTTCCCCGATCATACAAATTATGGAAGATGGTAATATTGATTTCTCTGCGGATTTGGATAATTGCTGACATTATTGTAGTATTTGACGCTGAGGATGAAGCACCTAGGGAAGTTGAATCCGGCCATCTTTGCTTCCGAGTATGCCAAAGTCAACTCTCTTTTCGAACGAGCATTAATTCTACTCAATAAAATGCCCCGGATATGGGAAATGTACCTTTCGTTCCTTTTACTTCAGCCAATTGTCACGCTCACTAGACATACTTTTGACCGAGCTCTCCGAGCATTGCCCATTACCCAACACAATCGAATCTGGGCGCTGTATCGACCTTTCGCCAACTCGGCTTCCGGACAAACTGCTATCAAAATATGGAGGAGATATATGCAAATCCATCCCGAAGATGCGGAGGATTTTATCGAATTATTGATAGAGAATGGGCGCTATACAGAGGCTGTCAAGAAGTACATGGAAATCTTGAACAACCCGAAGTTTCGAAGCAAGAATGGTAAGGGACACTATCAACTTTGGAGCGAAATGGTGGATCTGTTGGTAGAGCATGCGAAGGAGGTCGAGACGACTGACGAATCTGGCATCGATGTGGAGCGGATCATCCGAAGTGGAATCGAAAGATTTGCAGATCAGAGGGGGAAGCTTTGGTCTGGCCTTGCGACATATTGGATCACCCGGGGGAGCTTTGAGCGGGCTAGAGATGTCTTCGAGGAAGGAATCACAACGGTCATGACGGTACGAGACTTCACACTCATTTTCGATTCATATGTGGAGTTCGAGGAGGCCATTACCGGTCAATTGATGGAGGAAGCCGCTGTGAGATCTGAAAAGGGTGTATTGGACGAAAATGCCGATTTTGACCTGGATATTCGGATGATGAGATTTGAACAATTGATGGACCGACGACCATTCTTGATCAACGATGTTCTACTTCGACAAAACCCAAATAACGTTTCCGAGTGGAATGTACGAATTGGACTGTGGGGGGATAATAAGCAAGAAGTTGTCAAGACGTATACGGATGCGATTGCAGCAGTCCAACCAAAGAAGGCAGTGGGTCGATTCCATGAGCTATGGGCAAATTATGCCAAATTCTACGAAAAGGGCGGTGATTTGAGAAACGCCAGAGTCATTATGGAAAAGGCCGTAAAGGTCCCATTTAAATCGGTAGCAGAGCTAGCCGATATGTGGCTTGAATGGTCTGAAATGGAGCTCAGAAATGACAACTTCGAGGAGGCTATGAAAATTATGGCAAAGGCAGTCCAAGCCCCGAAACGGTCGACCGTTGATTACTTCGACGAGACACTTTCGCCTCAACAACGAGTACACAAAAGTTGGAAGCTGTGGAGTTTCTACGTTGATTTGGTGGAGAGTGTAAGCACCCTTGAAGAGACAAGAAAGATTTACGAAAGGATATTCGAGCTTCGCATCGCAACGCCACAAACTGTGGTCAACTACGCCAATCTTCTAGAGGAGAGCCAGTACTATGAAGAGTCTTTCAAAATCTATGAACGAGGCCTTGATTTGTTCAGCTATCCAGTCGCCTTTGAGCTATGGAATTTATACCTCACCAAAGCTGTGGACCGCAAAATCGGCATTGAACGCCTTCGTGACCTTTTCGAGCAATCAGTTGAAGGATGTCCACCTAAATTCGCCAAGGTTCTATATCTCATGTATGGCAACCTTGAAGAAGAGCGAGGACTCGCCCGCCACGCAATGCGAATTTACGAAAGAGCTACTCGTGCAGTTTCGGACGAGGACCGCGCCGATATGTTCAACTTTTATATCACCAAGTCTGCCTCTAACTTTGGTCTTCCCTCCACCCGACCTATTTATGAGCGAGCTATTGCTGCTCTTCCCGACAAAGATGCTCGCGATATGTGTCTCAAATTTGCCGACATGGAAAAACGATTGGGTGAAATTGATCGGGCAAGAGCAATCTATGGTCATGCTTCCCAATTCTGCGATCCTCGAACAAGCCCAGCCTTCTGGACGAAATGGGAGCAATTCGAAGTGCAACATGGAAACGAAGATACTTTCAAAGAAATGCTTCGTATCAAGAGAAGTGTACAAGCACAGTACAACACGGATGTCAACTTCATTGCCAGTCAAGCACTTGCCAGAGCGAAAGAGGTTGTAACTGGAGGACAGGATGGGGAGGACGACGACGGAGCAGATGCTATGGCTGCTTTGGAACGCGAGGCCCGCGCGCCGGTTGGTTTCGTCGCCGCAAGTACAGGCCCGCAAAAGGGTAACATGCCGCAGGAACCCAAAATAGCTGAAGCAAACCCTGATGCCATCGACCTTGATGGATCGGACGAAGATTAGGGAGGAATCTGCACATTACCACCTCGCCATTATCAGCAAAAACCTAGGGTAGGCTCAGAATTGCGGAGCCGAGACGAAAAAAACGCAAAAAGTATGAAAACAAAAACATTCAGTAAGATAGTGCAGTGCATAACCTAGGAGTTCTTCTTTGTTTCGTTTGGAAACCATCATCATTTCGCATATATGGGATGGGAAAGCTGGGACGGGTGTTTTTTGTTTGAGCCGTTTTTCCCCATCCGAAACTCTTTCGTGGATGGGTAGTCTTGGGATGGCGTTTTATGGGGTGCCGCGAGTACGATAGCGATAAGTCAAGTCAGGAGAGGAAAGAACTTTTTTTTTTTTTGGCCAAGTTGGTGATAGGCGGTTGAATCAATCAAAGCTATACGCCGGACAAATGCAAATGGTGTAACTGTGGTATGCGTGATTATATTTTTTGTGTATAGTGCGTAAATATATCAAAATCTTAACTCGTCTTCTTCCTTGTTGACTGGTCGGACAGAAGAATTGGAAGTAAATAGCTCGTTGTTCCAACGTTCTAGTACGATTCAATATCACCCCAAATACTTTTTGAATTGCTCTAAGTATCCAGGGTAAGTACTTTGAATTGCTTTCGATGCTTGGGACAACGAGCTAGGTCGAATACTGCTGCTTCTCGTGTCCATCGCGAGCTTGTCTCTCACTTACTCGTGAGAGGTCTCCCACCACCATGACGTACAAGTAAGTTTGAGCGAAAGACACGGTTATTGGCGTAATCGGGAAGCAGTACAGAAGCTGTGGTAGCCCGGCAACTTGTACTGCTGTCCCTCACCATGAGTAAATAAAACCCTTGACGTGGGAAGAAACCGCTCAAAAAACGACAGATAATAACTCCTCGGCAGTCTTTGCAACAAAAAGTGGTGGTACCTCGAACAACGAAGGCCTACATCGGAAAGCAAATGTTCGGCTTGATGCCGACATCATCCTGGTGCTGGGAAATCTTATGACAGAGATTGGAGCGATTATAAGTTGCTGTTCCACCACATGATGTGAAATGGTGGGCATGGCAATCTTCGGAGTTTGCCACGCTGATAACTGGGATGGCAAATCTAAAGTTCAATGAGACCATTCGGCAGTCGTTTTTGTCTTGGGGGTATGTGATCTTATAGCAGGCTAGCCACGAGGTGGTTTTTGACCGGAGAGCGAGCCGAAGCAGGTGAGGGCTAAGAGACTTGGAGAGTGTATACGTGGTGAGTGAGGGAGATAAGAAGTGACAAGAGAAATGCTGCGCGAATTTCTGCTTGGTGCCAAGTGAGGCAGAGAAGTCTCTCAAAGAGCGCAAAGAGCTCTTACTTGGTCTCACCAGTTAAAGTGAGCTACGCTGTGGTGGCTGTAAATGGTTGAAAGCTAGATAGTCCGCAAACGAGAGAAGATTACGTCATAAGGGAGATCATCAGTTGGGAGAACTTTCACTCAACTCAATCTCTCAACCAACAAGCTTCCTTACCGCGAAAGTAATTACCACTTACTAACCCCCTTTCTCGTTCTGATGGCTGAACATTCCTTGTCAACATATGGCTCGCTGACCAACTGATTGACCAGCATACAGACCAACGCATTACTGGTACACTAACGCTTACCCCACCTTGTCCTCCCCCCTTTCCAAGCCAGAGGGCGAGCTTGCGCTCGGTACAGCCAATAATCGAGGTGAGTATTCTCTCCAACATACCAGGCATGACCACTTACTCATTCTCGACCCATCTCATTCGTTCTTTTCCTCACTCCATAAAGCTTCACACGCTGCTGGCAAAACCTGGGCACCTCTTAACGTTCACAACAACGAGAACAAGCTTTTGCACTGCCCCTCATTTGACCTTTGAGTAGATTGCCGGTGATGTTGTTCAAGCCATGATGAGCAGCCAAGCTGGCAGCCACCATCAGGAGGGAAGAGAGCGGGGAGAGCTGTTTTTGCTTCTGGGGGATGGCAAGATGAGGGTATAAGGGGGCGTACATGTATCGCTGGCAATCACTTCGTTTTCTGTCTTTCCTACTGTTTCGTCTCCCGTTGTACCAAGTCACCTTGTGAATTCTCCTATCCACCCAAACATCTCACAGATTGCGAATGTGATCGTACTTGTTCAACACACTACGCAATCTCGCAACCGCTGGTACACTTGGAAGAGAATTTTTTTCAGGAGCTCGTCGTCATCAGATAAAGGGGAGGTTTAGTTATCAACCGAGCCACTTTCTTTGTTCGCATTGTGGAGGCTTTCGATTTAAACCATTCTCAACAATATCAACCTACTTAAAATAGCCACAACTTTCTCAAAACCTCCTCGTTTGGAAATTCATCGGAAATTCAAAATGGCGGCAACTCAAACCCAGCAAAGTCAGTCCTCCCTTTTTTGCTCACTCCATCTCTGCATATTACCACTTGCATCTCTTGGCTGTTCATGTACACTCTTGGCTCTCTTATGATGGGAACACCACGATCTTCGATCCCTTCTTCCAAGCCTTTCACGATCGAGATTCAATCTCACTTCTCCTCTTCTATAGACTAACCTCTACTATAGCTATCGACACCAGCCCCTTCGCAAATGGTACCAACGACCCATTTGCCAGTCAACGACAAGACACCACGACTGCGGCTGGAAGTCGTAAGGGATCAAGTGGAACGACCCCAGCTTTAAGTCCTGTTAGTCCTACTGGCAGAAGGTTTTCTGGAGAGACGGGTGATGAATGGGGTATGTACTTTTCTCAACTGTTCCTTTCCTCTCCCCCTTCAATCACATCTCAACCCTACATCATTCCCAAGACTCAAAAGTCAAGAAAGAAGACTAACATCCATGTCTCAACAGATGCATCCAAAACCCCACCATCCCGCTTCCAACAACGAAAGGGTTCCATCTACGCAACACCCAACTCTCGTGATTCACATTTAGATCGCAATCATGACCGAGACGTTAAATATCATGAGAAGCTTGCTGAGAAGGGATGGGGGAAGAAGGACCGAAGAGGTAGCAAGGCTTCGAATTGATATGAAGTAGAGTTGTTTGAATATGAGTTAGGAATGTGGTATATGGGTCTGGAAAGCAGAAATTGATTACGGAAAAGGCATCGGAAATATCATCATGGTAGGGATGGGAAATAGGCAAGGCATATATTTGGGTTGTTTGTTGTTGGGCATTTTCGGAATTGGGGACTTCAAGGTCTTTTCAATATCATTCTTGAGGGGGCCTTTTACTTATTATCTTTCATGGATATTCTTATTTCACTCTGTTTTGATTAAATAAATTGAAGTTTGGATTGTAAGGTCATATGAGTCAAGTCCAGTGTGTGGCGTGAAATGTTTTTTCTGCTTCTCTAGTTGTGCTCATATCTTCAACCTTTATGTGATAGATATTAGTCCATATTCTTTGAACTCAACGTGCTCAATTCTATTGCCAGCCTTCTTTCAGTGTTCTAGGAAATCAGGAGAAGAAAGAAGGAAGAGTGCTGTACTTGTGCCAAGTTTCGTAATAACTAGTTGGAGGTAAAGCAGAGAGTATTCCTTGGATTGTTATAACGACTGATTATTGCTAGTTATAAAGTTTGGTTTTTGCACTTTTGTGTAAGCTACATTACTTGAAGTGAGTTAGGTATGAGGATTATGTTTGCTTGTTTATCATGTTACTAGGTTGGAGCTTGGATTTACATCTTAATGTAGTAGAACTTCAGTACTGAATGAGTGACAATTTATTTTTTCAAAGATAAGTAAATTGATACAATTTTATTAGCAAAACCCTGCCAGTTCAATGTAAAAACAACAGCAAAATCTCCATGAACCCTGACATTTCACTTCTCTGCTTCGACACATCATTAAATAAAAACACACTCAACTCCCCTCATCCCTCCTTACTTCAACTCCCCAAGCCCCCCTGGCAAATGGCCTCCCAAACTCCCGATCGTAAATACTATCCACCGGCCTCGCACTCCGAAACGGCTCACTAACCCCTCCCATCCTCAACACTCCCTCCCCTCTTTCCCCTTTAAACCCAATCCTATAAGGACTAACATACTCCCTCGACCCTCTCCCCTGATTCCCAGCCTGAAAATACCGATAACCCCTCTTCGCACCCCGAAACCCATGATAGATCGCCGGCGAAGACATAGGTGGTCTAGGCGGTGGATACGGCAGCGTTGCATTTTGGAAGGGATAGGGTGGTGACTTTGTGTTTGTCCGTAGAGAGGGCGAGGTTTGGGTTGAGGAGATGGATATTGGGGATGAGGCGGAAGGGAGGGGGGATGTTTGTGTTGAACTGATGGTATTAGTATGTGAGATTGATGGATGAGGGGAGGGACGGGGGAGGTGGAGTGTTGTTGAGGTTGTTGATGGTGAAGTTGGGTTTGGATTTGGTCGTCTGATTTTTGAGAGAGGAATATTTTCGAGGTCGTCTTCGGAGGAGTCTTCTATTTCTCCTGGTTCTTTTGCGGCTTCTGGGGAGGCTTTTGGATCGCAATTTTCTGATTTGCTCACACCTTTTCCCAATCCTTCGTTTTCTTCTCTCGTCTCCTGTTTCTCTCTTCCATCATCTTGATGACCCTTAGAATTCGAAGAAGAAACCGAGATCCAGTCTGAGGATTCAATTTTCCGCCTCTTGGCATTGTTTGGTAGCGGGTATTTAAGATGAATTTCGGAAGGGTTGAAGCTTGGGAGTCCAGAAGTCGAAGGTGTAGAGATTGGATGCGTTGAACTTGGAGTTATGAAATTTGGGGGCGTGGGATTCGAAGGTGTACGAATTGGAGTAGCAGAGGACGATGAGGGTACGAAAGTATTGCCATGTTGACCAGTCAAAGTCCCATCTTCAATTTGTCGTTTCAATCGCGTATATCGCATTCTTGCTGCTGGGGGTTTGATGTTCGCTAGTTCGGCTACGGCGGCGAAATCAATCTTGAAGAATGTGTTAGTTTTGGAGAAAGAGTATGGAAATGAAATAGAGGGAGGAGACAAAAAAGCGAGATGAGGTGGAGATGGATTGTTGAATCGAACATAAAGGTAATGGGAATGCTTTCAAATTAGTAGAGCATAAGAGGAGTTTGGAAAAACTAATCAAGGGAAGGAAGCGAATAATTACAGATGAATTCAATTACACCCAGAGTTCATAGCAAAGCTTTAGAGTAACAAAACAGCATAAATATTAGAGCATGAATAATTCAAAGAAGCTAGTAGGGAAAACACGTACACTCTTCATATCAGACTTTTGGATACAAGTATAGAGAAACCAAAGGTTCTCATCAAGTTGTATCTTGGAAGGCATTTCCTCTTCTTCTTAATTCCCAACGTGTGCTTCCTTCCACTGAACTTGGGTTAAGATTCGCTAGCCCGTTGGGACTGAACTCTAGAGAGATTTCAAAACTCAAGGGCGTCTTGATGAAGAAACAGGCTTTTGGCTGATGATTGTGGGCTGTGGTTTGATGGATTTTGGAGTAGAAGGTAGGAGAAAATATTCAGCATGGGGTGAAACAAGAGATTATGTAGGGGGAGGAACTGGATTGTTTCTCTTGGATAAGTGTGATAACTCTGTGAAGAAAGAAGAACAGGAACTATGGTTGAGAGGAGAATATTGGCAAACACAGAAGCACCCTTTGAGAGGGGCATGTCTTCTACCCCCACAGCTCCTTTGATGTTCCTTGATGGATTTGTGCAGAATTTCTTTTAACCTATACCAAATGAACCCAGTGTTAGTAGGGAGTGATGATTGCTTGAAGTTTTTCATTTCATTCCTGGTTATCAGACCAAATAAATTCCTTACACTGAACAAGATATCCACCCCTTTTGGTCTAGAGCAACGCCAGATCCCCTTGAAACCTCATGTCGCATAGTAACATGATGTCCCTTTATTTTGTAACTCCTTTTGATGACGGCCAATGACTTATTTCCATTCATGTTCGTCCCAGTTTTACATCAGCTGTTTCTTTCAACGCGGCAATCAGAACTCTGTGTGCTCCCAAAGCAGCCTGTACAGCATTATCCGTCAGTTCTTCATATGTTGAATTCTGTGTTGACTCTTCTGCCTGATTGTCGTGTCCAATTTCTCCTTTGACCCAAAGATCTGTGATCTCATCCCGAGAAGGTAGATAAGCTACAATGCAAGCAGAAATGATATCCTTGTGCTCCGATGGAACCGGGTCCAAGACTAAGCTTTGCGACCCTGCTCCGTTGACCACCGCAGCAACTCCTCCAGCAACGACATCCACACAATCAATACCAGCATCTGCAATTGCGGCAGAGGCAACGGTGATACAGCCACTGAGAACACTCATCATGCCCCATTCCGTTGCACTTGTGTTTCCTCGGCCAATATCGTCTCCCCACCATTGATCCTCCTCCCCTTCTAAAATGGTGATGATGACCTCCACTCCACTCTTTGGCCATCGGTCTCCAATGATTACTCCTCGTAGTGCGGCTTCCAGATGTACTCCTAGATCTCGTTCACTTGAATCTCTTTGGTATCCTCTTCGTTTCCTGGTTGCGAATGGGGCGTATTTGACGTGTGTGGTGAGAATGATGTGTGGAGAGAAAGGCGCACTTCTAGGTAAAGGTCGGGGTCCATGAACGGTGCAGGTGAGTTTCAATCCAGAGGAGGAGAGTGATGCTAGGCCAGGGGCTGCGGATTTGGAATTTCTGGAGGCTGCGAGTTCGAGATATGCTGAGCCTGATGCTGAAGGCGTGACGCCCGTCTTCAAGACTGAAAAGTGTTAGTAGGGAAAAGTGAGGCTACCACATACCAACCTACACATTTTCCGTAGAACATTGTTCGGCCTTGACCTCGCAGGTCTCTCTGGAAGTTCGTTTGCGTCTTTGGCCAGATATTTTGAATATATTAGGGCGCTGGTGCCACCAGATGGGCCATTGATCCTCTTTCTGTCGGAGAGGAGCATTGTGTGTTTTGCGAAGAGATTAAGTTGGTTTGTGAGAGCTATCGCATCGCGCTTCAGAAAATATTTGGGCATCCCCAGCGGATGCAGTACAGGCTGGTGGTGGGGTTCTGAAGCTAGTATACATGGTCCGTGCACTCGGCCATTTACTTCAAAAAGCTGGTCAACCTCCATCTGAATTTTACATCCTCCAACAACCAACAATCTTGGGCGTCGCAACCACCTCGTCGCAGCGCAGCCATGTGCGAAGACGAGCTTGATGGATTCAACTTGCTCCTGTGGATCGCCTCGAATGCTATACAACTACCGCGCCGAACTAACCAAATGCGATGGTCAGTTCAACTCTCCTCTCCTCCCCCTCACGCTCCTGATGATATATTTTACCCAACGTTCTTCGGTGATTACCTGATCCAATGAACAACATGCATCACCATCTGAAGCATCTCGCATACTTTGCTCATACTGTTCTCCATATTGGGAAGCAATGCGCTGACAATGAATCAAGACAGGAACTCAATTGACCTCGCGCCTCGCGACGGGTGCGCGCAACCCTCGACCCCGCCAAGAGCATGGACTACATGCTACGCTACATCTACTGGTCTTTCCAGTCGTGGCATGTTGAGAGGAGCGTGGACTCTTAATGAGTAACATCGGGTACGTTCGTCATTTTCTCCTCGCACACTCCCATATTTTCATGATGAGAAAAATTAATCAGTTCTGCTTCTGAACAATTATGTTGATAAACCAATATACCAAAAAACTCCTGAACCCTCCAACACTCACTCTCTTGCTCTACCACATTTCTCGGGCAAAGCAAGGTTGCTAACATTCGTGATTTCAGATCCCAATTCCAATGTGGCCGTCACTTGCACCACTACTACCTGCTCAATGGTAAGAATATTTTATTTTCGTCTCCATTTTCTGCACTGATGACAACAGCTTATCCATTCCACTATTGCGTGCCGGCCGAGCCACCCTCCCGCACCGGACCAGTCAATTCGTTGATTGGGATGATAGGTTGTGGAGTGTGTGGCTTCAGTGCTTCCTTCCTCTGCGTTGCGTCTTGGAACGTAGGGGGTTGAGGCCGGCTTGTGTGCTTGAGTAAACTGGCCTTTCTGAGCACCTTTGATACCTTGAACTTTGTTTAGCAACTTGATTTCCTATTGCTAACGGTGTCTCTTAGAATTGCCTCTGGTTATTGTATTTAATGAGCCCATCGAGTCCTGATATTTAGGAATTGGCTTGTTGTAGGAAAGGACGGTGAGTCTTGGTATAATTAGAATAGAATCAATACATGATCATTCACATACTTTATTCCTCTTCTATCAAACTAACCTGCTGTTGTATATGTTTTGGATCGGCGGTAATTAATATCGGCGGCCGGAACATTCAACTCCTACACGAGATTTTGGTGAACTTAGTCGCAAGACAATTTCCTATATTTGCATTCTTTCTAAACATAGACAAACAAAGAGAACATAACCCTGGGTATTTCGATGTAATTTTCCTATGATTCTTCTACTCCGTCACACATCTGGCTTCATTGGATTGCGCCAGACCAAGAAAATGAAGCTATTGCCAATATACTTTGCCAAGCACTGCGATTGTCGAATGGTTAGGCTTCAGACGCCTTCTTTACGGCTAGGGTTGCACGTGCTTGATAGCGCCCCTGCTGTTTCAGGCTAAGATCAGTTAGAGGCAACTTTATTTAGCTTCGGACCTTATTCAGAGGCCAGCAAGCAGAACCACATCTCAGGAGGAGCCCAGCACCTCGACGAAATTATTCCGAGATACGTAGATACCAAATCAATTCTCCCAATTTCCTCCTGCTGGCTAAATTAAAGTGCTCGCCGCTGATGCAGTATCATCCCCAACTCATATTATCGCATTTTCTCGCGTTTGCAAGGCCCCTATTACAGAGTACTTATTCCTGACCACCTCGAGAGTATCGGATCGGGCAGGGGTTGTGAACACGAGCGTCAGCTTGGTTGAATTTATCTCGAGCGCCAGACTGGCAACATCGCCATCCTCCAAACTCGAGCACCAAACACGCCGATCGCCATTCTTTCATAATGTTGCCGCGGCACCATGCGAAAGCAGATGCGTACTCGAATGGTTATCCGCGATCAAAGGAGAAGACCACATATTCAATATCCCCCCATAGGTATGCTCAACACCGCTCTTCGGTTCCAGCGCAACCATCCCTCAGAACACAATTAACCAGTCCGCGCATGTAGATTCCAGCCAAGGGCATCTCCGCCTGCTCTGCGAAGAAGACGGCAACTTTTGATTCGATTATCCCTCCTTTTAGCCATCGGTTTATTCGCATTTTTCGTATGGCCAGGCGCCTCGATATTACCGATTCTGTCATTGGGCTTCATATCTTCTGGAGAGGACTTTCAGCTGGAAACTGTGCGATACTATGATTTATCTAATGTCCAGGGAACTGCGAGGGGCTGGGAAAGAGAAGAGCGTATTTTATTATGTGCCCCCCTACGAGACGCCGAATCCCATCTCCGAATGTTCTTCGCACATCTCCACAACTTCACATATCCCCATCATCTTATAGACCTTGCATTTTTGGTATCCGATTCCAAGGATCGAACACTTCCACTTCTATCCGAGCTATTGGAAGCTTTGCAGGCGGACGAGGACCCAAAAATGCCATATGGCGAGATCTCAATTATCGAGAAGGATTTTGGACAAAAGGTCAACCAGGATGTGGAAAGTCGTCACGGCTTCGCTGCGCAAGCAAGCAGAAGAAAGTTGATGGCTCAGGCAAGGAATTGGCTTCTTAGCGCAGCCTTGCGTCCGTACCACAGCTGGGTGTATTGGAGGGATGTAGACGTCGAGACTGCACCATTTACTATCTTGGAAGATCTGATGCGTCACAATAAGGATGTCATTGTACCAAGTAGGTCACGGCTATCTGATTTTCCTAATTTTTCTAACCTTATTAGATGTTTGGCGACCACTCCCAGATTGGCTTGGTGGCGAGCAGCCTTACGATTTGAATTCCTGGCAAGAATCCGAAACTGCCCTAGCATTGGCAGACACTCTCGACGAAGATGCTGTTATTGTGGAAGGTTATGCAGAATACGCTACATGGAGACCTCATCTTGCCTACCTCCGAGACCCATATGGAGATCCTGATATGGAAATGGACATTGATGGAGTTGGTGGTGTCAGTATTTTGGCCAAAGCAAAAGTGTTTAGATCAGGAGTGCATTTCCCGGCATTTAGTTTCCAGAAGCACGCAGAGACCGAGGGATTCGGAAAGGTATGTGCTTGGTTTCACAAATAGCCTGTTCAAATACTGACAAATTAGATGGCTAAACGCATGCAATTCTCTGTTGTTGGGTTGCCACATTACACTATTTGGCATTTGTACGAGCCTAGTGTCGATGACATTCGCCATATGGAGGTTTGTATTCTGCCATTTTCTCTAGAAACATGTTACTGATTCAAAATAAGGAAATGGAAGAAGAGCGAAAAGCTCGCGAGAAAGAAGAGCAAGACAAGGTTGACCGAATGAAGAAAATCAAGGACCAATTCGTGGACCCAAACAGCCAATGGGAAAAGGATAAAACCGATATTCAGAACGCAGTCATGAAAGAGAAGAAGGAGAACGAGAAGAAAGAAGCTGCTGCTGCCGAGGAAACTAAAAAGCCAGCAGCAACGGAGAAAGCAGAGGCGACGGCGGAAGCAAAGGTGGAAACCGCGAAGGTGGAATCGAAAACAGATTCGGTTAAAGCGCAGTGAGGTAGTACTGAGGTAAGGACAGAGTGATACTCTTTTAGTGCGAATATACTAACGGAACAGGCTTAAATATTCAAGTTACACTTGATTAAGTGTACATCATCACCCAAGACGAATTGATCAAGCCCAAGGATTTGCCTTGAGCAAGAACCCCGATCAAGAAGTCATTGGGACCATAGACTTAGCGTGGGCACGGAAGGATACGGCGTTTGGAATTGCATAGGCTGTGATCTGATGATCCCAGCATTCTTGTTCATGTTGAGCAGCAGAAGCTCATTGTAGTGTAATCTGCCGGGTTGTAAAAGTATAGATGAGATCAACTTAAATAACGAGACTGGAAATGTATCAACTTTGAAAATTGACTTCTGGCCACAACACAATAACATAATGAGTATTTTTAAACGATTAACTAGGACATATTAAATGACAGGTAACGAGAGTGAGTCAAACTGGAACCATTTAGTGAGATATTAGAATAGGATAGACGTCACGTGCAGGGATTGTGAACAGATGTGCAGTGAGTTAAGGACGGGATTCCTCGGGGAGCTTTTTTAGACAACCTAGAAATACCAAGGTACATTTCTTGTATTTGTACACCCTGCCTTCCGCTTTAAGAATATCTACATTAGTTGCAGTTGTTACAATCGGTTTTTTCCTGCGACCTACGAACTGTTATTAATTCACGAATTCATTCACCATTTCGAAAGCCGCTTCGCATGCTCTTTGGAGAGGCACCAAGTACAACATGAGCGATGGCGCCCCAGCAGATTCCATAAGCTCCGAAAAGACGGTCGATTCTTCCACGACATCCATACGCGAACCCGAATCTTCGATAATCAATATCCCTCATCGATTTAACTTGGGAAATCCTCAAACGAACGGCGCTGGTATGGATTATTCAAGGAGGGGCCGAGTCTCAGTGGCAGTAGACCCCGTAGCCTTGATCACAACAGAATGTATTACAGTCACATCTGCCATGCGAAAGCATGCGAAATGGGCGCATTCTTCGGTGTCTGCGATCCTAGGTGGAAGCTCAAGTCCAATGAACCCAAGCTTGCAGAGCTCGCGGCCTTCAACCCCCCGAGACGACGCAGGAAGTAGGAAAGGGGCAAAGAGCAGAAGTTCCTCCGGAATTCCTGATCTAGGAGATGATGGGGGACTGGCGAATAGGTGGGGATTGAGGGGGAAGAAGGGAAAGAGCATGCAGGATAATCCATTGATGGCTGGCTTTGGCAGACTAAGACGGGAATTGACTGGATGTAAAGGTATGGTCCCAATCGATCTCCTTTTTCTAAATCATATGCTGACCAAAACTAGATATACACCAGTTCGATACTCCTTCGCTATTGCACCCTTTCCTTCAAGTCATTCAAGCGTCTGCGACCTCGGCCCCTATCACCTCTCTTGCGCTTGTAGCTATCACGAAGTTCTTCTCCTATAACCTCATAAGTCCCAATTCTCCTCGACTTTCGCTTGCAATGCAATCTTTATCTGCGGCGATTACACATTGTCGATTCGAAGCTAGCGACTCTGCTGCGGATGAGATTGTGCTTTTACGGATATTGAAGCTTATGGAGGGAATGCTCTCCGGACCAGGAGGAGATCTGCTCAGCGATGAGAGTGTTTGTGAAATGATGGAAACAGGTCTTAGCATGTGCTGCCAATCAAGGCTGTCAGAACTTCTCAGACGATCGGCGGAGATTTCTATGGTTAAGATGTGTCAAGTGATTTTTGAACGTTTAAAGCATTTGGAAACCGAGGCTGGAGAAGAAGTAGAGGCTCTGGACGAGAAAACAAAGGAGGACATGGATACTGTGAAAATGGATCCCTCGGCGAACGCTAATGATGCTGTAAAATCATCTTTAGCCGCTCCGCCAAACGAGTCCCGGCCATCCACGAGCTTCGACAAGTCAAGAAACCCCCTTCCTTCGCCAATGGTGGACAACACCTCTGAAATTGGAGTTGGACCAGCCTCTGAAGCATCAGACGATATTCCAATCAAACCCTATTCATTACCCTCAATACGTGAGCTTTTCAGAGTTCTCGTTGATCTTCTAGACCCCCACGATCGTCAGCATGCGGATACCATGAGAGTTATGGCTTTACGTATCATTGATGTGGCTTTAGAGGTTGCGGGGCCATCCATAGCCAAGCACCCAAGTTTGGCTAACCTTGCAGAGGATCGCTTATGCAAATATCTGTTTCAACTCGTCCGGTCAGATAATATGGCAATTTTACACGAATCGCTTATAGTGGCTGGAACCCTATTAGCAACATGTCGTGGGGTATTGAAACTTCAGCAAGAATTGTTTCTTGCTTACTTGGTTGCATGTTTACATCCTCGTGTAGAGATACCAAGGGAACCTGGAATTGATCCCGCTCTATATGCTGGAGTGCCACAAGCTCCAAAATTGGTAAAGCCACCGCCATCTCAAGCAAGCAGCGGGAGGTCAACTCCTGTGCCAGTAAAGGATCGCCAAAAGTTGGGTATGGAAGGGGGATCGCGAAAACCTGATGCACGGGAAGCAATGGTTGAAAGCGTAGGTGCACTTGCTCGGATACCAAGTTTCATGGTTGAGTTGTACGTGAACTACGACTGTGCCGTTGATAGAAGCGATTTATGTGAAGACATGGTTGGTCTTCTTTCAAGAAATGCCATTCCAGACTCGGCAACTTGGAGTACTACTAGTGTACCGCCTTTGTGTCTGGATGCGCTTCTTGGGTATATTCAATTCATAGCCGAAAGGCTTGATGATGAACCTCAATACGATGGCTACCCAGGTGTGAAGCAGTTACAAGAACAGAGACGAAGGAAGAAGATCATCGTTCAAGGGGCCGCCAAGTTCAATGAGAACCCTAAGGCTGGACTCGCATTTTTGGCCTTTCATGGAATCATCACTGATCCAAAAGATCCCAAGTCTGTCGCGACTTTTTTGAGAGGCACCTCCAGAATCTCCAAGAAACAGCTTGGTGAGTACATATCGAAAAAGGGCAACGAGCCAATGTTGGATGCATTCATGGATGCTTTTCAATTTGAGGGGAAACGGGTTGACGAATCACTTCGGGAGCTTCTGGAGTCCTTCCGTTTACCTGGAGAGTCAGCCTTGATTGAGCGAATTGTCACAGTTTTCGCACAGCGTTACTACGACGAGGCCAAACCTGAAGGCATTGCCGACCAGGATGCAATCTACGTTCTAACCTACGCCATCATCATGTTGAACACTGATCAGCACAATCCGAATACAGCCAAGCATCGCATGAAGTTCGAAAACTTTGCAAGGAATTTAACAACTGTCAATGGTGGGAAAAACTTTGACGACAAATTCCTTCAAGATATCTTTGATTCCATCAAATCGAACGAAATCATTTTACCTGACGAGCACGAAAATAAGCATGCCTTTGATTATGCTTGGAGAGAGCTGCTACTCAAAACAGGATCCGCCGGAGATCTTGTTCTTTGCGATACCAACATATTCGATGCAGATATGTTTGCAGCCACCTGGAAGCCTGTAGTTGCTACGTTGTCATACGTATTCATGTCCGCCAGTGACGATGCAGTTTTCTCAAGAGTTGTCACTGGGTTCGACCAATGTGCTCGAATTGCAGTAAAATATGGCCTTACAGATGCCGTCGACCGAGTTGTATATTGCTTGAGCTATATCACCACATTAGCTAATGGCACTCCATCGAACACTACTCTAAATACTGAAGTCCAGGTTGGCGACAACAGTGTTATGGTTAGCCAACTTGCTGTTCAATTTGGCAGAGATTTCAAGGCACAGCTGGCTACTGTCGTCTTGTTTCGTGTGGTCCTTGCTAGTGAGGCCATTATGAATAACAGCTGGAAACATGTGAGTCGTGCTCTGTTCTATTTAGAATGAGCATATGCTGACCCGTACCTAGATTGCGCAAATATGGCTGAATCTTTTCGTAAACTCTTTGATACCCCCATATTTTGCCCCGAATCGCATGGAAATTACACCGATCCCCCTTCAAAATCCTTCACAGGTTGTAGATCGGGGCCAAAAGCAAAACGACGCCGGCCTTTTCTCAGCTTTCACAAGTTATATCTCCAGCTATGCTGCCGATGATCCCCCAGAGCCATCTGATGAAGAATTAGAAAGTACATTATGTACTGTGGACTGTATCAATGCTTGTTACATGGGCGACGTCTTTGCAGCTGCGGCGTAAGTATCCATTTAAAATTCTGTACCGTGAGACGCTAATTCATGATAGCGAAATGCCCGTGGCCTCTCTTAAGCCCTTGGTCAAGGCTCTTCTCGATCAGCTCCCAGATGATCCATCATCCATTGTGATCAGCGTAAAATCGGAGACCGAACCCCCTCTATCACCTGATCCACGAGAGGGAACTCCTACGGGTCCAGCATATGATCCATCACATGTGTATCTCTTGGAGTTCTGTACTGTTCTTGCAATTAGGGACAGTGAGACTATAGCAGAACTTGGTGCTGGTGTTGCGGAAGCATTGATGAATGTCATGCGAAACTCACCTAGCTTCCACAGCATAATGATCTCAAGGACCATTTTCTATTTACTCCATCTGCTACACGCCAGCTTTGTAAGTTATATCAACTTTATGATGTGCATACCTGCTAACTATGCCAGGAACACTCATTCCTCCGTGTACCAATCGTCTTGCACTCGATATCGAGTTTCAAGAAGGACTTGTTAGAAAAGGCCGCGCCACTTGTCCTTCAAGGGCTAACGCAATGTATTAAGGAGCCTGGCCCTCTCAGAAATGAGATTATGACATCTCCTGATTTCTGGGTCATTCTCCGAAACTTGGCTGGCAATGCACAGTCTGCTCCAACTGTCTTCGAAATTCTCGAAGGTGTCGCCATTGGGTCACCACCGACTGTGATGGCGGACAATTATGAATCCGCTGTTAAGTTGCTGAATGACTTTGCCTCAGCTGGAAGTGTGGGTTCAAGTATGGAACAAAAGAAAGACAAGAGGCCGAGACGAGGGCAACCTTTGAAATCCCCTGAGAAGCCACCTGGGGTCGATGCCGCGGTTGCCAGAGGTGTCAAGGCAATCTCCATGATTTACTCACTCACAACACGGATACCAGATTTGATGCAGCAGTCTCATCTCGAGAGTAAAGAGGCTTGGGCAGCTTACTGGTCAACGATCTTCCGAGCCTTAACGACCCAATGTACGAATCCTTGTCGGGAAATCCGGCATCAGGCTTTCTCCTCTTTACAGCGTACACTTCTTTCGCCTGAGTTAACATCAGGCGAACATGACGAGTGGACGGCGATCTTTAGTGAAGTCCTCTTCCCACTCATCGTTCGACTTCTTAAACCGGAAGTTTACTCATCGGATCCAGTGGGTATGAGTGAAACGCGAGTGCAGGCTGCCACTTTACTATGTAGGATATTCTTGCACTACTTGGTGCTTCTCTCGAAATGGGATGGGATGTTGGATCTCTGGCTCAAGATCCTGGATATTATGGATAGATTGATGAATAGTGGACAAGGCGATAGCTTGGTTCGTACCTCCTTTTTTACACAAATAACAATAATAAGTACTAACAATCTTATTAGGAAGAAGCCGTCCCCGAGAGTCTGAAGAATATTTTATTGGTTATGTCGAGTAGCGGATACCTCGTCCCCCCAGCGCAAGACCCTACACAGGAGAAGCTGTGGGTGGAGACTTGGAAGAGGATCGATCGGTTCTTACCGGATTTGAGGAAGGATCTTGATTTGGAGGGGGTAAAGGAGGAGAGGCCTTTGATGTCGCCGATTTCGAGTACGGGGGAGGGGAAGAAGGGTGAGGGAAAGACTGTTGAGCCTGTTTCTTAGATTGTGGAGAGGGGGCGTTGTGTGTATATTAAAAGAGTATGAGATCCGGAGTGGTATGGGGAGTGTATGGTATTGGCATGACATGAAAAGGGTTCCTTTTACTAGATTAGATAGGCAAGCATGCAAACGAGGAATTGGATTTTCGTGGGTTCGTCTTGTGGGATATTTTAAAATGAAGAGAAACGTTTTACCTGGATTGGAGTATGTCGGGGGGTTTTTTTGTTCATTTGTTTATGTATATATAAGCATGGGGAGTTTTAATGGAAATTGGAATGAGAGGTTGTACAATTTTCTTTTGCTGGCCGCCTGTTGAGACGGGTTAGGAAACTTGTTTTTCTAGTGATCTGAATTTGCTTGCTTATTCAGTTCTAGTATACCTAATTTTCCCTTCAGCTCTCCATGCATTGCACGTGAAGTCGTGATAGCCGCCGTTGGGAGACGACTATGAGACGACACCAAAAGCTAGTACGTTGACGAATGAGAAGGACTACTTACTAGAGAGAGAATAGTACTCTCCTAGGACGGGACCAATAGAACACGTCAAATATCTAACACGCGCCTCACTTGAGTATACTAGATGCTTGGCAATGCATGGAGAGCCGAAGGGATACTTGGCCAATTCTATCTCGACATATTTTAATTTCTCATAATTAACTGCTGCAGTTTGTTGAAATGACTTAAGTCTTCTAAACTATCTAGGATATTTATATTACATCTATGCTACTTGAATGAGTACTTAATACTCAAGCTGAGAAAGAAGTTTTAAGCGAAACTTAAGGAATTTTGCAATCATAGTTTTTAAGGAATTATTCACAGGCTATTCAAGACATGTTTTTTCGAATAATAATGCGGTATGTAGGCATAGACTACTCAGCTACTCAAGTAGTACTCTGGGTCACTCAGAGTAGAGTAGAGTAGCAGGTATCTACTCTGCCCTACTCTACTCATTTCCCACACTGTATTTGTATATCTCCATCGTGGGGCATTGAAATATAAAACGAGGGGTCTGATTCATAAAACCCCAATTGGGTTATGACTGTGAAGCTTCTTTCGCTGCATATTATTCACGAATATTTAGTAGCTGTTAATGTCAACAGTACAGTGAGTTGCGATATAAGCTTCTCTTTTGTTGATATTTTGTAAACTGTGCGTTTTGCGTGCTGTAGCTACTAAAAGTTAGTACAAGAGGAATAAATAGTAAAAACTTACTTATTAACGTGCTTTACCACTGAGTGGATCATATCACTGAGTAGATCACTTTTCCCTACCCCACCACCTTTAAGACAGAATTAACAACTACAACATATAGTATTAATTAATCTGAATCGGAATCTGATGAACTAGAAGTATCTATAGCTACTTGACAAGTATGTGTATTATGACTAGACTTCCCGCAAGTGCTACATTGTCTCTCAGATAGCTGCCCCTCCTTTTGAAAACCCCCCTTAGAGAGCTTGTTGCGTCGAGCCTGCTCCTCTGTGTCCTTCTGAGCTAATATGTCCTGTAAATCCTCTACAGTAAGTGCACCCCCTTGACGGACTCGAGTCTTTTTAGCCCTCTGGCGTTTGCTAAGTGCTTCATTTGCCTTGCGAAGGGTATAGACTTTAGTAGATAATAAAGTTATCTTATAAGCTAACAGCTCTGTACCTTTAGCTAGTACAGCGATTGTCTAGAAAATAGGTGTTGGTGAGCTTCCTTGATAATGTGTAATATAATTCTTAACTAAAGTTGTCTACAAAAGGGCATTAGTTGGGTTTCAAGGGGTCTGCGAGACTCAGAGGTTAGTATTCACAAAGGGGTTAACAAGGGGGGTTAGAGTCTATAACCTTATATCAAGCTTTGAAAGAACTACATCTAGATTAAAAAATGCTAAGCTAGCTCCGCGGAATCTAGCTTAACTATTTTAGAGTGTAATAGAGGCTTGATATATAGCTTTAGAGGCAAGGAAGAACTTAACCTTTGTAATATAGTTAATATAAGATTTGATAAACATCTTAATCTAGAAACTATACCCTTGTTTTAGTACACTAAAACACTAAACATTAAGTAGCCAGGTTAAATGAGAAAAGTGAGGAGGTAGACAAAGAGTAATAATGTTGTATACTATATAATACTCCTGAAATTCAGCAGACTTACAACTCTTATGCCTTTCAAGGACAAGCATCTAATATAGCCCCTTTGCGTAGGCAGAAGTATGTTTATTGAAGTACTTTAATTATTCTAGACCTGTCTCATTGTTTTGTCTATTTATTACTTGTAGGTTTAATAACCTAATTATATAGGAGGCTGCCCTTAGTGTGCTAATTTAAGAGGTAATTCTTTCTTTAAACTACTAGAAACAGAGAGATACTCTAACCTTTACTATTGATACAAACAATTGCTGTCGCATATTCCTGATTACCTGGCTGAACTACCTTGCCTCTACTACGTCGATCTGTGTGTGTTACAACCATTGATGAAGATATTACCTCTATTATAAAGCTAGTCTTGTCAAAGTTATAGAAATTAGAGTCGACGATACTATATTTTGCCTGTATATTCTGAACTAGTCGAAACCACGTGTTAATTAGCTCTGAATCTTTGTACAAGACTCTTTGAAAGTCATAGACATAATTAAAACATATCTTTAACTCTAGTTGTTATTAAATGAATTAATATACCTAGTTCTTCCTGACATGTAGTGCTCCTTGAGATTCAAGTAGGAGATTCACTATATTTTCAACACTAGCTAGACAGGGCATAAATTCTCTCGAATCTAGATCAAGTATATATTAAAGAACTAACTCCTCCTCTAAGTCTATTAATTTATAACAATTGGCTTTAGAATCGGGGTAGTAGGTTTAGCTAGCTATTCTATTAGAGAGGCTTATATACATTACTTTGTAGGTTTTTGCTGTAGAGTGTTTGCTTAGTTTTTTCGATGTTCAGATAGCCTTAATAGCTAGAATGATTCATACTTCTTGGGTTTGAATTTCTATAATAAATAGTTGAGAAAACATGTGTTGAAGTTTTGAGGTAGTGAGGTAGGGAAAAATAATCCACTCAGTAATATTGTGAGGTGGATGGTAGGCAATGAGTCAAATTGAATCTCATATGAGAGTAAACAAGTATCAGATTCAGTACAGAACTAATCTCTACCTCTCCTTAGAGGTGCGGGAGAAGCCTCGCTTTATAGAAGCTCCTAAACCCTAATATTGTGTAAACTCCGTTAACTCTGTAATTCTCATCCACTAGAATTAATCAATTCCTGATTGATTTATAATAGCAGATGAAGGCTTCCTTAGATCAGACGAAAGGTTACATGACCTACAAGGCCTCTATATATCACAATGAAATACTAAAAAGAGCTCGATCTTAGTAATATAGTTAATATAAGCCTTGATATAAGTCTTAATTTATTGCCTCTATATATGTTTAAGTACACTAAAACGTCTAATATCAAGTAGCTGGGTAAGATGAGACAAGTGAAGAGGTAGGTAGAGGGATGTAATGTTGTTGGCTATATAGTACTCCTGGAATCTAGCTGTTTCATGACTCTAATGCCCATCAAGGACAAGCATTCGATATAACCCTTTTGTGTAACTACAAGTATGTTTATCAAAGTGTTAAAGCTATTCTAGACCTGTCTCGTTATTCGTCTATCTATTGTGTAACGAATACTGCCTCACGGGTCTAACAAAAGTGACTAAGTCTTCGTCGGTTTGGTCGCAGTAGGAAGTAAGGGTCGCTGGGGTGTTTACTCAAAGGTAAACTCGTTACTTGAACTCAAGAAGTCAAAACAAGATGTATTAAATACTAAAGTAAGTTGAGCATGAAGCTCCTATCTAATGGCAGACGTGCCAGTCATATATAGAACCTTCATTCTCCGCAGGGAGTCCCGTTTCTCCATGGAGTCCCAACCAAGGGGACTCCAACTCATGGAGTCCCATCCAAGAGGACTCTAACCCATCTGGGGCTCCCGACAGGGACTCCAAGCTAAGCGAAGGACTCTATCACGTGACCACTAATAAAATCCTCAGGATTGTCCTAACCAATCCTTTCCTGCTATCTAGGTCCCAGGTGTTTCCATCCTAGGGTGGAGTGCTTGTCCTGTCAGGTCGTCGCCTGGACTTCACTTGTCACATGCTAACACATGATTCGTGACACATTGCTAGTTGTTTTAATAACCTAATGGTCAGGGAGGCCTCCTCCAGTATGCTAGCTAGAGAGGTGACATTTTCCCTTCACGACCAAAAACAAAAGGACACTCTTTCCTTTACTATTAACACAAACAATTACTATAGCCTATTCCTGATTCCCTGGCTAAACTACCTTACCTCTGCTACGTTGATCTACGTGAGTAACAACTATAGCTAGGGAGATTATGTCTATCATAAAGCCTGTCTTGTCAAAGTTGTAGAAATCATAGTCCTGGATCCTATATTTTGCCTGCATATTCTAAACTAGTTAAAACCACGCTCTAATTAGCTTAGAATCTTTGCACAAGGCTCTTTAAAAGTCGTAAACGTGATTAAAACACGTCTTTAACTCTAGTTAACGTTGTATCAATCAATGTGCCCAGAGCTTCCCAACGCGTTCCCTTCCTCGTGATTCAAGAATATAATTTGCTATATCTTTAATACTAGCAAGCCAGGGCGTAAATCCTCTTGTATCTAGATCAAGTATATGTTGAATAATCGTTTCCTCCTCTAGTTTGTTTAACTTATGATGACTAGGTCTAGTTTCGGGACGAGGAGTTTAGCCAGCTATTCAGCATTGTAGTGTTGTTTCAGGGACTTTGTAGATTTTCGTAGCAGAGCAACGACTGGGTTTTTTAGACGATCGAATAGCCTCAATAGCCAAGGTGATTCGTGCTTCTTGAGTATGAACTTCCATGCTTGGTTGTGGAGAAAACGCGTCTCGAAGTTAGTAGGTAGTGAAGTGGGGAAAAGTGCGCCACTCGATGATATGCGCCACTCGATGATAAACCACGTTATAGTAATTACGATTAATTTAAGGCGCTATTATATAATAGAGGGTATAAAGATAGTATCAAAAGCTTTAAAAGGCATGTATAATATAATAGGGGGTAGTAGTAGCTAATAAGGTCTTGTTTTTCTAATATTTAGATAGGGGTTACTTTTAGTAGTTATGGTACCGTAAAACGTACGGTTTATAAAATATCGACAAAAGAGAAGCTTATATCACAACTCACTGTAAGCTTGATTCACGGATCTCTCTTCTCAAAAAAACTATAAACTTTTCAAATTCTTCTTCCAGGAACTTTCCTTTACAATAACACAAACTACAATCTTGAATTTCTTAATACCAACATACAAAAACCCCTATTCCACGTCGCTAAGACCCACTTTGCCCAAGCAACAATCCACTGCACCAAGCTTCTATTCGATTTAGAAGAACAAAAATGCCTTCCTCTCACAATATTCAGAGGGAACATTCAAGAGAATGTCATCATGCGTGCTGGTTCTGGGGCGTCATAAAAGGCAACTGTGGAACTGGGATGCTATTCTCAAAATTTTGGCCATAGGCTATAATAAAGATATACATGCTGAGAATTCCAAAGCAGAAAGCTATGACAGTCTTGAATTCACAGAGAAAGGTTATAAGACATACTGGCGCGATAATGGGGACAAAGTAAAAAGGAAATTCCTAGCGGATCGCGATTATTCCGACGACATTTATCGTTCTATGGACATAGATGGGAATTATCGTGAACCTCCACTGCCACTCAAACTTTCCAACGTCACTAAAGAACCAGACCCCCATCAACACGGCAAGCTAGGAGGGTTCATAAAAAAAAGGTGCCGGGATGTTACTTGAAAGAGCTTGGTCTGAGTACGAGGCTGAATTATATGTCTTACTGAACACACTTGAAGCCGGAATCCCAAATGTGGGTTTTAGATGGTTCTAAACCGAAGTCCAAGATGAACTGGAATACCAAGAGGAAGCTAAAAAGAAAGAGGATGAAGAAACGACCCCACAGCCACTCGGACAAAGCCCTTTGGGGAAGGTCGTTGGGGAATGGAGGGCTACGAATGGCTCTTTCCCTATTCGGCTAGCTTTCGTGCGGCATATTCCAACCCATCACCTTGGTGTTATAGTTGAGAGTCTCAACGATGGATCATGCATATTGAAAGATTTTGAAAGGTCTAAAATGAGCCGTTAGAAAACTACCCATTCCTCTTAGCCCCTTTCCACTTCATAGACCAAGCCCAAACAACGGCTTCCCTCCACCAGGAACCATTCTTTCAACACCGGTATCTTCCTCGCTTTGCTGAGATTTTCCAACGAAAAATCCTCACTACCATAACCGAAAAGTCCCCTTATTAAATCACAACTCGCGATGCTTTAAATTTACAGACGACAAAACTTGAAAAATTCGCCCCTAGTTTTAGACAGTGAGTGATTACAAAAACAGTTTGTTATTTTTTGATTGCAAGTTATCATCAAAACGCGTTAGATTTTTTTAGAACTAGCTTGTACTTTTAGAACTTAATAATGCATGGATTTAATAATTATTCTATGAAATATTGTGAGAAATTTGCCCGAGTGAGTTAAAGTGAAGGATCGCTAGTTTTAAGCGAGGCAATTGTCCTTCCCAGTTTTGTGTGTTACCCTCAAATGAAAACATACTCTTTCCTCCATACATGATGAGCAAAAATATGCAATAACTAAAATTATCCCGCACAATTCTGAGGCTAGTGCTGATGTAAACTGTAGTCCGTAACAAATAGAGATTGCTCTCCCGTGCCCTTTTTGCTCATCATGCCGAATATGCTCAGACAATCGTAGCTATTTCCCTAGAAGTTTCAGGAGAATCAAGAATTAATTTCTTTTAACCTTCTCGGACAATACCTTTTGAAATAATCAAATAGAAGTGACCGATTTCTGAAAATGAATGCGACAGTTCAACTCTCTCTATTACCAATCTATCTCGGAAACGTCCCAAGGTAAATCCACATCCTTTATTTTGGCGCATAGTAGATAGCTTCCAAAAGCACCTCCTTCATCACCTGGATTATCGTGTGTTTGGTCCAATATCAAATTGTTCTTCAACAAGTCACGCAAATCCTCTTCCAACTCCTCGAAATCCTGTTCGGAGTCCACGAATAGCTGAGTAAGGGAATCCATGTTCTTTTGAAGCTCTAACCATAAGTTACGGTAGAAGTGTATGTTATATGAACGACACTGAGGTGCATTTGGTGTGTTTTCGGGCCTCCAACCGAGATGCATTGTATGAAAGAGAATAGAATGTTGGATATCCGCAACTTTCCGACAAGTAGTTGCTGCCTCCCGTTTGATTAAAGGGCCGAGTTCGGGGTCGTTGGCTGCATCGTAGTAGGTACGACCTGCTTCACCGCATTGTACCATTGAAAAGCTCCATTTACCGGCAATGACTATCATGCAATCCTGGAATAATACATCGTTTCGAAGCTTCTTTGCAATAAATACCAAGTTGCTGAGGTGCTTCAAGAATTCCGTCGACGGTACCAACGAGCTTAACTTTTGGAACATCAAACTTCCCTGCAACGCTCCACCCAATGTGGTTGATATGACAGGCAGTGCGCAGTAGAAATCGGCCACTTTTGTTAGAGCCTCCATTTTAAAGTAAGCATTGACTTGATATGGTCGGTGGTACATTGCTTTGAGCAGTCGCGAGAATGTCCCCGCTTCATTTTTCAGTCTATTAAATCAGAAAGTTGCTCTTCTGTAGCAGGGATTCCCTTGAAAGTGCTACCAATTAGCTTGTTGCTCCAAGCAGTTCAAACTTCATGGAATTACCTTTTCCGAAGACTCCAAAAACCAGTCATTTTGGTCAATGACAGTGATATAATGGTATCGAAATTGTGAAAAATTCTACTTAGCCGACTTGTCCGGTGAATCGAGAAATCTCCTAAAGTAATTTGAAGGCGCTTTAGGATTGCGGAATGGACGTGGTAATCTTGTCCAAGAACACTGAGAAGCGCGTCGACCTCTTCGCCTGGGGAGCGAAAGACAACGGGGACTTGGGAGGTGGTTCCTCGAAATCCGAATCTGGAAGCGGTCTTTTTCTGGACGCTTTCAGCGCCAGACTTGGCCTTGGCTTTGGCGGCATTGTGCTTGCAATTGATGGATGCGTTTGCATGTTCAATCGCGGGAGCTGAATTTGAGATAAGACGCGTAGCCAAGAGTTTGTACGTGACGTCGTGCTTCCAAACGCTTTCTTTTCTTTTTCACTTGACAAGCCTATTTCGGGAAATTCCTCGACACATTTCACAATTAGACTTTTCAGATAAAATATACCACATCATTATTCTCTATCTTACAACGACATCTTTCCAGATATTTTCAAACAATCAGATTAAGATAATTGACTTTTATTTCGCTTCATTGTCCTAAATTACCTAAAAACAATTTGATTGTATTGTTCTAGAACCCTTGGTACAATAAGACGGCTCACGGTCGCCTCCAAATAAGCTTCCACAGATGAACCATTAGAAATGAGGGGATTAGCAGTCCACTTCACCCTCATTCCATGGGAGTACGGCCTTTTCCACATCACAAGTTAGAAAGCAACGTTTGGATTCTGCATGAACTTGATTTGTTCTGTTTGGGCAGTCATAATCTTCTGGCACAAGAAACCGTGATGTTTGACTGCTAGATGGTATAAATCGTCGTCTTGACAGAGCATTTCGTAAAGGGTGTTGTTCTCACGCCTGTTGAAATCAAGGTCGCCAACAATATGAACTAGGCATTCTCGAAATAACATTCCATGCCGTAGCTTTCGAGCGGAAGCTATGAGTCGCATTGCCTCACCAGGCATACCGGAGGTGCGTTCCCGACTTCTCTCTCTAGAAAAGAGGTCGCTGTGGATAAGCTGTCCGGATAGCGTCACTGAAACTACTGGTAATGCGCAATAGAAGTCCGCTATCCGAGTTAAATCGGTAATATCCTGGGCATAATTGATTACATATGGACGGTTATACATTGCCGACATAAGCTTGCGAAAAATGGTCTTCTCTGACTCGACAGATATCTTTTGTCCGGATTCAAGAAGAGCGAGAGCGTCGGGCTTGATAGGTTGGACCTGCCACAGGGTTAATCTGACCCCTAGTACTGGCAAGGGTAATTGAATGGAAGTTTACCTTATCAACCGATTCAAGGGCCCGCATTCCATCGTCGTCTGCAGCGGTTGCATAGTCGTATCGAAAGTTAACCGAGGAGGGTGATGTGGGAGAACCAGTCTTGTCAGGAGAGTCAAGAAACTTCCAAAAGTAAGTGGAATGAAGTTTAAGAATCATGGAATGAACGTGATATTCTTGATTGAAGACACTGAGCCGGACATCAGGTTTCTGCTGGTCCGGGAGACGAAATATAAGGGGACTCGGTTTGGTTTCGGAGGCTGGATGGTTCAAGGAATCCGACATCGTTCTCTTTTTGGAAAGCAAATTAGATGCTGAATGGTCTGAAGCCATTGTGTGTGTGTGTTGTAAGAACGATGATCACAACAAATATAAGTGCGCGTGGGTGCCTAGCCCTTCTCATCGCGAGTCCGGCGCGAAGTCACGGGATCTGTGCTTTTCCTGTTTCAACCTTTCGAATTATTTTCATCCAGAATCCTTGAACGTTATGGCTACCTCATCGAATCGCGAGAGGAAGAGGGCAGAAGCCTTAACTAGCTATATGGAAAGCAAACCGGATCCCATCATCTTCGTCCTTCCCGGCATGAAACCTGACGTTCGACTTGATATATTCGGTCAACACATACACGTTCACTCTCTTATTCTTAAACTCCATTCCCACTACTTCCGAAAATTCCTCGACTCCCCAGAAAAATCTAGCGAGAGAGCCTCTGTAGATTTCCAGTACGAGTACGCATCAGATATTTGTTGGAGGTGCAGGGGATAAAAGAGAGCATATAGGAGTAAAAGAGTAGTGAAAAATGACTTGAATTGTACTACATACAAAAGAGACCTATTATATAGATAATAGATAAAAACACTTGACTCAGAGAGCCGAGGACTGACCTAGAGAGCCGAATACTATGCGAGGATATGAATCCTATACAAAACAAGTAAGAGGCATCGCAAGACATGATACAAAACAAGCGAAGCATTAGACTTCACACACTATTGATGATGATGGAAGATGGGCACTGGAACCTGCGGACAAGGTAAAAAATCCTCGGGTTTCCAGAGGACATTCTCTAACTGTTGGTATGACTTGGTAGTCATAAAGTGTGATGCAATAAGTGGTTATATTCCTATATCTTTATTGCATGAAGAGTAAAGGTAAAGAGGGGTCGGATCCTGTGAACTTAAGTATGTGAGTGGCTTGCCACTCACATGAGCCAAAGCACGTGGATCAACTCGGCTGTCGTGCAAGGTGCTATTCACCAAGAATATGTAACGACACTAACCTATTAGCAGGCTCTTCCTATTACATCCGAGCTGCTCACTGTCCTCGACGAGAATGGTGGAGGCCTAGAACCGGAAGGAGAAATGCTCATATTTAAATGTCTCCTGTCCGCGATGTACAACAGGCCATATGAATTAAAAGCTAGCCTGATATTCGATTCTTGTTTGGTATCGCCTGCGTTACTACTCACCACCCAAAAACTTCGACATACGATCTTATTTCGAGAGTGTTTGGTGTACATCGTTGCTAAATGGGGGAGGCCCAAACTACATTTTAAACTCAAAGAACCACTACTAACCCTTGCCGAGAGGCATTATGGCATTGTCATGAAAAAGGTTGCGCTGGCCAACGTATGCCAATTGAGATTGATGCAAGGAACTACGTGGAAACCTCCTAAAATATCCCATGAGTTTTTGGGTCAAGAGCTTCCCGAAGAAAACGCAGACTACTATCGTTTAATCAGTCAGGGGTTGGAGAATTGCCACCCAAGTTATGATGGGGAGTTGGTAGCAGATCTCCAAAGAGCATTGGCACATCTATTGAAGAACGACTTAGTCTTGGATAACACCGGTTATGAAGTTGGTGTCGATCCATACACAAATGTGCTATTGGCTTGTGATGTGAAAAAAGCTAAACTTCCATGGGATGAGGATGAGATAGACTGGTAGTTCTCATTGTCAATGGTGTGGTTTGAGCTCACATTCATTTATTTGTGCGGAAACTTCCTAATGCATTTCTCTGAGATTATACATCGTTATAAGGGGTTGGAATTTGGTGTGCATGTCATGTACAGCTGCGAGCGTACCTGTTAGCTCCCAGGACAGAACATGCGGTAGTAAATAGCTCGCTGTTCTGAATTTCAAAGACAATTTAATAACTTGATTGTTCTAAAACTGTAAAACATCTCGATCATTATACTGAATTGTTCTAAATGCTTGGGATAAAGTTGAATAATCCTAGATAGTTGGGACAATGAACTAGATAGGCAGGTACGAACCTGAAGTATTTAATGACGCTTTCTTGAGCTAGAGCTGCTGAAGTTTGATCACATGATTTGGCGCTTCTTTGGTGTGGCTCTCCCGCGTCGCGCTGGTCTACTCCCAGGCTCCCATAAACACATTCGACAATCTCATGAAGCACAATATATCCATCACTGACGGAATTACTCCATCGTGCACCATGAACGAAATTTCCCCGAAAAAACGTGCAAAGTTGTCCCCAGCTGAAAGCACAACGATGAATCCAGAAACCACGAAGGAGCTCGGAGAAAACTATAGCACTGCAGGCTCAGATGATAATGTCACAATATTTACGCTAGCTGGGTTCACCGCTGATGTGTGTCTTCTCGTGTTTGAACAAGAGTACCATGTTCATTCGGTTATTCTCAAGCTATACTCAACCTATTTCAGAAAATCCCTCGACTCTCCAGGTAGGTGAGATTCTCGGAGTATATTTGCCTATTCTAGTCGTTTCGGGAGCCAGGTCCTACTCCCGAGACATACTCGAAAACTCTTGAATATTTCTCAAAGGAGTAAACTGACTCCGAGATCCTCATTTCCAGATAAGCCCGGGAAGCCAGCTTCTGTTAAGTTTCATTACGAGTATGCAACTACTCTCGATGACGATGGGAGCTGGGCATTAGAGCCCGCGAATAATGTAGGTTTCTCTCGAGAACACTGCAAGTATCCACTAATTCAAGAACAGATCCAGGACCCCGTTTTTACACCCGAGAGACTGGGTCTCTTCGAAAAGGGCGGCAAGCTTTCCCCTAAAGTAGAGAGTGATACCTTTGGAAATCTTCTTTGTGCTATGTACAATGATTCATATACAATACACAAGATTTCGGACATCGTCAAGCTAACTCGACTAGCCGATTTCTATTGCGCGCTCCCGATTGTATCGGCGACTTTAAGCGGGCAGTTTTGGGAGAGCGTCCTTTTTATTGAAATTGAAAACGAGCATGCCGTATCAAGCGATCCAGTAACACTCATTTTTGCAGCCCGAAAGCTTCGTCATCGACATTTATATCTCGAATGCCTCGTTCACATCGTCAGCCAGCTCTCACACATTGAATCCCAGCAGGGAGCTGCACTCGAGAAACTACAACAAGATGACGACCTACATTCCCTCGTCCAAAGGCTACATAAACTGGTATTCGAAAAGATCATGAAGGTATCTTTGAAGCAAATTAAATTCATGCAGCAAAGCAATTGAAAGCAGTTAGACTGTGAAGATAGTAAGCATAGGGACTGTGTTACTGATCTCGGGACCGCAGTTTCCGCATTGTTAGACAACGAGCTGCTGTTGGACAGAACTGGAGTTGCACCCGGCTGTGGCATTTTCAAAACCAGGTTTTTGTGTTGCGATGTAGGAGAGGTTGAACTTCCATGGGGCAGTGAAGGAGACTGGTGATAGCTGTGCTTTAATCCTGTCTCGGGCAATGGTCAACATGTGTCACTTAAGAATAATGCAACTCTAGAATAATCGAACCTCGTTGTTCTAAAGCATATAGGTTAATATTTTGAATTGACCCAAGTTTTTAGGTTAATTACTATAAATTACCCTAGAGATTTGGGACAACAAGAGGAGTTGAAATATGCTTTTAGCCTCCCTGCCACGCCAAAACCAATTTTCAACTGCCGACGATTACTTGCTCTCCCAGGTCGGACTTAAAACCAAATTTACAAAGGGCCGATAATCGAATATGGAGCAATTTTTCGAGTTGCTTTAGAGTGTTCAAAACAGTCTGGTTTAGGTAGAATTAACAAAGTAACAAAAAGGTTGCATTGAACAACTACCTTATAGTTCAAGTCTAGTATACTATAACTCCCCTACGACGAAGTCGCTCTTCAGCAGATGGACGAAGATGATGATGGGGTCCGGTTTGCTTTCCATAAATCTTCTGCCCTCTTCCTCTTGTTTTTCGACGAGTTCGCCATAACTTTGGAGGATTCTGGATACAAAAATTTGTTGAATTGTGGTACTGTAAGGCGCTGTGGGGGTGCCCCATGAAACGCGAAAGCACATGATCTTGGCCATGGGAGACTGGGCTCTTCAATGAAAACCAGCCGGAGCTGTACCTACAAACCCCATTCAATATGGAGTTGAATCCAAAATTATCGAAGCTTGTAGCTTCAACCGGTTCCACCTATTGCTGCTCAATTACAGAATCCAGAATCAGGGAAAGGAAACTGCTCAGCAGTTCTTCAGACCAAGCTCAGCTGCCTCGAGAACCAAACGAGGAAAATATAGAAGTAAACTACTTCAAAGGTGCCCAATGGCAAGCACCTGTCCCTCCTACAACTCTCTCTGAACTCCCACTAACACATCCAGGTCACCAGACGGAACGAGTCTCATAACCAGCAGCGCAGACAACTCAATCCGAACCTTCATTCTCCCACCAACGCTCCTCGACGATTCCCCCTCCCCAATCCCCCTCGAACCCTACACAACCCACCAAAACCCGAGTCCCGTAAACTGCGTCGCCCCATACCCAAATTATGCCCTCTCCGACCCCTCCACAACCCTCTACCTCTCCTCCCCATCCGCCCTCCCAATACGACTCACAAACTCCCTCTCCCCATCTTCAACACCTACAGCAACGTACTCTCTCATATCCCCTACAACAGAAGCATACTATACCCCCTCATCCTTATTATGGACATCCCCGGGCACATTCTTAGCTGGCACAGACTGTCTAATAGCCCACTTCGACGTCTCCCGTAACGGCCAAGGTCCTACACAAAGCATGCCCACCATCCCCTCCAAACGGCACGTCATGAAAGGTGGCGGTGTAGGAATTCGCGGTATTGTCTCCGCGCTCTCTCTCCAACCCACTTTCCCAGGTTCAGAAGCAGGAATGGTAGCGGCAGGGACCTGGACGCGCTGTATCGGTCTCTACGACTTGGCGGGGTTAGGAGGTACGGTTGCTACATGGAGTATCGCCGAAGCAGCGGATAAAGATGCGGGGATTGGGGGCATGGGCATTACGCAGACGGCTTGGAGTGAGTGTGGGAGGTATCTGTACGTGGTTGAGAGGAAGAGTGGTGGGGTGTTGGTTTATGATGTTAGGGGCGCGAGGAAATTGCTTGCTTGGTTGGAGGGGAGGGAGGCGGGGACGAATCAGAGGCTTGGGGTTGATGTCTTTTCTACGGAGAAGGGGATGGAGATCTGGGCTGGGGGCGTGGATGGTGTTGTGAGGGTTTGGGAAGGGGCTGGGATGAGTGAGGGGGCGTTGGAGAGGTCGTGGGAGTGGAAGGCTCATGATGGTATCTATTCTTCTATTTCTATCCAAGTAAAAAGTTTTGAGCTAACGCGTTATACAGATCCCGTCACTTCGACCATTGTTCATAGTTCTGGCACTGTTGTAGCGACGTGTTCTGGACAAAGGTCTGTACCGACGTTTGAAGGTAGTGAGAGTGGCAGTGAAGATGATTCAAGTGACTCTGAGGAAGATTCAGGTGGGAGTGAAAGATCTAGTCGATCTTCTGGTCAAAGCTCATTTCAAAAGAAAAGCCCAGATAATAGTATCAAAGTATGGAGTTTATGACATTCAAGCAATTGGCAATGCATGCCAGGAAATGTGACCTCTATCTGCTATCTACCATGAAATAAAGCTGACATCAAGCTAAGATCAAGCTAACATGTCCTTCGTCCTTCTAATTTTAATAATAAAGCAACCCATTAATGCAATAATAACAGTATGCAACCGCGCTATTATTCGTATTCTTGGTGTACCCCGCAGGTCAAAGGTATGGGTTTCTCCCATTTCGTTCACTGCCAGACTCCATCGACAACATCACTCACTCTCTCCATTAACTTCCTACCACACACAGGTCCAAATCTGGCAAGCCTATTCTCCCTCCCCATCTCCACAAACGCGGCCAGTCCGAAATAACCAGACTTTGAAGGACTCGATCCACTCACGCCCTGTGGTGGCTTCAGCTCGGCAACGATTTGCTGCGCAGCATATGCATTCAGTCCAGCTCTTCTTAGGAATAACTCCCAATACGTCTCATCAGCCAGAAGATTTATTCGATCAGCAATCCTATGCTGTACAATCAAGCTCGCAACCCATTTCGCAAGGGTCTCCTCGCCACCAGCAACAAATTGTACAGTGATCGAGGTCGGGAGTCCGGAAGCGAAACCAATAAACTCAGTGAGTGCAATACAACTATTGTCATCTAACCTATCGGTGGTTTCGTCTTTTCGTTCTTCCGTGACGAGGACGATGAGCTTTTCGTAGCGCGCACTGACTTTGCAGAGTCGACTTTGGATTGCGGTCTTGCCTTTCTGTCCAGGTAGATTTCGTTGTTTAACTTTTTGGAAGCTGGATATTAGAACCCCAGTGGATGGAGAGATGACGAGATCCGCCTCGGAGTCTAGAGGGGAAGTTATTGGCGAGCGGGTGACTGAGCCTGGCATCCATGTCGTTGTGTTGTGAGCGGAAAAGTCTCTTTCAACTAGGGTTAAGGAAGGAAGGAGCGACTCGAGATGTTTGATTAGGGTTCGGTGTTTTAGGAGGGTTGACGAGACTATGGCACCGATTGGTGTGCTTGGAACAGTTAGGGAAGGAGTGGGTGGGGGAGCTGCTGCTGGAATTGGAAGTGGCGACTTTCGAATGGATATTGGAACTTGCTCATTTTGCTCTGCACCTGCCAATTTTGAAAGCTTCGGGATGGTATTCTTGTTGCGTTTACTCATGAAGTAGGAGCTATCGTGGAGCTTTGGCTTCTTAGCTCCACGCAGTTCCTTGAAATTCCCAATCAGATTTCCCGCAGAAAAAGCACCGCCTAACAGCATGTCTGGCCCCTTTTCTTGGGCAGAATCAGGCTGCATTTGTTGCGCTGCTGACAAGAAGTCATTTGATTTCCGATGACGAGGAGTATTTTGTGGTTTTGCGAGGGAATTAATGAGATCTGTTGGGAGTAAAAATGGGTGCCCTTGACCTCTATCTTTTCCCTCCAACTCATCTTGTTCAAGTTCCTTTTTCCGCTTCTTGACGAGAGATGAAATATCTTGAGGCAGAACTCTATAGAACTTGCCTAGCTCTATCTCGTCATCATCATCATCCTCGTCAATCTTCAGAATTCGTAGGCCTGGTGATTTCCAAGTCATGTCAGAACTATCAACCACCTCTTCATTCTCCGAACCAATAATTTCTTGCCACTCTTTGTCATCGCAGGGTGGAGGATCCTGTTTAGGGTCTACCTTTGCCAACTTGCTGGAGAAGGGATTCCACTGAAGCTTGGTCGGATTCTTGCTCTTCCAAGATGGCAGATGTCCGACAGTCAACCTGAGAATCTCTCTCTGTAGTTCCAGCAACTGGCTTGCACTTTTACATTGTTGTGATTTTGCCCAGGGAGCAATGGGGGCCACTGCAGGCATGGTACGTACACTGACACGACTCATACTGTCTGCTTCAATCAAGTTCTCCTGTTCGGACTCGCGGGTAGCAGTCTCGTGTGCCTTGCCAAAGTTTTGTTGCAGAACCTCTTTGATATCTTCAGTCTTTTGCGAAGACATATCTTCATCGAGCAGCATATACTCAACCTCCTCGCTGAAGCGGACCTCCTTCAACGCCATCGGCGGGTTATGTGGTGTCAAGATTTCTTCGACTTTGTGGTCTTCTGATTTGAATCTCGGCGGCATTGGAGGAGGTGTTGTGTCACTTCCCAGGACTGGTGACAAGACCTTGGCTATTCTTTCTAACCCTTCCTCGGGTTGTTCACCTGGAGCTTTCAAACCTCTCACCGGAGAAGGCCTATCTTCTTTCATGATATGCTTCTCGAATTCTTCTAGATCCTGTTTGATCATAGAGTCGGATTCTGCCGCTAATGGGAGTTTAAAAGTCGGGGAAGAAGAAGAAGGTTCGTATCTCGAGGGAGGAGGTGACATTGGCAGAAGGGGCGGAGTTACTGGTTCAAAGGGAAATTTCTTCTGTGCGCTGATGTCAGTTTAGGTCTCGCTGGGAGGGAGATGACCGGGAGGGGGATTGCTCAGAACGAACGCGATGGTGGGTTTTTTCGGCCGCCCAAAGCTTATCCTCATCTTCTTGGTCCCAAGAAACATGTAATGTCTTCACAAGATACGACAACGTCTCTTTTGAACATGTCACCTTCTCCTTCTTGATTTCTTCGATGATCTTGTGTGCGGTGTCCAGATACTTCGACGGAATCGAAAGACCCTCACCATTCTCCTCGTCCACAATTTCCAAAGGAAGCTTGATATCCTGCAATTTGATCTCGAACCCTTCTCTAAGTCGTTCCCGAGAAAAGCTGGCACAGTCGGTCTCATGGTCGCTCCGCAACAATGGCACTTCCACTCGCATTGACCTTAACTTCTTTGGAGTGAGCATCGGGTCCATGATTGCTTCGATTCCATCTGGATTCATGTCTTGCTGAAGGTCCTGCAGATATTTCATGACTTCTCGAGGAGCGGAGAATCGATCCCTCAAGTCTGGCTTGGGACCAAGTGACAAACGCGGAAGGTGAGAGTCGTCCGTGAAGCCACTGTGTTCGATTGCTCCCTTTAGTGCATTGATATGGTCGAAAGCAAAGGAATCGGAGAGGTGGTTGCGAGTAATTCCATGAAGTCGTGCATACTCGAGAGGAGTCAACTCTTCCTCCGCTTCTTCTTCCTCTTCCTCTACCTCCTCTTCTTCCTCGCGGCCATCGCCATTGAGACAGGCGTCACTAGCTGCGTCGACAACCGCGCTATCTTGTGTTGCATCCACCATCTCCATTTTATCTCGGGCTTCCGCGAGGAGAGACGAATTGTATCGCACACGCGTTGGGTCGTGGGTTTAGGAGGAGGATACTTGAAATGTGGAAGCTGGGAAATAGGCTGGGATTGACGCGAGAGGAACCACGAAGTGTTCAATCCGCCCGCGACACTTAGGCACCTCCAATCCACAGAAGAAAAACCACAGAACTTAGATGATTTCAAGTTATTTACATTCGCAACATGATTTGGAGGCAGCCTTGCCTTGAGTGTATTGTATCTCAAGCAAGTATATGGTGGTAGTTTGAGATTTTTCTCAGCCTGACTCCCGTCTAAACTAACGAACGACAACTCCATCACAACTCATAAAGAAGTATACGTATAGACGAGAAAGTGATGTCATAGGTTCCATTTAATAAAGTACAATTCTCGTGTTTAGCTCAAGCTCTCTTACTTGGGATTGTCTCATCGTACGATCTCATAATTTTATATGAGGTGGTGAGATATGAGAGTATATTTTGACAGGAGATTGTGAGATATGGCATTGCGAGAGGCAACAAAAGTCCTGCACAGTGGCAAATAAAATTAGGAATAAAGAAATGAAATAGAGGTGGTTCATATAGGTAAAGTGAAATATTTGGCTATTGTGTATTGTGCCAGAGGACTCCAACGATATATTCCAAGGTGGCCTAAGATACCTAATTAAATTATATATCTTAATTTTCCTTAGATTCTTTGAATTAACGGTTTGAATTGTTAATGGATGTTAATGTGCGTACCTTGGAAGAGAGCCAAGTCAGGTGTTAGTGTGAGTTTCAACGTCACCATACAATAGGGGCACAATTGGATTCATTTCAGTCACTTTTCCAAGTCATTATCCTTTTTCTTCGCGCTTCAATGGTATCATTTTTTCTGACGGATTACTCAATGAATGTCCGCTCCCCGGCCTTCAAAACTCCAAAACACCATCCTGAATCTCATGATACATCACTTCCCAAACCAAATTCCCTACATGCACTAATATACACCGCCTCTTCTACCATGAACGGAAGCATTGTGATTTGGTGCTGCGAACCCGCTGAGTTGAAGATTCTGCACTTGTTCCCTTGCTCCCCCTATCTTGCCTGCCACGCCCAAGATACTGTGCTCAAATTCCGTCAATGCAGCTCCCAGTTCCGCCGCTGGATTCTCGTTGCTTGTTGAGCCACTAGTTCTCTTGGCAACGAATGCGTTGATCTGCTGTGCGCTGTTTGACTCAACACCCCGTAGATGTTGCTCGATCTCTGAGATATTATTTTGATATTTGTTCAAAGTAGTAGAAAGTTCGTCAGCTGTCTTGGAGAACAATCCTACGATGTCCTGGTCATCTTCACCGTTACCGGATGATCGATCCTCTGAAGAGTTTGACCACATTCCAGTATTGTGGTATTGAGGTGGTAACTTCAGATTGTCAATTGCTCTGAAGCTCAACGTTGCATTTTCACCGTCGGTTTTGATGAGCTCTCGTGCGAAAGCAATTGACTTGACGTCCGATGTCAACGCCCCCTCGACACCTGTCAACTTTCGACTGCAATAAGCAACATCGCTTGGGATTTGTGAGAGTTGTTGATCATGGGCTGGCATTATAGCATCGCAATCATTTTTGAGCTTGATTTGGCTTTGTATGACATCGTCCATCATAGTAATTTGTTGCTGGAGGTCTGGGTAGAGATCTTCAAATCGTGTGGTACCGCGTAGATTCGCAAGGTCTATTCGAACTCCTGGCACCGTTTGTGAATTTTGTGCGCCTTGCCCGAAAGATAATCCACCCCCTAGAAGACCCGAGCCCTGGGGGTGATTTGGTTGACCAGACATGGAATTTTGTTGTTGATTTTGCTGGGTTTGCGCGCCACCAAAACCACCACTGAAATGGTTAGTTAAATTCTTAATTGACACGATGAGAAAACTTGCAACAAGGAAGATGCGGCGGGTTTGTTCTGGGTAGAGTTCAAACCGCCAAAAAGGCCACCAGTTTGCGGTTGAGCTGTAGATGCCGCTCCTCCAAAGAGTCCACCAGTCTGAGATTGAGTTGTAGCAGCTCCCCCGAATAACCCTCCCGTCTGAGGTTGCGCTGTTGTAGTCGCAGATCCAAAGAGTCCTCCAGCTTGGGGTTGCGTACTAGCAGTCGCCCCTCCAAATAAACCTCCCGTTTGAGCCTGGGTTGTCGCTGAGGCTCCCCCAAATAGCCCTCCGGACTGTGGTTGAGAAGTCGTTGCTGTTCCAAACAATCCTCCCCCCGCCTGTGGCTGGGAAGCTGCCGTCGCCCCAAATAGTCCTCCTGTAGCTGGTGGTTGAGAAGCAGCTGTTGATCCGAATAACCCACCAGCTGGAGGTTGAGTTGTCGTTGAAGCCGTGCCAAACAGACCTCCCGCTGGAGCTGGTGTACTCGTGGCAGCGCCAAAGAGCCCTCCAGCGGGCTTGCTGGCCCCGTTATTCGTAAACATTCCTCCTGTAGGCGCGGTGGTCGATCCGCTGTGACAAGCTGTCAGTATCAATTTTCTTCTATGCAAGGGACCGAGAACGCGATGCGCCGCCCGTACTTAGGGGAAATGGACAGGACTCACAAGGTCGAATTGGCAGAGTTGGTGTTGATACTTAATCCACCCGGGCCACTGGCAGATCTCGCAAGTGCCATGGCACTCAGGGCATCAAAAACTAATTGTGGGGAAGGAACGTTGAATTAATCTACGCTAAAAGTGCCTGGCGTTGTTTTTGACGCGCCCAAACTCAAAGTCCCAGGTGAAGCTTGAAATATCTCGGGAGAACCTTATTCCGGCACTTGAAAGCTCCAAGCAGGAACGAGGTGTGGCAAGCTTCGGAACTTAATACCAACAAATTCAATATGGACGTCGATGAAGATGACGATTTTTACGGCGAGGAAACTGCGCAACCCAAAGTCGAGGAGCAGAAAGCCCCGGCAACTGCACAACCAGAAACTAAGCCAAAGGACGAGGATGAAGACCTAGAGGAGGGTGAGGAGGAAGACGATGGGGAATCTGACGATAGCGACTCGGTATGACTCCAAACTTTTCTGCAAAGGGACAATTGCTTATTAAAACTTAGGATATCGACATCGTCATTGAAAGGAAAGACGGCAGCAAACCTGCGACCGCCCCGTACGTTGCCCCCAAGGCTATCTATTCTTTGCATATTCTGATTCTTCTTTAGCCTAGCAAGGTATAACGAAATTAGAAACATCCCACAGAGAACATCTACGAGCGAGGCTGCTGTATCAGAGCCATCTCCAACCAAGAAAGTCAAAAAGGAAGCAAAGGAACCCTCATCTGGTGCGGGGGAGGATTTACCTGGGATCGCGACCTCGAAAATCGATGTCAATGCGAAACCTATTTACGAGCCTGCCGGAAAACCCATAACACAAGTCAATATTGACGAAGGTAGGAAGTTGGATCTCCGATCTGGTTAATATGTCTAAAAATTTATAGATTTGAACGAAAACGATAAGCCATGGCGAAGACCCGGAACCGACGTCAGCGATTATTTCAATTATGGGTTCGACGAGTTCACCTGGGCTTTATACGCCAGCAAGCAAGACACCCTCCGAGCCGAATATAGCCAAGACAAAATAGCCCAAAACAACAAGAAGATGTTTGAGGACATGAACATGATGATGGCCATGGGAGGTATGCCAGGAATGCCTGGAGGAAATCAAATGGAGGGCATGCCGCCTGAAATGCAAGCGATGATGCAACAAATGATGGCTTCGGGAATGGATCCAAGTCAGATGGACCCAGCTACTATGTTTGCCGGTATGCAAGGAAACGCAGCATCAGCTGGTAGTGCTGGCGGCGCCCAGGGAGGTAACCAAGGTCAAGGATTTGGTGGACAAGCTGGTTTTGGGCAAGGCCAAATGGGTTATGGCTATGATCAGCAAGGTGGTGCAGGTGGGAACCGTGGAGGTGGAAATTTCAGAGGGCGGAGAGGACGTGGAGGATGGTAATGCAAAAGCATGTGTCTGTTTCTGCTATAGGCCTAGAAGTTTCATGCCACTGGACAATTTGGCGTTGATTATGGGGCTTAGGGATTCTAGGTTAGGACCCTGGCGTTGGTTGGTTCAGGATGAGCAATACCGCTCTATTTACAAGTATCAAAATCTTCTCCATTATATTTTTACTTTATTCTTGATTTTTTTGTGCTGCTGTGTGTATTTTCGATTTTCGCTAGTGGTAAATCTTGCGATTCGTCCACCATCACTTCTTTTTTCGGCGAGTCTTCAAAGTTGCTGGATCTTTGGGTAAAATAAAAATAAACTCAAAATTTCATTGCTATTTCCTTAGAAGTCTCAAGGTCGGGTTCTTATTTTCATGGTAACTAGCGTAAGAACCTAGTTTTGTATGATTGTAGCTGTCTTTGAAAGGATCATCCCGATAATATTCCGAAAAGAGAGCTTTATTTACTGAATACTAGGTACAATGATGGATTTATCAGTCTCTTTCAAAAAATTTGGCTAGTATCAAAATCAATGGTCTTCTTGAACTTATTACACAAAAAGTAAAGTAAGTTCACAATCAAAGAATTAAAAGAATGAAGAAGGCTAATATTTGTAACTCAATTAATTTCACTGTATCTCTACATGGAACAGGAATTATATTTAAAGCCCTACATGCCAACTACGACAATGGCCAAAACGTTATGCTTTCACACCACCTACTTACCAGGCTTGGTCCTCTTGGCTATCCGTACCTAATCCATACTCCGCTCCCTTGCCAGGTGTGCACTTAATCTGCTAGAAGTGTTAAGAAGAGTTTAAGTAGTGAGTGATCAAAATACTCTATGTAGTAAACGTTCAAGACAAACTATATAGATTTTCTTATTCCCTGCTGGGGGGGAAGGGGGGTTATAGTCAATTACATACGTCTTGTGGAAAATTTCTGGTAAACAGGTCTTCTTCCTAATAATCCTGGTTTAAGAAGAAGAAAGAAATAAAGTAAAGGGTATGCTTGGAGAGAGGTAAAGGATATTACACTTCTGAGTTACTTTTCTACCCTAAATACTCCCAGTTGATTCTAGGAGGCAGCAACTGGCTTTATTGCTTGATTCCTTCTTTGTGATGCGTTGAACATATTAGAAGATCTGACTTTTAGGTACCTTTATAATGTGTTCTACAGGTATTGCCAGTGGTGGGTTGAAGAAACGAAAAACAATCAAGAAGCCCCATTCACATTCTTGGTTATCATTCCCGCAAAGCTTTGTCCCCCCCCCCCCCCAAAAAAAATCATGTTATTTGGCGCAAACTAAATGCACTGATCTACTAACCGGTAAGCTCCTAGAAGGTACTATTTGGGAAGTTCATAACCAGATAAGCTGCGAGAATTTGTCTGGGAAAATAGAGCTTTTTACTCATAAACTCCAATTGATTATGCTTCGGGACAGTTAATTTGGCGAGTCTTCTAAAAAATTTATTCCACACTCCATTTGTTCCCTCTTTGAAGCTAAACGCGGGTTCTTGCTAGACCTTTTCCTCTAATTTCCATGAAGAGATAGCCTCAAAGAGCCCTCAATACTAAGAACTGGAAGGAGCACCAAATATATGTTTCAGTAAGCTGTAGTTGAAGTTGTCTTCCACGTCCCGTTTGGTGAACCCCCCTAGTTCCTGGTTTAGCCCTCCTCAAGCTAGAATCCTAGGAAGCAGGTATACATGCATTTTCTCTCAGGTTTCATAGATACCATGCTGCCTGGATAGTACTTCTCTATAGGAGCATTTTCCGGTGAGCCACCTAATTTCAGCTTTGGTCTACGCCTTCATAGTCAATCCCTATCCTGCAAGCAAGACCCTGCTTTCATCCCAGCGGCGAGGCATTACCCCACAGCTCTCCAACCTCGGAGAATCAGCAAGTAACCATTGAAAAGAACGAAGAGAGTATCGCTCCTACACAAACAACCCCAATGAGGCATTCTGCCAGCAACCAAGGCATACTTTGCGACTTCGAGAGACGAATTACAAAACCCGAACTGTCAAGTCCACCAGTATCGTCACCGAAGTTCGACTTTCCACTCATCTATACATGCCTCAAACTCTCTCCGCCGCATCTGCGAGCTATACAATAGGCCAGACGCTTTTACGTCGCGATCAAGACTTTTGGGGTGGTCATAAAGGTTGGAGGAACGAGAACCGTCCAAACTTCCGATTGCTAAGAGTTATTGTGTCCGCAAGTCGATTTGGGTTACGCGACCTGGAGCTCAGAGTTTGTACCCTAGGGCCTCAATTCTGCGATGCTACCTTCGGTCGGTAATCCCAACTCCTTGGGAATTCACTCTGGTCCTAATCGCAGTGCGATGGAAATGCTGCCAGCACCAGCCAAATACGGGATCCTGTTCTCACGGGCTTTCCACAGTACAACTAGCCCTCAAATGGGCGATCTTGGGTTTCAGTATCTCACCGAGCATTCTGTGGCTGTTTTCTAGGGTATGTTTCCTTCTGACGATTCCTTCACAAGTCCTCACGGATCTAGACTGACTTCTCATCACAGAAACACGACGGCAATCTTCACACTACTCAATTCCCCATCGCATTATGTCTGCTTAGGATCCTCTTGTCCGGGTCGCCGGCACCTCCTTCCTAATCTAGCATGACCGGGAAGCGAACAAATGTCATCTTCGAATTGGAAGGCACGATGGAGACATTGGGGCTTGGCTCGACGGTACCTCCTTCCCTAGCGATCAAGAAACAAAGATATCTTCAACCCTGAATATGGCACTCTCATGAAGGCCAAATAATCTGCTCCAACAGCAGAATTTTCGAACTCTGCTCAGCGTACCACGCTGTACTTAGTGCGGTAAAAAGAAATATCCCTTGCGCAAATTGGAAACGAATCATTGCGCGCTTCGACGATCTCTCATATGTAGATTTTGCTTGGAGAGTACTATTTTTCCGCATACTGAACTATGTCAACATCACCAGAAGAACTCGAGAGTTCAAACATGCTTCGAGGGCTGTCCGGTACGCTCTCTCATTGGAAATGGGATGTTACACCCCGCGGACCAAAGATGCAGCATCATCCTCGCAGAAAAAATGTTTGAAGAGGCCATTACATATTGTTGCTTGAACTATATGAAAAGAGAGAGGGAAATTATTCTGGCGACCAAATTTCAAGATGACAGGGGAATATTTTAATTCAGATCGCCGTAAGTTGCTATTTTCGCTCAACCAAAATCTTTCCCCACCAAAACTGTTCATGACGGCTAAATTTTATATAAGCACTCGAAAGACATCTCTTATTCGAGATACGCATTGTTTCTCGATATCACAACCTGTTGCGGCTTCCAAAAGTCCCTTGAATACCTCTTGGAGCATTGGAAATTGTGTTGGTTGGCGCCCTCCTTCAGCGAGTATTGAGAGCGAGAACCCTCCGAATCTGGAAGCTTCCTTCGAAACTCCGGGCCCTCTCAAAAGACAATTTTTCGCAGGAACCGGCAACCATTTTATCCAACAACATACAAGTGCCATTTGAGGTCGAAGGAAGACAGCGAGCTGTTAACTTGAACCACCGGAAAGAAGTCTCTTGACGTACCACTGAGTGGTCATCAGGTGACCAAAAGAGAAAAGGCATGGCTTTGAATGGAATGGACTTCCTACCTGCTGGAAGCAGGTGGGATTGTGAGCAATATATGCGAGACTGGCAAATTGAAAAAGAACTTGCGCATTAGTCTGACGGAAAAGTGGTTTGTTTGAGCAGCCATAATTTTTTTTTTTTTTTGGAAAAGTAATTCATTTGAGTCCTTTGGCGAGACTTTCGAGAGCAAAGGTATGTCACTACCATACATTCATCGCCTCGATCCTTTTGTTCATACTCAACAATATTCTTTCCCCGGAGGTGAGACGACAGGTAATTCCGAAACATTTAACCTTGTGCAGCTCGCCCTGGATGATTGCTTCATTTTCAAACACACGAACAGTATTTGAACGGCAAGTCTCATATCAATAATTTGCATGAAAGTAATCAATAGAATTCCTTGACAGTGGGGTCGTCTCTATCCTCTTATCTTACTAATGCTTTTAGGGGACATCCAGGCTTCTGTCAAACCCGTGATTTCCGTCTGGTTTCCCAGGCTGTCACTCATTGGAAGTTCACCCACACTATGATGAAATTTTGAGGGCCCACGCACAACGGGAACACCGCCAAATATCAAAAATATGGCGCTATAAAGAATCGATATGTCCATTCCACCGCAAATATATTATGACATCACACCCTCTATTGTTTCATGAAGTTGAATGAAACTAAAAATTTTGAACCACACAATCAGAATTCTTCAACCTCAGCAAGAATAGTACCGAAATAAGACAAGTTACACTCTAATATATGATGGCAAGCATAACCAATTGCTACTGAAAAGATGCTAAAGGACCCGAAGGGCAACGAACCAAGCGTTGCTCTTCTGCCAGTTCACATCTCCTAGGAAAAGCACGATAGATCAACACGCCACCCTACGAATTCACCATGAGTATGGCATTATTCAATGCATCAATGATCAAAAGAAGAAGATTACTGATCAGGTTCACCCAACTTCTTTCAGATGAATGCCCCAATGGATTTGCGGATATCGTTTGTTTGTATTGTCTTAGGTCTTAATATGGCTTGACTGACTTTGTCAACCATTGACATAGGAAATATATACCAAGACTAGGAAGGAGAATCAATTTCGACACGGGCTAAGGATGAAAGTGAGACAGTCTAGAATAAAATTTAGATCCCAAAGAGTTTCCATTTGGATTTCTATCAGGCGACGAATGCTAATTTTTGCCTGCAGTTGTCACGCTGCGCTGCTAGCCTCAGACGAGTGGCAAATCCAACTTGGGCCACACATGCCCCTGGTTCTTCCCAAGGTTCCCGTAGACGACAAGTAAGTGGGAATTCGCGTCTCTTCATGATCTCAAATGGAATGCTAAGAATCGAAATTAGTCAATCGTCCTAGCTCTTGGTTTAGTCTCCGCTATCCCGGAAAATTAAAAATTGAATCGCAGGCGCCGGATTGTGTTTGTAGTGCATTGTGAGTCTAACTAGGCTTCATTTCAAGTAGTTTTTTTTCATAGCACTTGCTATTTTTCCGACCCACCGTGCTGTAAACTTTTGGGGATCAGATTAACCCCTTTGTAAAACAGGGATAATGGTTGAATGCCAACGGCCGAATCTCGACATGGAACTTGTGTTCACGCATTCTTGGTTAAAAAGGCGCAATGCTAAATCGCACCTCTTGTGTGTCCCCCATGGTCATATTGCCAACAGGCTATCATTCTGAAATATCTCGCTGCTTCTTCCACGCTATTACCGCGACTAACATGGAAGTGTCGCAGGTCAGAAGCGGCCAATATTGTAGATTCCGAAAACTGCGATTCCTTAATGTTCCTCGCTTTTTTCTTGATGTTGAGCCTGTGTAGAAAATGACGATATGACTTCGGAGGGCGGCTTGAATTGGGTATCGCAGCTACAGAGCCATCCTTATGCGAACCTATTCTTGACTCGTTTGCCTCCGTACCGGGTTTATGTACCATTTCAAGAATAGGGTCGCAAGCTTTGGTGTTTGAACTCTCCTCCCTTCCAACTTCCGCATCTGGCATCTGCCATCTTGCAATTTGGGGATATTCTTGTACTTTTGCTTTTAATACTTGCTATGCATGAAATTTTGGCGTTCAGGGTTTGTGTAACGTACTCAGACTCGCAGATTGACTTTCAGGCAGTTGGTGGGAACTGGCTGCTAGGAGGGTTGGAGTTCTGCGAATCGCTCGCTGAGATTGTGTCTTGTCTCTGGGTCTCGTCGCTGCCCCTAAAAGCTCCTGCACAAAGCCCACTGCAGTTTTCTCCAACATTGTGATTGTATTCGTTTGCGTAAGGTTCGGATATGGTTTGATTTCGGATGCTGGGTTCAGGGGCTAGGTTTTCGGAAACAGCTAGTGGCCATCTGCAAGTTGTCAGCACATCTCTGTTCTCCATTCCAGGGGTTCTTAATGGGCTGGCTGACTTGCCCCTTAAAACACAGGCGGTTTTCTTTTTTCTTTTTCGCTTGAGCCACTTATCTCGGCCGCCTATCTTTCATTATCCAGAACTGATATCTTCTTGACATCGTGGAACATTGGAAGATTGACAAGAAAAGGGGGTGGCAACTTGCAAGTTGTCAGCACATCACCACTTTGCTCGTAGTTGTCAAATGCTTTGAAGTTGCTATTTATGTCCTTCTCCGTATGTGCCCACTTGCATGTATTCCTGTGAATATGTTCAAAACCATTCATGTGTGTTCATTCTTTCATGCACGCAAAATTGCCAAATTGGCGTCTGATAATTTGCTGTGTCTCTGTATGCTTGTGTTGTACTTCCACACTGTCCTATTTCCAATTGTTGTCCATTCTGCCTACAAAACTGTCTTGTGCTATTTTCCTTAGAGACCAAAAGGATGGATGCAAGCTGCGCTTGTTTAATGAGCCAAGGAGTACCCCTGCCAAACTTTGGGTTGGAACTCTTTGTCTCTGGCTTCTTGAGCCTCTCAGAATATCCCATGTACCATGTGTATGTCCTCTTTCCTCCTTATATGCAGTTTCCAACTGTGATTCCAAGCCCGACTCGCAGCTTACTGTTGTCGTGTTTGTATTCAGCCAAGAAAGGGGTATTCGATTGAGAAAGGGGTACTTCTCTAGGCGAGAGATGACTGATCAGGAGAGGGTTTTGGGTTTCTTTCGTAATTGTGAAAATTTGAAGCTAGGTCTTTGAAGATCGTGGGGTCTTTGGGGTGCTCTATCATTCCATGGTTTGTTAGCATATCTCTTTATCCCTGGGTGCTTCCTGTGCCTCTGGTGAACTTGAACTTGGCTCTTAGTGACTTCTGCGCTGTTTTCCAGCGACTTGGTTCTTCCAAGCGCTGGAAAGCTCCATGATTGTTTTTTGGGAGTTAACTGCTGGAGGTAGGTGGTTTATCTGTGCTGGATAATCAACTGTAATCTGCAAACTTTCACCAGTTCTTTCTCTGCTGGTGATTTCCATTGTTGCTGAACCTGCTTCTTAGTCTTGCCTGTTGACACACTGGTGTTATTTAGTTAAAAAGAAGGCACGAACCTGGTGTTTTCAGAAGAGCTTCTGGTAATAGGTAGTCATCTGCGATGTGAGCCATATCTTCTTCTGTGTTGCTTGCTTTCTCTCAGTGAATTCAGCTGCTCTGAACTTATTTCCTGGTCGCTCTTTCTTGTCTGCTAACATCGTGTTCTAGCAGTACAAGTAAGTATGTCCCGGTGTTTGCAGAAGAGTTTCCTGGAGTAGAGCCACTGGGATTAGGTGTATAGCAGTCTCGCCCTTCCTCTTCTTGTAGTTCCTGTTGCTGCTTCAGCTCTTGTCTTCAAGTGTTCTATCCCTATGTTTGTGTGTTATTGCTCAACAATAATTCGCCTTCTCTTAAAGTGGGAGAATGCACTCGCTGTTAGCTGAGCTGCCAGTGTTTGCAGATCTAGGAGTAGACGTACTGCTGTCTCTTAATCCCTCCCCTAGTGGTTTCTGTAGCTCTAGAGCTTGCCTCCCAGTACAGGACCTGTCTTGTCCCTCAAGGAAACAGATCATATCCTACTGGAATTAGCCAGCGCAGTCCTACTTTTTGTAGATGTGCCTTTGGAAGTAATTAGCCAGCAACCTGCAGATTACAGCGGTTCCTCCAGCTCTCAATCAGTGATTCCCACAACTGCCCCATTTGCCTCCTAGCACTTATTCCCTTGTTTCCCAACGCAGTTTTGCCTTGGAAAGCACAGCGAACCCGCAGATCAGTTCCTGTGAGTAGGTAATCCTCTGAAAAGTACTGCTGTTTTTCCCTCTCCCTTCTAGCAATTCCTATCGCTCCTTCGCTTGCTTCCTATTACTCCTTTCTTGTTTCTCGAGGTTATTGATTGCGTGCCGCTTGAACTTGTCTATAGTTGTCATCGTAGGGGGTTGCTGGCTCTCTGTAAACTATTAGACATTCTCTTTCCATTTAATTTGTGCTTGTATTTGCTAAATCTAGCTGTAAGTTGCTTTTGTGAGGGGGTTCAAACCATCAGTAATGCTCTCCCAGTCATCACAACATCATGGTTTTGAGACTTACTTAGCTTCCACAACCAACAGCTCTTAGAATAAGCATTTGCATACCTTCTTTGCCTCCTTTGATTGTTCTCGCTACCCCTGAGAGAATTTTTAAGTGGTTTTTCATGGCTTTTCATGGTGTTTTATCAAGACAAGAAGCTATTCCCATCACAACGCAGCCTCGCCTATGCCAGCCCTAACTACCGTAGCCTTCCCACCATAGCCTGGTCGGCCTTTGCAGGGGTATAGACCCCGATTAGGACATTGTTCTCTAACCAACCCCTGCAATTTCCACCTTGCTATTTTGGCCTTGAGCCTGGTACATAATTCACGTCTGCAAGTTTCCTTGAGAAATTCCCTTTACAACACTAGTCACCTACTTGTACACCTCCACAACACCACGACCCTTTTGAAGCCTAATTCTTGCGATTCACTTCTAGGAATACCCCGAAGATTCACGGGAAAATCATCACGTTCTTGCTTACTTCTTTGGCTGCCCATTTAGCGAGTTTCTTCAAGGTTGCTGCATTGTGGGCATCCCCAGCGAAGGGTTCCCAGGGCCTGGAGCCCAAACTCCTCCTCGAGGGGGTTTCTGAGTCTGTTGTAGGTTTATGCCATCTTTCCTTTGCCCTTGTGGATTTTCCCCGTCGTCTCTGCCGGTTGTAGAAGCTGGTCGCGACCTGGGTAAGCTTCAACGCCATCCTCAGCGCTTCTATTCCCCTTCTTCGCAGATCTCCAGGATCGGGGAGCATCTTGTATCTTCTCTCTCCGTCAATCCAGACCCTCGGATCGCTTGCTAACTGGTTTTCCGCTTTATTGCAGATCCTGTAAGTGCCTTTCGACCCTCGCTGCTCTCTGAAGCCATCCTCGAGCCTCCGTATCCAACACTTCGTCGAAACCATCCTCCACACTCGTAAGTCTGCATGCCATACCTCCTAGTCATCAATCTAAACCCTTGAGGGGCTTTTTGGAATGTTTGGCGCGCTCTTGCGGCTTTCCACAAGCTGTTTTGACCCTCTCTGGTCTCTATAACAGCCCTCGAGCGCGTCTTTGTACCATAAAGTCATCAAGATACACTCTATACCCTCTAAATCTTACATCTTCTGCTTCTTTACGGTCAGTACAAACCCTCGGAAGGCTTTCTAACTTGCTTGACGCGCTATTGTAGTGATCCGCGAGCTATTCTGACCTTTTTTGGTCTTCTCAAGTAGGTTTTGAGACTTGAAAGTCCTTAGTTTCTCGTAAGTTTACCTCCTTTGCCTCTTTACGATCAATCTGAGCCCTCGAACGACTTCCTAACCTACTTCTTGCGCTGCTTTAGGGCTCATCGAGGTCTCTAGCACCTCAAAAGTCTGCAAGGACCCCGCCCCTCGGTCGGGAACTACTTTGCCGCCTCGTAAGTCTCAACCCCGCCCATCTCCGTCAACCCTTCCACCTCCTCAACCCTCCACCCATCTACGCGGCATCGTCTACATGCTTCGGCGACCCTTCTACGATCCATAAGAGCCCTCGGTGGGCGCCCTAACCGCTTTTCGCGTTGTTTTAGACATCCGCGAGCCCCCAAGATCGTCAGATCTTTCCCAAAGACCTCTCTCCACCCCGACACTTTCCTGTAAGTCTCCATTCTCCACCTTCCCATCAACCATTCCATCTCCACAACATCCTCCACATGCTCGGCGACCTTCCTGTCATCAATACAAGCTCTCGGTCAGCTTTCTAACTGCTTCACGCGCTGTTTTAGGAGCCCACCGACGATTGCGTCCTCCGCAAATACACCCCTCGGTCGCGACACTTCGCTGTAAGTCTCTATCCTCCACCTCCCCATCAACTATTCTATCCTCACAACATTCTCTACATGCTTACTCTGTTTCGTAGAGTAAATCTTAAGAGTCTGAAGTTAACGCAAGTACATTTCAATCAATTTTGTTTTTCCAACTCGGATGGTTACTTATTAAATTCGTAATAGGTTTCGAACGACGTTGATTTGTTGGTGAATCAGTCGATTCAGAATTTCTGGTAAGTACAATTTGCTTAACCTAGTTTCTCTAACTTTGAGAGTTTTTTTACTAAAATTAAACAGTTTCTCAACGATACCTTTACTCCACGTCACAAAGTAAGTTTTTTCATCGCCGGATATACATATTATTTAATTTCATATCCCGAAAACTGAGAAAATTTAACTAACAATAACATAGTCTCCGAGATGGCTGATCAAGATGAGAACGGCCAGAACCCCAACCAAAGATACAGCTTCCCCCCGGATGAGAGAAATTTGATCCTTTCCCAGGAAGAGGAGCGAGGAAACCGTCAACGTATCCAGCACTTTGGTCATGGAAGCCCCCAAATGGGCATGGGAATGATGCATCAGCATCAGCAGCAACATCAACGCCAGCAGCCACCACCAATCATGGGCGCTATTTCCGGTCTACCAACCGGTTTCAACGACCATTATCCTGCTAGCTCTATGGATCATTCCCGCAATTATTATGCGCAGGGTCCAGTGGCATATCAACCCATGAATGTATACCCAAATGGACAACCGCTGGCTATACCACGGTTCGACAACAATGGGACCCCTGGCTTCATCAACCCTTATCAAACTGACGGCTTTTCAATTGCTCCTGAGTATGGACGCCCTCGCGAAAACACTTACTGTTCTCCCAATCTACCTCGGCCATATTATCCCGAAGGACAGCGAGCAATCCCTCAAATGGCCTCTTCGCCTCAAAAGGAAGTTAACGAGCGGAATGATGATGATCAAGAGTCGGAACAGGATGACGATAATTTCGGCAACTACTCTGAGAGTGAGTACAAGCCATCGCCGGTGAAGAACCAGACCCCACGACAACATACTGGAGGCAAGTACCCCCGCAAAACCGTCCCAGAAACTCCAACAACCTCCCGGAAGAAGACACCTCGCCAAGGCCAATCGGCAAAGAAGAAGGGAGCAAAGCCCGTCTGGGAGGGAAAATTTCGAAATATTGCTACCATGAAGGAGGCAAAGGCCGAGCGAGAAGCAAAGCTCATAACCGACACAAACAATAACCGAGATACCGCTGCTATCCCAGACGAGAATGCCATGCCCCTATATGCCAAGCGCCTCTTCGACGCAATGACCTACACAGGACAAGATCGCGTTGATGACCACCCTCGCAATAACGACGATAAGCCTAGCCAGGCACTTAATGCAATCGAGCGTGGACATTGGCCTGCATCTCATATTGAGGAGCGTGCCTGGGAACTGTTGGTAAGCATTACTTGAAAATTAAATTGAAGGGTATTATACTAACTGTGTGCTTTAGGAAGCATTGATTGACAGAGGTGCCTCATTTGGAGTCCGCCTTCTTCCGCCTTTTTTTAAGTTTCCCCATGAAAACAATGCACGACATGGAACCTTTCCAGAGCGATTTGACGCAATCGAAGACGCTCTTTATGTAAGTTTTACCTAGGGCGATTACCCCCAACAAAGGAAATACCAATGTGCTAATGCATTTGCTTAATTTTAGAAGAGTAAAGCAACGGTGAAGAATGTCCTTGATCCACAGGGTCACATCGACAGATTGGTAGACGCTCCCAATGCCACCATTCGCGTAAGTGTACCCCAAACTAATCCAATATTTGGAATATACTAATACCTTTTCAATAGCAAAAGGAAAATAATAAGAGAGTGAATGCTCAGCGTGATCGCCAAAACAAGATAGGCCGCACCGCCATCAAATCGGGCATCAGCACAGCTGAAGAGCTTCAAGAGGTCCTCCCACCTGCTGAGGATGAGCCTCAAATTTCCGAAGAGGACATGAAGCCAGTCATTAAGCCCCAGTCATCGAGAAAGAGACCTCGTCCAAGCACCGCCCATACTCCAAAAGTTTATAATGATTCCGATGAGAATGATGACGAAGACGACGAATCGCCTATGAGGAAGCGCACCGCTGGTCCAAATACTCGAGCTCAAGCCGCCAGATTCGCTCCTGTTGGAGGTTCAGCAGGCAAGATAACTGGAGACAATGCAATGACTCTTAGACGCTCTAAGAGAAACAATCCTGGTCCACCACCTCCTCCTGGAATGGAAGACAACTACAAGGCCATTCTTGCGGGACTTCTGGGAATCGACCTCGAGTTTGCTAGGCAGTATGATCTACGTGACTTGCGCATTTACGCGCGAGCTTATTATGATAGCATGTCTCCTTGGACTCATCCCGACGACAATCGGTGGTTTTCTCCACGTGGCCCTTTCTTGATATCCGATGTTAGCGCGGGCAGAAAGCGTCATTTAGCGTATGTCACCGACCGCTTTACGGATTTGGCTGTCGAACGAAATGATGACATGATGGACAAAGACAATGTAGACTTCATCGCCCCCGTTACAACTGTTCCTGAGAAGCAGGCCTTGGGCATGGTGGATAATCCCTTTGGCACTATTCCCGGTTTTTACGGACAGCAAGGACGTTGAGTGGAGCCTAGTTCTCACTAGATGACCTGTCTTTGGATTTGTTTTGGTGCTTTTCCACAGCAGTCATGCTCCTCTCAGGCTTGTTTTATTCGACTTTCGGGATATTGCAAGTTCTGCTCCCCCCCCCTTTTTTTTCTCCCCATGTCACAACTGTTATTATGTTTCAGCGTTTTACGATACCCTTCAAAAAGCACGGCATGCACGGAGTTTGGGAGAGATACATACACTGGTACTGTTGTACTATTCATATTTTCTTCTTTGTTTTTGGCTCTTGCCGCATACACGAACTACTATTGTATGCGGAGGGAGTAACCTCATGGTACCCCAACGATATTGCTTTGCTTTGCTCTGGTTTGTGGGGCACCCAAAAATGATGTTTTGTTGTTTTCTGGCCGTGGGAGGGCATTTTTCTTTTCTTCAATTCTTGATCACTTCACTCTTGCATAATTTGCAGCCACTTTGTTTGGTTGTCCCGACGCATGAGTTTTTCCCCTTTTTTTGAGAGCAGTTTGGACATTACTAGCTTGTCGATGGCGGACTTCTTGGAAATCTCTAGTTGTTGTGCCCTCTAGTTTTGCGAGCGTGGCTCTCTATTTTTGCACTGGCATCCTCTTAAGTATCAATATGAAAAATTACAAAAACTGTGTGAATTATGAATTGTGAGACCGTGATAATATCAAATTCTTCGTAAAGTACTTGCTGCTTAACACCATAATTTGTATTTGCAGCGTTTTTTTACGATTACTCTTAAATCCCTGTTTCCCAACAACCAATTCAGGCTTCAAGCCAATTCTGTTCGGAGGAATAATAGCTTTTCCCCTAGGTAAATGAAGGTGTGTTTATGAAATTTTGATAAGAATTTCTTTGTTTTCATTGATTTTCTTCAAGTTCCGCGTACTCGACCTAGGCACTTTGAGAACTTCATTCATTTTTTTACTAGGGAAATGGTCTTTAATCTTAACTACCTTTGAATAACCTAGTTATTCTACACGTTTATAATAATAGAATAAATAATATCTTTTTACTTTACTTTTAAAAGGTTCAGAGAAAAAGATATAGTTGTTTTTACTTGAAATTTAGATTTCATTTGTCGGAGAAAGTTTTATTGCGCTTCGCATTTCTGTCAAGTATAACTAGCAAGCGCTAAGGGGGTATTTAGCTCGGGCCAGAACTCGGTCCCTACCGTCGTTTGAATGGGTACGGCATCCTAATTGTGCGGAACGGAGATCATGGGATAGAGCCATCGATCATAAGTTATTCATCATAAACCACTTAATACTTTATAACACACCTAATTTCTAACTACGCTCTCTGTACGCTCTCATCTTCTAGTCAGCTACCTTTCTTACTAGAGTGCTTCTTCCCAGTTACCTATACCTGCTTGTTTATAGCTCTCTTGAAAAAGAGAGATAGAAAAAAAGAGGATGAAAGGTAAGGAAGAAGGGTAGGAAGGAAAATAAGAAGGAAGTTAGGATTCAATGGGGCCTCGCAATTACTATGTCTCTTTAGGCGTTTCGTGTAACATTTCCCTCCCCTTCTACTCTGTTTTGGGAAAGGCGCCTGCATTAAGCGAGGTGCAAACGCGCTACCTAATCTCCTACTTTCACGATCGCGATTACTTCTCTTCCTCTTCCTGCTCTTTTTCCTCGTTCATTATTGATTTTAAAAAGTACGCGCGAGACTAAAGAAGCCAGGGAAGTAAGAAGTCAAGCGGTGAAGTAGTAAAGTAGAGAACCATTAGTATAGCAAGAGAAGCGTAAATATATTATGTAAAGATAGACGAAAGTAAAGTTTCTCTACAACTACTAATTTATAATTAAAACTTATAATCTGTAGTTCTATCCTATGTTCTCCGTTTTATGTTATTAACTACTTTTACTAATAAATAAATTACAAATTTTAAATTTTAATAGTTTATTAAGTAGAGCAAAGAGACTAAGTCTAGAGAATAAGCTAAGGTTATTAAACTAGATAAGCTGGATAGCTTTCTATCTACCTCTTTAGTCTTAAAGATAATATTTCCCTACTACTCTCTTCTATTCTTCTTATTTTCTCTTTCCTACTCTTTTATACTCTTACTACTAACCTTACTCTTACTTTTATATCTTCTCTTCTTTGTTATATTATCGCGTCTTGTCTTATAAAAAAAGAAGAGAGAATATAAGGATAATAAGAGAGCGGTAATATTTACTATAATAACTTCTTTTACCTACGCTAGAAATATGTGATATGTGGAGGCCGTGTTGGTCATGTGACCTTTCGTCTGATCTAAGGAAGCCTTTATCTGCTATTATAAATCAATCAGGAATTGATTAATTCTAGTGGATGGAGTTAACAGAGTTTACAGAGTCTACGTAATATTAGAGTTTAGGAGTATAACGAAACTACCTAACAGGTCTAAACGAACGTAACTAGTCTCGAAGGTTGGTATACAGTAAGAGGTAAGAGTGCGCGAAGTGTTCACTTGGAAGTGAACTCGTTACTTGTATCAAAAGAGTCAGAAGTAATAACTTAATAACTAAGATAATAAACTAAGTTGAGCACAAAGCTCCTATCTAATAGCAGACGTGCCAGTTATATATAGAACCTTCATCTCTCATAGGTAGACTGGAGTGCTAGTCGCTCTAGTTGACCCAGTTGCTTGGGTAGCTCGTCGCTCTAGGCGACCCAATCTGTCACGTGATCTTATGCTGAATGAAATCCTTGGATCGGCTAGCTACTCTAGCCAATCCTCCTAACCTATATCTACTCAATAGTATCTTGTCCTGTCAGAACGCCGTCTGGACTTACTCATCACGTGCTGACACGTGATTTGTGACACTATCCCCTTCTTAGCCTAGCGTGTCCCTACGCTTAAGTACGACCTAAGAAATATTGTCAGAAGGCTAGCAGCCTTCTCTTGTTTTCATTATGCCACCTCCTGATAATAAGAAATACATCAAATGTTAGTCCCTCAGTTTCTATATTAAACAGCACAGTAACGAAATAGCTCCCTGTACCTGATGTGAAAAATCCCTTGATTTAGCTAGCAAACCTCGTCAATGTATTGTGATATAAGGCAACTAATATTCTCGTTGTTCTGCTTGCGCTAGACAAGGAAAATCCTATAATTATCGTAAACACAACTAAATGCCTTTGATTTTAGACTAGGCTTCCATCGAGAAGCAAAAGGCTCTGTTGGATTCCCAGGAGGAAGAGGCTATAGCTAAAATCCTCTGCTTGTGACAACAAAAACGTCTTCTCCTTGACAGAGAAAAGAGAATAATAGTAGCTAGTCTCAACTTGCTTGACGAGTTAGATGCTGCTGAAGAATTAGAGAGAAAAGAAAAGGAAGAACAGGAAATGAAAGACAGAAGAGAGGAAGAGACCGCCAGGCTAGCTGCTCTTCCTACTCCTGATTCCTCTGACCCTGCTCTTGACCTAGGTCTTGACCTAGCCTTCTTTGCGTCTTTTCTAGCTGACCACAAGATGTAGGCAACCCTGGGTTTCAGTAGTGGAACTCCTGAAGTTCCTCTAAGCACTAGTTGAGGCTTCTCTTTGGTTCCTAAGTGTTTTCTAAATGTAGGTAATCCAACTATTTAATCAGGTACTTGACCTGTCCTCTGACAACCTTACAGTCAAGAATCCTCTTGACTTTGTATTCTGTGTTAGAGTTGACAGGTTAGATCTCTGTGAGTGGGGCTAGTAGTGCCCCTGGTAGTGCTAGTTTGAGCAAGGATATATAGAATACTAGATGAATGTTTATAGTCTTTGGTAGTATGAGTTTATAATTCAAAGGTCCTTTGACATGTTTGATTTTGAACAGTCCAAGCTTTTTGTGGTCTAGTTTACTACTTGGTCTTTTAGTGTCAATGTTTTTTCTGACTAAATAGACTTTATCCCCCCCTTTTAACGTTAGCTCCTAACTATGTTGTTTGTTGTAGTAGTGTGTGTTACATTCTGTCACAAACTAAAGTTGCTCTACAAGCTTCTTATGTAATTCCCTGAGTTTATAGTCTTTTAGTTCTGCTTTGTTATTATCGACCGTACTCTGTAATAGGTCTTGATAAGCAACTAATTTATACCTATAGTTAGTATAGAATAGTGTGACAAGCGTGGTTTCTGTTGTTGAACTATTATAGGCAAACTGTGCTAGTAGCAGAAGTTTAACCTAGTTGTCTTGTTTATAGTTTATATAACATCTTAAGTATACTTTAATAACTTGATTCATTTGTTTAGTACCTCTATTTGTCTAAGGGTGGAAGGCTGTTAACAGCTTTCTTTTCGCACCTAGATGCTCTGTAAGAGCTGTCTAGAATTTCAAGGTAAAGAGCTTATCTCTGTCAGAGATTATCTCTTCTAGTAGACTATGTAGAGCGACTACTTCTCGTAGGAATGCATAGGCTAAGTGTTCTGCTATACTTGCTTCTATATATAGTACAAGTACTATGTACTTTGTGAGTTGTTTAACAATGACTAGAATTGAATTATATATAACTCCTGTTATTAGGTCTTTGGATTTTAGTAGCTTGACTATAAAATCCTATAATATAGATCTCTAAGGTATCTGTAGTATTAGAGTAGTACCTATCTGTCTATAAGGTATATAGCGGGAAGCCTTGTTTCTAGTACAGGTATTACACTCTGCTATTACTTCCTTAACTACTGCTAATAGGCGATTAACATAGTAGTATTGCTTAACTTGCTAGAGGGTTTGTTAAACTCTCTAATAACTATGTGCCAGGGCTACATAGTACTCTTTGACAAATTCTTTTGTGTAGGATTTAGAGACACGTAACCTTCTGTTAGTATACTGTTCTTTGTTATTTTGTCCTCGCTTAGCTAGAGCTAGCTGCTCTAATTCCTAGGCTTTCTAGATTTTCTTTGTCCAAGAGTTATTAGTTTCTATTGCTACTATCTCATGTATAGCTAGCACTAGGTCTCTATTTTCTAGAGTCTTTAAGATTATAATCTTTTTATACTCTTTATTTCCTTTATAACTAGGTTGACGGCTTAAAGTGTCTACTTGTGGATTATTAGTTCCTTTGACATAATAAATCAATATATCAAATCCAGCAAGGGTTTGTAACTACCTTGCAAGGCGTCTGTTACTAAGTTCTTTTGTTGTTGTAAATGTTTTAAGGTTCTCATAATTAGTAAGGATTAATACCTAGTGCCTTGTACTCTATAGGTAGATCCTCTAATGTTCTAAAGCTAAGACTATAGCAAGAAGCTCTTTCTCATAGATACTATAGTTTTGCTAAGCTAAATCTAGTGTTTTAGAGAAGTATACTACAGGCATAAGTTTCCCCTTGTTATTTAGTTAAAGATGTATAGCAGTAACTACTATATTAGAAGTATCTGTCTCTATAGTACTTGGTTTGTTAGTATTATAGTTCCTGAGGATTAGTTTCTTAGTAAACCTCTTTTTTATTGCTTGAAATACTGCTTTGACAACCTTGTCCTACATAAAAGGAACGTCCTTTTTTGTGAGGTTTGTTATAGGTTTCAAGATCCTAGCATAGTCTCTAATAAATTGTCAACAGAAGTTAGTGAATCCCTGGAAGGACTAGACGTCCTTAACGTTCTCTAGTGATTTCTATTCTAGAATTGCTCTAACTTTCTTAGAGTCTACTTTCATTTGTCTAGGAGTAATAGTATACCCTAGAAAGATAGTACAAGTTACTCTAAACTTATATTTCAAAAGTTTGAGGCAAGAGTCTACTGTTGCAAGCTGTTGTAGAACTTTCTTAACATATCTCTTATAGTCCTCTAACTTTTCTGAAAACACAAGAATATTATCTAGGTAATAGATAATAGTTATTCCTAGAAGATCCTTAAGTATTTTGTTGTTTTGTCTCTGACAAGTAGTAGGTATATTAGTTAGACTAAACAGTATTACTGTATACTCGTAGAGGCCTGATAGCAAGACAAAGGCTATCTTCTATTTGTCTCCTTGCTTAATCTATATTAAGCTAAAGGCATTTCGCTAGTCGAGTTTAGTAAATATCCTAGCCTTTCCTAACTTATCCTACAAGTACTAGCCTTCTAGCAATGAATAAGTGTCCTTAACTGTTGCCTTGTTAATGTCTCTATAGTTAACATAAACTCTTCTATTTGAATTGTCCTTCTTAAATGTAATAAGTATATTAGAAGCAGCTAGCGAATCTAATTTTCAGATGTGTTCTTTCTGAATTCCTTTCTATATATACTTCTCAAGAAGCTACAAGTTCCTCTAATTGTAAGGTCGAAGCTTCTACTTCTTAAGGTTATAACTCTCTCTTAATTTAATCTTATAATCCTACAGTTAATGTTTGAGGAGAGCACACATGTTCTCTGAGTTATTAAACAACTCTGTAAATTCCTTATACTACACAGGTATTATGTTATCAGCAGTCTAGCTAACCTGTGGAGGACCCTGGGCTAGGTGTTCTAGTACTTTAGAAGAGGTAGCGCTAACCTCCTTCTAGCCTTGTAGTTATAACTGTATACAGTTACATTAACTAAAAGTAATGCTACGTTTCTTCTAGTTAATGTCTGGATTGTGTTCTCGAATCTAGGGCATACTAAGTATTACTTCCTTGTTCTCTATCTTAACAACATTGAATTATATATCTAAACAGTATCTGTTAATAATAGTCTTTGTAGAGATAGTTTACTAGTCAATAACTCTGTTTTAGTAAGCAACATTAGTCCTGTTAACAACACTCAAGACATAGAGTAAAGTTTTCTTGACTAGGATATTAAGTCTCTTATAGGCTTTCAGGGATATGAAATTGCTTGTTGCTCTAGAATCAATTATAACCTGTAATTTCTTTTCTCTAATAGTTGTAATTACATAAAATTAACTTTCTCCTAAAGTAGTGTACAGTTCTAGTCTAATATAGTAAATGTCAAATATTTTATTTTCAGCATTATTAAGCCAGGCTATAGCATTCTGAGCCCATAGAAAGAATATAACCTTTTCTTAGTCTGTGTATACTACTTTACATATCTGTTAATATTCTACTCCTGTCTAATAGTCTAGTAGTGTTCCTGTAAACTATTTGTTTAAAGTCTAGTCAGAGGTCAGTTGTAGTTAGTGACGTACCTATTCTACTATAGAGAGACCTAGGGTCTGAGTAGCCTAAAGTTCTCCTTCTACTAGGTAGTAGAATTCCTTAGACAGTAGTGTCTTGTTATAGTCTATAGTGTAATTATATTTCTTCTTCTCTCTAGAGATGTGTCTAGAACCCTCGTGTCTAAAGTAGATATAACCTACTTAATTATCATTGATAATATACTGTTAGAGAGGAATAGAATTATGTCCTATAGTAGTATATAGGAACTAAAAGTCTAGTCTTTCGCTCTTTATGTCTACTCAACGATTCCCTCTCTTATAGGTTCTAATAAAGACCTATGTATCCCTAACCTAGGGTTCTCTACTCTAATCATTTCTGCTAGACAATTCCGATGACTTAGAGGACTCTTCCTCTAAAGTACTGGCTAGTGATTCGTAAGTAGCCTGTAATAGTAACTTATGCTTGTTCTCTGAGCAAGTGTTATAGTATTGTTTAAGGATAGAATCATTCTCTTCTTTAACCTAAGTTTTATATCTACATACCTCTAATTCTTTATTAGAGAGCTCCTGTGTTTCTAGCAATACTATTTCCCTTTAGAAGGTAGCATTAACTTGTTTTCTCTTGTTGGCTTACTTCTTCAAGCTACATTCGTTTGCTCTATAGCCTGACTAGCTACATAAGTAGTATAAATTCTGCTTGTGTTAGTGGTTCCGTTCTTTCTAGGAAAGTTTGCCTTGTTTGTTTGTTTTTTCTTTAACCCTGGACTTATGTGTTACATTAAGTTCTATTGGGTCCCCTTGGTCGTGACTTTTCTTGAGATAGTATTCTTTGAAATAGCTATAGTTCTCTTTTTGTTCTAGGCGTTGCTTGTATATGTAGTTGTTAATTTAAATTAAGCTGTCTACTAGCTTCTTTAAGTCAGTAGGCAGGTCAGAGTATAACAACTTATCTTTTACTATGTCCTTGAGACCTTAGTAGTATTAATCAATGAGAGCACTATTGTTCTATCCTACTCTCGCTAAGTATTGTTGAAATTCTAATATGTATTTCGCAGCTGACCCTGTCTAGGTGAGGCGTTGGAGTCTATTAACTACTTTCTTCTTGATGTTAATATCTCTAAACACTCTCTGTAGTCTTACTTTGAATCCTTTTACGTTAATAAATAATCCTTAAGTCACAAGACTTATTTTTATAGTTAGCAAACTGTCTACACGTTATCTCTTCCAATATTCCTTAATGTATAGCTTAATCTACTTGTAGGTGTCTCCTACAAGTCAAGTCACTATCTAACAGACTTGGTTGGATTCGTTTAGAAACTTATTCCCGTGGAACCCTAGGTACATAGAAGATTTCATAAGAAATTCTCTAAGTGTTGCTAGGTTTCTATTGTATTTGTCAGGCATAGAGACCTTGATGTCCTCTCTGAGAGTGACATTTGGTCTCTCTATCGCTAGTGTCGAAGGTAGTGTAGGCGCTAGAGTGTAGTCTCTTTTACAGCTAGAGGAGGACAACATAATCGTGGTCTTACTTCTAAGCAGGTGCTCAAAGTATAACAAAACTACCTAACAGGTCTAAACAAACGTAACTAGTCTCGAAGGTTGGTATGTAGTAAGAGGTAAGAGTATATAAAGTGTTTACTTAGAAGTGAACTTGTTACTTATATCAAAAGAGTTAGAAGTAATAACTTAATAACTAAGATAATAAACTAAGTTGAGCACGAAGCTTCTATCTAATGACAGACGTGCTAGTTATATATAGAACCTTCATCTCTCATAGGTAGACTAGAGCGCCAGTCGCTCTAGTCGACCCAGTCGCTTGGGTAGCTCGTCGCTCCAGGCGACCCAATCTGTCACGTGATCTTATGCTGAATGAAATCCTTGGATCGGCTAGCTACTCTAGCTAATCCTCCTAACCTATATCTACTCAATAGTATCTTGTCCTGTCAGAACGCCGTCTGGACTTACTCATCACGTGCTGACACGTGATTCGTGACAAGGAGCTTCTATAAAGCGAGGCTTCTCCTGCACTTCTAAGAAGGAGCAGAGATTAGTTCTGTACTGAATCTGATACTTGTTTACTCTCATATGAGATTCAATTTGACTTATTGCCTACCATCCACCTCACAAGAAGACTATATAGCTAGTAAACATTACTCCTTAGTTTTTAAACCTCTCTTTTACCTAAGAAGAGACGCGGAAATATAAGAAGGAAGATTATAAAGTAATAAGGTACTAAGAATAGTAAAAAGTAAGAGTTTATCAGTACCTCGGATATATTAGTACCTCGGACACTTTTCTACTGCTCTATGTGAGGGTTGGAACCCATGATAGAGGCTCGGGCCGTGCCCTCGCTAAGGATTGACCAAAGTCCCTGCTCAGCACTGGCCATTACCCTACTGCCAAACAGTTTCTTGGAATATTCCAGAAGCTCTTCCTCTCTCTATATATAGAGGAAGAGCTTGCATGTATGTAGTCTTCATGCACTTCTTAATTGAATATTTGAAACCACATCTTTGAGTTGTTCGAGGTCTGGCCTCTCACACATAATTCCCCTTTTCGGCCTCGCTTGCCCTCCAGCGAGTAAGAACAAACACACAAATAAACACATAAACAAGCACACACTTAATCCAACAACGTATCTTCCCTAGGCCAGGTAGTATACGGATCCAGATCTCTGTCGCTAGCCTCGCCGTTAGAGTACTCATCGTCGTCTAATGCAGCGATAACAACTCTATGCAGTGCGAGATAGTACGTAACCACACCCATGCATTCCGTAATATCACTGATAATTCTAGTGTGTGCACACTACTGGCAACACTGCGTATGACGGATGCCAAAAAGACACTAACAAAAGTATATACGCCTAAGAGGCAGAACAAGATATTGTACAACTTGATTGCACCATATAATAACGTTCATTAGCGAACTAAAATTGTTGCGACTACTTTCGTGGCCTTCCTTCCTCACTTCCCTACATGGCTACCGGGTAGTGGGAAATTAGCGGACCAGTGCCAAGGTCTAAACCTTCACAACACCCTTGGTGCCACTGATGAAAGAAAGGTTATTTGGGTCAAAATGTATTTCTAAGAAGAAGCTATTCAGAGGAGCCTTTCTGGCTTAAGTACTAGGCTAGGTCACGTGTCTGGGTCAGGGGCGTGACACATGGCAAAGATTAGGGGCCGAATTAAGTCTATACAAAAGAACGGTACCAGTAGTCCAGGAGGAAGGAATCGAGCAGGAGAATATATATAATATGGATGAATTGGGATTCTCGATTAGGATAATAGAATCAACTCTAATTATTATCAAGCCAGCAAAAGTCAAAATCTCTGCCTGTCCGCGGTGCTGGCTACGAACCTGGAATTGAGCACAAGCAATAAGATACCAGAGCCGATGAGATCAATCGCATTCGTGGAGAAAAAGGGGTTGATGTTGTCGTCGTGGATGCGACCATGGAAGTGACGGTGAAGCCAGGAAAGCAGAGTTTTCACGACAGCAACAACAACAACACAATTCATTGAAGAAAAGCAACAAACCCATCACAACCGAATCCCTCGAATCACATACGAAACGAAGCGTTACGAAGAGAACTGAGAGACGCAGCGAGAGTAATGGAGGGGAGTTAGGGGGGTAAAAGGCGCACGAAGGCGTCCAAACTCAACGAACTACTATCACAAACACAACGGCGGATCAGACAGCAGCACACTGCAATTGCAACTCTTCTATTGGAAGAGCAGAGACGGACGTCGCAGGCTTGCAGTGGGCAAAGCCCTTCACCCATACAGGAGCTCCACCTCCTATGGATTAAAAGAAAATATCATTGTGGCCGATCACAGCAACAACCCATGAGTTGGATCGGCTTGAGGATGAAGCAGACTGGAACCCCGAATACTCATACACGGCCGCTGGACCCTATTCACTCTAGACCGCTATTAACAACGTAGCCACTCACAACGGTTCGAGTATTTATAAGGTCAAATGATCTATTATGTTCAATTAAAGAATCCATCATACATTCTGGCCTGGTAAGGTGCTGCTGTTAGGTGATTGTCCAGCCTAAACCTTCATCTTCTCAAACATCGCGGCGGTCTCTTGCAATGCACGCAATCTGGCTTCAACATCCCGTTTCCGGATCTCGGCTGATTGCATGGCATCGGTCACATCCGTGTCATGTACTTTGCTCAGCTCTACCCTGATGGCTTCGATGTCAACTTGTTCTCTTCTTGCTTCATCCACCTTCGCCTTAACCTTTTCAGCCTCTTTTGCAGAATCTTGTATGCGATCCTTGATTTCGAGATAAACGTTTGCATCAGCGGAAACAGGGAAAACTGCACAGTTAACGGGGTTGATTTCTCCAGCCTTAAGAACACTAATAATCACTGGTGTCTTCCCACTGAGTGACTCGATCGCTGAGAGCTGCGCTGACACGGTATCAAGTGACATTTGATTAAGAGGTGCGATATAAGCCACGCCTTTATCCTTAACGGCATAGTCCGCTAAGAGGGAACGGATACCTTTCGAGCAGCCCAGTACAAGCTCATAGGCTACCTCGGATATCGGGTCATGGAAGGACGACTCATACTCTGGATACTCAGCGATCGTGATCGAGGATGTGTTGTCGCCTAGTCTACGTGGTAACCGCTGCCAAAGCTCTTCAGTCAGGAAAGGCATAAACGGAGACAGTAGTCGCAAGCCATATTCGATTGTGGTGTAGAGTGTGTCTATGGCTGAACGAGCTTCTTCGGGTGTGCCATCTAAGATGATTGACTTCGAATTCTCGATGTAGATATTAAACAGTTCATCGTACAAGTACCGGTGACTGATCTGGGTCGACCTTGCGAATTCACGCTCTTCGAGTGCCTGGTTTATTTGTTTTGCAGCGGTGTTCATTTTCGTCAAGATCCATCTCTCTGACAGACTCTCCTTTCCTGTCAAAGCACTGCTCTCACGAGGAACAAAATCATTGCCAAGCTTTCCAAGGATATACTTCGTGGCCTGATAGATCTTATTACAGAATTTTCGGTAGCCGTGCATCGTCTTTATGTCGAAATTGATGTCACTACCAGATGACTGAGCGTAATTTATGAGCGAGAACCGCAAGGCATCGGCCCCGACCTCAGGAATTCCTTGTGGGAAGGCCTTCTTCTGGTACTTTTCAGCATTCTTGACCTCGCTTTGGGCTAGGTTTCCTTGTAGCAGTCTTTGATGCAGACCGTCGAGGCTGATACCGTCAATTATGTCAATCGGGTCAATAACATTGCCGAGAGATTTTGACATTTTTCGCCCATCGCTATCGCGTATCAAGCCGTGGCAGTAGACTTCAGTAAAGGGCACCTTTCCTGTCAATTTCAAAGAGAACATGATCATGCGACTGACCCAGAACGGTAGGATGTCCCAACCTGTCTCCAAAGTCGTGTTCGGAAAGTAGTTTTCGAAATCTGACGTCTTGTCTGGCCATCCGAGCGTACTAAACGGCCAAAGTCCAGAGCTGAACCAAGTATCTAACACGTCCTCGTCTCGCTTAAGTGTCACTTTCTTGCCAGGAAATTTTTGTTCTGCCTTTTCCTGGGCTTCACGATCGGTCCTGCCACATACCCAGTAGTCGTCGTCACTATCTTTCCCACCGTCTTTACCCTCGATACTGATGTAATATGCCGGTATCTGATGGCCCCACCACAGCTGTCTCGACAGACACCAGTCCTGGAGGTTTTGCATCCATTGCAAGTACTGTCGCTTCTGTAGTTCTGGTCGAATGATAAGTTCGCCACTTTCAACCACTGCTATAGCTGGTTTCGTCAACGGCTCCATTCTCATCCACCATTGGGGTTTCAGAAGCGGCTCAATAACGTCCCCTGATCGGCTGCATATCGGAACAACCATCTTGTGCGACTCTTGTCTCATGTAAAGGCCGAGTTTCTTGAGTTCCTCGATAACACCGTATCTCGCGTTGAACCTCTTCTCCCCGGCATAGGGACCGGCGTTACTATTGAGAGTACCGTCCTCGTTCAGGATGTTGATGAATGGCAGGTCATGTTTCTTGCCTAAGTTAAAATCATTATGATCATGAGCAGGTGTTAGCTTTACAGCGCCAGTACCGAACTCTCTGTCAACATATTCGTCGGCGACGATCCTCAGCTTTCTATCAGAGATGATCGGGTGTTGCGCAGTCTTGCCGACAAAATCCTTGTATCGATCGTCCTGAGGATGCACAGCAATGCCAGTATCGCCCAGCATCGTCTCTGGTCTTGTTGTTGCAACTTCTAATGTCTGGTCAGAACCCTCGATTGGGTATTTGAAATACGTGAGTGTTCCAAATTCAATCTTCTTGTCATAGCCTGGCACGTCAAGCTTTGTCGTCCCTTCGAGCTCTTTCTGGTTGACCTCGAGCGTGGATAAAGCCGTGGAGAGGCGACACGACCAATGTACAAGCCTGTTGGCTCGGTAGATGAGTCCTTCTGAGTGTAGCTGTACGAAGGTCTCAGTGACCGCTTTAGACAACTGCGGGCTCATTGTAAAGGCTTCCCGCGACCAGTCTACAGAGATACCGAGTCTGCGTGTTGTCTTGTTGATCGCTTGATGATAATCCTCCTTCCAGTCCTGACATAACTGTATGAATTCAGCCCGACTAAAATCTTGCCTTTTAGACTTGCCATCTTTCGGGCGTCTGGCAAGCTGTTTCTCGACAACAGCTTGGGTCGCAATGCCTGCATGATCGCAGCCGGGGATGTAGAGTGTTGAGAACTGTCGCATGCGATGCCACCTGATGAGTGTGTCTTCTAACGAGAGTGCCAGAGCGTGTCCGATATGTAGTTTGCCCGTCACCTGCAACTAGTATTAGCAGATAAACATGTCATCATCAGTACATGCATGAGTCCATGCATTGGGCGGCGGGATGGCAATAACGTATTTGCCTTTTGGCTTGAGGCTGCCATCCTTCTCTGTTCGTGGCTTGAACAGTCCCTGATCCTCCCAGAAGCTATACCAGGCAGATTCGACGACCTTGGGTAAGTAAGCCTTGTGAAAGTCGTCATCCAATGGTTTCAAGATCTTTCTCTGTCCATTTGGCGTCTCCTCAAGCCAATCTTTCGACTCGACCGCAGAAACATCCTGCTTCTTGGATTTCTTCTCTTTGGAAGCACTACTAGGTTGTTCTTGGCTCTGCTGCGCTTGCTTCTTCTTCTTATTGTCGAACTTCTCAATCTTCATCCGTTGCTTCTCGCTCATAGGCTTCGCTGACAGCTGGTCCTGTGTAGAAGCCATCCTCGACGGCAGACGCAAGAGCACAAGAGTAGATGATAGCTGCGCAGCTCGTGCCCGAGGCGAAGGGGGAAAGACGGTATGGTGAAGGTGCTGCAGGTGATGCAGGTGATGGAGGTGGTAGGTTGTTGAAAATGTTGAAGATGGTGCAGTGACTCAGAGAGCGCGAGGAGGTTGGTGGGGAACCCCGCCTTTTCCAAGTAGTTAACACCAAGTCGGCCTTCCTGATATTGTTCAACAACACCGCCTCTTAAAGTTAAGTCCTATATTCAATATATAGAATGCAGTGTACTCAATTTGTTTCTGAAAGGAATTAATTATTAGAAGCGTTATTATAGAATAATATTGTAAGGTGTGAAAACCCAATTTTCCTGGAAGGCACAGTGCGACCAGTGATCTTGGGAGGAGGGAGGGCGCAATAAGATTCTCACGAAAAACGTTTCACGCCTCTTAGTCTTACTGAATAAATAAGAGCTAACTTCTTTAAGATATAATATATTTCTAGGGCATGTATCCTAGATCTCGTAAGAATTAAATCTTCTTGATTGAAGTGTCGCATGTGTTCTCAGAAAAAGGTGGGGTCGTTAAGGTTACTGGCATGGCGGGAAAGTGGCACCATTACTTTGTTTTACGAGAACTGGCAAGGTGAATAACTCGACGTAATACTTAAGCTCAGATTAAAGTATCTTCTTGCGCATCGATTCATATCTTTACTCTATTTTTACGATTTATCGTTGTTAAGTTATACATCAAGTTTAGCTAGATCGCTAAATTGTGGTGCCAACTTTTCTGTTGACGTGGAATAAATGCGCCGCTCCAGAGAGCGAAGTGCAACAAAATCCTAGTTTCCATTTTCTCAACACCTCATTGAATTTACGTGATATTGTGATTTATGTTCATAGCTTTTACTAAGATACGCATACCAGGCGAATACAAAAGAGGTGCCTAAATTCCTATCCACCGCAATTCATTGATATAAAGCGATTTGCAACAAAACTCGAGGTTGGGTTCTGATTGGTTCATGATTTGTGAAGAGTATGATGTATTTTGAAATTTATGACGGTGCTGCTACTTTTCCACGGACTTGATTTATTATTCCTCTGCCAGCATGCGAAGGTCGAGTAGCATGTGGGTTTGAAGAGGCGTAAAGGGGAAGCTATGAAAGAGGAAAATGTAATCAGGTTGCGAAAAGGGATGGGGGAAGCGAGGCCCTCCTTAGCATGTATAAAGACTTGATACTTCGAATTGAATAGGCTTCACTAAACAGAAGGTCATTCACGAACATCTATTTTGAAACTAGGTACTTAAATTTAAACTGCAAAATAACTATGCTCGGGTTTTAACATCATTTCTTATCAATAGCAAGGCTTTTGTTTAGTTCCGCGTAATAACGTTTTCAAGACTCTATTGTCTCTATAAAGGTCAAATTAAGTCTTAAAAATGTAACAAGAATTGGAACTAATTCTTAAGAATGTTTTTCAAAACCCTACAAAGTATAAGAAACCTCAATAAAGTGGTTGTGGCTATATGTAGGATTTCGGTTTCCGAGGTTAGCAAGGACTGACTAGCCTTGAACCATACCTAAGACTATTCTGTCCCAGAAGTCGTGCCACAGTAAATGACTAATTTGATGCGATTTTTCTATATGTTACTCTAAATATTACTGCAGCAAATCACCATGTTCAACAGCAATGCTTTGCTTTTGTGGATTTTCCTAGTATCTCAGTGTCTTGGCCAGCTTCACTGAAATGCAATGAAAAGTACATTCGAAAAAGACTCACATATGAATCAATGTCTTTCCAATTCTGACATCGTCGAGGGTATAATATGCCAAATTATTTCAATCCTCCTTTCGCCGTGATGTGTGTGACCTACCAGCGGGAGCCACCGGCTTGCCCCACCATCTCACTCCAGTCTACAACTAGGTAGACTTGCTCAGCTCGCAACACCAAGAATTAACATCTTCAAGCTTTCGCTTGACTTCACCACTCAACTTAAATTGAGGCCTAAATACATTTCGAAGTAATTTCAACCCTCCTCAGCTACGAACCATGTCAAACTCCAATTCTGGCGCCTCGACGCCAAACCCGCGCTTCACATCGCAAACCAAAACCGCCGAGGACCTCCTTGCTGGCCAAACTGTTGGACTAGTAAACCTTTCCGACTTCCGCAAACGACGCGCCGAAGCCATCGAGCAAAAGGAGCGCGATGCTCACGATCGGATCCTCAATGTTCCCAGCAGCGGAACCGCGACACCTGATGGGTGAGTACTTCTCTACAATTATCCCGAGGAAGGGAAATGGACGAGGCAATTGGGAATAGGACTAATGGCCATAGTACAGTGCGTCTACACCCCGAGAACCACCCTTGAAGAAGAAGAAACGAAAGGTTGGCACGCCGAAATTATCATTTGGGATGGATGAGGAGGAGGGGGAGTGTGCGGATAATACAACCACTGGACCTGGTTCTACGACCACGACGAGGGAGAATACACCGAGTACGGGGAAGGAAGTTGGGGTGAAGAAATCAAAGTTTGGGGCTAATGCTTCGATTTCTGTTGCTCCTAAAGTTTTTACCAAATCTGCGATGTTGAAGGAAGCGCATACGAGGGAGACGTTGAGAAAGGAATACTTGGGGATTCAAGAGGCGATTAAGGGTACGGAGATTAATATCCCGTTTGTGTTTTACGACGGGACGAATATACCAGGTGGAGTGTGCAAAGTTAAGAAAGGCGATTATGTCTGGCTTTTCCTTGATAGAAGTCGGAAAGTTGGAGCGGAGATGGGAGTTGGAGAGAAAGGCACGAACACGAATAAACAATGGGCAAGAATTGGGGTGGATGATTTGATGATGGTTAGAGGTGGAATCATCATTCCTCATGTAAGCTTGAACTCCATGACAAACACCTTGTCGAGAGAAAACGCTAATGGATACACAACAGCATTACGACTTTTACTACTTCATAATAAACCACACCCTCGGTCCAAACAACCGGCTCCTCTTCGACTACTCCACAGAACCTCCAGCGGCATCCTCCCTCCCCAAAGAACCCGAACCTATAAATCTCGATACATATAATCCTCTCTCCGTCCCCTCAGCGAAGCCGAAGGTCAAGGAGCCTGTTGTTGAAAACAAGGATATTGAGGGCAGTAACGATGATCCCACCTACACGAAAGTGGTTGATCGTCGTTGGTACGAGCGAAACAAACATATCTTCCCCGCAAGCGTATGGCAGGACTTTGATCCCGAAAAGGATTATCAAAAAGAGGTGAAGCGGGACGCAGGTGGGAATGCGTTTTTCTTTTCATAGGAAAGCGTGCTTTTGATACACCGATCTATCGCCTTTGTATAATTTATACGAGATGAGAATTCTAGAAAGAAATTAGCCATAAAAAATACTCAAAACTCGTACATATCATACCTCTTTCCATAGAAAACCCCTCAACCGCAAATAACCCTGCCACCAACCACCAACCCACCCACAACAATCCAACCTGGCCAAAATACGATCAATAGAATCCCATTCCCATTCCCAAGCACAAAAACGACAAGCTCAAACCATAATTTCCTTCTCAACCCCTCACTTCCCTTCCATATCCTTTTGATTCCCTCTCTCCCTGCCCAGTATCCATACTCCCCTAACACGAATCCTTGCTTCAGAAGGAGAGCAGTGGTGTAACAGGATGCGTAATAAGATTGGCAAGCCAGAATTGTGCAAGCATAGTATGATTGGAGGGCTAGGATGTTGAGTGTGTAGTATGTTTGGAGCAGCAAAAAAAGAGTCGTGGTGCTGAGGACTCGAGGGACGAAAGTTGTTGATGCGTAGAGGGTTGTTGGGAGGGTTGAGGTTGTGGAGAGGATGAGGGGTTTTTGTGTGTGGCCCATTGTTGAGAATTTGAAATAGAAATGCCTCGAGAAATGCAAATGAGTGCCTTTTCAAATGAGAAAAACGAAGGACTGGATAATGAAGAACTCATTCAAAACTTGACTCAAGAGAGAAAGAGAGAGGACTAGACAATATCTACCTATATTCACCTCACAAATCAGCCCCTCCATCCATCCGCCCAGCCCATTCGTGGGGGTCTCCATCCGTAACACATGTACAACAATTTACTTTAATAAAGTACCTAGCACACAGCGTTGCGGGGACGGCCATTTAAGAATCCCCTCAACGCCTCAAAATCACTCAAAACAGACGGATGTGCATCCATAACTGGAGCCTCAAGGGTACAACCGCTCTCGGAAATATAGTCCGCTTTTTTACCCGCTGCATCACCGCAGCTCTCGAATATAAACCCTACTGACGTTTTGAGTTACTTGCAGACTGTTTGGATGACGAGATCGAGACCTTTCTTCCAAGTGGTATTTTCGGTCGCTTAGAACACTTACTGTTTAATTACTCGGGATGTACATTCCGGACGAGTCGTGGGGGACTCATGCAATATGACAGAAAGAGAACGTTGGATCGACAGGGCGAGTGTTACATTTGGCTTGTGGCGGTGGTAATTTAAGTTGGGCAGAAACGGGTGCTGCTTATGTTTATGTGTGTTGTGGGAGGCTGAGAGGGGATGAGAAGAAATCGTGGGATGTTGGCAGACGAGGATTGGTGGTTTTGTGATACATGGATGGGTATTTAGCGTGGGGTTGATGAGGGGCAATTCGAAGATGGAGCGAAATTCGGAGAGGACGGGTATTTTGTTATGCAATGAAAGAGAGGGGAAGATGGAAACTTGTGTGGGAGTTTGAAGAATGGATAGGTTCATTCTTCTTGCTTGGAGACTTCCAATAAATTTTGAATGAGGGGTACGATCACGTGGAAGAAATGTACATTGCTGAGAGGAAAGACCCAATGCAAACTAAAAGAGAGGTGGAAAGGGATGGACCCAAACATCGAGACCATCAACTTGCCGGACTTATTCTGAAGCATAAGCTCGTAGCGAATGTCATTAATTTGGGGTTGCCACTCCTATGAATATGGTTAAGCAGCTCCTTGGTTGAAATTCATACTGTAACCGCCGGACTTTTCATCCTTGACCATCTGGAAGTTATTCGTCGACAAACCAAATGGTTTCAAGATTCCATTACCAAGCTGTTGGAAAGGGGTGTTAGATTTTCTAATTATCAAATTTGACTAATAAAACTTACCTGCTTCAATTTATCCATCATTTCTCCAGTCTCCTTTTCTTGGGCTGCTTTTGTCCTAGGTGGGAGGGCTCTCAGTTGTTGCTGTATAATCTTCTTATCCCCTAATAAAATATTCGGCATCTGGGAGAGAGCTTTATAATCTGTGGGGCAATGTTAGCAAAATGAAATATTGGAAAATGGGTTCTGGAGACATGCCTTCTTCAGCACCCTGCAATACCGACCACCCGCCCTGTTCACTTCTCGCCTTAGCTCTCCTCATCAACGCCTTTGCCCGTATCCTCTCAATATCAGCATCTCTTTTTGCTTTCTCGGGCGTTGGTTCCACCACCATCGGCGCGGTCTTCGTAGCACCCTCGCTGACAATTTCCTCATCGGCTTCCTCTTCTTCAACCCTTATGGCCTCCTTGGCTTCGTCTTGTTTCGTTCCATCCTCATTCCTGCCTTGCAGTCTATCCAAGCAATCCAGTGCAGCAGTCGAAGACTTGACAGCCTCCTTCCAATCCTCAAGCTTCAAATGACATGCCGCAATATTAGTTTTTAGCACCGCTATTTCGTAATCGAGGTAATTCGGACAGGTAGAAAGGGCTTCATCGTAGGTAGATATGGCTTCTTGAAAGGAGGATTTTGCAAATAGCTCGTTTGCAGATGTTTTCTGGGCGTTTGATTCATTGAGGAGTGACTAGAAAAACTATTATCAATTAATTGTTCTAATGCGCCTGTTTTTGATTGGGGGATAGCTTACATACAGCTTCTTCCTCTGCAGAAAATCGTACTACTTCTTCCTCGACCTCGGCTGGTTTGACTTCATCTTTCTTTTCCGCGGGTTTCCGTGCGAACCTTTCGCTGCGAGATGCCATTTCGTGGTGTTGATGAGTGAAATGTGCTGGCCAAACCTGGAAACTTGGATGACGCGGAAAGAATCCGCTTTGAGCTCACCCCTGAATTGCTCCACCTTGTCCCAAGAGCCCCCACCAAACCCCGCGTCAGCTCGGAGACATTGTACATCACGATTCAATCTGTTGAGAAGCTCAACATTACACATACTTTTAGAAAGAATTAGACCCATGATGGCTTCCCCAAGAACCGAGTGAGTTGATATCGCGCTAAATTGCAATTCATGCTAACAACAGTTCTAGTTTTCCCCCAGTTCGAGCATGTTTGCTGGACATGGATGGGTTGATAATTGATTCTGAAGACAAGTATACAATTTGCGATAATATGATACTCGCAAAATACGGAAGACCTCCAATTCCTTGGTCTATCAAAGCACAACTACAAGGACGACCAGGAACCTCAGCAGTAAATATTATGCATGAAGTATGTCACATTGCGAAAGACACCACTCACTATGAGATGTTGAACCTAGATAAGAATTATAAACTAACTCCCCAACAGTGGGCACAACTCCCAATAACTATCGAAGAATACCAATCCCAACAATCAATCCTCCACAAAGAATACTTCCCCACAGTCCAACCCCTTCTAGGTGTAGAAAGGCTCCTCTCAGATCTCTCCTCCGCAACCGTCCCTCTCCCAACTTCCCCCTCTAAAACAGGAAAAGTCCACACTGCCCTAGCAACTTCCTCCTTAGAGGTAAAATTCAAATGGAAAACATCCCACCTCGAAGAACTATTCTCCGTTTTCCCACGTCATCGTCGAGTTCTAGGTGACGATCCACGAATTCCAAAGGGAAGAGGTAAACCCGCACCGGAAATTTATTTACTTGCGCTGGAAACTATTAATCAGAGTCTTGAGCAGGGAGAGCCGAAGGTTAAGCCTGAGGAATGTTTAGTTTTTGAGGATAGTGTTCCGGGTGTCGAGGCAGGGAGGAGGGCTGGGATGAGGGTTGTTTGGGTTCCTCATCCCGGTTTAGCGGGTGAGTATGTTGGGAGGGAGGGAGAGGTGTTGGCTGGGGCAACTGGTGCGGGAGAGGGTGACTTGCATCAAGTTGGGGAGGTTGGAGATGGGTGGGGTGAGCAGTTGACGTCGTTGGAGAATTTTGATTGGAAGAAGTATGGGATTGAGATCATTTAGAGAAGGGTTAGAATGGGGAAATGGGGGAGCACAGAGCTGAATTTCGGAAAGGGTCAGTTGAAATACCCCTGAGGCATCAAAGTGCGTTTTTACGTAAAGAAACTGGTGGCTTATAATGCAATTAGACGGGAGCAAAGATATTATGACGCAAACCTCTCACGACGTGACCTTGTGAGTTTCTAAGTAACTGTCCAAGGCATAATCTGAATTCAATTCAGTGCAATTATTGCATTTCAAAAATAAATTCTCCAATTGGTTTCTCACAAAGCGAGTATTCATTCAGTCTCAACTCAAGAAAGAAAACTCTCGTTATGCCAGCTTCTGAATTCAATGAAGCCTTTCATCAGATTCGATTATTTTCCACCTCTTACTGTACTCAATAACAGAAGGTGACTCTTCGGGATTCCTTTACATCTCCCATCCACGAGTAGAATTCAGAACCAAACGGCAATGCATATTTCAACTGATGTTTGGCTTTTGGGTTTAAAGTGACTCGCTTAGTACCAGGTCCAGCTGGGGTTTGATTCATGCGAAGGAGAGGACTTGTAATGGCAATTTCAGCAAGTAAGCCCCTCAGCATGTGTTCTCAAAATCTGCTCTTTGACGGCAAAGAATGATATTGTTTTACATTCTTAATCTATCAAGCTTCCCCTTCAAGCTAAAAAGAACGGAGGAGTGAGCTGACTTAGTCAAATTTCAAGTTATGAAAGAAAATGTGTCAGCGAAATACTGGAGGAAGGCAAGTACAATGACCAGAAACTGAATCTTTTCGAATGCTTTTGAATTACATAACTTGAAGTAAGTGGTAGCTACAGTGTATAACCTCAATCTCTTCTAGGAATCTAACCTAATAATATCTTGGGAATATCCGTTGGGTATCACAGCTGATAACAATAATGTATTCAAAATTTCAAATTAAATGTAGCTAAGTAACCCCATTACTAACATAACGACACCCTTAACGAAGCCAAAACTCCCTTGAAACTATCTTCTCGTCTACTTACTCTCTTAAGCGAATGTTGGGAAAATGGAAGAGTTCGATTTCCAAGAAATGTCTCAGTTCATCAAAATAATCCCAACCTTTCTAACCAAGTATAGCTCATTTCAACCACCAAAACAATTTACTGCCCCTCCCCACGCAACCTCTCGGCTTGAAAAATCATCGCATCGTTGATGCCAACTACAAGCACATATTCCTAACATAGGACCACAAACACCCATCCAACTTCCGTTTCGGCTTGCAAAGAAATTGAAACCTACGCAACCATGGAGTTTCTAAAACGAAAAACACAAACGCGAACCGAACCGGTTGAGTTGTTTGAACCTAAAGATATAAAGAGAAAGAATGAGAAAGAGAAGAATTCACTTGCTACTGTTCTATGTATCATTCCCCTGATATGAAAGAGCATGGGGAGTGGAAATTTATTACTCACACTGATAGTTCTTAAAAAAAACCCCCACTATCTATATTTCCACAGTAACGAACCAAAAGACTCTGGTATCCCAATACTCCAAACCAAAGCAAATCCCCATATGGCCCTCTATATTACAGAAGGTAGCCTCCGAAATGAGCAAGAAAGTGACCATCTACAAAAACAGAAACGAGCAATTGAATTCTGAAATCGAAAACATCAGTAAACCGTAAGACTTTACTCACGATTCAATGCAAACACCCTGCTTATCAAGGAGCAAGCAAGTGCGAATATCACCAATGAATTCAAAAACCTCCTCAAAATCCATTCGCTCCAATCGCAAATATCGAAGCATCACCCTATTCCAGACGAGTCTGAGAGGTGTATTCGCGATTGGGGATTATATGATTCCCCATGGAGTTATCAACCGGGCGTTTTCTACTGCTATTTAGGTTTCTAGCCAATTTGTGGTATCGAAGGTTGACTTGAGGGGAGGGGGGCTGTTTTACAAACAGTGGACGGCATGGCGTGAACATATAATGATCGCGTTAGAAGTGACAGCACTTTTGGGATTCATGTAACTGTACGCAAATTCAAAAAGATGAGTTCTCGTTGCCGATGGCTTTATCAAGAATTTCAGGTTCGCTAACAAGGAGACGAATAATCTTGACAACGATACTTCTATGAGCTCTTAGTTGGAAGAATAATAAGTGGGGCAGGTTTGAAGGGTATAAAGTCTGCCAGCATTGCTTTTGGATGAAATGGCAAAAATGGCAAATACAAAGCAAGAGAAAACGACGAACACATTTAAAAGCAAGAAGCTAGTATCAACTAAAAATTGCAAAACAACGAGCTGAGATATATAAGTGCAAATCAAACACAAATACAAATGGCTTTTCTACGCATTGGGTATCTTCAACTCCTCCTTTCTTTTCTTAACCTCCTCGATTGCTTCTTCCTTATTCTCATTTCCTGGATTTCTCAGTTGCCACTCGAGACAAATATCTAGCGCTGGCTTCACCCATACTCCGGCTTTGATTCCTCCCAGTGCTTGCCGTAGGTCATTTCCATTGACAAGAGGCCTCAATGAAGGGACGTCCATGAGATCTAGTGTTTCTAGGTGCTCGATGAATTGTTGCCAATTACTGACTAGGGTGGATTTGCCTGTGAGCTATTAGCAGGTTTCTATGACGGGCTGTCCAAGACTTACCAGATTCGTTCGTAGTCATACTCTCCACAAGAATAGCCAAAAGAACTTGAAGCCTCCAGTTCTTGCCTTGATTATCCCATCGACGAATTGTGATACCCAAAGTATCGCGCTCCTGAATAAATGGTTCCTTCTTCAGGATTGAATCCCGTAGGCTCGTAATTTCCTGGAGGTTTCGGAAGGCGCCTGCCACGATATCGCAGAATTTGTTGTTCAATTTGATACCCTTTTGGGCTACTAGAGTTGGAAGAGGTAGCAATTGCTTGCCTGCAGCTGTTGGTTTTGGTAGGGGAATTGTTGACCATGGGGTAAGTGCAGCGAGAACCCAAGCGGTGAACTGGGCGTCCTCGGATCGTACCAAAGATTGGTAGATTGAGCCTGGGGTTTCGTTGCTTTTCAGCTCGTATAGGAACTCGTAGACAAGAGGCCAATTCTCCGTACTTGGAAATTCTGCTACTTGAACAGTTGGGTCGATGAAGATGAATTTGTAGAGCCCAAGTCGATCAATGAGGCGGAGAGCAGCTCTTGGATCCTTGCCTTGAAAGTTGTTAGTCCAAGCCAAATGTTATTAGTCCAAGCCAAATAAGGCACTCCCCACTTACCTTTTAGCATTTTCTCAATCTCAATTCCCACCCGTTCTCGGCTGATTTTGACCATGAGAGCTTGGGTGACAGTAGCATCGGTCATAGCAACTTCAGTCTCTGGATCAATGAGGAAATTCAAACGGCTTGCGAACCGAATAAGTCTGAGCACCCGCAGAGGATCGTCCTTGAATGTCGTTAATGGCTCAAGTGGTGTTTTGATGAGTTGTGCCTTGAGATCTACTAAGCCCCCACAGAAATCCTCAACTTGGTCGGATCGAAGGTTGTAAAATAGAGAGTTGATGGTAGCATCTCGTCGTAGTGCGTCTTCTTCAGCTGTACCAAACTCCATTTGAGGATTGCGACTGTCATCTGTATAGGTCTCCTTTCTCAAATTGACAAAGTCAACGTCGAAACCAAAAATCAATACAGTCGTTGTTTCCAGGTGCTTGGACTTTTCCGGATTTTTGGCGATGGTGTGCAGTCGACCAATGTCGCCTTCTTTGATATTGTGTTTTTCCACATTCTCGGGAATATTGATGAATTCTTCCATATGCCCGCAAAATGTCACGCCTGTCAAATTATTGATGGCCGTGTCGATATCATGGCTTGGGATGTTGAGAAGCCTGTCGCGAACCCAGCCTCCAGCGAAACGCAGTTCTATCTTTTCCTTCAACTCTTTGGCTTCATCGATGAAGGTTGCGACATCCAGCAAGAGCCCACGAAGCCGCTGCTCTTGGGCCGTGAGCTGTAATTTCTGGGTGGTCATGGTGGTGACTCGGGCTTTTTTCTTCTCTTGGGGGCTTGCAAGCTCAGAGTCGGCCTCTTTTCTTTTCATCAGAGAAAACAAGGAGAATTTATGTGCGAGAGGAAGAGTGGCCGGGGTGACTCGAGTGGTGACTCGAGTGGTGACTCGCAAAATTTGACGAGCGCAAGAAATGCTGGTGGAGACAGGCAGAGAAGAGTTGAAGAGACAAAGCATCGAAATGGAAGGCCCCTAAGCTATTTGTTTGCCCACTCGCTCTTTATTGGGCAGCAGCGAGTGGGTAGGAACATGGCGTATTAGAGGAATGGGATTCTCTGGTTTTCGTTTGTCTCCTTGTATTTACGATAATTCACCTTTTATTTGAGAACCTCAGGGACACTTGAAGCTCATGTTAATTGGTTGAGGAAACTCCATGTCGGCGGGCCGCCTTCCGATTCGGATCCCAGCAAGCAAGCAAGCCTCCCAGAATTGATAAACCATCTTGTTCCACAGTCCGCAGTGCGCCCTGAACTCCTCGTCCTCCACAGAAGATACTACCACTTGGGATCCTCCATTTTCCAGCACATGAATGCTAGAGGCACATGTCTACAGCATCATCTCACTCAATTCCGTTTGATCAGCCCATGTACAAACATCCGCATCTCCCAACCCCAAGGCCACATTTCGCTGACTTTCCTTGGTAGTGATCCTCCGTTTGTAACTCATGCGTCTGGAGCCTTGCATACAGACGTTGTGGCAGCCGACAGATCAGCGAGAAGAGGCACCCACTGCTCTTCATGAACTCCCCCGATAATGTCTCGTCCCCCGAGCCAGTGGCATCCTCCATGCTGAGGATGCCAAAGAGCCGTGCCTCTGTAGATACCCATTCAATGATGTCTTCCACCTCGACCTTGCCATATCGAGCCTCGAATCCCTCCGTATCTTCCCTCTTTGCCTCTACAACCACGCCAACAGGCTCGAGATCAGGTTCCCCCGTGGGTGGCGTACGGTCGAGGATGTCCGGATCAGTATTTGGTGGCACACCAGGAGAAGGGCAACAGATGCCACCTGCAGAGCAGCCAGGGGATCCTCGAAATCTCATACTTCAGGCATTTGTTCCCCATATTGCGGTCCACACATCCATCGATACCCACGAATTGGTTAAAGACAAAGGAATTGAAGGGGGACTTTGGGAGTTATTGCGTCCATTTGGAGAAAGAGTGCAGGGAAAGGTTAATGTACGAGATAGTATAGGGGCCGGGAAGACGTGGGACGACTTTTCTATACGTTTTGTTCAGTTGGGCGATGGACTAGAGCCTCCTGAGCTACCCCGGAAAAGCGACGATGGAAACGGGACACCTGTAAATGGCGAGAAGCCGGAAGCGAAATCGGCAAGCCAACGATCGAGAACGGGAGGAAATATTTCACAAATCGAGAGTTTGGTTGACCGGCACTTGTCTCATGCGGAGGATTTTCCGGGCATGAATGGAGCAGGTGGGGAGGACTATTTGAACTTTAAGGACGCCCAAACTCGAAATCTCGATACTTCGTCGCCATTTCATACTCTCTATCTGAGAAGACTACTTTCTGGATTTCCTCTTCTACCTCACGAGACCTTTTCACATCCTGTGGCTTGTGTAATTGCAATCAGTTCCAGGAATACCAATCCAATCGATGCATTACGAACTCTTTATCAGGAATCGACACTTGGTCCGAAAAGGTTACCACTTTGGGTTAACAGCGAATATCTACGGTACTATGTATTGGTCCACGATGAGGAGCGAGACGACATAACGAAATCCATTACTCTTTTTGACCAAATGAAGAAACATTTTGGTCTCCATTGTCACCTCCTGCGCCTCAGAAGTAGTAACTGTGTATCAACGGATGATGACAGTTTCCGGATGCCTCGTTGCGAATGGGTTTCTGCTTCTGAAGAACTTGCCGATATTCAAAGTCGAGAGGTGTTGGAAGATTTCGAGAATTCGTACCCTTGCATTTACGAGTCGGACATGACCGCCATCAAAACATTCATTCGAGAAATGGTCACTCAATCCGTCATTCCATCAATGGAAAGAAATGTATCAACATGGAATGATCAGGTGGCATCACGGCGGCGGGGTATTGGTGGTCGATTCATGAGTTTATCCAAGAGATGGACGGGATTTGGAAGCAGTTCAAGAAATTCTACTGGTGGTCCTTCTGGTTCTGGCAGCAATTATGATTCCGTGCAAGGTTATTATCGCCCAGATACTCCAGAGGCCATAATGCGGAAACTGGCAGATTATGCATTCATGCTTCGGGATTGGAAGCTGGCACAGTCTACTTATGACTTGCTACGTTCGGATTTCAACAATGATAAAGCGTGGAGGTATCATGCCGCTGCCAACGAGATGGCAGCTATCAGCACGCTCCTGATTCCGCAAACTTTAAGTTCAAAAGTCCGGGCTGAGACGATTGAACAAATGCTCGAGACTGCATCTTATTCATACATCACGCGGTGTGGCGCTTCATATGGTGCTTTTCGCTGCCTCGCTTTGGGGATGGAACTTTTGAGGTTGCGAGGTGGGTCAGCAACCGAAGATGCAGCGAAATGGGGTTCTAAACTTCTCGAGTACAAAGTTGTTGGGCCGATAGGAGATGCACTCGTGAAGGAGCGTATTGCAATATGCTATGCATCGAAGAAAGCAAATGGCTCGGGTCAATGGGGCGGCAGAATCCGCAAATCGGCCATGTGGAGTATATTTGCAGCGGATTCTTGGCTCACCCTGGGGAAGATACAACAATCGAAGCATTGCTTAGATGAGGTGAATGCAAAATATGACAGTCTCCCTAACGGAAAGGGTATTACTAAGTTTACCCATGCAAACAACTTCCTGCAAGCGCTGCAGAAGGAAGTAAATCTGGCTCTGTATCCAGAGTCTGCAATTGAAGGACCTGGGACGATAGATGATCTGATTGATACATCAATGGGGGAAGAGAGCGAATCATTCAATTCTCGACCACATAGAAGGAGTTTAATGGGAGCGACTGGACCGCCTATGACGAGCCTTGAGTCTGCGCCGTTGCAAGGGGATTTACTGGATGTGAAGGATGAAGCTACTCCCTCTCTTCAGTTTGAGTGAGAAGAGCCAGAAGAGTGATTGAGACAGTGTTTATTAGGGTTTTAGTCGTCGGATCTCTGCATATACCATCTGTTGAGCGATTATATGGTTGGAGGAGCATTGGGTTGGCGTTCGTTTGGCGATTAGATGGAAATGTTCATACATGGGATATAGCTGGATTCTCTCTTTCACGAAGGGGAGGGGTGGAAAGTAATCATTTGGGAATGTGAGAAATCGTCCCAGACTTACTTTTGTTAATGCACTGTACATGTACGAATGTGTGAAATTCTTTTTAGGCTTTATATTATGACACGTAAGTGAGAAACACATTTTAATATAAATTGAAATAATTGAAATAGGCTGTGGATTTTTGGAAGGGATAAATGCCAAGACCCCTTCCTCTCACTCAACCTGTGATGTGGCTTAAAGCCATGAATGGCCAGCCTTGTGGCGGGCGGGCCTTATCACCCGCAGCAAGGCTCTCCATGAAACGTTGACCTTGACCTCTAATTGGAAACTCAATTGATACCCTTCATCAACACCATTCCCGTCATTGCAAATTCCTTTGGCTGAAAGGAAGGGCAAAAAGTCGAGGTTCTGCTGTTGAAAAGGACCTGCTTACCTTTCTGTGCTGAAGGCATCCCTTCGCCCTATGATTGCCTCGGAGATCTGTCATTGATGTGGAAGGAATAGCTGGACTGGAGGGAAATAAATACACAAAGATGGTCAAACTTGGATTTGGATCGTGGCCGATATGGTTGGGGGTGTGTGGTGTGGTGATGGGACTGGAGGATTGGGAAGAGATTCTTGCGGAGGGGAATACAGATTATGCTAGGGCGTGTCCGGATTATAAGAAGTATTCTACTTTTGCTCAGTAGGTGCCCTCCATTTCCCTCTTGTGGGATCTTGAAGCTAATGTGAGGGCAGTGGACCTTTCTCGGAAGGCGAAATGGAGTTACCTTTCCAGAGACCATCGATATACTGTCGGACTTTTACCTCGCCTCTTGTGGAGAAGGTTATTGAGGATATTACATCGAGGATGCCGGACAAGGACCTTGCGAGGTTATTCGAAAACGCTTTTCCCAATACCCTCGATACGACGGTACGGTGGCATGTGGACGGTACTCAACCGCAGAAACATAATGAGTTAAAACGAGGGACAAAAGATGAGGGGAAATGGGAAGGAGCACAATCTTTCGTTGTTACCGGAGATATCAATGCCGAATGGCTACGAGATTCCACGAACCAATTATTACAATACCAACCTCTGGCGAAAAGCGATAAGAAGATTTATAATTTGATTCTGGGAGCTATAAATACACAGGCGGAATATGTGATCGAATCTCCATATTGCAATGCCTTCCAGCCACCCCCAGGTTCAAAACTCCCAGCCACACAAAACGGACAAGAAGATTACGTCCACCCCGCCTACGAACCCTCATTCGTCTTCGAATGTAAATACGAACTCGATTCCCTAGCCCACTTCCTCGCAATAGGAAACACATTCGCCAACAGCACGGGCTCAACAGAATTCATGACACCACGATGGCACAAAGCCCTAGCAACCCTCCTCAATGTCCTAGATCAACAATCCCAATCAACATTCGACCCCACAACCGGTCGTTTCGAGAGAAACTCCTATACCTTCCAACGCCGAACAGATCAAGGAACCGAAACCCTTCCTCTAGCAGGAGTAGGCAATCCCCTAAACTTCGGCACAGGCCTCATCCGCTCAGCATTCCGTCCCTCAGACGACGCAACAATCCTCGGGTTTTACATCCCAGCCAATGCCCAAATGGCTGTAGAACTCAAACGCACCGCGGACGTCCTTCGCGCTGCAAAAAACATCGGACTCGCTCAGATTTTGGAAAAGAGGAGTCAGAGTATCACGGATGGGATCTGGGAACATGGAGTGGTGCAGCATAAGAAATTTGGGAGGGTCTTTGCTTATGAGGTTGATGGGTATGGGAGTCAGATTATTATGGATGATGCGAATGTGCCTTCTTTGCTTGCGTTGCCGATTATGGGGTTTGTGGATCGGACGGATGCGGTTTATCAGAATACAAGGAAGATGTTGCTGAGGAAGGATAGCAATCCTTACTTCTTGGAAGGCATGGCATTTTCGGGTATTGGTGGTATGTTTCACCCCCTTTGAGAGAGTGAGTGGGTGATGTTTACTGATTCATGAATTAGGACCACATATCGGACTTGAATACGCCTGGCCAATGAGTCTCCTCCTCCAAGCAATGACATCCGAAGACGACGAGGAAATCACCAAATGTCTTCAGATGGTCTTGAAAGCTAGTAGGCTGGGTCTGGTGCACGAGTCCATTAATGTGAATAGAATTCGGGATTATACTAGGAGTTGGTTTGCTTGTACGTTTCTTCTCCTGTTCCATACATTAGAGTGTTTCATGAAATTTAAGATGGCTACGAGGGATAGATGCTAATTATGAGAAATAGGGGCGAACAGTGTCTTCGCGCAAACGATATTGGATTTAGCGCAGAGGAAACCACATTTAGTATTTGGGAAGGGGGCGAAACCTTATGTAGTTCAGTGAATGTGAATTAACTTGACTGCGGGGTATGCATGGAAAAGGGAGGGCTTGGGATTGCACGGGAGTTAATCATTAGGATTTTTTGGATTGGGAATTAGCATGTTTGCATTAGTATATTGGAATTAGGGACGGCTCTTTTCTTGGAGTGACGGGCTTTTAGGAGGATACCTTATTGAATATATATATTGAGATTCTTTGGTTGTGGATGGATGGAGCTGATATGTGATGTGTGCCATGCAAGGCCTTACTTTGGGAGTGGAAAATGAGACGTTGAAGTGAGTTTGAGATTGATCGTTAGGTATGGCAAGGGCGAAGAAGTGAATGCTATCAAATCAGATGAGATTAGATCTGCGAGAGTGAATTACATAATAGTTCTATTTTTTTTTGTTGCACATCGCAGTTAATGGTTGGTGCCCTGGAGCTACAGGGACTTTAAGCCTGAAGGAAGGATTGTTTACCTTAATGCTTTCTTGAGGTCACATCCCAACACACCCCACCAAATAACTAATAGAAAATCTACAAAAAATATAGAACAACTCCTTAATACTCGATTCATGTTAGAACCAAATTATATTCGATTTAATGTACAGTGTGCAGTTTTATTTCAAGTTTACTAATGATTTTGGCTTGCTGTGGACAGTAAAAGCGGCAGTTGATACACTTCAGGTTCGTTCTTGCTTGGCCTGCCCTACCTACAGTTCCCTCCTATTATGTAAATGACCTGGGAGATAGCTCTTTTAAAACAAGGAACTATACTTATCTCAACTATTTGGGTTGAAACTTTCAAAGGCTTTAAAACCAACTTACTAAGTGTGGAAATCTTTGACAAGCCCATGAAGTGAATGCTACCCCAAACTTACTTTTTGTTGCATATCGCAGTTAGTACTTAAAACCCTGAAGTAACAGGGTACTTGCAAGCCTGAAGACTTTCGCCTTTTGGCTTTCCCAGCATAAGCCGTACCATTAATTCAACGCCTTAATTCAACGCACATAGGATAAAAACTTTCAACAATTTAAATAAGTATAGATTGACATGGCATATATTTATTCATATTTTCGTTTTATTTTTACCATATACATTGCGAGTACAGGTGCCCCTTATTTCCAGAACGGGTGTTTAACTTCTACAACTCGCTAATTAAAATCAGCTGGACTTCGTTTTAGTATTACTTAGCTATTTAAGACTCATTCTATGTTTTGGGGTACTTCTCTGAACACTTTTAGAGAAAACGTTCGTGTTTTGGTGGGTGCGCCACGGGGAAGAAATATGGGAGAACCAAACAGCAATGAGGACTAGGAGACTCTTCATCTTTCAATTGATATCCTCATTACTGTATCTAGTTACGTCTCCTTCCCTCAAAATTGTAAGATTATACAATGCAGACATAAACTCATAACCTTCATCGTGCCTTAAAATTACCAGATGCATGCCTGACTTACTTCTTCCCAAAGAACGACATTATGTTACCTTGACCTGCCTTTCCAGTGGGCTTCTTCTTCGTAGCTGTAGATGCCTGTGGTTTTGGCTTTGGTTTAGCAACGGGCTCGTCTTCGGAAAATGATTCCCATGCCATCTCTTCTTTGGTGACTATTTTCTTGTTATTAAAGTTCGCTTCCAAAACGGAAATAGGGGACGTACCCAAATATCCCTCCTCATCTTTAACAGTCTTCTTCTTCATCACTCTCCTCCTGCCACGTCTTCGTCCCCCACTCACAACAGGGGGTTCCTCCTTCTCCACAGAAGCGGATCTAGATTTCGCCTTTGGTGCTTCCTCTTCCTCTTCAGACTCGATAACCTTCGCAGTAGGAACTGGTTCATCCTCATCATCATCCTCCATCATCTTTCGCAAAGCCTCTTCCCGTTCCTTCCTCTTTCTCCTATTGCGATCAATTTCCTCCTTCGGGGGCGCAGGGATAAATGGTTCATCATCGTCATCAGAGGAAACAACATCTTTCATAGGGGAATCCTCCGCTGCAGTAATAGCTGGAGAAGCCGCTGAACTATCCGTTCTTTCACGTTTGGCTTTCGGTTTGGCCTTTGCGAAGGATTTGAAGATACTTGAGCTCTCTTTCTTTAAGGTTGGTGGATTGGTTGTCGATTCTTTGCTCGAGGCTGATGGAGCTGTGACTTTTGATTTTGTGGCTTCCTTGGTTTTTCCCTTTCCGAAGAAGTCCTTTGCTGTTGAGGGTTGGGATTTTGGTTCTTCCTTTTTAGGAGCGGGTTTTGCTTCTGCGGGCTTGGATTTAGGAGGGAGGGATTTGGGTTGTGTGGCTGCGGGTGGTGGTGGTTTTCGGGTTGCTCGTCGTTTGGCGGAGGGGTTAGTTATTGTTCCGTATTGGGAGAGTGATTCGAGGGGGTCTTCAGAGGCGCAAAGTTCTTGTAGTTCTCTGGTTACGTCGGAGATGATCTGGAGGTCTTTTAATGGGTGGGGTTCGATACTGTAGATGTGTATTGAGGTGATTTGTTCATATTCGGAGCGTATTCCTAGGTACTGCGATTAGCAGTTTTCTGGCATCGAGGCAAAGATCTACTTACTCTCCAGGTCCTCCTCTCGAGTTAGGGTAATGCTTAACACGAAACTCTCTCCTGTGCCTGGATCTTCCTCCAATTGTGGCATTGAACTGCCCATGGATGGACTGCTTTGCATATAATCATCTCCATCGACATCTTTTACTCCTCCAATTGTAGCAGCCGGTGCTTCCTTCCGCTTCGTGCCGCTGATGAGATACGTCGCATGAACTGTTCCCAGTTTCTTCTGGTTTTGCGTCTTGTGGAAATCATAGAGCATTCTGGTATTTGTTAGAGTGTTCCATTCTGACCTGGGCGCAAGACATACTCTTTCGCATCATTGACATGGACTTTCAACACACGACTCAGCAGACGATAGGTGACCTAGGGTGCTGTTAGCGCTATACAGCATAAGATAGATCAAAGCCACTTACCACTTTATCCTCGGTCAATATACTGGCAGCCAGATAGCTTTTGTAATCTGCCATTGTGTCGTTGTTTAATTGTGGTGTTGTTGCTGTTTCTGAAGAAACTTTGGGGACCCTCACTGAAGCGGCGCGTCAATGTACAGGGTGACGCGATTTCCACTTTACGCGACAACAGCCTCAGCTTCTGTCAAGACAGTCTTGTCGCCACAACTCTTCACCTTGGAGACCTGTAAATACCCAGAAAACTCCAGAAGTGTTAGTGAATGGCCATCTAGCCAGCAAGTCAATTTGCGCATTTCAATATTACACGCCCCATGGATTATTGATTTCTTGCAGACCACTGCTGGATAATCAACTTGGAGCCACTTTCGACCTCCCCACCTCTGTAGTGAAAGCCCATTGTACAAAATGAACAATAAACTCCAAAAATACGATGCCTACGAAGTCTCGGATCCCACGGACTGGCTGGAAACCCCTCTGCGATCGCTATCTGCAGTTGACGCAGCTCTACGGTGTCAAGTCTGCAAAGACTTCTATACCACGCCCATGATCACATCCTGCTCGCATACTTTCTGCTCACTCTGTATACGAAGATGTCTTAACAACGACGGGAAATGCCCTGCCTGCCGGACGACAGACCAAGAATTGAAGCTACGGTTTAATGGAGCTATGGAGGACTTGGTGGAAGGGTTCAAGAAAGCAAGACCCGAGGTCTTTGCCTTTGCAACAAAACCAGCTGAAGAGAAAACGCCGAAACGAAGACGAGAGAAATCGCAAACAATCGAGGGGGACGAGGAGCCCATAAGGAAAAGGACGAGATCAACACGGCAAACCCGGTCGACACAAGAAGTTATTGTTGATACGGATGAGGATGATGCGGATTTTATACCTGGTACGTGATTTTTCTTTAGGTGATTTCGTTATATGCGACAAAAGTCGGGAACTTGGACTAAGCTAACATTTTATTCTAGAAGATGGCTATGTACAATGTCCCATATGCTCGAAAGTTGTCAAAGAAGCCTCCATAAATTCCCATATCGATCGCGGATGTCCAGAGGAACCCCCAAAATTCAAAGTCAGCAAAAAGCCCTCCATATTACCAGTAAAAGGAAAAGCACCCGAAAAGCGACCTGAAAGATTAGCGCAACTACATTACGGAACAATGAAAGATACCGTCCTTCGCAAAAAGCTGGCGGAACATTCTCTTGTAACTTGGGGTACTAGACAAGAAATGCAGCGCAGATTCACAGAATGGGTGACCCTATGGAACGCCAATTGCGACGCCACGCATCCGAAGAGCAAAGCGGAATTGAGAGGCGAATTGGATGTTTGGGAACGAACTCAAGGGGCTCATGCACAGCATTCTTCTCTAAACACAGGAGCTCAGATTCGAAGTAAAGAATTTGATAGGGATGCTTGGTCAAATCAGAATGATGACTCTTTCAAGCAATTGATTGCCGATGCGAGGAAGAAAGCGCAGGAAGCGAAAAAACTTTTAGAATCTCGTACGAAATCTCCTTTAGTCTCTCCTCTAGTCTCAAGTATTCCTGAAACTTCATCGGACTCATCAATTCCATCGAATCCCATGCAGAACTCTGAGCCTCACAATTCTGCTACTGGTCCAGTCGAAGAGTACCACAAAGTGCAAGATTCTTTACCAAGCCGAGAACAGCAGTATCCCTATCAAGAGCAACTTCGTCTATCGGCGATGATGCGGGATCATGAACGGAGTTTAGAACGTGGACGTGTTGAAAGGAAAAATTCATCGCCGGTGAAAGAAGGCTCACAGACTCATGATCCGAATGAACCTATTCATAATTCGGTTCTCCAGCGTTCGGGTGAGCGCTCGGATCTGTACAAACAATGCGTACGAGAAGCCGCACAAGGAACATCGTCAACTCAAGAGTATGAAGAAAGATTGCGCCGAGATCGAGAATATACGTTATCTCAGATGACTCCCATGTATCCTGGACCATACGGACCACCGGATTCAGATATCCAGCCTTCAGGGTTACAACATGGTATTCCAGGGGACATCAGCACCAATACATACGGAGATTTTAATCCAAATTTCCAGGATCCCAGTTCGCAAAACGGGGTCTCAAACGGTACAGGAGGTCATTCAGGAATTGCTCCAGGGCCGAGTACGTCACAAGAATATCCTTCTCCTTCGAAGTTTTCATATGGTTCTGGGAATGGGGCACCATATTATGAGAAACCAGAATGGTCTTAGTAGTTTTTACAATAACAAATTTACATTCATAGCCAGCTCATTACAGAACAGTTTGACAACACCAACTCCCAGCTGTATCAACAACGCCGTGAAATATATGCCTTATGATTAACGTGATCTAAAATTCTTGACTGATCATAAAGCCATTTCCTTCATATTCTCTATGCTGTCTTCGAGATCCTCTTCCGTTTCTGTATTTGCTTCTTCTGACTTTTTCGCTGCTTCTCTTGCAGCTTGTTCCAGTTCCAATAAAGAATCCAACTTTCGTTTCGTCTCTGCTGCCTCTTTTTCTTCTCTGGCTTCTCTCTCCTTTCGCTCTTTCTCTTTCACTTTCTCTCTTTCTTGTCGTTCCATGGCTTCCAGTTCGTCGTCGACCTCTGTCTCGTCCACAACCGTAGCACCTTGGCCAACTTCAGCAATCACGTTACCAACTTCATCAACCTGGCTCATTTGCTTTCGTAATTGGTCAACCACATCATCGACTCTCTCCACACCTCCAACAGCCTTGTTGAGACTCGAAAGTGCATGGGTACTAGCCTCCATGACTCTGATCAACTCGACTTGATCGGCCGCTTGCTCAATTTTGCTGAAAACCTCCTCCAGTTGAGAAAGAGTAGCATGTCGTTTCGCAAGCGTCGTTTCTGCAAGTTTCTTTGACCGCAAAGCCGCAAGAGCCGCAACCCGATTTTTGCGAGTGACAGCCTCTTTCGCCGTAACCTCCAACTCCTCAACTCTCTTCGTCAAAACCTGAGTCTGGATATCGAGGTCCTTAATCAAAGTCTTGAGCGAGACAATTGTAGTATCCTCCTCGGTAATCCCCTCCTTATCCCCCTGCACACAAAGCTTCACCGTCTCCTGATCATAAACCAAAACCCCCTTATCCCTCTGCAGAAACCTCAATAAAACCCCCAAATCACTCTCCGAAAGTCCCTTCTCGCCCCCTAGTAAATCCACGAATCTGGTTTTCATTTCTGCGCGGGGAAATACTCTATCGGCTCGAGATCTTATCCCCTCCGTCCTCTTCTCAAACTCATTCGCAGCTTCTTCAACATTAGAAAGAATCACAAACTCCCCAACAGGTAATTTATCCTCTCCACTGACTCCCCCTCCCAGCCCTAAGAACCTGAATCCCCAGCCTACAACGGCCCAAGGTGATATACTCCATCCTTTTTTGATGTATACACCTTCTGTGGTACGGAACTCAGGTTCGGGGATCCATTCCTTTTTCGCGACGGCTTCACGGACTACGGACCCAAGTGCCAGGGGACGACCCCATTCTTTGGTGTCGAGGGCTCGAAGGAGAGAGGGGGATATTGAGAGGGTGAGGAGATTGGGGGTTGGGTGTGAGGGGACAACACCGGAGAGGGTGGCGGATTTTAGACCTCGATGCCAGGCTGAGATGTTGGCATTGTAGCCATCTGGATTTAGGGTTTGGAGGTGGCGGAAGTCAGAGTAGAGGGCTGCTAGACGGGCTCTGTAAACAGTAGTTAGTTGGTGTTACTATTTGGAGAGGAGGAGGAAATGTGGAGGAGTGGTGGCCTTGATGATGGAGGTGAGCTTACTTGCGGAATTGTGGCTCGGTGCTCTGTAGGAATTCCAGGAGCGAGCTCATTTTGGATGAATCACATCTCACAATGGAGATGTCTCCGAGATGCGGTCGTGTATTGTTGCGGCTCTGGACTTTGGTGTTGTTTGTTGTCTCGCGATAAGAAGCTTATCTGATTGACGCGACCCACTTTGAGGCCCTATATATGAGACTTTGCACTCCTCGTTTCCAGGCATCCATCGCATTCGCTTAAATGGTGACCCTCCTTTCTTCACTTTCTCTCGCACAACTAGGTTGTTCCGATTCCTTCGGTCTGTTTTTCCCCCCCCGTTGTATGGGGATTAGCAAATGAACAAGGTTTCAATGGAGCTCTTTCGGGTACCGATGCTCTACCAAGTTCGATCTGATTACCCTGGTTTGTGAAAATCCACAAGAGGTAGGACTATGGATCGAGAAGCTTATCTAAGAGCTTGTTCCCGAATTTGTTATAAGCATACCATCATTTCTGCTCTTGGAAGTTCTTTAGATATCTTTTCACTTCATCGGTTATACAAGTCTCTTCTATTACGTTTGACTTTCTTGTTTTAAGCGCAAGCTTTTCTCCAGCCAGCCTCACTCTCACACTATAAGTCATATTTACAAGCACACCCTTTACCTTTATTTACAAATTTAGCTTCACCTATACCACTCCACCTCCATCAAAACGATATTTCTCATCACAAAAAATGTCTTCCGACGAAATGCTCATAAACAACGCAGCCTACCTCCCCTCCCCAAAAGCCAAACTCTTAAAAATCGGCGAAGCACCCTACACCTCCCCCAAACCCAACGAAATCGTCATCAAAAACGGCGCCGTGGCAATAAATCCCGTAGACTGGATGATGCAAACCCCCTCCGGTTGGTCTACCCCCACCTAAAATACCCCTTCATAATCGGCTCAGACGTAAGTCCAAAACTTCGAAGCTTTGTAATCCCTATCTATTGATTTCGAGAGCTAGAAAAAACTCTTCTCCACCCAGAAGACCCCTCTTTCTAAAGAAGTAAACTAACTCCACCCAGGTCGCCGGCGAAATAATCGAAGTCGGATCCGCGGTCTCAACCCTCAAACCCCACGACCGAGTCCTAGGCCTCGCCCTCAGCACAGCACCAAACCTCAAAGTCCCACCCACAATAGCAGAAGGTGCCTTCCAAACCTACGCCATCCTCCGCTCCCACTTCGTATCCCCCATCCCCTCCTCCCTTTCCTACGAGGAAGCATGTGTCATCCCCCTGGGTCTCGCAACAGCAGCCTGTGGACTCTTCCAAAAAGACCAATTAGCTCTCCACCATCCTATTCCTCCCGCTGCAAATACAGGGGAAACACTTCTGGTTTGGGGTGGTTCGACGAGTGTTGGTAGTAATGCTATCCAATTGGCTGTTTCTGCTGGTTATGAAGTTTTTACTACTGCATCAAGTAAGAACTTTGAGTATGTGAGGGGGCTTGGGGCGAGTTTGGTGTTTGATTATCATTCTCCAACTGTAGTACCTGATCTCATTGCTGCATTTGAGGGGAAAACAACTGCGGGAGCTCTTTCAATTGGTCCGGGAGCTGCAGATGCATGTCTTGAGATTTTATCTCATTGCAAAGGAAATAAATTTATTGCTATGGCTACCTACCCGATGCCTCAGAAACCTCTTAAATCTTTTGTTTTGCTGCAAACTGTGATTGGGTATCTGAGTTGGAATGTGGTACATTGGTTTAGATGTAAAGCCAAGGGTGTTCGGTCCCAGTTTATTTTTGCGACTACGTTGGCGGATAATGGGGTAGGCAAGATGGTTTTTGAGGAGTTCCTTCTAAAGGCCCTTCAGGATGGGAGTTTTGTTGCGAGTCCGGGACCGATGGTTGTGGGGAAGGGGTTGGAGTTTGTGCAAGAAGGATTTAATGTTCAGAGGGAGGGGGTATCGGCTAAGAAGGTTGTGATTTCTTTATGGGGGGGTGTAATGATTTGATTAGCTTTTGGTGTTTTTTGTTGACTTTCGAGATAATTGTAATAATATCTTATAATTGATCTCTCGTTGTACTCTTCAAGGTAGGTCAGCCAATTATCACTTAGCCCAGGTCGGGGTAGACAAAGCTCTACCACCCCTACGATACGTTTTAGACGGAGAGGGCGAGGAGAGGAGGGCTTATAATCTAGACGTAGATAGAGTCCTGCCTTTCTTTTTCGTTGTGAACAAGTGTGAGCCAAGGTTTAGCTCCAAGAGCCTCGTCTAGAGATACCCGGGCTGGTAGAGTTAAGAGTTGAGGTCAAGGAAGGAACGGCCTCGACCCCGAGAGTGCCGAGGCGATTTTGGAGCGAAGGCAGATGCGAGTGGAGGAGTGCTGCCTTCCAAGAGTCGAACTGAGTTGAGGGAGGAGCGACCCCAAGGTCGAGTCACTGAAGCAGGGAAGGAACCACATCGCTTGACGTTAGGAAGGAGCGAACCGTCCAAGTCCATGGTATTCACACCATCGTCAACACATTACAGCCCCCAAACTAAGAAGACTAGATCTCATTAAAACTTTTCAGTTTCAAATTCCAGTCCCATTCATTTTAACCCTATGTCATCCCCACCCTACCATATCATTCATTAACCGCAAAAATCAAAATCAATCAACCAAACCACCCACATTATCATTTACCCACCCCACATCCCATGCAACACCACATCAAACCATCCCAAACCTAAACCCTAATTATCAAAACAATTTAAAAAAAGAAGAAAACATCATCTGAAAATCAACCTTCATATCAAAATCATGCTGACCCAGGGGTATAAAACGCCGTTTCGTGAATGCAGCTTCCACAACATGCAAACCATCTCACATCTCATCTCTCATCTCAGAAAGGAAAAAAGGAAAAATTCAAAAGCAAAGAAGTGAAGAACAAACCCAACCCCAAACCCAAATACACCCAAATGGCGAAGAGAAAAAATGCAATGCATGACCACTCGACACCGAAGTCACCGAAACGCTAATTTCTTCAACGCTCGCTGACTCGCTCATTCACATCTCTCCGTTTCTCTTCGAATCTTTCACACCTCTTCACAACCTTTCTAGCTGATGCTCTATCAATGCTTAGAAAAGAGTCTCTCTGTACAACGAAAGAAAGAAATCTTAACAAGTTCGAACAACTCAAGAACCCAACCTAGTCATGGCTCAGAAAAAGTTCGGGAAACCTCTGGCAAACTGGTGGCAGAATTGGCTAGTCGAGTCTTCATCTGGTTCAACAAGACACCGACGAGGAAGGGCTTCGAGATAACATCATCGCCTCCGCTTTCGATGGCTGTCGCGATCTGATCATCCCGGGCGTTGGCAGTCGTAACAATGATCTCGACGTGGCGTTTGTATTTGCCCTCTTTTTCGAAGGCTCGAATCTTTCGACAGGCGGTAAGTCCATCCATGACTGGCATTTCCCAATCCATTAATATGATGTCGATGCGTTTTCCAGCGGAGTTCTCGTGCCACAAGTCACTCCTCGACAAACATTCCAAAGCTTCAGCACCATTGTTAGCAACTTGAACGACACAGCCAGCTTGAGTCAACTGCTTTGCGACAATCTTTTGGTTCAACTCATTATCTTCAACAAGTAGAACATGTATATGGTTGCAAGTATCGGCAGGAAACATTCCATCGATCGGTCCCGACAATGTTCTGACTGCTAGCGGGAAATTCTGCTCAATGACAGCATTGTCACTTTCCTCCGGTTCTGTTCGAGCGGCTTCGACGTAGAATGAGAAAGTGCTGCCAACTCCAGGCTCAGAGGCAACTCCAATTTCACCATTCATCTTCTCGGCCATCTTCTTGGCGACAAAAAGTCCGAGTCCAGTTCCTCCATGCTGGATCGAAGTTCTGGCACTAGCTTGAGCAAATCGGTTGAACAACTTTTGTCTCTCATCGACAGTCATTCCAACACCGGTATCCTTTACAGAAAGTGTCAAGTATACCTTATCCGTATCAGGAGGTAAGTACTCTGCTGGAGGGGAGCCATTTGCCTGGACATCTCGAGGGGCCCAATGAATCACAGGGGGAAATGCCTCTCGAGGGTTCTTGGTCACCGCTCCGTATGTTACAACGATCTTTCGTTGCTCCTCCTTGCTGGTAAACTTGATAGAGTTCGTCAAGAAATTTACCAACATTTGAGTAAATCTAGAAGAATCGCACAAGATCCAATCAATGTGAGCAGCGCCAAGTGATGGCTCCTGAACCATAGTGAGCTCGATATCGTGTACTTTGGTGTCGGATTCAAATATTCTAACTGTCGACTCGACTACACCAGGAAGTTGCATAGGTTGAGGCTTGATTGATATCAGCTCGTGCTGAAGCTTAGACAGTGTAAGTAAATCGTCGACGATGCATTTTTGCAGCTTGGCGGCAGACATAATTGTCTTTGCCCATTCAACATTGCTACGAAGCGTCTCGAAAAGCTCAGTGCGAGTAATCGTCTGGTGATCAACATTAACAAGAGACTTGGTGATCGTATCTGCGCTTGTGTAGATTGCAGATAGAGGATTTCTCATTTCATGCGAGACCATATCCATGAAGTCCTCCTGGTTCTTCTTGGCCTCGGCGGCAGCGGCAGCTTTTCGAGCCTCCATTCTTTCGGCCCACTTAAGTGATGAGATATCCGATATGACAGTCATGACAGACCGGACTGTACCCTCCTCGACATAAGGAAACGAGTGAGACAAAATACAGGATGGTTCTGGATCGCCCGATGGCGGGACAAACAACTTCTTCAAATGCATTTCGACAGACACGGAAGGCTCGCCGCGAATTAGTTTCTTCCATGCTTCCATGGCCTTGGGAATATCGTTCTCAACATACACCTCAAAGAATGAAGCGTTCATTCTGCTCTTATCTCCGTTGTCCTGGCCAGTGAGCTTAAAGTATTGCTCATTTGCCCATATAGGAAGACCATCGATACCAGAATGTAACATTCCGACTGACGCGTTTTGAGCCATAAATCGAATTTGCTTTTCATTGTCAGCAAGCTGCTTCTCAAGCCGGTCGGTTTCATTCTTTGCGTTCTCGGTGATAGAAATCGAGACAGCGACAGACGTTACCACAGAAGCAATGTCTCTCATAAATATCTGGTGATCACTGTCAATGGGCCGACGAGGATTAGCGCCAACAACCAAGTATCCAAACAACTTGGTGCCGCCAGCTATTGGAAGAACGCTGAAATGATGACTTGGTTCGCCAAATCCCTGCCATTCGAGCCCAGAAAATAGGTCATCCACCGGAAGTGTCGTCACTGTTCCTAAGTCGCTCGCCTTCCTAATGAAATGACCTAAACCAATGCCTCCATTGATGTTGACTTCTTTTGCGGCCATTCTGTGACCAGCGGGGACGCCAATGCTGCCACGAAGAAGGAGGTGGGAGGAAGCCGGGAATTTTTCGTCGTCGACCTCATACAGAAGAGCCATTGGAATGTCGACTTGATTAGATTTCAGAAATGGAAACACAAAGTCCTCTAGGGCCAATGTCTGTCGAGCTGCCGTCGCAGTCTCCATTCGACTAAACATTGCCGCTCTCCGATCACCTAGAATCTGTCTGGTGACTTCGTGGGTGGAATTCTGGAAGCCGATGATCTCGCCATCAAGTCCTTTGAGTGGGTTGAAACTTCCTGAGAAATACGTCTCCTCGAGAAGGCCACCCCGCTCGACGAACACTTGGATATCAGTGACATTGACAGCCGATCCTGTTCGCTCTCCCTCTTTGAAGACAGCATTGATAGGGTTTGCGATATCTGAGAATCCCTTTGCGAAGGGGGAACCCATCAGTGTCGGATGGGCCTTTCCACACAGAGGGGCGAAGGCGGCGTTGTATATCGCAATTCTATCGGGTCCCCTGCTAGCAGTTAGCGCGCATCTTGTGTTTTCCACAGGACGAGAAGTTACATGTAGATACAGGATGGCTGCGAATCTGTCAACATCATGGTAACGTATAATTGACGGGCATGATCCCATGCTTCAAGTGGACCAAGAGGCGTATCTACCCAATTGGTCTGGAGGAAGAATTTAATACTGCGATGAAGCCATTAGTGTCCGCTATTTGGTTATAAATTATTGTTATAAGGTCTTGCCAGATCGGTACAGTATGAAGATGGAACAAAGAAGTGAAGATCCTTACTGGTCTGTTGAGGGTAGCCGACGACACCATGTTGGAGAGGAATTAGGTTTGCGTGGCTTGCTACCTTCAAGACTACCATCTCTAGCGCCATCCCCTCCGGTTTCAAACCCTAGATCTGAGTCTAGTGGTTCATCCGACATGTCGACAGTACAGTCGGTCAACCTACTAGCGGCAAGATGTTGACGGATGCTTGCAGGTTGTTGTGTGCGCCTGCAGATGCTTTGAACTGAGGGAGAGGGTACACCGTCACCGTGACTGTGACCGTGACAGTGACACAGCGGGGAAGAGCGTCAGCGGTGATAAGCTGGATTTTGCCTGGCGGGCAGCGGGCAGCGATCGCAGCAGATGGAACCGCTAGGAGAGTGTTGAAGTCGTATTGGGGGTGTGAAGGTTAGGCGCAGAGTATGAATAGAGTGTTAAGGGCCTGCGACACCCAAGATATTGTTGCTGGTGGCGTTGTGTTGCAATTTTGCGCACTCAGGCCTGTCCTTTCGCAGAGAGAGTCCGGAGATTGAAGCTGAAGGAACCTACAGGGAAAATGGCACCATCAAGTGGACGCTAAAACCGGATTAGCGTCATAGCCCAAGGCAGTTCAGGTTGTCAGGTTGTCAGGAGGGACACCAAGAACACCAAGAACACCAAAGTCCACTCCACTCCCCCAAAAACCGGGGGCTGGGAGAGAGAGAACTCTCGCTGTCACGACCCACAAGAGCCAACTAGCTCTTGGAGTAACTACACCATCTCAAAGATAATAACATCAGTGTTATTATTTGAGAATTATGTAAATGAGAATGAGTTCGCTCCCTTTCTTGAGGAGACTGTTCTAGACTTTTGGTTGCACACCCATTCTATATATAAGAGTTTTTATCAGGGGTCCGTACTGACGTCATAGCCTCCTAACCTGGGAAACGCCACTGACGTCAGCAATAGGAACTCCTCTTTCTGGAATTAGACTGCGCCCAGTTTTTCAGCAATTGTTTTCTTTTATTACTGTGGGGGTGCAGTAAAGTTTAATTCCTTTTAGAGAAGCATGCGGATCTGATGATTGCGATATCGCTTCATGGCAAAGTATTGATATGTACAACAATACTGCACTTTTTAGACGGGATGATGTCATGGTAATACATTTAAATGGAGGTTGCACAATGCACTCTGGCTGGACCACAAAAACCATGGAGCATCTAGACTTAAGTCGAAAATCAAGTGTGCAACACACGCCACAAGGCAAAACATCTTTGCTTTGACCAATTAATCGCATTGTCTGGCCATCCATTCCATTAGCTTGGGAGCTTAGCTCCATGCTTCTCCTTCCCGAGGCTGGCTAGCTAGCTGAGCTCACATTTCTTTGCCGAGACCACGCTCAACCACCAACCTCCAGAGCTTCATAACCTTTTCCGAGAATCTATATTTGATTCTCTAAAGCTTGCTCGGCCACAATTTACGAAAGACCTGCTATAGTTCAGTGTCTATTCCTTGAAGATGGTCTCCCTCTGGGGCAGCAAAGATGGCGAGGAGAATGGAAATAACGCCACTACCCCGCAAAATGGAACAAATGGAGCATCAAGCAATCACCAACCACACAACTCCGAACCAGATGAGCGAACGCAATTGCTTCCACCCGCACATCACGAAGGATTTCTAAGTCCTGATGATCCGGCAGTAAGTTGAAGCTATTCCGAGATCCTTTCTCAGTTGCTCATCAGGAAATAGGTCACCCCATATAACCTCTGGTCCGTCCGCTTCACGCGATACTTTACAGTCCTATTTGCTGTAATTACCTTCCTTTGGTGGGCTCTACTGCTGGTTTCTATATTTGTGAGTCCACCGGGAATGCACTCTCGCGGTTCCGGCTTCTTCGATTTCTCGTATACGACTTTGACTTTGGGTTTACTCTTGGTCGTTCTGCTGTTCTTCGCCACGCCGTCCACTGCTACGCAAGTGACATGTCTGATCATTGGAGTGGTATTACTGGTCGATATGATCATGATTGTCTCCATAACTCGACTTCGTACCGAGGAAGGTTGGGTGGGAATCACAAGTTGCGTCTGGGCACTTCTCATGTCCTTATGGGCCATCTCAACCGACCGGCTCGTCACTTGGGGCAAGCATGAAGAAGAAGAACGACTCACAGGTCGCCAGGAAACTCGTCGTACAGTAGGAGAATGGTTTGCCGTTCTAGCATCAACAATCATCCTAATCGGCGTCGCTATTATCGGTGTTCTTCTAACAGCAACATTAATCCTCCGCGCTCGCGATGCATCTCTCGCACCACCCGGAGAAAGATACTACGTCGACGGCGATAAATACCAAATCCACATCTTCTGCGAAGGCAACACCACCGATTCCAAAGGACGGAAAACACCAACCGTCCTCTTCGAAGCAGGTGAAGGTCCTTTCGCGGGTGGAATGAACCAAGTAGCCATGAGCGCCCTCACAAACGGAAGTATAAACAGATACTGTTACTCCGACCGTCCAGGACTAGGCTGGTCCGACAACGCACCTTCTCCCTTCTCAACAGGCATGGCAGCAGATGTCCTCTCCGAAGCTCTAGCTCGTGCTGGCGAAGAAGGTCCATTTATCCTAGCTAGTCAGGGAATAGGCAGTATCTACAGTCGTGTATTTTCCTCTCGCCACGGTCGAGACGTAAAAGGAATCCTCCTCATCGACCCCCTCCACGAAGACCTCCTCTACCGAATCGGCTCACCAAACCGCGGTTTCCTCCTCTGGGCCTGGGGAATAATCTCCCCCCTCGGCCTAGACCGTAACTTCGCAGCCCTCCTCAAAGGTCGAACCCGCGAAGATCGCGTCTTCGGACGGTCTTCGTATCAGGGAGGGAAATACATCAAAGCTAAACTTCAAGAATCCCTTGTTGCGAATAGTCTTACGAAAAATGAAGTTAGTAGCGCGAGAAATATTCAGAAGGAGAAGACGCCGTTGGTGGTTATCAGTTCGGGGATTAGTGTGCGCACTGATTCGGAGTGGGAGAATAAACAGAGGGATTTGACGCGGTTGACTAGGAATCTTGTTGCTTGGGATATTGTGAACAAGGCGCCTTCGGAGGTTTGGAAGACGTTCGAGGGGAGGGAGATGATTGAGAGGAGGTTGAGGGAGTTGGTTGTTGGGGGGACGAAGTAATGAGGGTTGGTGAGGGATGACGGGACCTTTTAATTTTTGGGGGATGTGTATGAATGGTTCGTTTCTTATTTTTGCTTTCTCTTCTTCTTCTTTTCCCTCGTTTCTAGGGTACTATGTTTATACTGCATAAGCCGGGTGCTGGTTGGACTTTGGGATTCTTGTCTTTCATTGGGTAGCCGGAGAGGAACGGTGGACGGGAAGTTTTCACGATGTACATGTCTTTCACTAGTCAATTAATAGCCTGTTCATTTTTTTCGAACTCATTTTCGGTAGTGGGAGAAGGCAGATCCTTCCGTTGTATTTATCCATCGAACTTTAAACTCTTACCCTTCTCTTATACTTCGAGTCCCGTTAGCTCCTTCTAATCTCGTCCTCAACTCGCTCTGATGATATCTCGCAAGCCGATCTTCCTCACAATGGAATCATAATTCCTCACAATCTGGCAATCCTCTATTCTATCCCTATTTTGAATTCTTACTAGATCTCTCCTAAATTCTTCCACCTGCCCAGTGCTCCCTCCCGTTGGAGTCTTTACAGGGACTGGTGTATCGGAGGAGCTACCCAAGTGTTTAGAGAAGAGTTCCTTTAGACGCGTTATCTATTTATTAGTAATTTGGACCTTAATCTCACGACCTCGTTCTGATCTAGGTTTTTGAGAGTTGAATGAAATTCGTGGGTGGGGAGGGATTCGGCAGCAAATTTTCATCATCTGGCGCTCGTAGTATGAGAGGGAATTGGGAGGTGATGGTTTGGAGTTAGTGCTTGTTTGAAAATGAAAAGGGTCTTGTGAAAGAGCAGCTGGTTATGAGTGAGGTCTTCTAGATGCTAGGCTCCAATCGATTCTTTTTACTGGAGTATGTTGTTGTTACGTGATTTTCATAAATGGTGATGATAGTTTTATTTATCCTGTCCGTATGTCAACGTTCATTTAAATATATTATTCTAAAATTAAACTGGAATTTATGTGGCTTGTTTTTTGTATTTAAGGAATAGATTTTCTTTGTTATTTTGTTTTATTTTAAACCATAAACCTAAATATCTTAGATGTACGGAATAGTACTAAGTAATGGGTGTTATTTAGGTTTAGCTTGAATAACTATTGCGTTGTTATGAGTACAAGGTTGGAGGGAGGGGAGTTTATATATTTTAGATGAGGAAATTAAAGTATCTCCTTTTGGTCTCCGACAGGCGATATACTTGTATTTATCATCTTCTTGAATGCTCAAGTTCCAAATAGTATCTGCAGAGTTTGCACTTCTTATCTTATTAATGGTTTTGAATTCTTTTCTAACTCACGGATTTGATGAAAAGTCTATCCGTTGAATTAAGTGAGTATTTCCCCTTCATCTGGACAAGTTATGGAATGTCTATGCCATTATCATGGAGAAAGATAGTCACCGTTCTAAGGTTTATGTAGGTAGGGGCACAGATTCTGATCTTGGGGTTGGACATAGAATGACTACCTACGACAGAAGAATTCGCACTGGGAACTGGGAAGACTCCTTTACGTACTTCTTTCTTGCATGCCGATGTCGAATCTCTCCTAGCCCATGATGCTGAATTTCAAGTTTAAATCGAGAGCACGAAACAATTCGACAGTAAATTGTGCCTCTGAGAGCTTCTGGTTTGAAAGACGAATATGAAAACTTCTTACTAGTTCTCGCAAAAGTATCTTTTTCAAGTTAGGATCCAATTATAAGGCGAATCTAGCTTTCTAGGGTGCGACTGAGATATAAGCGAGGTGGAAAAGGGCAGATAGAGGTTGCAATTTTCTGTCCTTGCAATATATTTGGGAAGGTCTTTGTCGTTACATATTTCTGGTGAATAGCACCTTGTACGACAGCCTAGTTGGTCCACGTGCTTTAGCTCATGTGAGTGGCTTGCCGCTCACGCACTTAAGCTCACAGGATCCTTCCCTTCTTTTCCTTTACTCTTCGTGCAATAAAGATATAGGAATATAACCACTTATTGCATCACAATTTATGACTACCAAGTCATACCAACAGTCTTACTATTTGAAATTTTGGCAGATTATTTAAGTATAAGGCGCTTATAGTCTCTGCCTAGAGCTGAATTAGTTGATAACGTGTTACGAGAAAGGTAAACACTCTAGTCCATTTCTTAACTGTACTACAGTAAGATGCATAGCATAACAGGTAGGTAAAGATTCATTATAAGGCAACCCACGGAAGCAAATAACTTCAAGTTATCAAAACGTGCTGTCAATTGACATAAGTGGAACTATTGTTTATATCTACCTACAGTTTCAACACTTAAATCTCATCCAATTTCTACATACACCTCAACAAAAACCGGCACTTCAACATAAAAAGACCGGACAACCCTATAAGCAAGCTACCCACATCAGCTATTGTTCAAAGATTGGGTGGTTAAAAGAGTAGCTCCATCTCTGCCTCACCAACGAGAATTTATGAGTCGTACGACCCATTCGATTCCCTCGGCATTCTCAAAATTTCTCGCTCCAAAGCCCTTCATATGTCACACTTCTCAGAGACAGCAAACTAGCAGTCTAAATTCACTATCGAAACCCGATTTACTGCCGAATCTTGGAAGTTCTGCCATTTCTCCTTCAAATCGGCATGAATCTTTCTTTGTGACACAAGTTGTTTGTCCTTTCTGGACCTTCTCGAGTTAGTTTTTTTTCACCCCTTATCATTCCTAGCATATGAGCGATTTGTCACTAGATCGAATGTCTTTGGGTCGGGAGCTACCCTGGATTGTGTTTCGACCTCGTTTTTGGTAGTGATTGCTCTTTCAAACCCCCCAAGACTTTCTTGGTTCTGCTTCCCCCCCTCCCCGCACCCCCTCGTCTACGGGCTTCGGAGTAAAGTGCTATGGTATCTGGCTGCTCTTCCAACTAGAAAGATTTCGTCTAGAACATGAATCTAAAGAATCCCGCTTTTAGAGTGCAGATATCTTAGAGCCGCCCACTCGCAGTATTGCTCCAAAAACAACACTTTTCACTCAGATTGCATGGTCACAACCTAAACACTGCTTCTCAGAATTGAATTGTTGGACTGTACAGCTTCTGGAGATTCTGGAGCTTGCAATGGAATATCCATTCCCCATATAACAGCATAACGAAACTCATAGTCTGGTGGGAAATAAAAAGGAGCAGAGGCGATCCCGCGTCGTCTCATACCCCAAGCCCTTCTTCTGATCGAAGCATAAAGTACAACGCTCTGAAATTTGAAGTATAGTATGAGGAACAGCTTTTAAAAACGTCGTTGGAACTATCCGCCCACGTTTTGCTCATCAAGTATCATCAATTCAAAAGTCTTGTCGAGGTCTTAGATGAAGTTACTTCTTGCTGTCGAAAAAAAAGTTGGTTTCGTTTTCATACCATTCGTTTGTTGGGGTCTCACTTCACCAAAATAAATCCTTCCCTCTATCTAATATTTAAAAGCCACATCCACAAATACCTAAATAACAATAACACTATCGATCCACATAAATATCTCTCCAGAGAGCATTGGACCAACGGACGAGATGGTTTTTACTGGCCACAGCGACTTGCTCTCATCTCTCTCTGGCAATATAACTATCTATACTACTATATACCAAGCTGAACAAACACTACACACGCTGTGACACGCAACCGTAGCTTCTCCCCAAGAGTTTTTGGACTCGTCCACTCTGTATCGAAAACATCCCCAAAAGTAATAAACTCATTATCTCAATCCCTATTCAGCTCTACAGTTCAATCCCACCCACGAATCTAGCATTCAAAGCCCATCTCAGACTGCCATCTTACCCCTAAACAACTTATGTAAATACTCCTCAGACCACACCCAGCCTCCACCATCATACACGCGTGGAAATCTTTCTAAGTTAGACATTTCCCTGGGCCAGTGGATTCTAATCCCATCACCAAGAAGTCGTCCAGTTCTATACCAAAAGAAACTTGCTCTTACAATCCAAGCGTAGCCTTCTAATTACTAAATATTTTACAACAAAGAACGAAGCACTTAATTTACCGTCGATTCCTAATCTACCCTCGTTATTCCATCTCCTTCTCCCAGCTCTTGAGGCTTGAACCTCACCCCTCTCACTAAAACAATTCAGATATATACTTTCCTCCTTCAAACTTTTACTCTCATCTCCGTCTACTAAACTCTCATCACCGTCGCCATTCCCGCGAATGATAATAAGAATTCCTTCGCAACTTCTGATCTATCTCTATCCCCATTCCTCTTCAACACCCTTTATATAACTATACATTGATTCTTTTTTAGTGTAATGAAGAAGTTCATCTATACTTTCTTAAATAACTGTTTTGATTACCCTCGACTATTTCGCGTAAGTTTAGTCGACCAATTGTACAAAGGGAAAACCAGTGGTGAGTGAGAAGACTTCAGGAGCTGGCATGCTTTATTCACGAATCGTAGAATTGGTCACTGATGTTATCACTTTATAGTAATAAGTAGTAAGTATAGTAACATCAAATATTAAATTAAATTATTTAACAAGCTTTCAACTAAGTAAGTTAATTAAAAAAAGGTTCCGCGCTCTCTAAATCTTTTTAGAGGGTACGGAACAATAATAATTTGATTTAAATAATTAAAAATGTTACATTAAGTAGGTAAGTTAGTTATAATAAACTCTAAATATTCTAAGAATATAGAGTACTAGATACTTAACCAAATAATATTTAGTCAACAAAGAATAATTCAGTTAAACAAATAGTATATTTTTGTGATATGTGGAGGTCACGAGGTCATGAGGTCATGTGACTTTTCATCTGATCTAAGGAAGTCTTCATCTGCTATTATCAATCAATCAGGAATTGAGCAGTTCTAGTGGATGGAGTTTACGGAGTTAACAGAGTTGACGTAATATTAGGGCTTAGGAGCTTCTATAAAGCGAGACTTCTCCTGCACCTCTAAGGAGGGGCAGAGATTAGTTCTGTACTGAATTGAAAAGATTCAAATTGACTTATTGCCTACCATCCACCTCACAATTTTATAGCCTTTTTTCATTCTTAGTAAACTTATCTCCCCATTTATTTCCTTTCCATCTACTACCTCAAATATCTACACCTCTCCCAATAACCTTCCAGCCCTATTAAAAGAAACCTCTTGAGCTCATTTTAAAAAGCTCTCTATAATCACCACTAAAACCCCTCTCAACCCTTCCAGCCCTACCGTAAAGGAAAAGAGGGGGCAGAATAGAGAGTCCTCGGACTGTCTTAGAATAATTATCAAGCGAGATAGTTCTAGACCATAAAACTATCCGCCAGTTGCTCTCCCTATAGTTTAAACTTTAGACTCTCAATTGATTTTTTACTGTTATCTAAAAGTTAGATAGCTCTAAGCTGTCCTGCAAATTAAGAATTCAAAGAGAAAAAACCATCAAGAGAGAAGAGACTATCTAAACTGCTTCAGACCGCCCTAGAACCATCCTTAACCCCGTACCCTGTAACGAAACTCACTTCCGTACTGAAAGTAACAAAGGTAACTTAAGTCTCGAAGGTTGTTATGTAGTAAGAGGTTTAGATGTGCCGGGTGTTTACTCAAAGGTAAACTCGTTACTTGAACTCGAGATGTCAAAACAAGATGTATTGAAAACTAAAGTAAAGTTGAGCATAAAGCTCCTATCTAATGGCAGACGTGCCAGTCATATATAGAACCTTTCATTCTCATGGCCGCCATGGTCGACTGTTCGACCATGGCTGACATGGTTGACTTGTCGGCTATGTTGCTCATCACGTGATACATTTCTTATTCAAAGGAAATCCTTGGACCGGCTAGCTACTCTAGCCAATCCCCATAACCTATATCTACTCAATAGTATCTTGTCCTGTCAGAATGCCATCTGGACTTACTTATTACGTGCTGACACGTGATTTGTGACACTATCCCCTTCTTAGCTTAGCGTGTCCCTACGCTTAAGTACGACCTAAGAAATATTGTCAGAAGGCTAACAGCCTTCCTTTCTTTTCAGTATAAACACTAACTGAGCCTTCTAACACAAACGTTGGATTAAATTAGCAAAACGTATCAACAGATCCGGTGAAGAGATAGCTCCCTGTACCTGATGTGAACGTTCTGGGCGAAAGTGTGTAGCCCTAGCTATTACACCAGAAGCCAACAAATGTTCTGAGTGTACTTGACAGAAGAAGTCCTGTGATGTGAAATCACGAAACCAAATGCCCTTACTTTCGGACTGGTCATCTATTGACCAGCAACGCCAAAAATTACAGGACAAAGAAGAACAGGCGTGGCGGTCCCAACAGGAGGCTGCTACCAAGGTTCTTCGTTTACGAAAGTTGTAACGCTAACTTGATCAGCGTGAGTAGCAGTTAATTTGTTCTGGCCTAAACTCTATAGCCAAACTAGAAGAGAAGGAAAAGGAAGAGGTGGAGAAAGAAGCGAAAGAGAAAAGAGAAGAAGAGGCTGCCAGGCTGGCCGCCCTTCCTATCCTCGCTCCTTCCGATCCTTCCCCCGACCTGGGTCTCGACCTAGCCTTTTTTGTGTCCTTCCCGGCTGACCACGAAATGTGGGCAACCCTGGGTTTTAGTGGTAGAACTCCTAAAGTTCCTCCTGGCACTGGTTGAGGTTTCCCTTTGGTTCCCAAGTGTTTTCTGAATGCGGGTAATCCAACTACTTAATCAGGTATTTGACCTGTCCTCTGACAACCTTACAGTCAAGAATCCTCTTGACTTTATATTCCGCATTTGGGTTGACAGGTTGGATTTCTGTGAGTGGGGCTGGTGGTGCCCCTAGTGGTGCTGGTTCGAGCAAGGATATATAGAATACTGGATAGATATTCATAGTCTTTGGTAGCACGAGTTCATAATTCAAAGGTCCTTTGACGCGTTTGATTTTGAATGGTCTGAGCTTTTTGTGGTCTAGTTTACTGCTTGGTCTTTTGGTGTCGATGTTTTTTCTGACCAAATAGACTTTATCCCCCTCTTTCAGCGTTAGCTCCTGACTATGTCGTTTATTGTAGTAGTGTGCATTGCGTTTTGCCACGAACTGAAGTTGCTCTACAAGCTTCTTGTGTAATTCCCTGAGTTCATGGTCTTTCAGTCCTGCTTTGTCATTATCGACAGTACTCTGTAGTAAGTCTCAATAAGCAACTAATTTATACCTATAGTTTGCGTAGAATAGTGTAACAAGCATGGTTTCTGTTGTTGAACTATTATAGGCAAACTATGCCAGCAGCAGAAGTTCGACCCAGTTGTCTTGTTTGTAGTTTACATAACATCTCAAGTATGCTTCAATAACTTGATTTATTTGTTCAGTTCCTCTATTCGTCTAAGGGTAGAAAGCTGTCAATAGCTTCCTTTTCACACCCAGACGCTCTGTGAGGGCTGTCCAGAATTTCAATGTAAAGAGCTTATCTCTGTCAGAGATTATTTCTTCTGGTAGACTATGTAGAGCGACTACTTCCTGCAGGAATGCATAGGCTAAGTGTTCTGCTGTACTTGCTTCCATATATAGTACGAGCACTATATACTTTGTGAGTCGTTCAACAATGACTAGGATTGAGTTGTACATAACTCCTGTCATTGGGTCTTTGGATTTCGGTAGCTTGACTATAAAATCCTATGATATAGATCTCTAAGGTATTTGTGGTATTAGAGTAGTGCCCATCTGTCCATAAGGTGTATGGCGGGAAGCCTTGTTCCTAGTACAGGTATTACACTCTGCTATCACTTCCTTGACTATTGCTGATAAGCAATCAACATAGTAGTGTTGCTTGATCCGCTAGTGGGTTCGGCGAACTCCCTGGTGACCATGTACTAGAGCAGCATAGTATTCTTTGACAAACTCCTTTGCATAGGATTCAGGAACATGTAGTTTTCTGTTTGTGTACCGTTCTTTGTTGTTTCAATCATTTATTGCCCTGTAAATGTCAATGAAGTTCCTTCTACTAACAGGTGGGTCCTTTGTTGTGGTTTCCCATTTAGCTAGAGCAGGTCACTCTATCTCCTGGGCTCTCTAGACCTTCTTAGTCCACGGGCCTTCCCCTGTCGCTGCTATTTCGTGCACAGCTGGGGCCAGATCCCCGTTTTCTAGAGTCTTCAAGATCGCAATCTTTTTGTACTCTTTATCTCCTTCGTAGCCTGGCTTTCGACTGAGAGCGTCGGCTCGAGGGTTTGCTGTTCTACTAACATATTAGATCACAATGTTGTAACCTCCTAGAATTTCTGCCCACCTTGCAAGTCTTCTATTTAAGAGTTCTTGTGTAGTAGTAAACGTTCTGAGGTTTTTGTGGTCTGACAGTATAGTGACACGATGATTCACATTCTAGAGATATATTCTCTAGTGCACAAGAGCTAGAACTATAGCGAGAAGCTCTTTATTGTATATCCTGTAGTTCTGCTATGCTAGGTCTATTTTCTTGGAAAAGTATGCCACTAGCATAAGTTTACCTTCTTTTCCTGGTTAAAGATGTACAGCGCCTACTACTGTGTCTGAGGCGTCAGTCTCAACAGTGCTTGGTTTGCTAGCGTTGTAGCTTTGAAGAATGGGTTCCTCTGTGAATTGTTTCTTGATTTCCTAGAAAGCTTCCTTAGCTCCCTTTGTCTATTAGAAATCGATGCCTTTTCGGGTTAGGCTAGTTAGAGGACTAGCTAGCTTAGCGTAGTCTCTAATGAATTGTCGGCAGAAGTTAGCGAATCCCAGAAATGACTGAACGTCTTTGACATTTTGTGGTGTCAGCTAACTTTTAATGTCTTTAGTTTTTTCTAGATCCACTTCTACTTGTCCTAAGGTGACTAAACATCCTAGGAACGTTGTACGAGTTACTCTGAACTTGTATTTCAATAGCTTGAGGTGAGAGTCTACTGCTATGAGTCTCTTCAAGACTTCCTTGACATGACCCTCATAATCCTCTTCTTGCTCTGAGAATACTAGGATATTGTCTAGGTAATATATTGTAGTTACCCCTAGAAGATCCTCTAGTATACTATTGTTCTGTCTTTGACAGGTAGTAGGTATGTTTGTTAAACCAAACGATATCACTGTATACTTGTAAAGACCTGATAGTAAGACAAATGCCGTCTTCTATTTGTTACCTTCCTTAATCTGAATTAAGTTAAAGGCACTTCTCTGATCCAGCTTTGTGTATTAAACTACCTAACCTATCCTGTCCTGCAGGTACTAGCCAGTCAGCAATAGGTAAGCGTCCTTAACTATTGTGTTGTTGACTTCTTAGTAGTCAACGCAAACTCTTCTGTTTGGATTATCCTTTTTGTATACTATAAGTATATTTAAACAGATAGGAGATTCTAACCTTTAGATGTGTCCTTTCTTGATTCCTTCCTTGACATACTTGTTCATTATCTACAAGTCGCCCTACGTGTGTAGTCAAAGCTTTTGCTTCCTAAGGTCATGACCCTCTTTTAGTTTTATTTTGTTATCCTATAGTTAATGTTTTAGTAAGACATACATGTCTTCTGGGTTATCAAACAATTTCGAAAATTCTCTATACTATATAGGTATTTTGTTATCAGCTGTTTGGCTAACCTGTGGAGGACCCTAGGCCAGGTGTCTAGGCAACTTAGAAGAGGTGGCGCTAACCTTCTTCTGGCCTTGCAGTCACAACTATATACAGTTACATCAGCTAAAAGAGATCCTTTTCTTTTTCCAGTCAATGTCAGGGTTATGTTCCCTGATCCAAGGCATTCTAAGTATAGTGTCCTTGCTTCTAATATCTACGATATTAAATTATGTGTCTAAACAGTGTCCTTTAATTTATGTCTTCGCAGGTATGATACGTTAGTCAACAATACCTCCTTGGTACTCTATTTCAGTCTCATCAACTACTGTGAGTTTGTATAGTGTTATTCCTTTGACTGGGACGTTCAGCCTTCGTGTAGCTGAGGGAGAAATGAAGTTGCTCATAGCTCCTGAATTAATTATAATTCAGAGTTTCTTTCCCCTGACGTTTGTAGTTACATATAACTAGCTTTCTCCTGAAGTAGCACAAGCTTCCTGTTGCTTGATAGAGAAGATTTCGAACAGAGGTCTGTCTAGATCCCTAGGCGTTCTGAAAACTACCTTCTCCTTGTCTAAGTAGACTACTTCACAAATTTCTCCTACCTGACAATGCTTGTTAGAGTCAGGTTCGGGTAGCGTTGCTAGGAATCTTGGCACAAAACCCGTGACTCTAAGGGTTTGTTTAAGTTTCTATGTACTAGTCCTGTTGACTAGTTAGATCACAATCTATCTTTCCCCCTCCTTTGGTCGCTGAGACCTAGGGCCTTTAGAGTCCTTGTGATAGATGTCGCCCTCTAGACGCTATCTATACATAAGTTCTAACGTCTCTTTTCCAGAGAGAAGATTCTAAAAGATGATTTAATAATTTTTCGCAAATACTACCTAGTATTTAGCTAAAGGTACTAGTTTGTCTCCTTGTGACATGTGTAGGCTCTAGAAATCAGGCTTGATTTCGTTAATATATGCCCAACGGTTTCCGTCTATGTATATACTAATAAACGTCTATGTCTCCCCTAACTCTAGGTCTTTGCTTACAGCTTCTCACTCGCCTACTTCCAATGAGCTAGACGAATCTAATGAATACTCTATAGGAATAACAGTTTCTGCTAGGTCAAAACAGGTTCTTTCTACAAAGGTTGTTTGTGGAATGTCGCTAATACTCATTAAACTAATTAGGCCTTCTCCTAACCAGCGTGTAATGTATTTTGTATTAAATTGTAGGCGTGCTCCCAGGCATAGTCGTCTGACCTAGAAGGTACGTTCTAGGTTACACAGGTCCTTCTACCTGTAACCTTGTTCTTCGCTGTATATCAATATCTAAGTATCCCTGACATCTATGCTAGTAGATTCCCGGGTTAGTGTTGTAAGTTGTTAAAGAGGAAGGATCTCCACAGAGTCCAAACAGGTGCTGTAGTACTCTTCAAGGATTAGATTATCTGATTTGTCTGTTGATTCTGTCTCTTTGATTTACGTCCCAATATACTTAGCCAACTCCTCGGCTGTGAGTTGTCTGCCTTCAAGCACAGCTACTTCCTTGCCAGTAGCGTTGATTTGCTTCCCTTGACTAGATTGCTTCTTTGAACTACATTCACTTGCTCTGTAGCTGGTTTTGCTACATGAGTAACATAAATTCTGCTCACGTCAGCGGTTCTGTTCTTCCTAAGAAAGCTTCTTTCCCTTGAAGGATTTCTTCTGGGCTGCGTTCACTTCACCACTATTCTGTTAGCTACTTTACTTGCCCCTACTCCTATTCTTATCCTGACTTCCACTCCCTTGAGTAGACTTCTTAAATTCCCACAGACGATTATCCAATTAGATAACTCCACTAATTATGCTACCAATGTTAGTAAAGGTCATGTTCTGTTTCACTATTTCTTCTCAGAGGTAAACCTTTAGTCCTCTACAGAACAATTCCATAAGGGCGAGGGCATCCCATCTAGATTTGTTTCTATAACGTTGGAAATCATTGGCGTAACTAATAGCTAATCTAGTCTACTTCAAGTCCAAAAGCTTTTGTATAGCTGTTTAGATTATGTCAAAATCTCCAAATACCTTCCTAATAGCTGACTTGAATCCTCTCTAGGATTTAAACATTACTTAGGTGTCCCTTATAGATCCATCGTCATCTTTGTGCACAAAGAAGTCTTCGAGGTAGGGTTGGGCCTAGTCTAATGCAGCTCCCCTAAGGTAGGAGATCGCAAAGATTGATTGTGAGTTATAGTTGCTGCTAAACTTGTCTGTGTTAAAGTTAAAGTAGATATCTATCTGAAGGAGGAACGATTCAAGCTCGTTTCTCTTCCTATGGTATGTATCTAGAAGTTTGACTCAGATAGTTTCAAGTACTTTAACCTTAAATAGTTTAGGTACATTAGGCATGCTTTCGTTGTTGTAGTTAGGGTCCACTGGTGCTGACGCTGCCTCAGGCAATGGCGCAGCTGGGGTGGCAAGGGGTTGAGCCCTCTCAGTGCTGCTGGAGGGTGTCGACAAATTCGTTCGGCTAGTACTGGGACTAGCAGCGGCTGGTTTTGGTAGTGTAGGAGCCATGGCGACTGAACTTCTAAGCAGATGCTCAAAGTGTAACGAAACTCACTTCCGTACCAAAAGTAACAAAGGTAACTTAAGTCTCGAAGGTTGTTATGTAGTAAGAGGTTTAGATGCGCTAGGTGTTTACTCAAAGGTAAACTTGTTACTTGAACTCGAGATGTCAAAACAAGATATATTGAAAACTAAAGTAAAGTTAAGCATGAAGCTCCTATCTAATAGCAGACGTGCCAGTCATATATAGAACCTTTCATTCTCATGGCTGCCATGGTCGACTGTTCGACCATGGCCGACATGGTTGACTTGTCGGCTATGTCGCTCATCACGTAATACATTTCTTATTCAAAGGAAATCCTTGGACCGGCTAGCCACTCTAGCCAATCCCCATAACCTATATCTACTCAATAGTATCTTGTCCTGTCAGAATGCCATCTGGACTTACTTATCACGTGCCGACACGTGATTCGTGACATACCCTTACGCGTGTCGCAGTCACTTATATATAGTCACCTACCCTCTGCATCACTACTTGTCCGCCCATCATGCGCGCAGGTAAACTTTCGCTGAATCGATCGATTTTACAACTTATATTACTACAGCGTTAGGGTTGAGGCTATGTAAGCGATACCGAGTACCTGAGTAGCTCTGTACACACCCCAGTCTAGGCCCTTTTTTCTACAGCTAAGGCGTCCTAAATAGTCCCAGCTTTACAAAACCGTCCCAGAACAGTCCTAGATTCACTAGACTATCCTAGAAGAGTCCCGGCTTTGTAAGACTGCCCTAGAGTAGTCTAAAAGCTACAGATTATAACTAACCGTCCTTGAAAGTTAAGACAATACCTAACAGTCCTTATAAGAAACTATCTTAAGAGCGTCTTAACTAAGTACTATCTAATTAATAGATAATCTAAAAAACCGTAGACAGTTAATTTCTAGAACTACCTTAGAATAGTCCTAAGATTATCTAATTTTAAGCACAGTTACGAGACTCTCCGGTTTACTCCCCTTTTCCTTTAAGGTATCAAAAGAAACCACTCAAGCTCATCTCAAGAAGCTCCCTATAATCACCACCAAAACCCCCCTCAACCCTTCCAGACCTCCAACGTTAAATACAGCTTCCTCCAAAAAAAAACCAAAAAAAGAAAACATCATACAAATCAAGACGATCACTCGCTCACCCGCGAAGAGCTAAGCATACAGTAGCCTAACAAGTAAACAACTAACAAAGAAAACGCCACCCCCCAAAAAAGCGCTTCTCTTGATCCCCAGGTCTTCCCAGGGCTACACTTCCAACTACCACTCCGTTCAAAAGGAACAAGACCCCGAATATACCGTCGAAAACGGAACCTACCCCCGGAATCCCCCCTCATCTCACGCATCCCTCAAAATTACAAACCCAAGTTCCAACAACCCTTCCACATACTAAACAAATTACAAATCTCCGTCAACTTTCTACGTTAGGGTTCTGGAAAGGAAAAAAATCTCCACTCATTCCCAACACTCATAAATAAGCTAAATCTGTCGAATTCTTTCTTTCTCCCTCAAGATAACATTGGAAAAACGCAGGAGCATGCATCTATAAAACCACCTCACTTCGCTTATCTCAAGAAACTAATTCGCCTTTTTCTTTTCTCCTCTCTTCTTGGCATTATCATGAATTCATCCATATACAGATCCATCCCCCATAACCCCACCTCAGCCCCAAGTGATTTTTCCAAATTCATCAAAAAAAATCCCGTGTCCCATAAAGCGTAATCATAACCTTCCTTTTACGCCCCTTCATTTTTCCCAATGCATCAAAAACTTCAGATATTCGTACAATACACCAACCCCTCAAAAACACCATTACCAAGCGTTTTTCATTCATTAAACCGCACTCCTGTCGTGGACGCCTCGTCTTGTTACTCTTTACTTAGCATGAGACACAATCTCAGCAAAGACGTCGTCTGGGATCTTTTTGACGATGGAGAGAGTGACTTCGATGACTGTCTCTGCTACTAGTGGTGGAAAGGATCTCAAGATTTTCGTAGGACTAAAATTGCCCAGTTAGCCAAAGCTCAATTCCAAACCCCGAAATACCCAAAGCCCCAAAGAACCAGAAAATGAACCAAAAAACATACCTAGGCGAACTCAAAATCGAATTCCTCAAAATAACCAGCTGCGCAACAATACAAAGAATATTCAAATGCGCCCCATACGCAAACAGAAAATCCCAAAGCCGCAAAACCTGCGGCAGCGGCGGCGTACAAGCACACAGAGTAAGAACTGAAGGGAACGCATAAATCTCAGCACTCATCCCCTTCCCAATAAGATATAAACTCAATTTCGGATCCACGATAGCGAGGACTTTATCCACCAGAGCTAGACCTTTATGTACCCCATCCATGGCACCACGTACATAGCCCGGACATTCGGTGGTGATGAATTTATGGAATGCGACGAAGGCTTCCGCTTCGCTGCGAGCGGCGTAGAGGAACGGCGCTGCGAGGACATTCATTCCTTGGACATAAGTTCCTGGTTCGGAACCGCCTGCGTCTGAACCCTCTGTTGTTAAAGTCAGAGCTCGAGCTCTAGACTTCATCGGCGCTGAGGATTGTAATTCGGGACTTCCTTGTGTGTTCGCAGTATTTGTGAGCTTCCCAGCTTTCACCAAGCTCGCCGCTCGTTCTTCTTTCGCATCGTGAAGTCTCCAGGCTACGGCGTTGAGGAGACGGATGAGGCTTGCTTCGCTGACTCGACGGCGGAAGAGGGGGTCGGTGGCTAGGGTTCGGAAGGTGTCGTTGCGGATTTTGGAGTAGGCGGGGGAGGCACCGCGGTGGATGAGGGCGAGGTAGGAATCAGTTTCGAGGACGGGGGCGTTGAGGAGGATGAGCCAGACGTAGATTCGGAGGGCGGACTGTGTTTGTTAATATTATAATTCTAGGAGGGAAGCAGAATACTTACCATGCCATCAGAATCGCTCTTAATACCCTGGCCCAATATCTTTAATCTTGTGCTTTCTAGTGCGCCGACTAAATCTCCATCTGGAGGACCCTCTCGTATTAATTTATCTAGAGACAGAGCATCTGCGGCAATGGGCCTCTTATTCGATACTGGCCTCCTACCAGTTGCGCCCAAATTCGGTGTTGTCATGTTCGTCGCATCGCTATTTGATCTTCCTCGACTATGGTGTTGATGCGCAGAGGTGTTATTCGCAGGCGATTGTGTTCGTTGGAGGGCTTGTTTATGTTGTTGTGTAATTAACGAAGGCTGGGAATTATTCGATTGCCCCAAAGTATGCGCTGATTGGAGTCTGCGCAGAGCTCGATGTGTCCTTGGAAGAGTTAACAAGCTTCTCCGCGATGCGATATGGTGTTTATGGGAACCTACCTTGGACTTGGTGGGTCTTGAATTCTGGTGGTTGGAGGGGGTAGTTTGGGGATGTTTTCAAAGGCAAAGCCCGACATGGTTGCGACGCGAGCAAGTTGCTGGGATGTATGGGTGGTGCTGTTGTTGCATCTGCTGAGGATAAAAATGAGAAGTTGTTGGTATAGTAGTAACTTGCTGATAGTGAGGTTTGGGTCAAATGACGTCTGATATGTGATAGAAAGTATATTTCACTGAGTTGCCCGCACGAGCCGCTCCACGCGACGCGTTTTTGGCGTGAATGCGGGGTGATTGGGATTTCACTTAAGGTAGAAAATGTGAAGGGTTATCCGTCACTACAGATTTGATTATAAGCTCGTAAAATCATCTTACAAAGTAGATCAAATTTGAATATTGGATCCATTTTGTCCACTCAAGACGGGATCAATTTTATATCACGTGCACAAGCCGCCACGTGATATGATCTCCTGGAATAAGTAAAAAGTTAATCGTTGTAGTCTTATTTTGTTTGTGGTTTCTGTTAAATTACAAATCCCTCTTCCGATTCCAGTATTTCTGATCAGATGAAGTATTTTTTCCAAATTCTTTCTCGTCTTAGCTGCCGTTTATTGGTTTTCAATCCCGCCTGCGGAATCTTGATTATCGTGAGAAACATCCCGCCTTCTATTGGACTTGACGCCTTGAAGTTGTATCAAAAGGCACCGTGGGCACCGTGGTCTAACCAGCCAACCAACCAACAATAAATGGACGAAATGGATGCCGAATGAGGAATATCCGATCCCGAAATTTGGGAAGAGAAAGAGAATCTCTTTAAATAAAGTTGATCATTTCCGTGTCATCAATAACGCAAGAAACGCCCATTCGTTCGACAGAACCCCCTCTCGATTTGAGGTTGCACAATTACCTCAGTCGCAAGAACGTCGGATTATGTCACCACTTCGAGATCTTCCACAATTCCTTCGTTCCAGACGACGCCACAGACGAAATTCCGAGCGAAGCTTCACATCGCCTCATAAGCCCCAAAACCACTGAGGAAATTAATCGGAATCAAAGAAGTTTGAAGACTTGGGAATCTCCTGGGTCAAAGGCCGGAGCTGTTGGAATAAAAGTATTTTTTCCAAGCGAGAACAGGCCAGCCTTATGGAGAGTCCGTGTTGACATGCTCACTGGTCGTTGACTTGATTCAAGAGTGGAGCCGAATATGATGTGCTAATGGGCGTTTTTGCCTGCATATTTCATCATTTTGAGGGGCTCCTATTGGCTGTGTGGCAACGGAGAAGCGAGCAAGCTCGGTTTGCCCCGGGAAGGCTGCAAGGTCAAGACCCCTCCAAGATTGTCCTATCGCGATTTTGGAGATTTGACTCTTTCGAGAATAGCAATGTCTTGTTTGCTGCGTGGAAACTTAGATCAGTGACCTGAGTTGACTTGGAAAATGGATACTGTTTCGAATACGGAATGCGGAATGCGGAATGCGGAATGCGGAATGCGATTGCGATTGAGATTGTAGATGCTCCTGCAATCGGCTTGCCTATACGGTGTTATCGTTGGGACCTTACGGATTGGTCGAGATGTGACCCTTTAGGGAGTTGGAGGTTGAGGCTGGTTCTTCGTACGTTGGTGCAGGCAGGCAGGTGTTTGACTGCTTACCAAAACTTGAGAGTCTGTCTGAGTTGAGATGTTCGATAAAGAGCTAGATCCCTGGGCAGCTGTAAGAACCGTCTGAGTGACCACTGCCATATGTTGTTGTTCGGAGGCTGAAGATAATGGTCCTGTGTTGTTTTTCTGATCTGGGATTTCTCCGTGTCTAAGGGCCGGCTTTTCTGACTCGCGGAAACCGGATGGGGAACTTTACCTGCGATATGTTACGCATCTGTACACTCTCCCCGCGCTTCTAGCGATTAGATTTTTATCAGTGATTTGTTTCCGATTAGAGTTGTGTGTTCGAGTTTGTCCAGCAACAGCTCAGCAGTGGACGTGCCTAGGTGGAATGGCGTGCGCGCTAGGCCTCGGCTAGCGAGGTGGTTTTCGCGTTTTAGCGGGTTCCCCTCTGCCTGTCAATCCACACTGACGTTTATCAACTTGAGAGGGAACAATTCCCACCTATCTGGTATCCCCATTTGGTGTCAAATAAGTATTTCATGTCTAATTCTAACCCGGAAGAGAAGCGTAAGTCGCAGACGGGGATAGTCGAGGATCCTGGGCCCATGGTGCTTTGCCGCTCCATCTCCAACCAGTCAGCCAAACCCACTCCTCTGTCTATCTCTCTCCTCACCTCTACTCTCTTTCCTCACCTCTTCTCTCTTTCCTTTTTGCACACTTGCTTGAGCATTCATCGTCACTCCAAACACCCCCAAAGCAGAAGGAGAGGCATTCCCATTATTCACCCCGTATCTAACATCACCTCAACCTTCGTCTCTTAACATCACATAAGAGACCATTTCCTCGATAGTCCCTCGTCAAGCCAGTTTCCTGTGTCTTCCCAACCTCTACGCAGTTCAGTATCACCAAGTCAACCCGCCACTCTGGACCACGCCTCCAAGTCTCAAAAACACACCACCTACTGCTTCACGTCCACGCCCAACTCACTTGAAATTCAACCTCGACTCGATATCTCGAACCAGCCTACTGGAACGGGAGATCATCAGCAGCCGTACGGGTACTGTACACGGTAGCACAGAGACTTTCTAGCCAGATCCAGAAAAGGGTCACGAAGTCTTTTCAGGGTCCGGTTCAAACGATCAATCCCCGCCCTCCATGTGAGCATTTCCCCATCCATACGTATACCCAGGTCGCTTCGTATTGCACCATTTCAACCCCCTGCACTCCAGGCCAGTTATTCAAAAACAGTCTGGCCCCGTGCCTTTTATTACTATAACAAAACCCCCATGCATCTGCTTTCTTTCCTTTTCCTTTTGTAGTTCAAGTCAATATCCCAATTGTCGCGTCTCGCCAACAGACTGTGCCATATCAAGCGTTGTGCGGCTATTGGGTTATCCTGTTCCCGGCTCCTGCTATCCTCCCCCCTAGTCACTCGCGACAAATCACCATCGTCCATTCAAAGCACGCAATTTATTGGTGGCGGTCCTCATCCTAGACCCCCGAGTCCATTGCTGCCCCATTCCCCTAGACAGCACCATTCTCTGCTACTATCAGCTGCTATTGAGCCAAACTCTGACTGGCATCCATTTCTTAGACTTTGGGGCGTTTTTGCTTTTCTCGCCCAGCCTTTGAAGAAGCGGAGTTCTTGCCACGCGGGAAGACCCTTCGATCATTACCGCCTCCTTGGTACTCTAACTCGGACGCTCCTCGACCCTAGGCGAGCTCTCCTTTGAGAGTATATGAGTGTCGTGCTCCCGTCGCCTCCAAGAACTTCCAAGTCCTTGGTACTCACATCTGGCAACCTGCAGTCTCCCAATCCCTTTCACGGCAGTTTCCCACGTGGACGACAACAACCAGTCAGCGGTATCACCTCATCCTCGACTTGGAGTAATACGACTTAGACCACACCACCTCAACAAGCTCAACATGGCAGCCAAGGTCGGCCATGGGCTTGCCAAAGTGCTCGGCATAAAGCTTCATTATCGCAATGAGCTCAGTGAGGAAATTCGTCGTGGGGAGTCGGTATTCTCATCCCAAACTGCCGGGACCTATGTGGAGGAGGAGCCAAGAAGTATTGAATGGGTGCAAGATACGATCCCAAGTGGTCCAGAATTGATCGAATACGGCAGATCACTATTCCCATTTCTTCACTGGATTGGATCCTACAATATCCAATGGCTCATTGGTGATCTCGTTGCTGGTAAGTTTTCCGTGGGAAATTCGCAACCATCATACCCACTGTGCTAATCGTTTGACCAGGTATCACCATTGGCGCCGTGGTGGTTCCCCAAGGAATGGCATATGCTGTTCTCGCAGGATTGAAACCCCAATTCGGTCTCTACTCTTCGTTCATGGGTGTACTTGTTTACTGGTTTTTCGCTACTTCCAAAGATATCACCATCGGTGTAAGTCCGCACTCATCACATCTCGAGTAACCTCTAACCTCTTGTGTAGCCTGTCGCTGTCATGTCAACCTTGGTTGGCCAGATTGTTGCTAAAGCAGCAAAAACCCATCCAAAAGTGGAAGGTCATGTTCTAGCCTCATCTTTAGCTGTCATTGCTGGATGTATCATCACCGCCATCGGGCTTTTACGTATTGGATGGATTGTCGACTTGATTCCCTTGGTCTCCATCTCCGCTTTCATGACAGGATCTGCCATCAGCATCGCAGTTGGCCAGATTCCAGCCTTGATGGGTATTGCTAAGCCCGGTTTTGACCCCAGAGGTGTTACATACAAGGTCTTCATTGACACTCTGAGATACCTCCCAAGAACCAAACTAGACGCAGCAATGGGACTCACTGCATTAACGATGCTGTATCTCATTAGATATGCCTGCACTTTCATGGCCAAGAAACAGCCACATCGCCAAAAGACCTATTTCTTCATTTCAACTCTTCGCACCGCCTTCGTTATCTTGCTATATACCATGATCAGTTGGTTGGTAAACCGCCACCATCGCGCGAAGCCTCTCTTCAAGATTCTCTCCACTGTTCCACGAGGTTCGTACAAATTCGTCACCCGTTGGCAGAAATACCACTAACATTACCTCAGGATTCAAAGCTGCGGCCGTCCCAACAGTCAATTCCGATTTAATCAGCATTTACGCTAGCGAATTGCCAGCAACCATCATCGTTCTCTTGATTGAGCACATCGCCATCGCAAAATCTTTCGGTCGTATTAACAACTACATTATCAATCCCTCCCAGGAAATGGTTGCTATTGGTGTTACAAATATTCTCGGCCCTTTCCTAGGTGGTTACCCAGCAACTGGATCCTTCTCTCGAACTGCTATTAAGTCCAAGGCCGGTGTAAGAACCCCATTCGCAGGTGTTATTACGGCTCTTGTTGTCCTTTTGGCTATCTACGCTCTGCCAGCGGTGTTCTTCTACATCCCAAGTGCTTCTCTATCTGCCGTCATTATTCACGCTGTTGGTGATTTGATTACTCCTCCAAACACCGTATATCAATTCTGGCGTGTTTCACCTTTAGAAGTCCCCATCTTCTTCGCTGGTGTTTTTGTCACCGTCTTCTCAAGCATTGAGAATGGTATCTATACTACCATCGCTGCGTCATTTGCCATTCTCATTTTCAGAATTTGCAAAGCCAGAGGTCGCTTCCTAGGTAAAGTCAAGGTTCACTCATTGTCTGACAACCGAATTATCGGAAACGATTCCCGACCTTTACTCTCTGGACCTAACAATGGTACATTTGCCAAATCTGGTGGCTCTCACGAGGATGCTTTGTCTCGGAACATCTTTCTTCCAATCGATCACGGTGACGGGTCTAACCCAGATATCGAAGTCATGGAACCTGCCCCAGGTGTTTTCATTTATCGATTCTCTGAAGGCTTCAACTACCCCAACGCCAACCATTACCTCGATCAACTTACAAGCCATGTATTCGCGACTACCCGAAGAACAAATCCCAATGCATACAAGCGAAGAGGCGATCGACCATGGAATGACCCCGGACCAAGACGTGGTAAGACAGAAGACGATCACTCCGACCGTCCTATACTCAAAGCCATCATCCTCGATTTCAGCGCCGTCAACAATGTCGATATTACATCTGTCCAACAACTTATCGATGTCCGAAATCAACTTGATAAATACACCGCTCCATCTGTCGTTGATTGGCATTTCACCTCCCTCAACAACCGATGGACTAAACGTGCTTTGGTCAGTGCTGGATTTGGATACCCAACTGTTTCGCCCCAAGAAGGAGCAGTCCACCGCTGGAAACCAATCTTCTCCGTCTCCGAACTTGGTGGACCAGATTCTGCAGCTGAAATCGCTGAAATCACCGCCAACGAGAAAGAAATCGCCGAACGCCAACGCGAGTCTTCCAAACACGCTCATGCTGAGGGTATTAACCGTACTTCTCAAGAGAGTCTGTCAAGCTCAAGTGATATCAAGGATGGGGCAAAGACTTCGATTAGACGTGCTGCTGTTGTCAATGGTTTGAACAGACCTCTGTTCCATATCGATCTTACCAGTGCTTTGCAGAGTGCGATTGCAAATGTGGAGTCGAGACCACCTGTTGTTCTTCCAGGACATGATGAGCCGATTCCGGTATAAAGCTTGATAGATGGGTGGAAAGAGGGGCGCTTTGCCGTAATTTGTAATTTGAAATTGTCTCTTTTTTGAGATCTGGGTTTATGGGATAGAAATGATACCACCGTTCTTTTTCGAATGTCATTTTATTTCGCCTTCTATGTGCCGGTTAGGATGCAAAATCCTTGTGTTTACAGTACAGATATTTTTCTTCGCTTCTTTTGTTAAATATTTCCCTTATATTAGTTTTGCCTCGGGGTGTCAATCACTCTACCGAGCCATCATTCCGAGAAGGGGTATCAAGTGACTTTGCTCAAACTTTTCAATTAATAATGCTACAGTAAATAACTTCTTCCCTCTCCCCCTCCTCCGTTACCTTCACTGACACCACACCCTTCCACCACATTCTTCCCCACCGTCTCATTCGTCCCATAGTTTTGTTACTTTCCGACCTGCCATTTCTACTTTTCCTTCAACCTAAAACATGCGACAACTCCCTACTCCCGATTTACTCACAACATCATCCCAACACCCACCCCCAAACCAACCATCTCCAAAACCATACCACCCCATCCAAAGCCCACAACCTTATTCCCCGCCCCCTTGAAATCATTTGCACTCGTACTACCACTTTTCACGCCAGTCGTCGTCGAATTCCCCTTCCCACTTCCATTTCCTGTTATGGTCCCATTTCCACTCCCCCCACCACTCACAGCTGAAGTACTACTTGTGGCAGCAGCAACAGCAGTGAATTTATCCAATATCATACCCGAACTCGAGGCAGAGGGGATAGGAATGGATAGGGGCCAATTACTGTTGCTGTTGTTGAGTAGAGGGTTGAGGATGTTAGGATTGTTGTTTGGAATGTGGTGGTTGTTTTTGCGGTTTGGTCGGAGGGGGAGGAGGGGGAGGATGTGGCAGCAGGTGAAAGGGAAATGGTGGTAGTAGAAGAGGTGGAGGGGATTGGTGAGAGAGAGAAGGAGAGGCGGGTTGCGCATGTGTTGGGAGATTCGCCCTGTGAGGGTAGGGGTTGTTAGTTTCTCGGTTTGTGAATCTAGTTAGGTACGAGGGAGGAGGGGTGGGTGAAAGGAACTGGGGAAGAAGGGTGTCGGTGTTTTGCGAGGGTGTATGAGTGATGAAGCTGATGCGAAGCGAGGGGAGGGAGAAGGGAGTGACTTACATCATGACAACAATACCCCTTGGTAGGTGCACAGAAATCCCCAGCTTTACAATATCCGTTGTCTAATGGACAGCATGACTATTTTTCTTCTCGTTAGCAATTGTCCTTTTCTTCTCCTCTTTCAGCATCCTCTCTCCAATTTCAACTTCCCCTCCTCAAACGCGGCAATCAAAAAACAAGAAACTCACCTCCCCCTTTGTAGGATCATAACAATATCTACTAACTCCCTCCTCCCCACAGGTTATTGATCCTCCTCCGTATGTAGTTTGACAACTCTCGTATTGGCGTTTCAATTTCGGATTTGGTGTTAGACCCAAAGCGAGGGATCGTTGGTTTTCCGGGTTTGTGATGGGGGAGAAGAGTGTGTTTGTGAAGGCGGTGATGAGGGGTGTGAGTGTGAGGAGGAAAACGAGGTGTGAGTTGGATTTCTCGTGGCAATTGTTGTAGTTGTTGTTATTGAAGAAGATTTTTGAGGGAAACTGTGAGGCGAGAGATGTATTGATGGATTTAATTGGGATCTGGGATAGTGGTAAAGGAGTGTGGGTGAAGGAGTGTGAAGAAATTTGACTTGCAGTTTTCTGAACGGAAAGAGGGTTTATTTTATATCCAACTTTGCTATCGAAAGGAACCTTCCCTTTCAGCTACTGAACACGAAGGACGATGCAGGTGCTCCATAATCGTTCCTCCTGAATCCAGGTGGGATGAGATGAGAGGAATGTAGTAGATATAATGGCAATATCAGTAAAAAGGGCTGACAAAATATTGAGATTGGATAGCAGGGGACCTTTATAAACGGGATGATGACGTTGAATTTTGAAAGGGATAGAACATGGGATGGGGGATGAGATATTGAAATCCTTGCTTCGCTTAGCGATAAGGGGTTCAGTTCCGGGAGATTGAGGATTTATAAATGATTGCTAAGGTTGTTCCAGTACAATATTTCTGAGAAGGAGATTCGAATCTTATGGTTTTGATTGGAATTGACCCAGTACAGTAGATATTGGGAAGGGAAATGTGATTTGAAGTCACCTGATACTTGACACTTCATATTCATTACTTTTGCACCTTGATTTTGAGAAAAAGGAAGGAGCATGACCATTTTACTCCATATTGGTAATCCGAAAATTACTACTGATTCTTAGTCAACCTGGTATGAGTCCAGTTCAAGAGGTGTTGGGTTATATCACGTGTCGTGGGTTAGGAGGTGTATGGCATTGGCCGTGGATCAGAGGGTTGATGATTATGGAATTGCATGTAGGAGTGATGGAGGGGTGAGTCCTAGGATCTTGGCTATATATAGGCAATACTAGCTTAGGTCGTTCCTGCCCCAACAGAGGTCTTGCGGTGGGCATTAAAAACGGCTGTAAAAATAACCCAACTTTTCAGCAGAGTTGAAATATTTTGGAACTTCATTATGCCAAAACACCTGGGGGGAAATAGTCCCTAATTGTTTCAAGTCGTTAGGATAATTTGCATGAATTGCCCTAAAGGGTTGGAACAACGTAGGCAGGTACGAACCTAGCGTATTTACAGCCACTTTTAAAGTCCGTGGCGAGGAGGCTTACAATAATATACATGTGCTTTCTTTGAAAAAACAGCCCCCCGGAAATGGTACCTAGATTTTTTTCCCTACATAAATCTTCTTTGTTCCTCGTTTTTTCAACCAAGGTCCTCAGCTCTGCTTGCGAAAAAGGTTATAGATTACTTTCTTTGTTGTATTCCACAATAATACCGTTCTACTTCAAAATTTCAACTATCGTTTTATCCTAATATTTAACTGCGAATTGCGTTATCGCATTAATATCCACAATGCCGCCTGTTGATTACATAGAGGCCTACGGCAGGTTCAGGCGGGATGAGCCTGTTCCTCTTCGATTTCCCAAGTTCGGAGATTTACCAAAAGAACAGAGAGCGAGGAACTACCATGCTGGGAGGGTTGAAAGCCAGCGGGAGTTATATGGATTCTCTACACAAGAACTTATTGACAGTAAGAAGATGCCTTTCTGTTGAGCTTAGTCTAACTTGACTTTCCACAGTGGACATTCATAGCGATAGAAGCATAAAACCTGGGATACTCGAAAACCCATGTATGCAAATATTCATTCTGTTTCTCTTTTTACCCTCCGATTCTTCGTCGTAGAAACAAGTTTTGCCCTTACTCACTGTTTTTGGTTCCGGATTCAGCTAGGTGTTAATTTGTTGCAGTGGGTCTGTTCGATAAAAGAACTGGTTTATCGAGCAATCCCTTCAAGAGCTAAAGGGATTTGCCAGATACCCAGAACCTCGAGAAAAGCTACCCGCGATAAACGTTAACTATCCCCTGCCATATAGCGGAAACGTAGGTAATAAGGACACACCTACTTTCTTTCTCTTACCCACTCCTCAATTCCTTGACTCTAGCAATTATCCTGCGCCGAATTCCGAGACATTCTTTCATAGGCAATACTGACTACCCTCTTTTCTAGTGGGAAGCCAAAAACCCAGATGTTTGGAGAGTTTTAGAGCCTAGTCTACGACTTGCAAACAGGGTATTGATGTGTTCACCAGCACTACGATATGTACGATGACACATATTTCTCTCTTTCCTGAAGCTAAATTAGAGGCAGCTAGAAAATCTTATGAGTGGCGATTTACGTCAAACAGACCCAAGTTTACTACGAATAAAACCTAAGAGTGATGAAGAACTATCTCGCTTCACTATTCATCCTGCTAGCCAAACCGACCGTGTTTCGTTGGAACAAGAAACTATAAAAAATTGTGACCACCATCTATCAGAGCTCATTGATAAGTACAAGATAAGGTTTGGATTTGTGAATAGAAATCAGAACCCTCTTAAATAACTCGACCTGGCGGAATTAACAAATTGCTAGTAGCTATGTAAGTAATTTTTTATAATATTCTGCCCTGCGGGTTTCCCGAATCACTCTTGGATTACTCCTAAATTCCAGCTTTATTCACTAACGAATCCCAAAACATCTCTTAATAGACAATAACTGACTCTCCCATATCCTAGGGGTTTACTGTCCCACTATCCAAAAAGTCATCAGACGGCCGCGACAGCCTTCAAAAAGTTGGAATTTGGGTGAATGTGAATGAACTTGAAGGCCTCTTTCACCACAAACCACAAATATTACCCGAATTTGAGACTTTTGGAGTCCAGTTCTCCCTAGGCCAATGTATTACCCACGAAGGCAGGTGCTCCCGCCCTGGATAATTGTTGAACATTACTGACTATGAACTTGTACAAAGTCATTCATGCATTATTCATGTCCATGAGAGAAGAATGGGGGCATCCTGTGTCTTCAAAGCAAAATTATCACATGGAAGGTTTTCCTATTGCTGAAGTCAGTGTTCTCCGAGCTATTTTTCTCTCTTCATATTTCCGGTCGTTTTAGGAGGGCTAAGACCTCTGCTTCCAATTCAGCCTTCCGCCTATCAAAACTCTGTCTCCCCCTCATCCCCCTTAGACATGCTTCTAGAAATGACAATACTAATTCCGAGATCTTTCACAGAGTGGACATGAATGGGCTTTTGCATTAAGTTTGTATTTTCTGGCATTACCATCAAAGCTAACGGTTTGGCGAGGTTTGGGGTTTTGGGGGCGACGAAACACTTATCTACCAAATATCTCGAGACAGGGGGGGGGGTACTTTGGGTGGAGGTGGTATAGCTGGCCATCACCGATCCATTCCGGTGATCCGAAAGCAGGGAACGAAAAGTTCATACTTGTAGAACCGCCCATCCCCGCCGAAATTAGGTATTCCTATATTACTGTTAATATGCTAGAACAGTTACAACAGGAGGAATTTTGGGTCAGTGGCCGCGTGTCGAAAATTTCACAATTATTTCACTAATATTCCTTTCCAGAACGTTGGAGTTAGAAGATATGGACTCAAGCATTTGTTTGAGGCGAGCTCTACAAAGAAAGTGGTAAACAAAATGATTACAAAGAAAGACGAGGAAGGAAGAGACGTTTTAACATGGGACCCTAAAAATTATTATCAATTTGGTTTCGAGGATTTTGACGAATTTAAGAAAAATCTCTCTGAAATGAAAGTGAATCTTGCGAATCTTTCCCCGAAAGAAAGAAAAGAGGCCCGCTGGTCTGATGAGTTCCTTAAAAGAACTATCGCGATAGAGGGCTTTTGGGAGGCGCCACATCAAGACACAAGTCGAGCTGTCGTAGAGCTCCTAAAACTTATCAAAAGCGGCAAAGGTCATGTCATAACTCCTTTAACATCTGCTATAAAAGCATATGAACAATCTGTATTATCGCTTATGGGCTTCGAGTCATCAACTGAATACCCGCAATTCCAGTCACAACGCGAAGATCTTTTAATTTGGAATAAGGGCACAAGACTATTTGTCCGCCAATTAGTAAGGGAGCGGGATTCCGAAACCGACAAGGAACAATCCGAGCAAACCCCATCGGAACAAGGCGAGCAGGTTTCCGAAAATAAGGAAACAGAGGTTCAAAAGCTTCAAGACCTCCTCTTTGGCCTAGATTATTCACGAATGCATCTAGTCCAGCCTACTGATACAGAAGAAGGTCACATGAAACAACTTAAAGAAGTCTTCGATGAAGCCGTGTCTAGAAACTACATAGGGGCTGGCGTGCGTGTCAATAGTTTAATGAGCGACGAGGACGGAATTAGTGTATTCGAGCATTGTTGCGCCATGCTTCTTGCTTGTTGGATCTCTTCACAACCTTCGTCGGTATTATTAGATGAAATCAGTGCAGCATATAATGGTTTGGACAGGTTAGGTGGGCAGTATGCAGGGCAATTCTGCCCAGAAGCGTGGAAAGTTATGACTCAGACATGGCCTCGATTAACACGGAATATTCAACAGGGAATACAGGATTCGCCTAACGCGCGACCAAGGGACCGAAGGGCATGGCTAGAAGATGGTTTCCCTAGCCTGGCGGGAACAAATTCCTCTTCTGCTGGGAATAATTCTGCGACTCAAGACTCTCCGACTCATGAGTCTAAGTCTCAGAGTGACCCAGAATAGAGTAGGAGCCTACTACTTTACTTTACTCGCTTAGTTCTGACGCTGTTATTTTCAGGTTCCTAGAATACTATTACTCAGAGCTCATGTATTGGACAATTCTCTTAGATTAAATAAACCTCACTTCACGAAAAGCGTTGGGAAATCCCCTACAGTAATGGGGTTTATTCTTAGCTAGTTTACATTTATAGTCCATGCTATAAATCTAACCTCACTCAAAGAATGAGCAGAATACCCAAATCCCAGGAACATAGCTAAATATTTAAGAATAAATGCCTCGCGAGCGCAAATGAAGCCTCATAGTTCTAATAACGTAAGCAGTAACAAAAAACGGCATTTGAGACCCGTCTCCCACCTCGCCTATCTAGCATCGAAACCGAAATGCATGAAATAAATTTTCTGAACAAAGAAATCTAGACCTCCCACGAACCCAAAACCCAAGAAACTGGTCAAGCCCCAAAGTGTCGAATCACCAATCCGGTTTCGGAAAGGATCTTCTTTCTTTGTCTCAAAAAACCCCAGTAGACAACCACAAACTAGAGCTCTCGCAAGCTCTCACAACCTAAAAACAAAATTACAATTTGTTATACATAATTCCTAATTCTAACTGGCAATCAAACGATTACCGCAAAGATGGCATCAACAGCTCCCCTATCAACAACCCCACCGCCCCCCCAAATCCCCAAGCAGAAAACTCAAACCCTCCAAGAAATCAGTATCATGGGACCCAAAATCGCCCTACCCCAAACGACCCTCAACACCTTCCTTACCACCCCCAATCCAAATCCTTGATTCAAAACGTCACAAGTCAAAACCAGAAAAGAATGATGACCCCCTCACACCATCAACAACCCCAAATCACCTTCTTTCCCATCCCCCCAAAAAGAGAGGTTTCATTTACCTCATCATAACACCAATTCAAGCTCTATTGCAGCAGCAGCTACACCAGCAACAACACCTACAACTCCTTGGGTGAAAAAAGAACATTTCCCTTTGATTCGCAGTATAGCGAGGGGTGAGAAGCCCATAATCCATAAGATTCAAGAGACAGTTGAGAAACATCGCGTTCATAAGACTACTCTTGCAAAGGAGAGAATGCCATTGGAGGAAGATGATAGTACTATGAACTTAGAGGGTGTTTGGGAGAGAATACAGGAGGATGCTAGGTTGATACCGAGATGTGAGTTAGGCGGGGAAACGATGTCTGATTCGGGGATGGAGGAGGGGAGAAATATTGGCAAGAAAAGTATCGTGACGAGTGCTATGACGGGGGTGAGAAGGAACTGGCGGGAAGTGGGAGAAGGTTCCCTTTGAGTGGGAAGGGCGATTATGGGCCATTGGCTTTGGATACAAAAGGGCACTCTTTGGGTTCGGGAACGAGGAACAAAGCTCCACCGTTGAATTGACAGAGATTAAAGTCCATCGGAGACATACCGAGAATTCGAATTGATGAAGACGACACCCCGCTTTTCACCATGTCTCCAACTCAATTCTCACCTCGAAGTCCCACTTCAACTCAAAATACGGGGTCTCTGTCTTGGCCTCCGCTGACCAAGACTTCCCCACGCGAAAGATCTCAGACACCACCCCAGAATAAACCGAATAAATTATCTTCACAACTATTGGCAGAGATAATTTTGAGAGAGCTCCGCACACCAACTCCGATCCCTTCACTGCTCTCGCTTAGTTCTCCCAAGCCCAGCGAAACCACCAAGTCCAACTCTGATAGCCTCAAGCGATCGGAAACACACCCATTCCCAGTATATGAAAGCAAAGTTGATTCCACCAAAGAAGAAAGCTACAAGGAAGTAGATATCAACCTAGAAAAGCCAGACCCCTTCGAAAGCATCAAACCAAAAAGAACAGAAAGCATATACTCGCGAAAACGAGGGAGACCAGTTCTCAGTCCCCGAACAAGTAGTTTCTTAAAACCGAAAATAAGCGGAAGACAAACATCTCCACTAGAAATCACAAACAAAGGCAGGTAATTGATAAGGTGAACAGCCAGAAGATGAACCATTCTGTATCCAAGGAAAGGTAAGCTGAACGATTTAGATACGAATAAGCCAAAATACTGATAAGTAAAAGACACTAGAACAAACAAACCATATAACCGATTTCCTCGCCTCCCTAGATGAATTCATCCAATGGGAAAAACGCGAATGCTCCGGCCTCCTAGGGACAGGCTCCGGCTCAGGATTCCTCTTCAACCTAGCCTTCGCCTCCTCAGTAATAGAAGAAGATCCCTCCTCCTTCCCCTCCGACAAAAACGAGCCCAATGAAGAAGACGGACTCCCCTTCCGCGGTATAGCAAAAGATGAATTCCGTGGATTGTATAACGCCACAAAACGTTTCATAAAAGTATTCGTCGAAGATGAAGGAAAAGAATTCGATATCTCCGAGGTAGCAAGATTGCAAAAAGAGGTGTTAGGTTGTTTAGACGAGGTGTGTGATCCAGGGATGGTTGATCAGATGCCGAGGAATGAGTTACATCTTTTGGTTCCGAGGATCTTGGATGTTTTTGCAAGAGATACTGCTAGGAAGCGGGATGAGGAGGAGGAAGCGTTGAAGGAATTGGTTTCAAGTATGGCTCCTGTGGAAAAGAAGAGAATAGCATCGAGCTTCGCAAATCTTGTGAAGCCAGGGTATTTATTGATAGGGGCGGTAATTCTCATACCTATTATTTTTGAATACTTTTTGTATTTGAAGAAGCTAGGGGGTTTTGGTATCTTTTAGAGTGGATTAATGGATGTTTTACCAGCCATATGGTGAATCAAATTAGATACCGAATTTAAGAGAAGTGATGCGTGTACCATACTCCCAGTTGAGTCACAACAGTCTTCTGAAGACGGTGTGACGAGAAAACTAATAAACTGTTACTTATTAGTATTTGTCATCCCTATTGTAAGAGGAGGGGTGCTCTGCGAGCATCTTCGTTCACTTCGATTGTGCGAGGCGGTCTAGGATAACTGAAATTATTGTTTAAGAGCTTTTAGGTGATTTTTGTAATTGTTTGAGACAGACCCAGGCAATAAAAATGAGGTGCTCATAGAGTTCTTCATACTTTATTAATACTAGGTGAATAATACTTCGTCCCTTATTCTATTAGCTAGTCGCCGGTGAGTTATTTTGCTACTCGCTTAGACCTGTATAATATCGGTTTTAGCCTTGGGTAGAATGTCACCTCTACAAATCGTGCAACATTCAACCATGGAGCCAACAATTCTTGAGGGCGTCGATCCTAAACCTCTCAGTGTCTCATACAAAACTCTCTCAAAACTCTCACGCGATGTTGTTCGTCCAGTTCTTGGAGAACTGACTTTCGTCGAGGCACTCAAAATATTAGCCTGCAACAATGAGTACTTGAATTATTACATCATCACCTATCCTACGCTGCAGAGATTCTTCCCATATGTCGCCAGAACCTCCGAGATAACCTGACACTTTATTCTGCACCACGAATATGCACCTTCCTACGCAAACCGTTCGCGGAAGTCGGCACGTCATCGGCCTGGTTCTTGAGAATTCTAGTATTGCAACCAACAGAGATAGTCCAAATTATACTCGAGGCAATCAAAGATAATCTGAAGCTCGATACCGATCAACTGGATATACTTCGACCTTACGGCCCAGGTCCATATTCAGGCCCCCCTGTCGACCGTCTTCGCACTCTTCGAGAAGTCTGGGAATGGACCAAACAAGCCTTGGCGACAAGAAGAGAATTAAGAGCTCATCAGTTAGAGATGGCAGCTGAGCTGATTTTGCAATCGCCAGAAAAAACGATACTGAAAAGAAGACTAGATCCTTTGCAGGATGGCCCTCGACCCAATATGGAGCACATTTCGCGTCAATTGAGAGCCGGAGCAGTTAAAGTTTCAAGAAATCCAAAAATTCCCCATTTGATGAAACCTGATAAATGCGGGGAGGGGATTGAAACGATTGAACTGGTACCGTATAACCGCTATCTGTGGCTGTTTCTTGAAGGGGTGGACAAACATCCACCAGGAAATACAGTTGAATTTGCTGGATGGAACAACGCGACAAAGGAAATAACACGCAGCAAAACGAACGAGTCTTTTTTTCCTATGGAAGATCTTAGGAAAGAAGTTAGCCATATAGAAACGAAAGGAGAAAATTCGCCAAAGATGTACGAGTACCCGAAGAACATCGCGGAAAACGTGCTCGTGATGTTGAAGGGCTTGTTATATGTTTACACTGGCCCTTCCTCAACACGTGACAAGGTTCCTCGCATTCGATGGCAAAAGATTGATGACGATGATGATGATGAAAGACCCCTCATTTTTGCCGACAAGTGATGTGAGCATAAGTGCACGAGCCCAAAAAGTTCTCGTCGATGTGCTGTAACAGGAATGCCTTATGATGAGAGGGAATATGCTTGGTTGAAGGTATTCGTTAATGTGGTGAATTGGATGGAGAAGAATTTTGATATTGATATTGCTCTGGAGGATTGAGACGATGACGAGGAGTTGAGGAGAATTAAATGGTCTGGAGCATGAGTCCAATGATAATATTTAAAAAATGGACTGAAGTTATTGATTGTTGACGTGAACTCTAGGGACCTTTATGATGAATACAGGATGAAATTGCTGGGAAGAGACTTGCAACGGAAAACAGATGAGGTAGCAAAACAAACAGATTTCGTATTCCCTCAGAACCTTAAGAAATAATTTCAATTGTGTCGAAATACTTGGGGCTCTTTTGAAACCACCAAATACTGGTGCACGGAGCCCAGAAAGGACCAAGCGGAGTAAAACTCCGGTATATTCCCGGACCACTTTACACGATACCACGCGCCTCAGTCGCGTCTCCTCTAATCCTCAACACCACTGTAATACCAAAACCACCCAAAGTACCTGTACACCCCAATCCAAAATGGGTAAACCAAAATCCACTCCCAACAAACCCACGAAACAACCCTCAATCGCAAGTTTCTTCACCCAAAAGACAGTAAACGGCCTATCACAAGCCTCTCAACCCCAACCAGCCTCACGAAGAGAGCCCAGCCCACCACCCGAAAACCTATACGATGCAGAAAGCGATGTCGAACCAGAAGCAGCTCTGCGATCAATAACTAATGGAGCTTCGAAAAGACCGCCGGTGGACAACACAGAGGAAAGACCGAGCAAACGGTCGAAAGGCGATGAGGATGGAAGTACCAGTTCTTTTTTCCCGACTACGAATGGACGTAAATCAACGACTTCCAAATCCAAGCCTTCTCAACGAACGGAAAAATATCTATACACTGGGTCCAGCCAGTCTGCTGCGGTTGAAGGAATACCTGAGGAAGAAGCAGATGATGACGCAACAAAAGCGAGAAAGGAGCAATTGCATAGGCAGTTTGTCAAGAAGCTAGGGCACCCGGACAGCATAGCACGAATTAGACGGAGAAACTTTGAGATCAGCGACGAGACGGAAGCTTTGGGGAATGAAGAAGGGGAGGATGAGGAAGAGGATGCGCCGGCTCCGAAAACAAAGCGAAAGGGGGCGAAGACGGGAAAGTTAACTCCTCTCGAGTTACAGGTCCTTGACATCAAGAGGAAGCATATGGATACGATTTTGATTGTGGAAGTCGGATACAAATTCAAGTTCTTTGGCGAAGATGCCAGGATTGCGGCAAAGGAATTGAGTATTGTATGTATACCAGGTAAATTTAGATATGATGAGCGTAGGTTATCCAAATATTCAATCCTTGCCACTTATATCATGCTAATCAAATTTATAGATCATTCAGAGGCACACCTTGACCGCTTTGCTTCAGCAAGCTTTCCAACACACCGATTGCGAGTACACGCCAAAAGACTAGTTGAAGCTGGGCATAAAATCGGAGTTGTGAGGCAAACCGAAACTGCCGCTCTGAAGAAAGCGGGCGATAACAGAAATGCACCTTTTGTACGCGAATTAACAAATGTTTGGACGAAAGGAACCTATATCGACGATGTCGACGGACTAGATCAAACAACCGATGCTTCATCGGGTGGTGCTCCTGCAACTGGATATTTGCTTTGTATTACGGAATCGAAAGCCAAAGGTTGGGGAACGGACGAAAAAGTGGATGTTGGAATATTGGCAGTTCAGCCTGCAACTGGGGACATCATTTATGACACCTTCGAGGACGGTTTCATGAGAAGCGAAATCGAAACAAGATTGCTTCATATTGCACCATGCGAATTTTTGATCGTTGGAGATCTCACCAAAGCCTCGGACAAGCTCATAAGACACCTTTCTGGTTCTAGTACAAATGCATCTGGTGACAGAGTACGTGTTGAGCATATGGAAAAGAAGAAGACAATGGCAGCCGAATCTTCTTCTCATGTCACTCAATTTTACGCAGACAAATTGAAGAGCAGCCAGAGCTCTGGAAACGAGAGGGAGCAGAGTCTCCTTGAGAAGGTGTTGAAACTCCCAGAAGAAGTCACCATCTGTCTATCAGCTATGATAACCCACATGACCGAGTACGGACTTGAGCATGTATTCGATTTGACAAAATACTTTCAGTCATTCAGTGCTCAGTCGCACATGATTCTGAACGGCAATACCCTCAGCAGTCTTGAAATCTATCACAACCAAACAGATTTTACCCAAAAAGGAAGTTTGTTCTGGACAATCGACAAAACATACACACGCTTCGGTCAGCGGCTCCTTCGGAAATGGGTTGGTCGTCCTCTTCTCGACAAAGAGAGACTCGAAGAACGAGTGTCCGCCGTGGAAGAGCTGAAGGACGCGCACCAGACCCCAAAAGTCGATAAAATACGTTCCCTGTTACGAGGAACAAAGCCCGACCTCGAACGAAGTCTCATCAGAATATACTACGGAAAATGCACCCGCCCCGAACTCCTAACCTCCCTCCAAACCCTCCAAAGAATATCTAACGAATACGTCCACATCAAGAAACCCTCAGACGCAGGCTTCAAATCCCCCCTTCTAAATGAAGCAATCGCCTCTCTCCCAACAATAAACGAGACCGTAATATCCACCCTCGAAAAGCTCAACCTAGAAGCCGCTCGCACAGACGACAAATACGCCTTCTTCCGCGAAGAATTCGAGACCGAAGACATCGGAGACCACAAAATGGGCATCGCAGCCGTAGAACAAGAGCTCTCAGATCACCTCAAGGTAGCCGCTGAGAAACTCAACAAGAACAAAGTTACCTACATCAGCGTCTCCGGAATCGAATATCTCATCGAAGTCCCCAACACAGACCTAAAACACGTCCCCGCATCCTGGGCAAAAATCTCCGGCACAAAGAAGGCCTCTCGTTTCCACACCCCAGAAGTAATCCGTATGCTCCGCGAACGAGATCAACACAAGGAATCCCTATCCGCAGCCTGTGATTCCGCTTTCTCTGCTTTGTTGACAGAGGTTAGTGGGCATTACGCATTACTTCGAGATACCATTTCTTCTCTGTCGAATCTCGATGCTTTGCTCTCGCTCGCTACGATAGCTCTACTGCCTGGATATTGCAAGCCTACGTTCTCCGATACTCCCGGCATCGATGTGGTGGGCGGTAGACATCCTATGATTGAACAGCTCTTGCCTTCAACTTACATACCCAACGACACAACCCTATCCACGGCCGAAAACTCGACCCGCGCTCTCCTCATCACTGGACCGTGAGTAACCTCCCTCTCTTCCTTTATAATTCCCGATCCTACCACTCTCCCTTTCACCACCTCCCCCAACCCCCCAAAAAAACCACCCACTAACAAACTCCTCCCCTAGAAACATGGGCGGAAAATCCTCCTACGTCCGCTCCCTAGCCCTCATAACCCTCCTCGCCCAAATCGGCTCCCACGTCCCCGCCACCTCCGCACACCTAGGCCTCCTAGACGGCATCTACACCCGCATGGGCGCATTCGACTCCCTCTTCACAAACCAATCAACCTTCATGGTCGAGCTCTCCGAAACAGCCACAATCTTGAAATCCGCAACACCCCGCTCCCTTGTAATTCTCGATGAACTAGGTAGAGGAACAAGTACACACGATGGTGTCGCCATCGCCGGGTCAGTACTAGATTGGGTGGTCAGGGAAACGAGGTGTTTATGTTTGTTTATTACCCATTATCAGACGCTAGCCAGCTTAGCTGAAGGCTTCGAGGAGGGGAAGGAGCTGAGGAATGTGCATATGAAGTTTAATGCCGAGAAGAGTGAGGAAGATGGTGCAGAGGAGATCACATTTTTGTACGAGGTTGGTGAGGGTGTTGCTCATCGCTCTTATGGCATGAACGTTGCAAGGCTGGCAAACATCCCAAAGGCCGTACTGGATACTGCTACTCTAAAGTCACACGAGCTCGAGATGAGTGTCAAGCAAAAGAAGCTGGCGGGTCTCACGAGATTAATGGGTGACACAATTGCGAGTGAGGAAGACAACTTGGATCAATTCAGCCAGTTGGTCCTTGGAATTGAGCAACTATAATTTTTTTGTAATACAAATGAATGCTCGATAGCAATGATAAGCATATGGCTACCCCTTTGTCCTTCCTCCATAAACGCACCCCTTGAGTAATGTCCTTTTTGATGTGAAACCCGAATGAATACGGTTGAAAACAAAAACAATGGTATAGCAAATGCAAGCAATAAAATGATAAACGCCCCTGCATGCCCTTCTTTCCCAAATAACAAGGAGAGGCGCCCGGACGTTGATGGTGTGTACCCGAAACTCGAGATACTCACATTTCGAAATTCAAGCCATGGTTTGAAGCCTCACCAGTGGTGGTGTTGCTTGCTGTCATCGAATTGAGTGAGTGAGAAAGCGTGGAACGGGTCATGGATGTAACTGGTCTGAAATCTCCGTTGAAATTTGAAGCGTATCCAGAAGCTTTCATGTTTTCGTTGAAGTCGTTGGTATGGTTATGGTACGTAAAAGGACGCGCATAATCGTGGTTGAACAGCGGATTTGCCGGATTGTGGAAAGTGTCATAGAACATATGAGGATAAGATGGGAACATAGCATGCGTAGGTGCGGTTGGACGTCGATGGTGAAAGTTGGACTGTGGGTGCATCTCTGGTGGGGTCTGTCTGATTTCTGGTCTGATGTTTTCCTTGCCAGAAACTACAGGACGGCTTGGTGCCGGCTTAGGAACAGGCGTTGGCGAAACATGAGTAGTAGAAGATGAATTACCAGGCAAGCCGTTGCTTGGGAACTCGAACCGATGGTCTTCCAAGGAACTTTCTGTGTGTCCTTTAAAGGAAGGTTGTATTAGCGATAGTGAAGAGGAAGTCTCGGAGAAAGGCTGTACCTGGACTATCACCAGGTGCATCTTGAAAGATCTCAAATGGCTTCTTTCTGACATTTCCCATATTGCCCATTGTCAATCTGAACTCCTCGTCTTCCTCGCGAGTTGGTACAAAGTTTTGATGGTTCATACCCGATGCAGCTAAAGGATTGAGGGTTGGAATTGGTTTCAAAAAGAGTCCGTGGTTGGTACTGGCTTGCATCGATGGGTTTGCATGCATCGATGGCATCGCGGGGGCTATCTTTTCTGGGCTTCCATTTGCACGAGCCTTTGCTCTGCGAGGAGCTCTCAATCGAGGAGCATTGGTGCTGGTATTTGACATGGCTGGCTTTCGGACCTTGCGCTTCTTTGGGCTTGGTCCCTTGGGTAGCTCCTACGAAGGTCAGTAGCCGAATTGAACGACTTTCTAAGACAAAACAGGAATGGAATAGATAGCACAACCAGTGGAAAGTCTCCAATGGGACTTTCAAGTGAAGAGAAAAACAAATGAACTAGGTAGAGAACTATCAAAAACAATTCTGGAAGTGTACTCACAAGATCCTCGCCTTCCGAAAGTGGGCCAAAGATATCCCTAGACTCCCTAACCTCGCCATTTGCATAATAACTGACCTGAAGTGGTACGACCTCCTCTGAGATCGCCATTAGATTCTTCAAGACTTTGACTTCCTTCTTTTGGTTTCTTCTTTTCTTCTGTTCGGGGGTGGCAGAGTCGAAAAGATCCATACCTGGCCAGAAAACACCCTTGAGCTTAATCGCGCTATCGACCGGAGGATCAGTAGTCTTTCCTTCTCCATTATCCTCGTCCTCAAGCTTTTCTGGGGTGACAAGTATGCTACGCAGATTAGTTAGGGCCCACAGAGGAAGGGTTGCAGCGTACCTAGGATCCAACGCCTCATCACCTGGTGGGGTCTTTCTCTTTCTGCCCTTTGGTCGACGAGTAGCAACAACTGGAGTCTCGAAGATCGAATCCGTTGCCCAATCATCTGCTGTTGGTGTTGAAGCTCTGCCTCCGCTTCGAGTTGTTGGCCAGAGGCTCATACGAGGAACTGGTGCACGGTAAACAGGTGTCTGGTCAAGGATAGAGTCTTCCGCAAACTCCTCCTCTTTCTTCTTTTGTGTCAACACTTGGTTAGCAATCATTCGTGTGACGTTCCTAACTAAGGAGAAGAGGTCTTACAGGGCCTGCACGATGTCCGCCAACAACTGGAAGACTGCTCGCAAGCTTGTTCTTTCTATCCTTCGCTGCTCTCTTATGCTCCTTGACAGCCATACGCTCAGAGAGAAGGGAGTCAAGATTGTTGTTGCGGTACCAAAGGTCGAAATTGTCCAATTGGTCTTTGGCCTCCGGCTCCGACTGAGAACGAATCTGAAGCTTGAATCGGTTGGCCAAATGGGATTTCGAAGCAATGTGTGTGAGGAGGTGGGAAGTGTCGGAGAATTGAGCGTTCTTTGGGCAGAGGCTGCAGACCAAAGGAATGGTGCTCATTGCCTTTGGTGGCTTCGCCTTTGCCTTGGGTCTTGGTTTGGGTGGCATTGTAGCTGGTTCGATCTTGATATCAGTCTCAACATCTCCGAGACTGGAATCCATCTTGTGTCTTGTCTTTGTTCAACGAGTGGTAGGATGTGCAGTTTGGACTTGTTGTTTATATGGCGGGAAGATAAAGGGAAAGCGTGACAACAGACTTTTGTGCGGAACTACTCTGCAGAACACGGTTAAAAAGAGAATGTTCTCGGGTGCAAGAGGGGAGAATTCAAGATTGGGGGCGGAGGAGGGTGGTTTGGAAATCCGGAATCTTACAAGTCTGTGCAAGCAATTGGCCTTTCAAGTGCTTCGCTCAGAATTGGCAGATTGAAAACTATGCTTTGCACAGACTTACAAGAGTACGCAATAGACTGGGTGACCAAATGTGTCGAGGTATGTTGCATGTGGGAATGGCATACCTGGAAGAAGTTATATATGTGCTGTTTCGAAGAATGCCTCTGGGGGTGTTGATGTGGTAATTAGCGGTTGTGGTGGTCAGGCTGGATCCGTAGTAGAGGGTGTTTCTCTTCGCTGCTGCTGGCTCAAGGAAAGGCTTGTGTCGTGGTTACTTTTCGAGAGGTACGAAGCATCCCGCTCTGCTAAAACAGCTGCAAGGTGATCAGCCCGTATCTTCATCGCCCCTTCTCCGGAGCAAAGGTAGCAAAGGGATCGTGGAGAGGAACAACTTACTTCAAGGTGCTACAGTCGACCTGCAATGAGAACAAACCAAGACCAAGCATGGGCGAGCAGAGCAAGGCACGGTGATCCAAGGTGGTTTCTGATGGTGATCTCGAGATTGAGATCAACCAAACGCTTTGAGAAACCAGGCACCAAGAGCTGCAAGAGCTGGTAGTGTCTGCGGCTCGTTGGTGGAAGAGAAAGTTGGAAGGAGGGTTGGAGTGGAGAGGTTGAAGGAAAGAACTTTGGAGAGAAGAGGGGAGAGAGGTCATGTGGTGGAAGGGGGAAATCGCGCTAACCATTGAGGTGAGCAGGCATCAGGTTGCGTAGTCGTCGAAAGGAGAAGGAACGAAGGTAAAGTGAGGAAGGAACGAGGGTTGGAGTTAGAGTCGAGGAAGTAACGACGGGATGCTGCCTTCCACGTAGGAACGCGCCAACGCAGGTAAACGATCAATTAGTTTTTGGAAGAATGCTTGAAGTTGAATTTCCCAATTAGAGAAGAAAAGCTGATTCTTGATTTACGCGGCAACGTGGAATGACTGCATTTATCTTGACTTGAGGCTGTTGATGGTCCCAAGTTGCTGCTGGTGGCGGAAACTGAGGATATCATCACGTGCTTCGTCAGCGGCAAAACCAGAGAGGGAAACAGCGACCAGCGCATTTCCCAACTAAAAAGAAAATAAAAGGGTTTATTAAAGTATTGTCGATGCACACAAATACCATGAAGGCGATATCTATTTCAAATTTTCCATCACGAAGGAAGGCATATATGTGGCTTAACGCTGGCCAGCCAACTTTGACCGTCTCTCTGAAGAGGCTTGAAGACTATGTATGGACAGGTGGACAGTGGGTAAAAATGTCTCAACAGTCTTTGGAAAAATAAAGTACTAAAGAACCATGCTTTTCCTCATACTGATGAGTAGTTTTCTCTACTCCTGCCTTGTATCCTCCAACCATAGTAAAGTATTTGGCAGTAGGGTATTAGATCGCAGGAGTTGTGCTCAGAAGAACAAGAATGTTAAGCCACTTTTACTGTTCTTGAAATCTGAGCTTTATGTATGACATTACGTTTGACAATTAAGTTCAAAGAACAAGTTTGGAATAACCAAGTACTTTTTCAGATTCTCGGTTTTCTCAGCCTTGCTCATATAATCAAAAGAGAAACTATGGCTAGAGTTTGGTCTGTTGGGGTCCTTGACCTAGCAGCTTTACATGAAATTATAGCGGAGTTTACGAGATTGACGATATTAAGAATCTTACTGTTATACAGATGAAATAATGTATTTAAAAGTCATCGAATTTCGTTACGTTATCACTTCAGCCAAGCACTCGCTCGATGACACTTTTTGGCATACAGCTGGGTTCGTTAGTATGTAAGTAAAATGGTGACAGACAAAGAAACGACCTACTAAACAGCATCAACTTCTTCCAACCCAGGATAACCGAGTAAGGAAAGGCCAGCAATTCCAAAAACTGTATGGAATACATCGACCATATCACCAGGTCGATCCGCAATGCCACCCATTTCTGGATCCTGAAAGTCCTCATCAGCAGTTGCAATCATTGGAATACCTTCAATACCAACCTGACACTTCAATATGAATTCTGTGAGCTTGGGACCATTAATCCAGTGTAGCTTTCCAATCATGGTCAGACTACTGGCCACCCACCAACTGTAGCAGACATCCTCTACTTTTTCAGGACGACCATTCAGCCCTCCTGCTGGAACCTGTCTCTCGCTCAGCCATTCCCCAAGCTTATCACTGTTCACCACATCAATTCGTTTCGCGATGCTTAATGCACCCAGGCACGCAAAAATCTGGCCAGAGTGGGATTCAGCGCCTGGACTTGAGCCATACCCACCATCAAAGTTGGCACACGATATGATATAATCCACCGCATGATTGACATCAACCAGGTCCAACATCTTTAGCAAAGACAACCCGTTTAGCGATGCGTATAGAAATCTCGTGTCTTCCTCTCCCCACTCATCGCCCGCAAATGTTCCAGTCTTTCGATTTTGAAGGTTCGCGATCCCTATTCGAGAGGCAGTCAGTATGCGCCAGCATAAGAATAGGCAGAAGAATAACCCACATTTTCCAACAGCCAGTTTCCCCCCTCCCTCTCCTTTCCCTCTTGTTTCCAATTCTTCAAATCCATCAACCATGGCAAGTATCTGCACCGCACTACACGTATACAGAAGATGGGCATCATGTCCAGGCGCCGCCCCAAAGCCTCCATTCTCGCTCTGGCAGCTCAACACAAAGTCGATGGTCTCGTTTCGAGGAAGGGCATCGGGGCGACCGAGGAGATGAAGAGCAGTAAGTCCCCAGTAGAGACCATTTAGTCGGAGGTGCTCTGTGAGCCAGTACTCGAGCTCATCCCTGCGCTGAAGTATTTCAGTGGGTGGTGGGGTAAAATCCGGAGCTGGAGGGTCATACCGAATCGAGGCTTTGGATGTATTTCACATGCGGTTCGATTGCAAGCTGGAGCTCATCTGGAAGTGCCTTTTGGCCGGCGCGACCGGGGCCAGATACTAGAGACATATTTGGGAGGTTATCACAGAAGTCGGGGCGATGTAGTTGTTAGTGTAGCCTTCTATGCTGGCGAACGTTGGCTCAGGGTTGGTGTCATGCGAGGGACCCACTATGAGACAACAGCTTCAGCCAATCAACATAGTTATTAGAGCTGTCAACTACTTTCACTTTGCCGAAGTTCTATCAAGATTGAAAGTCTTCTATATATCTTCAATTCCTTCTCCTTTTTCTCCTAATACATGAGTAATAGTTTTATTACAGTACGGAAACTGTACTAATTCTTCCGCCGATTCTCGGGGCGGGAATTCGGAGGCTGAATCGTGCCGAGTGGGCGTGCGGGTGTCTTGGGTCAGCTTCACGTCCTTTACAAGTCTGTCTTCATAAATGTCTTTATCTCCGTGTCATCTCATCTCATCTGATCGTATTCTTACATTTTTTCTATCTCAAAGTTTTTAAGCTCTTTTCCTTTCATCTCTCACGTTCATTCAGAATCTAATTTGTTCATTTGCGACGAGTGCTGCCGGTTCGCGCCTTCAAAATGGCCCCCTCGGCGAAGACTAAGTCTCGTGGCAAGAAAGCCTTCACATCAATCTTAAAAGTCCAAAAAGTTCGAAGGTCCAGTTCTGCTTCATCAGACTCAATACCCACTCTCCCGCGTACAACACAAGAGCGTCTCGACTCTTCATCCTCAAAGACCATCCTCTACCGTGGGTGTTCTCCGAGTTCTTTTTTCCTCTTTCAGGTTGTTTTAGGAGGATTGAAATACCATTTACTCCTCAGACATCCTTCTAAAAATGGCAATACTGACTCCGAGATCTTCCGCAGTTGCTTATGGCTCCAACCTATCGGCCGAGACATTCAAAGGAGCACGAGGAATCAAACCAATCTCCTCAGTCAATGTACAGGTTCCTACCCTCTCATTGACATTCGACCTCTCCGGAATTCCATATTTAGAGCCATGCTTTGCAAACACCAAAATTCGGGATCCCGCCAATGACCCTTCCAAGAAGAATGATTATCACAAGGACCGCTGGCATAAGGGTCTCATCGGTGTTGTTTACGAAGTTACTCCCGAGGACTACAGAACCATTATTGCAACAGAAGGTGGAGGGGCAAGTTATCAAGATATTATCGTGCCATGTTATTCTCTCCCGGCCGGGGGCAAAACTGTTGATCCTGAACCCAAAGGTTCCCCATTTGAGGCGCATACTCTCTTTCAACCACGAGAAGAGCCAGATGATGACGAAAAGTCTTCTGAAAAACTCCAGTCGAAACCAGTCCGGCAAACCTCTCCATCCGTTCAGCGACCTGATTCATCTTATGCCCAACCCTCAGCACGATATCTAAAACTGCTAACCGATGGCGCAGAGGAGCATTCATTACCATCTGAATACATTGCCTTTCTCTACAACATCAGACCATACACAATCACTACCAAAAGACAGCGATTGGGCCAGGTGATATTCATGGCAACTTGGTTTCCATTTATACTAGCCATCATGGGCCTAGGCAGGGCTTTTGCTGATGACAAGGGGAGAATTCCAAATTGGTTGGTTACTGTCATGGCTGTTGTTTTCAAAATACTGTGGATTACTTATGATGCCTTTTATAAACCGGTTTTTGGGGATGGCGAGAGAACGATAAGTGATAAGCATAGTTTGGATGAGGAGATTGGATGTTTGTGGGGGGATGAAAAAATATGATACGTCTATCCAGAATTTCCTTGTCTTAATGTATATCACTCGAGCTGCCACCAAAATATTTCTTCTATTTACTTGCGTGTACGGAACCTTCCTATGCAACTACTCTCCAAGCATTTTCTATTTGTCTATTTCTTTGTTGCTACCTCGTCCCATTGTTTCTGCATCTCCACTCGAGTCTCTTTCATTTCTTTCAACAAACCCACTAACAATAGCTTTGTCTAAAATTCTTCCCCTCATTTCTCATCCAAACAGTCCACTCAGGGCAAAGATAAAGGTTTCTCTCAATCACCTCAACTCACTCGGCACATCATCTTTACACCCGGCTCCCATTCGCACACCATTTCAACACATTTCACAACAACGCAACCACAACTTCCAGCATCATCAACAACAGCAAAATGTCATACCCCACCGAATTCACCTGGACCACCCGAGACGACCACATCCTCATGGCGGTCCTCTCCACAGCCCCCTTCCAACTTGCAACCTGCGAGTTAGATCTCATGGAACTCACCAAGTCAATGAACACGCTCTCTTCCTCGCTCTCCCGCTGCGAAGCCATCCTCTACCCTCCCTACTCGTTCGAACAAGCCTCCTATGGTCTTGCAACTCGTCTCCCTAAACTCCTACAAAGCTTTCCGCTCGCGGAAATCGTCTGTATCCACCCACCTCCAACGTTCAAATGGTGTGAGTTAGACGACCGACTCCTAATGGGCGCTTACTTCGAACTCGGACAACAATTCAATCCTGCAAACATTGCGGAGCGGATGAATGAACTAGTTGAAGAACAAGATCTCCCGAGATTACGAGTTTATCATGGGCATGGAATTGAACGCATTCTTTGTAAGCGCGGGTTTAAACTTGTTAAAGCTGCGGAGAGCGAGAGGAGGGTTGATGAGAGGGGGTTGAAGGAGGGGATGGAGATTGAGTGGGGGGTATTCATGTGTGAGTATATGGGGTGGGATACACCCGGGTCTGAGGGGGTTGATGGGGAGGGTGAGGGTGTTGAGTATGCGTCTGGGTACGAGCCTGAGCTTGAGTATCTATCTGAGCCTGGACCTTTTGACTTGTTCTTTGGAACAGAGGATGGCATGGGCGGGTATGGACTTGAGTAGGAAGGTGAACCGGTTGATCTTTGGTTTGAGGAGTTAGCTTCGAAAATTGAGGCTGTTGCTCTTGAACGGGAAGCTTATGGGGAGGAAATGCCTTATAATATGGAGGATTGGTGAGAAGAGAGTGATTCTCTTTTTTTTGCTTTCTCTTTTTATTCCCCTTCTCCAATTTTTGCTTTCTACTTTGTTGTAATAATGTTCAGCGCCACTGGTTGATTTAAAGTATTGCATCCTTGATCACTTTTTTGAGTATGGGAATTTGCTCATTTGAGTAAGCTCACGGGCATACTCGCCATGAGAAAAAAGACTTGTTGCTAGCTGCTTCAAGTGTGTATCTCTCTTGGTCTAACATGTGTTAAGATGCTACAATTCAATTTTTGCACACCTTATTTATGGATTTCCTGTGTTTTCATTTGCTATTTCAGCCGTATGATTTCCCGTTTGTTCGTGTATTATGTATTTGTGTTTTCTTTGACACCTTGTTAAGTGTGAGAAATGAGTCAAGGAAGAGCTACCTTCTTGGGTAATAAGAAGCTCGGACGTTGTTCTGCTGCACGCTTCTGTCTTGCTGTACTTAGAATTCTCATATGATTGCAGCATTTCCTGAGAAGACCTCTTGGGTGGTAATGGGGACATGGCATGAATACCAGGGGTTCAAAGTACTGAGTCTGCATCAAAATCGGAAAATTTGTGTGAGAGACGTAGGCTTCCCTCTGCGTACACCTGTCTTTTGTAAGTAATAGCCGAAGATGTCTAGAATAATTGCATTCATTGTCTTTCGACGTTTTTGGAAGAATTTGAATTTCGCATGCAGGTTCTTCTAAAGGGTCTCGGAGAATGAAAGTAGTTCTATACTCCTTTTTACATATCACTTAAAAAAACAAGTGTACCCAGACACGCGTGCACACTTGTATTTTTGTTACATTTTTGCGATTTTTCTTCGTCGAGGAAATCAGGTTTTCGTAGGGTCGCTAATTACTGCCACCGCGGAGCCAGAGAAGAGCTAAACTCAATAAAAGCGCCAAATCAAAGCTTTATTAAGCACCGATCCCCCAAAGATAAACAGGCCAAAAACATACCTTTTCTTGTTTTCTTTTGTATTCTCAACTCCATAAGGGTTACAATAAACGCTGAAAAGGGAAAGCCCAAGAGTCCACCACCTCAAAAAGCTCCATTGCAACTCGCTCGCCCCCATAGTAGCTGCTGTCCCAGCCTAAGTTGCAAAAGCATATACGTTCCATCCTACAAGGAACATGATAGCGGTAGGAATAAATGCGAAATTCAATGAATGTATAGTTTCCTGATTCGGGAATTCGATTGTAAAGCGCCGCCAGAGGTAGAAGTCAATCCTGTCAACTTCTTCACGGTATTGATAAAAATAAGCGAAGTTCAACCGTAGGATCCATTCTACGAGAAAGAATGCCAAGGATTCAACAATTGATATATAAGAAAAGTCGTCAAAAAAACCGTAAAAAAAATAGGCCACATGCAGGTCCAAGAGGAACATGCCAATGGAGATGAGGGTTTCGCGCGCTACTTCCCATTTTTCTATTGCTGCTTCGTCTGGGTTTATGAAGCGGCCTTCTAACCACCACTCCTAGCATATTAGAAGTTGGTTATTAAAGGTTCCATTGTAAATCGCAAGGGACCGAATGAGGAAGGTGACAACTTCGATGATGGATGCGGTTTTTATTGGGAAATGAGCAATGCATGTACTAATCAAATAAGTGAAAAACGAATCGTCAGCTTCGTCGTTGAGAATTTTGTTGATGTATTCATCTAGCATAGCATTCCAGCGTAGAAACAGGTTTCCAAGGGCCAAGCACCGACGGTGGAGGAAGGTGATGTAAAGTTTACTAATGGCGTAGTTGATTTGTTTGGTGTACGAGATAATGAGTCGAATAAACTCTGGGATCGGAAGTACCATGATGTAAAGTTGTAGTGTTGTTGTATAATTTGATATAAAACGAGAAGTCGTGAAGACTTGGAACGTAAGGTCGATTGGGAAATGAATGTGCAATTATCTGTTTACCTGAATCTTTCATGAAGCGAGATTTCGACTTATGTACAAACAATCTCATTGTCTGTGTAGAAAAAGTTATTGTTATCGACCAGGGTAAAGATCTCCTTTATATAAGTTCACAAAGGTAAGAAAAACTCATTGTGGTAGTTTGTGACCTTTGATTTCTTTGTAGTGCTTTGCCGTGGTAGTGTAAGATTTGACATTGATCCATTGTTCCAAACCTTTGTAAATTTATTAATGGAAGAGGGTCAAGGTAGCTTTGAAAGCGGGTTAATAAGGTCATCCATTTGTGTCACTTACATAGATCTGCGTTAGCAGGGGAAGAGAAATGAATTTGAAACTGGATCACAGAAGAAAAGAAGGGGGATAAAATCAGTTGTATCGGGAATTTAATATTATTTTAGGGGCCGACCACAAGTAGAGAAGCTGGATCTCTTCAGCATTCTAGACCTTTAGTCCTCACGCTTTCACCCAACCGACTTTTGATGGGTTAAGAGGAGCTAGAGTCTCTCGAGGATCTCACGACATCTCTCCAAACATCCATAACTCGCTGCAAGAGTCCTCTCTCCCCACTCCCAATCTCGTCATCAGGGCGCTGATCAAGTCCAACCTCAGCGTACCAAGCACCAACATTCCATGGCAGCTGCCTCTCGGGCTCTTCAAAAACTTCCTCAAATGCCTCAGGATGAACAATAGGTGCACATTCATCCAAAAATGCTTCAGCCTTTGCTCTATCGACCTCCCAAGTATCAACTAAAGACTGTTGGTGCGTATGTACATACGCAGAAATAATCCACGAAGACCAGGGTCGGGTGACTCTGATCTCTCGTGCTGCGGCCTCTTACTTTATCTTCCTTCGATTTGAAGCCAGTTAAGTGCTGGTTCAGTTGGGAGTTTTGGGTTTTGGTTTTGGTTGACATGGTGATATGACTTGGAGTACCAGAGCATGAGAATTGCTTGCTCCTGGTCGCTCTAGATGTTGTGCCAGACCATTTTGAAAGTGTTGAGGCTTTGAAGTTGGAGTAAGTTTGTTGTTTCGTGGGAATCGGTGGGGTATATGCGAATGGGGGGTTACGGGTAAACAGGAGAGGGATATTATGGATTTATCTCAGGAAGTTATACATTGGAGAGAAATTTGTTTTGGTAATGGGATAATAGCAACCCGTTGGGGAACAATCCTTTGTCTCTTTCTTTCATAGAAAGGGAGCCTTGGTAAAGTTTCTTTGTGATTTGAAATTGTCCATGCCCCCCTACTTTAGAGGGAACATTTCAGAGCGTATTCTCAGAAGCATTATTTTATTTAATTACCAACAATTACAAATGACTTTTTGTTTTGTGAGAGGCAATAAGTTCTCTCCGCTGAAGCTTGGTCAAAGTTCTCGTTAAGCGAGGTAGAATCTGAAAATGGGTTTCGTTGGGCTATCTAACCGTTTCACGTGGTAATTAATTTAACTCTCACGATACTTCTTTTACGGTAAGTGGATGAGGCACTTCTGTTAACCGCATTTCCTCTATAACTACTTGTTGCACTGGATTCATAACATCACCTGACTTTCCTCATCATCTATTCCTATAATGATCTACTGTTTGATTTACCACTTCATCGACTGTTTTATCTGCTATCTTGATCAGCTGTATGATCACTGGTATGATCACTTGTTTTGTATCACTTGTTCAAAGCGCTACCATAGCGTAATACTCTCTTTTGTCAGCATTCACTCCTTATATATAGATCTAGCTGACCTACCTTTATGAGACAATCAATTCTCCATAATCTACAGTGCTCGGTACTTTCAAAACTCAACACTACTATTTCCAGCTGCTTAATGGTAGTCCCTTTGAGGTTTCTTCCAATTTTCCGAGCTTGAGATTATCCTTGGAGACGGGTACGCGATGAAAATAGTCCCAAACAGAATAGTCAAAGCATAGGCAGGGTACCATCGTGGTGAGATTGAAAATTCTGACATTCCAAACATAGTCTTTAGTTGCGAGTTAGTTGTCAATTTCAAAATAATTAGCACTTGCCGCCATGAATAATATAGGAAGAAATACGAATGCGAGAACATTGAAGCGTGCCATTGAGCTTCCCTGAGATATTTGCTCGAACGCAATTATCATAGAGAGAAGGTTGCGTAATTGTTCCAGATTTCCCTGTCGAAGGACGTCGCATAGTTGCAGGGAATCACTCATCTCCTTGCATCTATCCTTCTGAGTACGTTGGATCTTGCTGTCTTCAGAAATCTGCACAGTTTTCGTCATAAATTTCAACGACTCCCTGTGAATTGCGAGCAATCCTCTCAGCATGATGTTAGCAGCAGTCGCTCTACTGATTTTCTTCATACGTTCTCCTATATTGCTAGCCCCAAGATGTTCATATCCTCCGCATCCAACTCTGCGGGATGTAGACGAGACGCAACCTTGACACTATGCTAGCCTGTGAACACAGAATGCAAGTCGTGGTATATCCACTCTCTAAAATTCCGAAGCCTATGGCATCGTTTTCCTTCTTTGCAATACCCATTCATGTGTGCGATCAGCCTATCAACCTGGACGCTAGTCCATTTCCCTGCCACAGTGATGAGAGGAGTTTTGTGAATATTCCCGCCCATCCAAACAGCTAATGGTAAGGTATTTGTTCCCAAAATTTCCGTGGGAGCACTCGAAACATCGACGCGGGCTACTACTGTGTCTAATTGGTCATCTAACTTTAGATGATTTTGAACGAAAGCTATTCCATTGGGTGTGCAAAATCGAGGAGCGAGTGAAGTTCCAGGCCTGAAAGCATTCCGACTTTTAAAATAAGCCAACAGCGCTGTTGGGAAATTTTCAAAATCCTCCAATTTAAGGAGATTCAGAGGATTTGCTACCTCGATAAGGCTGTATGAATGGATGAGTATGACATGCTTCAGTTTACATCAGTCAAACTCACCAGACAATAAGCGAAGGTCATCACGAGAGGAAACCTGCTCGACCATCCAATCGTACAGTCCAAGCCTTCACATACCGCTTAAGTTTCCCGTGTGCTTGTATTCTGCACCTTTAAATTCCGCATTTGAAGGGACCAAAATTGAATGGACACTGGGCTTTTTATCTGAGAAGACAAGCATGGTGTGAAGGGACCAGTTTGGTTTCTTCGCAAGTAACTGCAAATAAAATCACACACCAAGAGGGAGAAAAAAGTTGAGGGGGAAGCATCCTTGATAAATATGAGTGTCAAGGAAATCCAAGGCTCAGCTCCTTCGAAACATAGGCCAGGAGCGACCAATCAAATAGGAACACCGCAACCTCCAAATTTCAATAAAAGCCACCAATAACTCACCGACTTCTATTGATTTCAGGTTTTTGCGTATATTTTGTGAGCAGCTTTGGTCATGCAATGAACTTTCTCCAAGGTCAACTTTTACTACCAGAGCCATGGTCAAGGCTATCGCGAAAAGACGTCAAGTACCCATCTTTACACAAAATAAATGAAATTATCGATTGAAATGATTTGTTTAAACATTATAGAATACCCGAGATTGTAAAGGAGCCACATGAGTTTTTCTCTCCGTGGCTGGTGAGGGGCTCGTTTTCGTCAAGTGGAGTTTGTCTAATCTTTGTGAAGCTGGAAAGCCGGGTGGCGTGTTATCTAGTCCTTCTTAACAATAAGCTTATCCTTGAATATTGCTAAAGAGTTCCGGTCTATTCAAATGTCTCAACAATTAGGAAACGCGCTCCCACTTCGTGATTGTTACAATCGAAAAGGGCATGTCACGTGGCTTGGAATCATTCCTTCTCCCTTCTCCCTCAACTTTTCTCAGCGGTAACCAACCCAGCCAACCACGCAATCTCAGTAATATACAGTGAGATCGGTATTTATTTCCAATGGACTTATAGGAAATATACAACCGAGACTCGGAACATCCCCCTTAAGTCCGGACTACTTACAACACCAACTCGGCTTTATCGCTAAACCCCTTCTCAAGTAACTTACCTTTGACATATATCTTGGTATAAAGCAAGGCTTCAGCAGATCTTGATAATAAGGTACAGACATCCAATTTGGTTAAAATCTCTTTACTTTTTATCAAAAAGCGAAAATGCTAACTTCCACATCCAACCCCCTCGTCTGGCTCATTACCGGCAGTTCTTCAGGATTCGGAAAATCCCTGACTCTTCTTGCTCTCAAAGCCGGACATAAAGTAATCGCCACTTCGAGAACTCCTTCCAAAGAGCCAAAGCTCGTAGAAGAAGTGGAGAAGCTAGGTGGAATATATCTCCCCCTCGACATCACTTCCTCAAAAGAAGAGCTGCAAAAGATCGTTGAAGAAGGCTTGAAGACGTTCAGTCGGATCGATGTCCTAGTAAATTGCGCAGGCATAGGAATCCTGGGAGCTTTGGAAGATGGAAGGTAAGTTCTCCGCTTCATCTCCACTCGCATGAATGAAACTCAAAGATATCCAGCCAGGAGGAATTCCAAAAGATAATGGCGACCAACGTCTTTGGACCGCTCAATCTCATCCAACTCATCCTCCCACACATGCGTTCCCAAAAATCCGGAACAATCGTCAATATTTCCTCCGGTTCGGGAATCGATCCACGACCATCGATGGGAATGTACGGAGCGTCGAAATTTGCACTCGAAGGTTTATCCCAAGGACTTGCTAAAGAAGTGGCTCCTTTCGGAATCCGAGTTTTGATCGTGCAACCCGGGGCATTTACAACGAATATGATGAATGCCGTAACTCTCACTGCAAAGAGATCCAAGGTGTATGATGGGACGGATGTTGGGGAATGGGTCTCGAAGTTTGATAAGAACTCTCCCGGAGGGAAGAGATTTAAAGCTGCACATGATGTTGAGAAGGGGGCTGCAGGAATATTGGAAGTGGTGACAGGAACCGGAAGGGGGGAAGGAAAACTGGAACATCTGCGATTGCTCCTAAGTCGAGAAGTAGCTGAGGGGACGAAAAAGCGGGTAGAAGGGATAATGGCTGATCGTGAGGCTTTTAGAGATATTTGGGAGAATACTGCTCATGATGGTGGTGTTTTGAAGGCATTTGAAGAATTGTTAGGTTAAATGTCGAGAGTAAGGTTTCTACAAATGTCTGTTAGCTAAGATTTATAGGTAGTGTAGAAGAGGAATATATACTGACCAAAACTTACCAAAATATGGAAGTTAGTTGGAGGCTTTGGTGCATGATTGGGGTATTGAACCTATCATAGTGGGTTTAGAATGTTTGCAATCCCAGTCACGCCGCCCCGTAAATGAGGTCATTTCCCCGCTTACCAGAACCATGTTGCATTACACCCTTCTCCGCGTCGTTGAGGATCCATTTTCAGATAAAGGCTGCAGTCTGCAATAATACGGTTGTATAGGTCGAATTTCATACAGGAACTGTCGGGATGGTATTGAAGAAATGGAAATATAAGTTCAACGCGATCCAGGACAGGAAACTTGCTGATAAATTATTTAGAAATTGTTTTAAAATAGTTTGTTGTAATTACGAGGTTTGGTACGATATGTGAAAGTATGGAGACGACTCGGACGTTCGTAGTTTGGAATATTGTCGAATTTATACGGCTGATAGAAGTCGTCCCCATGGAACAATAAGGTGCCAAGTAACTAGAATGGTCAGGTGTAATTTCTTATATGCCCCAAAAAAGTAGCTTTGATCCGCAACTACCCAGTTCCTGTGGGGTTAAGACAAATTCATTGCTGGCGCAGAATATACAGAGCGCTTCTTCATATAATACCCTCTCCGGTCGAAGCGCTTTAATCAAATTGGGCGTTTTCACTCCTTACGCTTCAAGAAGCAGCCTGAAGATGATGTCTCGTACTTCAGGTGGAAGCTTGTGTAAGCTGTATGGCTTCTTGTTGGGGACATCGGCAGCAAGGAGCATATGAAGGTCCATTGTGATAACTGGAAGTGGTGAGAGGGGCAGAAGATGTTGGTTTGTCGGGACTGGTCCTGTTGGTGGCTGAATCAAGCTGTGTGACAGAGTCACGTGTATCACGTTTTAGCGTTCCTGGTCTCTTGAAATCCTCGTAAACCACAGCATCCCATTGGCTAAGTCGTAAATAGAAGGAACAAGGCAAAGGTGCTTCTTCATCCCCCAAATTCCAAAAGCTTGTATTCATTAAGGATTCATGGGTGTGGCTGTGACATCGCGCGAAGGATTGCGGCTCTGTCTCGTTTCATAATTTCCTTTTCACCAATCGGTGCATATTTCACTCTGTCTACTATTCATTGATTCCTCACGACCCATACAAGTAAAGTTAGTGCTGACGGGCCCATAACAAAGATTGGGGACCACGAGTTCACCAATAAACTTTCTCGATAACGGGGACGACATTTTCATGTTCCTTCACGAGGATTTCTTTCATCGCCCATCACAAACACCCATTACTCACTCTGACTCTTTTCGTCTTTTCCAACGGTCATTTGAGGAGTATTGTGCCTTCATTGAAGAGATGTTGCGTCGTTTTGTTCCAACAACCTGATAGCCAGGGCACCACAAGATAATAGAGCGCTTAGCATGTTTTCGTTTATGAAACAGAGTGTCCGTTCATCTCACCAAGAATCCTTCCCCAAGAATCCCTCATTGCGGCCGCTTACAGGCCTAAGCTAATTAAGAATTAATCTCGACCTTCTTTACGAGCACCTGGCACTTTAAGGTTATATCAATGGCAATGCCCTCCTTTAATTTTCTAGGTACTGTAGAAGCACAGCTCTACCTCACACTCATTTTTTCCATTTCATACAGCCATTCATTTATTCATGATGCAGGACTTTTCTCTCATATTTTTATTGTTTGCCTCAGCAGCACAAGCACTTCCTGCAGCACAAGCTCCAGTGGAGACAACAGCATCTCCACTCACAACGGATACACCCTCTCCAACTGCAGCAGAGTCAACGGCACCAAAAGTAACGCAGTCATTTGTGTCAACATGGACGGGCGTTATGGGGGATGTTGAAGGTAGGCAAATAGGATATTAAAACAGCTTTGGACCATGCTAATACCTATACAGGTTGTACAGATACTGCTTGCGCAACGGGAGTTCCAATTTCGACGGTACCATCTATCGCTTCAAGTTGGTACTCTCGAACACACGTAACCACAGCACCATGGCAAACTTCGGTTACCAAACCAGCCACGGGCTGCGCAACGGTCACGATGACGGATGGCACTGATAACTTCTGCTACTGTGCTGATGGGATGATCAAAGGTCTTCAATTGGGGATAAGTTCGACAACAAGCACTACCGTCTGTTCCGGTGCGATGCCAACTGGCTTCAAATCGGTCCCAATGCCGGGGAAATCATCTCCTAAGTGGGCCAATCCACCGACTGATGATGCTTGCAAGACAGGCAAGGTCCTTGATGCTAGCTGCTGGGAGAAACTCGACATGAGCAACTACGTCACCGCGTGGTGGAATACATTCAATACCACTTGCGAAGGACAACCATTTTCCGAATGCTTCTATTTCTCAGCTACCAAGTACTCCCCTTCTAAATGCAGCATTCTCAACTCTAACCCAGCATGCGCGCTACCAAAGTGGGACGACTTCGAAGATCAGTGGAACGGTATCAGAAATTTTTACGTTGCTGTAAGTCTTTCTGTATAGCTAATCATCCAGCTCGATGCTAATTTTACGTAGTGGAACATCTGGAAGGTCAATCAGTTCTTTTTAAATTACTACACGGCCATTGGACTCGCTCAAACCACAGCTACTGATAGACTTGGTGGAATTGTAACTCTTATTGATCCGATTAAGAAGACAAATGTTGGTCTTAACGATGTTTTGACGGCACTTTCGACAGGACTTGCATTTTTGGGTCCTTCAAACGTGGTGGTCAAGTTGTTCCTTACAGCAGTGACACAAACAGCCGCGGTGAGCAAGTAAGTCGAAACCCTATATTCTCAAACTTAGAAATTCATTCAGCTCGTGCCCAAAAATCAAGGATAGGACAGTTAAATTCACTGTTTGAAGTTCGTGGTTATTATCCTCGTATCTTCGAGCAATTAATTAAATTGTCTTAGGCATACTGAAACAAATTTATTTATCAAGTGATGATTGAGGTTCTTGCTAACCGAGACAGGTACGTTTTCCCAATCGGGACCACCAATAAGCAAGTTCAAGACTGGAACACTATTTCAGACTCTTTCGCTGGAGTAGTTACCGATTTGCAAAATAATTTAGCCTCCGCATTGACAGCCACCGAAACCGACGTCAATAATTTCCGCTCAATAGTAGGCAGCGGCCTGTTCTCGTCTGAAGACACTTTGCCAGCCCTCAATGATATGAAGAACAGCGCAGTGCTCGGATTTACGACATACATGGTGTCACAAGCTTACCAAAGTCGGGGAACCTTCCTCACGCGTGCATTGATGACCGATGTTGACGCCATGCAAAACAATGGAACAGACCTTCATTTCAGTACCGGTTGTGGAAAGGGATACGATAAATACGGAACCTGCGATACTTTCTGGTTCGATAAAACAACTACCACAACCTATGGTCTCGTAAATGGTGGAGAGAAAAAGCAAAATTTCGCTTCCGACATGCAAAAGCTCTTCGACAATAACTACACCACACCCGAATACCTTTTCCGAAACGCAGATCAATGTACCCAAGCTTCCGGCACCCAAGGGGTCCCAGGTAAAAACCCAATTGCCAATTTACAAGGGAAACCATCGGACTTCGCTTGTGTGTCGAATCTTCCAACTTGTACTTGGAGTTTGACGGTTGATAAATCACACAATACTTTCTTCACGGATTGTGATTATACGAAAATGGTTACGGATAATAGTTTATGCTTGCCTATGGGCAATGTTCCGATAGGGACTGATTTCAAGGGTCCACATGCTTATCTTGGTTGGACGATGCTGAATCCTTCGTTGAAAAAGCAAAGTGCTCCAGGTCTTTATTCTTGTAGGGCTTGAGGAGTGTATATATCTTTTTTGGATTTAAGATGTAGATATTTTACTTGTTTGTTTTGATGTGGGTGGGTTAAGGGATTTTTTGGTTGTAGCATATCACTTCTAGAATCTAGACAGTCTGAAAAATTTGCATTTAGGGGAATTATTTTAATCAACTAGTCTTGAAATGTAGAGTTTTAGAGAAAACACAATTTCCAAAAGATTCAGCCCTTAGCTCAACTAGTGATGCAATCATTCATCGTATAATCTGCTAAGTCGCGTAATTGTACTTAGGATAAATAACTTAGTTGAAGCAAGCCACTTGGAACGTTCGAAATTCGTACAGTTCCCTATACCATTGCGGAATTTGACAACTAAACCAAAAAAAAGCAACCAATCGGAGGTTTTCTGGGAGGAACCGCTCTGCAGCTAAGATAGCGCGACACGTGACACCGTGATCCTCCTACGGGATGGTAGGAAGGCTGCCTTAATACAAACAAGCGCTGCAAGCCTTGATGAAACACCAAGCAACTCTGCGGAGTATATCCCTATGGTTCTCTAAGCGCTGGGAGCTTCTCTGAAACTACCAACAATTGTATTTGGTGCTCCTCCATTTCACGCTTGCTAAATCATCTCAACTTGCAAGTTTACCAACCTGAGTAAGTCTAGTTCGTTGGACTTTGCTTGGAATCCCGACTATTCCACCTTGAAAATCAAAACAATAAAAAGCCACGAATTTACAAATCCCATCAAACATGTCGGAAGCCAATTCTAACACGCTTGTTGATCGGACGGTTCCTCGTGTATGCCATTTTCTCCTCTAGAATTTCATATGCTGACGAGAACAAACAGACCGCAGTTGGCACTGCCACGGAACAGCCAACTGGTTCTTCGCAATCGTCTAATGACTTTACTATGCCGATCGGTACACCCCAAGGTGCGCATATTTCTGAAATATACGGGCCAAACTGATGGGGAGCAGGTATAAATGAGGATGTCGTGATAGATGACAATGTCGAAGTGTCAGATTCGGAATATGATTCGGAATATGGAATCGAGGACAACGATTTTGTCAATGCTGACTATGATACGACTTATCAGGACGAAGATGGTATGGAGTTACCTAATCGGGTCCAAAACGCCATCGAAATGGGAAGAGAAATTCTTCTCGAGTTTCCTTCGCCGAAGGAATATTCCACTGGCATTTTTGTGGAAGACGAGCAGAGAGACATTTTTGACGATGGCTTGGAAAGCGATGCTGAATCCTCTGCCGACAGCGAAGCCAGCTCCAATTATGAGGATATCGTGGAACGAGGGGATGTTCAAATCGTTCGTGTCCGCGATTCTCCGGAGCCCGAGGCTACAAAGGTTGGCGAAGATGAGGAGGAAGAGCTGGATGATAATATGGGTTCAGAGGATGACAATATAACAGATACATTTGATAGCGAGCGTGCTTATACTTCGAATTCCGATGACGATATGGGTTCAGAGGATGACGACGAGCTATGTGAACAGGAAACTTCCACAGAAGATGCGGCTGGCCCGACCTCTCCAGATCCAACTCCACCCGCGCCCAAGTCGTTTGCAGAATTACAACAACAAAAATACAAACTCTTGTATGACGGAAAAGTATCTCGTGAAAAGCAGTCTGACGCCATTCGTTGGAAGATTCTAGAGCTAGAGGAACAAAAGAGACACATCGAACAGAAACTTCCTCTTTTGGAACAAGAACTCGATGCCGCCGAAACACTTCGTGAGGAAAAGGAACGAGAACTGACATCGATCTTGGAAACTTCCGGAATATCTCCCGAGCTCCAGGAGGCATACGAAGCCTTTTGCGAATCATTGATCCCCGAATTTGGACAGCGCGGTGGATTCTCTATAACCTGTGAGGGAAAACATGAGGGTTCTTACATCCAATACGATCCGAAGTTTGAGCTATTTAAGGAATTTATTGAACTCCCTGAAACAATTTACAAGGGGTATAATTATCGGTGCGAGGCCTCCGTAACTTCGAATTGGAGAGAAACCAGCGACATCGTTGAATTCTGGCCCCTCAAACTGCCTGTTTTAATAAACGGAGCAGGATCTACCTGGGGCGATCAATATGTAAGTTTCATAATCATCGCCGTGTGTCCAATGAATACTGATATCTAGTTAAAGCCCGAACTCTACGAACTTGCTCGTCAAGCAGTCCAAGATGGTTCAGCGCCTGCCATGGAGATGATGATCGCCCTACCCCACGAACAAGCTGCCTGTGATGGAGGTTGGCTTTTTGAGTACCAGTACCAAGAATCTTTGGAAGACGAACCCGTGGTAGCTAGACGTTGGACATTCACTTCAGCGCACATGATTGACTCGGATGATGCGAAGAGCAAGCGAGAGCAATTGATGAGTATGGTGGAGAGTGCGCGATGCTGATGCTTCGGTGTATAATTGGAAATGGATCTCGTGAACCGGAGGCGGTCGTTTCTGTGTAATGATTTATGAAAATGACCGGGATTTGGGTACGGAACGGACATAGGCGTTTTTGTCTTTTATAGGAATTCTTACATAGTGAGCAAATAAATCTGCCGAAATTTTCCTGAGCTACAGTAATCCCAACCTTTCAGCCCGTTCTACTTGATGCCAGACCAAGAGTAACTTAAGAGGAAGAATATTTGAGTAGGAAGGAAGCACTTGATCATCCCTGTCCCGTTTACGGTTAGTCGACGACGATTTCAATCGCAAACTGAATGTTAAACCTAACTCGTCGTCGATCGACCGCAAAAGGAACCCCAATAGGCCAACTCTAGCAAATACTAGGTAAAGAAGGTTTCGTCGGCCTCCCGTCGTTGTATTTTGAAGGTTCGCGATAGCACCACCGCTCCTTCCCTCTTTGCAAACACAACACCAACGAAGCAATTCTTGCCGCAAGCGCAACCCACATCTTGCAAGATGGGAAGGAACGAGCAGGACTACCGACCCAGCTCAAAAATATTCAAAGCCCTCGCGTTCCCCCACCCTCTCTCTCTTCCTTTCTTCCTCTTTACACAAACTTCTCCGTCGACACAATCGGACTCGCCCCCAAAACCCTTCCATTGCACGTACTCCAGGGATTCTGCGAGGCCAGTTCCTCGGTTGTTTACTCTGCTCGGTTCTCTTTGGCAGGCTTGCAAACTGGGTTGGACTCTTGTTTTTCCCCAATGGATTTTATTTTGAAGTATGTCCCGTCGCCTTGTTTTTCAGGGTGCGCGGGTCGTTCGCTGACAGCCTGGTATCGTGTTGTATCCTTGACCACCACGCCAACCTGGCCAGATCAAAAGGAACTTTTCTAATTAATTCCAACCATTTTCCATCTCCCTTGTGTCTTTATTTTTTCACAAGGCTCTTTTCTTCGCGATTTCGGGCTTCCGCGTGGTGTAGCACAGGCATAATCTTTTCCTTCGACGAACTTTGGTGCTTTATGCAGCCAATATGAACACTGAGAATATCAAGGGTAGCCTGCCTGCCAGTCCATCAGACGCCACAAAGTCTTTCCGCTATCGTTATAAGCCCTTAGATAGTCCGTCTCACTTCCGTCTCATCGCAATTCGGAACGAAGAGGTAGCCAATATCAGCGCCCAGCAGATGAAGTGTGACCTTGTCCATTTTTCTTTGGAAGACGAAAATGATACTCCCCGGTATCGCGCTTTATCTTGCGAATGGAGTGTTCCCTCATATGATGGTCCCGTTATTCATATTAATGGGATGCCTCATACAATTCGAAAGAATCTCTTCGAAACACTGAAGCAGCTCATTCGAAGAGTGTGGGTTATGGAGAAGACAGGACCATCGATAGGCCTCACTGGATATGGATCGATGCGTTGTGCATCAGCCAAGAAGATCTCCTCGAACGGAATTAACAAGTAACCTTGATGAGTCGAATCTATAACTCGGCTGAAGTAGTGGTTATCTGGCTTGGAATTTCGAAAGACAATAGCGACATTGTTGGATATTCCGAACGAAGACTCGGGACTGCATTTGAGAAACTGGTTCACAGAGCAACATAAGATAGACGCGTTATCTGCTTGGTTGCATCGTTCCTATTGTAGGTACTGGTGATACCGTTCTCCAACTTCAGTTCTCTTGAATCACTCCTGAGCTGCTCCTGAACCTCAGTATTGTCCTGTGCCGAATCCCGAGACATTTATTGATATGCACTGCTGACTCCCCCAACTTCTAGGGAACCGCATCTGGATAGTCCAGGAAATCCAGAGGGCGAGATGTCTCGAAATTATGTGCGGCAACAGAATAATATCTTGGGAGCAACTCGTCGATTCAAAAGGTCTACGGCATATGGTTTCTGTATATCGACCGTTCGACCGCCCACCCAGACCAAGTTTAATTCGTTAGCGTGAAATCAGAGGTGAGGCATCCAAATTGATGGCTCGCAGCATGCCATTTGAGATGAACTACCCGAAAGGGGAACATGGACAAGAGCAAGGGACTGAGCTGTGGCACTGGCTTTCTACTTGCAAAAGATCATCAAGCACCAACCCAAGAGACAAAGTATCTGCTCTTCTGGGATTCGCCACTGACCAAGATATCAAGCAAAGTATAAGGACTGACTACTCGAAATCCGTCACCGAGATTTGCCGTAAAGTTCTTGATTTTTATATTTTTTTCTCATGGACAACCTGGGGAACAGTTTTATGGTGTTACTGGCTGGGTTTCCCTCTACGAAACTCCCCAGAAGATGCTTAGCCGGGAATTGGAATCTGAGATTTCCATCGCTCCCCAGATTGAGAATCCGGAGCCAGAACATACACTCTGGTGCGCGGCTGAAAACATTGGCATTATTTCTGGGTTCCCAGAACTTCACACGGCGAGCAATTATACTACTGATGGTGGTCCAAATCCTCAAGACATGACATTTAAGCATACAATGGTGCAATATGGTACAGAGTGCTACAAATTCCAGTTAGCACTTGATAATACTACTGACACTCAGACTCCCTTTCACGACGAGGAGATTACAACCCGAGAATCCTGGGATTTTTTGGAAATTGTGCAAACTTGATATTTCGAAATCAACCGAAACGAGAACACTGTTAATACCGGCTTTGCCCCGCCTTCTGCTAAACAGGGTGATTGTATACTTGGTTTTCCTGGTAGCCGTATTGGTCTCCTGTTGAGAGATCGAAAAATGATTGTGGGGAGGGTTTTGATACATGGAGAAAATACAAACAACGAGTATTATATGCGTCAATGGCTGGACTTGTTCCATTCCAAACCGAATACAGGACCTCTATTTGATGTCTTTCCGGAGAGTGGCTTGACAGAAAAGCTCTACTTGAAGCTTACTAGAGCTATGTTATATAGATTGACTGCGAGATGAGGTCGAATTCCTTTCGACTTTCATACTCGAGGGAGTAGTTGTTATTCGGTATGCATTGCCACGGGATCTGTTGCGCATCTACTTCTGTCATTCTGTCAAAGGTAATTTTCATAAGCTAAAATAGAGGCGGAGAAGTATGAGAAGGGTCGTTTCACTGCATCATAGACCCCCCTACGTTCAAATCCCGATAAAGCCTTGTACTATGACTGGATTTGTGTATTTAGGCTAATATATGAGTGTAAGCGTAGGGATCCATTGGGGCTATTACTGTCCCTTGTCGTACTACCCCACTATGTAAGGCAAGGCAATGTCAGCAATCCCCTCCCCGGATTCTTATTCTCGTGATATAAATATTGTCGAGGTTTATAATTGTAAGAATCCTTTGAGACTGGCACGAAACCAAACACTATGGCAGCTTTTCAACAACTTTTTACTGTTGTGAGCTGGGCAAGCTTGTCCCTTGGTATTTTTGCAATAACTTGCGCTTATTATGGGTTTAGCAGCTATGTCGCTTACCGGAAGCTGTCCCATATCAAGGGACCTACTCTTGCAGCATGGTCAAATCTTTGGATCGTAAGGGCTGTGTATAAATTGAATACTCATCAACAACTGTATGAGGTCAGCAAGAAATACGGTAAGTTGTCTTTCAATAAAAAGTAATTAGGCTAATTGTTTATTTTGCAAGGCTCATTGGCGAGAATTGGTCCCAAAATGCTTCTCACAACCGATGCAGATACCATTCATCTCATGAATCGTGCTCGGTCGCCTTATACGAAAAGCGATTGGTATAAAGGAATTCGGATGCAACCAGGCCATGACAATATTCTATCCACGGTTGATGAGAATGAGCATACCAGGCGACGAACTCAAATGGCGATGGGCGTAAGTTGACATTCCCGCACCAACAGCCGGTATCTAATAAGCAAAAGTACTCTGGAAAAGAGAACCCCGCCGTAGAAGATAGGGTCAACAAACATGTTTCCAATCTCCTCAACCTGATTGCAACCAAATATATATCGACTGAGACGGCATTAAAACCTATGGATCTTGCGAGAAAGGCTCAGTTCCTGGCTCTGGACATCATCACTGACTTAGCATTTGATGCGCCTTTTGGCGATATTGATTCCGATGAAGATGTCCATTCTTATATCAAATCTACGGAAGAGACGATGCAAGCTGTTATTATGTTATGTTCTATTCCTGCTGTGAGCGACTTTCTCAATACGCCTCTTATTGGGAACATGATTTTTCCTTCTGCTAAGGATGAGGCTGGTCCGGGGAGGCTCATACGGCAAGTTGCTCCCCTTTTTGAAAGGAAATTATTCTCATCATGCATCTTTACAGTGTCGCAGAGGAAGTTGTCAAAAAACGATTCAAGGAAGATCCAACAGGAACTAGTAAGGATATGATGGGCTCGTTTATGAGACACGGTGTCAAGGAATATGATGCTGTTGCCGAGAGTCTTGCTCAGATGTAAGAAATCACACCACAAATCTCCATTTTCTGAAACAAAGGCTAATATATTAATAGTCTTGCTGGTGCAGACACTACTGCAACAGCTACTCGAGCGACTATGTTGTTCATTATGACGAATCCTCGCGTTTATAGACGCTTACAAATTGAAGTCGACGACTATGTCAAGAACACAGGTCTCCCCCATGACCAGGTTATATCTGGTAAAAATGCTGAAACACTGCCTTACCTTCAAGGCGTTATCAGAGAAGGTCTTCGTATCTGGCCACCAGTGACAGGTCTCTTACCGAAGAAAGTACCACCGAAGGGCGATACCATCAATGGAATCTTCGTCCCCGGAGGTACGGATATTGGCTACTGCGCGTGGGGAGTGCATCGCAATCCCGATGTTTTCGGCGTCGACGCTGATTTATTCCGGCCAGAGAGATGGCTCGAAGCAGATGGAGTGAAACTTGCAAATATGAAGAAAACTATCGAATTGATATTTGGGTACGGCAAGTATCAGTGTTTGGGACAGAATATCGCTTGGATGGAGTTGAATAAGATTTTTTTTGAGTTGATGAGGAATTTTGAGTGGAATATTGTTGATCCTACGAAGCCAGTATGCAACATTTCCCTTTGTTCCCTTTTTTGAGCTCCTATTATTAGTGGTCGGGAGCAAGTTTTATCTTTAATTATAGCTCCCGCCTCCTTGCTCAACGAGGAAAACGTATGCTAACTTGTTGCAGTGGGAGTCTGGCAATGTGGGAATTTGGTTGCAGCATGATTTGTGGGTGAGAGTGAGTGAGAGGCAGGGTAATATTTCAAGCAAGTAGGTTATTGGTTGTAAGGAGGTTTGCCTGATATTCTTTACGTACCAATGAATATGTTTTCATTTTTGCGCAGGTGTATTAAGATTGGGTTGAGTTTTCCCAGTCATTAGTTAGTATGACACATCCACTTAACTCGCTTATGGCAAGGAAAAGTTGAAATGGTGAAAACATCTTACTGACCAGAATCGATGCAGCAGTGCGTAATAACCAGTCATTAACTCACTAGTATTGTCATTTGTGAACTCACATTACTCTGGCGAGTCTCATTTGGTAGATCACCGCATCTCGACCTTACTTGCTACGAGTCAAAACTCTTCAAACCACTCCAACTACCCACTTCGGCCCAATTCACATCCAGGATCTTGGAGCACTTTACCCCTCCTACCCTCCCCTACTACACAAAGACGACAAACAACATAATAATCTCTTACTTGTGGCAATGGCCTGGTTTCAGTTGGATTTGGCTGGATCAAGCTCTCCAGGGCCAGGGTCGCGCTCTCCAAGAGCAAAATGCGATACTTTCTCAGGAGAAGCAAAATATCATGAATAAATATGCGGGACTCACAACCACCAACTACCTGGAGGTCAGTACATAGTCGTGAATTAGAATCCTATCCTGTGATGTGTGAGAGGTGTGAACTTGATTTTTTTTTGTAGTTTGATTTTCTAGAGAGAAATTGCGATTTCTTCGATTTCTAAGAGAATGTGAGAGGTTTTGACAGTAGTTTAGATTGTGGTTGTTTAGATTTCTACCATCTGAAGGGAGATGAAACGACGGTGACTTACTATTGGAGGAATAACTTGTGAATGAAAGGGAGAACAAATGACAGCAGATTGGAAAAAGAGCTGGTGGAAGTTGAAAGGGTGAAGAAGTGATAGTCGATGCTTTTAGAAGAAAGGGAAGAGAATCAATAGCAAGCTTTAATCTATCTAGGGTTGATCCCATAACACAAAAAGGATAACTTACAGAAGTTCAGAACATGTGTTTAAATTTACTCTACTGAATAGTCCAATAGCTTAATTTAAACAAATGAACTTACTGGTTCTTTGAAACACTGAATATATTCTCAGAGAAGTTAGAAGTTATTTAGTAGTCAGAGATATACCACACAGATCAGATCTCATATAATTTTCATTCCAGTCGCTTTTATGTCCATCCTGGCCCATTGAACAGCCACCCAAAACGCCAGAATGAGCCTCCCAAACTCCAAACTTTCCTATAACCATTAGGAATCTATATGCACACACATTCGCACAAACCTAATTATTGTCCATTTTTTCTTCCTTTTCGCTCATTTGCTCTCTGCATCCGCTCATTCCTCCTAACCTTCTCTTTTCTGTCTCTTCGTCCATCACCTTGTCTCTCAGTACCCTCCTTTCTCTCACGCTCCTTCTTCTCATCAACCTCAACAATCCAATCTTGCTCTCCCTGCTTGTTCTTTCCCTTGTACCCCCATTTTGGAACCCATTCCCCAGTGACTTCATCGTAGACCAGCTTCTTCTTCTCCTCAGCAGTCTTAGGCTTGATACCCTTCTTGGCGGCGAATTTCTCCCATGTGGTTTGCGCTTTTGGTGGGGGTAATGGCTACACAGGTATGTTAGTTGAAAGTCCTGATAATTGATGTGTACTATGAGAGGTACTGACTTTTTCTCGAGGCAATGAAGTCTCGATCGCAGGGAGGGAAAGTAAAACCCCAGATGGTGTACTTTGAATTGGGCAAGTCGTCAAGAGCTGATTTAATAAAGCTTGTGCGCCATCTCGCGCAGTAGCAGCGAGATCATCTTCGAGGTTTTCGCGACCGGTCAAGACGAGAGGATTTGGGTCGGAGGCGAGGAGAAGACCGAGATCAAAGGTATATGGTGTAGGTTTATTTACCGTGATAGGGAGGGGGTTCTTCGCGCCGGCGTCATCGTTCATAGTAGTGTCCTCCATGGCTGATCAATCGCAATGTTGAGAATTCAGTGGATGTTGATATGGAGGGGAGCTGGGCGAGCTTATCGGGAAATAAATTTGGAGAATCAAGAACTTTTTGGAGAGCCGCTTTAACTTTGCGCCGGAACGCATTTACCTTTTTTCCGCGCCCCATACAATTTCTTGACAGCCTTGAGACAACCTCGCCATTTGGAAGATACCCTTTAACAACGTCAACAACTGTGTGCTCAGCACCCTCTGATCGCGGAAAATATGGCGGCATCAATCAGTTGCTGGAAGTGCCTCTCGAGGCCCAGCACTTCGGTAATTCAATTGAGCTCACGAGTAGCTCGTGTCGCGACATCCGCCCCCTTCTCCTCCACCTCTATCCAGCTCGCTATGCCAGTTCCTACCAAGAAGTCACTCGCTACAACGAAGGGAAAGAAGGCAACTCTAAAGATCAACAAAAAGCCCCGACCAAAGGATACCAGAAAACCGCCGGCTACTGGGGAAAGAAAGGCGCTGAGAAAACGAATCGTACTTAGCAACACAAATGCGCTCGAGGTAGCCGGTATGGAGGATCTTGGCCCGGAAATGGTGAACGCCATTGGAAAGGATACTATTGAGGGCGAGCCTGGGTCCGGGCTGGTGGGGAAGGTCGTGGGATTGCCAGGCGCAACCGTCGATTCTTTGCGAGCAATCGAGGCATTCAAAACAACTCAGGGCTGGGGATTATTTCGAAGGCCGGGTGTACTTGTTAGGAAAGAGGCGGTTGAGCTGACAAAAGCTCTACTTGCTGCGCAAAAAGCGAAAACCACACTTAGGTTGATGCTTGATGGAGATAAGGGTACGGGAAAGAGCATGATGCTTTTGCAAGCACAAGCATCTGCGTTTGCCAAAGGGTGGATTGTGCTCAATATTCCTGAAGGTATGCTATCTTGGGGTCACTGTTGTCTTAATGATATGCTAATATAATCATAGCACAAGAGTTATCCAACGCAGTCAATGACTATGCGCCAATCCCTGGAACCGACCTATGGGCTCAACCCACCTATACCGCGGAATGGCTAGCAAAAATTGGCAAGGCCAACAACACACTCCTAGATACCCTCAAGGTGAAAAACACACACAATCTTCCTGTTCCAATACCGGCAGACATCACCCTCTCCCGACTCTGTGAACTTGGATCCCGAGACTCGGACATTGCATGGTCCTTCTTCCAAGCATTCTGGACCGAAATAAACCTTCCAGGTCGACCCCCTCTCCTCTTCACCTTGGATGGAATGAGTTACATTATGGGCATGAGCGAATACCGTGATCCTGATAACAAATTCATCCACTGCCACGACCTCGCACTCGTAAAGCACTTTATGGATCACATTTCCGGCGCAGCCAAACTATCTAACGGTGGCGCCATTATTGGTGCCACATCAAGAAGTCATAACCCCATCTCACTATCCATGAACTTGGCCATAACCCAAGCTTTGGATAGACAAGAGAAGCGAGATGTCACTCCAAAAGACCCGTTTGAAAGGAAATACGATGAGAAGACCACGAAAGCTCTCCAAAATGCCTCGGCAATGAAGATTGGTGGGTTAAGCAAGGAAGAAGCTCGCGGGTTGATGGAGTATTGGGCTGCGAGTGGGGTATTGAGACAGAGAGTTGATGAGCAAACTGTTGCTGAGAAGTGGGCTTTGGCTGGACATGGCGTTGCTGGTGAGATCCAGAGAGGCGCATTGAGGATGAGAATATGAGGCACCAAGGTGTGTGTTTCTGTACCATAGAATGTCCCATTATCATGGCGGCCTGTCCATATGTTAGAATATACAGTTGTACTACCAGTCTACTAAAGGTGAGGGGTGGTCAGTCTCTGAAATTTACTTTCACTTTCTCTTGTCTCTTCCAGGTTTCCTGTAGCATGTGGTTCCTCGCCAAAACCTCGATCTTTTAAACCCATCTTCCCCTCAACTGGTTTATTTCCAACCACCTCGTCTTCCACAACTTCTTTTTTCAACAAACAGGAAACACCCGGGACTGTCATTGCCTCTCGCTAGAACAAAATTTTTGTTTCTTCTTTCTGGTTTCCAACGACGGCGTTTCCACATGGGTAGTTGGAGCTGAGTGGAGGAAGCACACAAAACAACACAACCCCACAAAAGTTCACTTTTAGGGCCACCCTTCAAGGAAAGCAATCATGAGCTCGGAAGTCAAACAAGAACTGCCACCAGGCGATACCAAGGTTGAGATGCCAGTCAAAAATGGTAAGAGTATTCTCATCACTCTTCTTACCTGATCGATCTAACACTTTTTCACGAAGAAAATCTCAAGACCGAAGCTCCCGTCCTTCCATTGGAAATTGGTTCCTCGGAGGCTTCTGATAGCGATGAATGGTCAGATAATGATGATCTCCAACAATCCGATGTTGAGATGGAGGATCTTCAAACTCATACCCTCGTTCCAGTTCAGACTTCAGTTGATATAGGAGAGAATATTTGGAGAACTACAGGGACTCAATTTTCGGTGCCTTATGAGGAAGGAAAGAAGAAGAAGATATTTGATGGTAGCCTTAAGCGGGATGAGGTTGATGATAGCGACAAGGAGAGGGATACAGATGGTAGTTCGATTGGGGATATGGATGATAATCTGATGGTGGATGAAGAGCCTGCTGAATCTGAGACTCATTCGGCAGGCGAAGATTCCACGTCAGCCTCCATTTCTTACTGGAATGATGGGGATGAGCAATCGGAACTCGCAGATGCTGATGAGATGGAAGAGAATTTGGGAGAAGAATCTGAAGAGGAGTCTGAAGAGGGATCGGAAAAGGGATCGGAAAAGGGATCAGAAAAGGGATCGGAAAAGGGATCGGAAAAGGGATCGGAAAATGGATTGGAAGAGGGATCAGAAGAGGACAATGAAGTCCCAGATTCAGATTCAGATGTGGACATGACATTCGATGAGAATCAACTTGAGAGCGACACGATCTACACCCAGCCCAAAACAATAGGCGACGCATCTAACGACACTTTGACCCAAAAAAACCAGGCAAAAGAAATACCACCGCCAACAATAAAGCCCGAAAGATAACCCTATCGGCAATCCAAACAAAGAAATACTCCCTTTTATATGACTCTTCCGGTCTAAAACGAGATTCTCACAAGGCATATTGTCGACTGATGGAATTGGAGGAACAAGCAGAAAGACTGCGAGAAGAAATCTAGAAAATCAAAGGAGAATATCGCCCGCTTGAAAACAAAGGAAGAAGAAAGTAGGAGCGAGTTTCATTCTTTCGTGGACCAATCGGATATTTCACAAGAACTCTTTCAAGCTTACGAGGATTTTTTGCGAATCTTTGCATCCTCAATTTAGCCAACGGAGTGGTTTCTCAATTACCTGTCATGTGGTTCATGGTGATTCGTATGTGGTTTACGATGAAGAACTTACTTTGTTCCGTGAATACGTCGAGGAACCGTATGAAACTTGCAATTTTCGGTGTGAGGCATCAGGAACAAACGACAAGGAGGCTATCGTCGAATTTTGGCCTGTAAAACCTCCAGAGCCCAAATCGGGTAAAGAGACAACATGGGGAGAACAATATTTAAGTACATTACATACTGCCCTCATTTCCACTCAACTAACAAGAAGACATCTTAGTCCGAACTGCACAGGCTAGCTATTATGGCGGCCCTAAATGGCTCTCAAGCTGCATATGAGATGCTTCTCGCTTTACCTGACATGAACCACAGTTTCTCAGGAGGTTGGCTCTTCGATTACAAATTTGAACCTACATTGAAGGATAATCCAGTTATTCCAAGGCGTTGGGTATTTCGCTGTGCGCTCCTCATCGATGGCAATAATGCAGGGGTGGCGAAAGCGAATAGGGCAAGACTACTTGTCTGCCCAAATTTGAAAAAAAGAGCTTCCCTTCCGCCTTGGAACGTGAATCCCCTACGATCTAAGGCTTAGCTTTCATAGATTCTCTCAAAACTACTGTGTTAAATGAAATCTCCAAATATCATTCTACGACGTGAACATAAACGAACTAACTTCCTAAATATCTGTCCTATATCTTGCTGTACTCAAAAGTTTGAAGATCCTTTGAAGAATCCTCCAGTCATCTCAAAGCGTTGGGTTTCCGTGGGGCACATAAGAGTGATTCTCCTCTCGCGATTGAAGTGAAGAGAAGAGAAAAAGGTTAGAGGCAGTATACTTGCAAGATCATACATGAATTTGGAGTCTGGAACCTATGCTATCAAAACTTTGGGGGGAGCGCTTGATTAGTTGGCTATCAAATTAAACAACGAGATGGAAATGGAAGCAGAATGACCCTCTGATGTTCTGCTGTGCGGGGTTTTGCGATGGCTGGTTAGCTTACTTGATGTTCAACAGCTTATTGGCAACTTTCTTTTGGCCCCCAAGCTTATTTATGTTTAGCTTACATGTTCACGTTAATTAACAGCTTACGCTGTATCATATTTGGGGGCCAAAAGGATATTGGCTTACTTGCTACTTAATATCTTACTCCCAACTCTTTTTTGGCCCCCAAAGCTTTGCTATCTTACTCGATATCTGTTAGCTTACTGGTTAATCTGCGTTATACAAAAGCTCACGTGCCTAGTAAGTGTTAACTCGTAAATCTTATCCCCATGTTTGTCCCCAGTACGTTCTGGTACAACCAAGCAGCATGATTTTAAGATCAAGCTAGCGTGAGAACTTGGTAAAGTAATGGCTACTACTTTAACCTACTTTAAGCTCCCCAGAGAAGAATAGAGCAGAGTAATACTCAGGGGTACGGACCAAGCAACGCGGTAGCGCTTAAGTGAAATGCTCTTGTTGAGAGGGAAAAGAGGGAAAAGGGGACCGAGTACCAAATTTTGAAGATAATTTATTTACTACTTCTTGAATAGTGGTCTTTGCGATTGCATCTAATACAAGTAATAACTGATCTCCTTATCTACTCGTTGGCGATTACTTATGTAAGTCGTCACTTCACTGAACCTGAGGAACCTGCTACTCGGACATTGCGAGCTCTTCACTATGAATCATTACGATAGTCACAATCAAAAACTCAAAGGTTCAATGTGAAAATTAAAATGGATTAAAATAGCATAAATATCTCTGGGTATCATTGCTCATGCTAAATTATCTCAAAACTATATACTTCTTTTCTTTCATCATCAACCATGTTTGATTTCATCATAAATTAAATCGTCGTTCTATCTTTCAACGCATCCGCATTCTCCCTGCAGAAAATAAATCCAGAAAATAAGTCCAAAACGAACTCATCGTTCATATTTCGGTAAGCTCTCAGTGTGATGATGTGGATAATGGTTTCCGTATTCATCTTCTTCGGTAAGGACGGGGGCAGAAGGTGCATGATTCAACGGTGGTTGTCTTGCTCGACTACTCCCTTCACCGGCATTATCGTCTTCATCTGAAAAGAACTCCACGGGGGCACTGGCTTCGCTAAGGAGTCGACGACGTTCCAGTTCTTGCTTGTCATCTGTAGGATCCAATGATGCATTGGGATTGAGGCTTTCGAGGAGTGGCGCAGAGGGACCTTGGGGGGTAGCAACGTCTGATGAGGGGGCGGAGAAGGGAGGCGCACTGGGTCCCGCGAGAGGAGTCTCGCTTTCGGCATCGTACAGTTCATCTAATGATTCAAGGGGATGTGTAGAGGGAGCTGATGGTCCGGGAGGTACCCGTAGTGAGGAGGATGCTCCATTTTGATTTTCGATGGGGGGTTGGCTAGGTAGAAGACGCTCTTCGGCCCGGCGAAGACGTTCTTTTTCACTTAGGCCTTCGTCTGCTTGTGGATGAGGAACAGATATTTGAGAATGGGCTGGTTGTGAGTGTTCATTTGGATAGAGCTGCTCTTGACCATGGCCATGACTATAATTTGCAGGTGGATAATTATAGTCGTGGTATTCCTCATTGTACTGATTTTCATAGTACCCAGGGTATGGATATGGATTTCGCAAGTCCCCGTTCGTAGGATGTTCTGCATACTGGAAAGCTTCTTCAAAAATAGCGTCATGTCTGGGTGGAGGGGATTCTGGAGAGGCGACCGCCCAGTCGTTGGTTTTCGTGGCTGAGCTATTTCCCCTGCCCCGTTTTCGATAGCTATCCGTCGATCCTACAACAACTTCGAAAAGACATGCAACGACACTCTTCTCTCGTCTTATGTGATCAGTGTCGACGATGCTTACACCGAAGGCAGCCAGCATGCTTGGATTGGTATCGATTCGAGTACCGTTAGTAGCTCCAAAATTTGAAACTGATGCAGGAACATGACCAGCAAGCTTCCCGCCAAGATCAACCACCACCTCGATCATATATTTAAAAGTAATCATTTGGCCTGGAACACACGAAATTGTTGGAAAAGCGTCTTCCGGCACCCTAACTGATGCGTTGACGACAGCAGTAAGGCTCGAGGGGTCGACTAAAATTGGTGCGAACGTTTGTGCGAGGTCCTTTCGGAACATGCTGCTTGACCCCGCAGATGTCAGCGATAGCCCACCAAGACCAGTCTTGGATTTTGGATAGTATTCTTCGTGTTTTAACCTTTCCGCCTGCTTTCCTTTAATATCTTTAAAAAGTGATAAGGGTGGTGCTGAATCGATTCTTCCTTGTCGGTAAAGAGTGATTATTATTCCATGCATACTTTTGATGGCCTTGGAGTGCTGTATAGAGATTTTCAGCGGAATATTATCTCCAGGAAGGCATCCAGATTTGAGACACTCTATTGTTGCAGTAATGGTCTTTTCCGATAGAGAGACTTTACTACCAGTCCCTTGGCTATCTCGAGCTGACCGGGCAGCAGAAGAAGGCACAGGACCAAGACGAAAACTGAGGCCCGTACTACTGCTGACGGTACTGTCCGCACTTGTAGCTGCGCTGTGAATGCTGTGTGCATCACCACTGAGCACAGGACTTCGAGGATTTGCTGTATGGTCTGTTGAACCACATTGACTTGCAGAGTCATCGGGTCGCGGGGAGTGATTTGTTCGAGCTGCTTCGCTTCCAGAGCTTGGATCATTTGCATCGCCATCCTTGGGTTTGACAACTTTCTTCTTCTTGGGCCGCCTTGAGATCGGTTCGAGGGATATTGTTCGAGGTTTGGGTGGGAGCATCGGGCCAATGTCGACTGTCTCGACGAGATTTATCTTTTGATCACAACTCGAGGTGGCTGCAATCGAGGTTGGTCGTGTTACCGTTGCTGTGATCAAGTAGGATATCCGCCCTCTCTCAAACTGCATGTTGATCAGCAATCTGCAGTGGAAGGGAAGAGCATATGGAGACACTCACATCGATGCTGGAAGGAAGCCCTTTCCTGGGAAACTCCAGCTCAAAATTAAATTCATATATGCCGGCATCGAGACGACCTTCTCCACACAGGGTGACTTCATCGTTGAATAACGAGGCGTGGCCATTGCCAAAATATTGCGTCTTTCTTGGATCCCCAGCAGCGGCCAACTCGGGATCCACGGCTACCGGTTCGTTCGCATCGTTGGGATTCTTGAAAACTCGAACGACGCCATGTAAACAGACGGTAATGTGAGTGATTCGTACTGGCTTGACGATCGTGAGGACTACAGCGCCTTCGACCACGTCTCCCGGTGAGTACTGTCGATGGGGTTCCTTCGGGCGGATGTGGAAGTCGGTGAGATTTCGCGTGCGAGACTTGAGAGGGTTTGTGAATCTCGAGAACAGCGACCTTTTTTCAGAAGGCGTCGTCGATGCCGTTGAATTGGCATAGGCGCACATGCTAGAAGTGGTGGTGATATGTTTGCTTTGCCAAGAGGTATTCGAGATTGCCAAGTCTACAATCCGGATACTTGACAGCGGTCACAAGAAAGGACTGGCAGAACAAGTTCGCACTTCGAAGCTGGGCACTCTTGAGGGGTCCTGGGGGGTGGTGGTACGATGCAATGCCCAGGGAGGCAGCGTATGGACGCTGATTAACGCTGATCACGCAACAAATTGGATGGGCAGGCGCGGAAGTGCCGGGTGGGTAAGGGCTCGGGCAAGAGGTGTTGAGGAGCAAAAGACGCGTTTGCAATCGTCGCAGGTCGCAGGTTTGCGCAGTCCTGGCCTGGAGACTTCCGACTCTTCTCAGGTTTCGTATGGGGATGATGCTCCAACACCGGCGTCTCGACGAGAAACATTCGGCATGGGGGATTGATGATGAGACTAATTATCCGAGAATAATAGTAGAGAGAAGGAAAAAAAGCAGAATAAGAATAAGAGGATACGAGACCAGACGAGAGGGAGAAACTACGACCTTCTTTAGACCGTGAGGGTGTAGAGCAATTCGTAGCAATCGTGGCTGAGCCAGCTGCTGCCCTGTCCGATGTGCAGCAGCAGCTGGGTGTGTTTCTGTGCTAGCGATTTGAACCTAATGTGCCCTCTCTTTTCCCAAATTTTCTTACGGGCGCAGGGTGGGCTCTCATTGAGAATCGATATGTTGAACTATTGCCGTGGGTTTCTGGTGGTCTCTTGTCCCTCCTGATGTTGTGCTGTTTGTCCCCCTCGGATTCCCTCCGCGCTCACTAAAACGCCTGGTACTCCGTATCTTCAAGCAACTCTGCTTATCCTCAGATAATCCTCACGCGGCCATCTAGATTGATCCAATTCGCTGCCCTCGTGAGGTCCGAGCTGACTGGTCAGGATGGTTGGAGTGTACAAAGCACACGATTCGTCCAGCTGGAAATACAAACCGGCTCGGTGTCCGCTTTCTCTTCTCCCTATGCCCCATTGATCCAATCCTCTCTGCAGCACACAACTCCACCCACCCAGGAAATTGAAATCATCGTGGCACAACTGGCAACTCCTACCGGATCTCCTTCTGAGCCTCTCGGTAATGACGGTGAGCACTGAGCACTAAATGACGGCGCTAGGTGAGGGGGAGGGGGTACATTGGAGTTGTTGTGCGTTCTTGGAAGCCTTGGAAGTCTTGGAAGAGCACTGGAGGGTCCAATTTACGGAGCCATCTGTTGGTCTTCTTTCATCTCCTGCAAATCGCTTTGCGCCGTTTCACGCACTTTCCGTGGCAATCAGAACCTTATCTGGTCCACGCCGCGCGATAAAAAAGCTTGACTCAACAGGCGGGTCGGGTGGCGGGTTATGTGCCAGAAATGCTTGAGGCGATCCCCTGGCATTGATTGTGATACGACGATAGGTCGAGACACATTTCGATCCCTGATTTCCAGTTGGCTGACTGAGCAGACCACATTATATGAACCTGTTTCACAACCGCATCAGCATCATGGTGGTCTAATTGGGGACTGCATACTTTCCTGAATATTGGACGAGACAATTCTGAACATTTCATATGGACCCCTAATAGCGATAGTAGCAGAAACATCAGGCGACTGGTGCAAAAGAAAACTCAAACATTCAGTAATACCGGTATATTATCAGTATGTATGCAACAAAAGCAACCCGTTATCCCTCGAGCTCCTGCCATCCTATGATCTAACGTTTTCTCAGAAAGCAATTCCAACTTTATGCGTGGAAGCCTAAATCCTTCAAACCCTCACCAACCACGTATTCGTTACTACAGGATTGTGCCATGAGGTTCGCAACTTGAGTTCGGTCGTTGAGCATTTGGGAGATGAACGATTCCAGAGCCTCAATGTTGTCTGTACACCTGACGGCAGCATTCCGAAACTTCTTGCTCTCCTCAGTCTTGCGTAACATTTCGGCCGGATCGTGATCACTGTAGCATGCCAGCTCCTTATCAAGCACCTCCATTTCCTTCAAAAGACTCTCGTGGGCTTCCAAGAGGGCTTTGCGATCCAAGCCGTTGTCGTCAAGCATCTCGTCATTATCGTTGCGCTTTGCCGTCTCGTCCTCGATTTGTTTTTCGGTATCGGTGATGGAACTCAAGAGCTTGCTCTCCTCCGCTTTGAGGGTTTCAATCTTGTTCTCCTTGGCCTTCTTTGCGTCGGACGTGAAGCACCAGTACCAATTGCCACTTCCAATCTTCTCGACGCGTATGAGGCTTTCGTCTTGAAGAGCTTGGAGGTACTCCTTGACTTGCATTCCGTTGATGGATGCCACAGACTGAAGACATTTTTCGAGTTCCTTGAGAGTGTAGACGTTCATGGAATTTTGAAAGAACTCCAGAATCTTTTGCGACTGCGAAAAATGGTCAGTATTATCATTTGCAAGCATGTCTTAAGAGGAGATAGAATCTCAACTCCCCAAAATAACCTGAAAGATGGGGAAGAGCTTGGAGACGCTCACTTTAGCGGCGGGAGGTAGGTTTTTGGGAGCCTAGAAACGCGTGAATGAATGGTCAAGAAGTGATATCAAGGTTAAGTTACCATTGCGTTCTCTCAAGAGTATACCTAGAGTCACTTGTTTTTCGACGCGTTACTGCGGTTATGCAGGATGGTGAAGTCGCGGTGTTGCTTTGGTAGTGTTGATGCCGCGTCAAGTTGCATTTTGATCGGGAGCCTAAGGTTGTCTCCTTCCACCCAAATAGCACAACTCCTACTGTCTTCCCAACATATCGCAGTTGGGATTGCTCACCGGTAACATCGACGACCACGAATTACACCAACGCATAAAAGATAAAAAATAAAAACAAAAAGGGGCGGGTTAACAGGAAATAGACACCCGAACCCCTCGACAAAAAGTACTATTGTACTTGGCCTATCGGAGCGTAATAAACAGACCAGAAATGGTGTCCGAGTTTTCCCTATGATCTTCTTCGGAGGGTCTTATGTTTTTGCTATTTTTTCCTATACTCTCAGCCCGCTTTTGACTTGCCTATTTTGCGTGGTAATCTCTATAAACTCCATGTGCAATTGTTTTACTAATTACGCACAGTCCATCCCAAACCCGCCATGTAGCACCTGCAAGGCCTTTAAGGCAAGGCAAAGTCAAGCACAATCACCTTCTTCACCTTCCCAGAGGTCCTAGTGAAAACCGACAACAGATTCGACGTCTCCAGCATTTGCACATCTACAAGCGGTTCACCATCGTATCCGTCACCAGACCAGATCTTCTCAAAGGCTGCATATCCTTTACTTTTCTGGCTCCGCAATATGCTCAAACTTGAATCGGAGTTTCCTGGCAAGATGAGATACACGTTGCCCTGTCTATCGACGCAAATCTTCGCCCTTAATCCGGTCTCTGTTGGTTGCGACGAGTGCTCTATAGCCTTCTTTGTCCATTCCCCTTTCGAAAGTCAGCCGCAATATCCACAAAAGCTGTGCGATCTTCCTACCTGCAACATCCCGGCGGTACACAATCCAGTGTTCAGAAACCCCAATTGGACCAGCCGACAACTCGCGGTTGAGGGCCCAGAATCCGCCATCCCAATCCGCGGCTTGACCTTCCTGGTTCAAAATGCCGCTTCCCATGGGTATATCGAAGACACAAACCCCATCCGCACCTGGCATGATCGAGTTTTGCGCACCAAAGGTTTCGTCTCCCTGTATGGATGCCAGTATGTTGCCGGTTGAGGCTTTCCAGGTCTGGCCTACATCATCCGAATACGCATAATTGAGATCGTGGTTGTTACAAGGGCCATTGGGACCAGCTTGCTGTTTATGTGCATTTGGATCTGTCGGCTCGAAGGCCACGAAATTACGGTAGCACCAGGAGACGTGGACTCTATTCAGGCGGTAGTCAAATCCGTTCACGTACGGGTTGTTCTTGACGCCCGTGAGGTACTGTCCAAGATATGTGTACCTGTGGGTTGCTGATGAGTATCGATATAATATATCAGACCCTTCCCCGGCTCTGTCAAGGTCAGCCATGCACTAATATTATTTGTCAAGGTCCCTGACTTACTGGCCAATTCGATAAGTAAGGAGGAGGTCGTCATCAACGTTCAAAAAACGAGGATAGCTCACTTCCTTCATCATCTCGCTCGACTCTAGACCTGGCAAGAAATCTTGAGTTTTTGTGAACCGGGATGTTAACCAACTATCACCATCTTCCGGTTTGGAAACTCGGTACCTCAGTCTGTGGATTGTCAATGGGCTTGTCAAAAAGTACCTGGGTCCTCTTACTTATCACAATGGTGATCAAAAGCCAAATGAATAGTTCCGTCCCCTTTGCAAACTCCAACAGCTATTGTATTATGTCCATCATCTGCTGTTTGCTCATAATCTTTGAATGTCAAATTCTCCCATGTTTCTCCGCCGCTCAGTCCAGAATCTACCACTCGTCTAGCAAGATTTACATAATAAACGCAGTTTTCCGCATTTTTTCTCTCTTCTGTATAATAAACCGCGTATTGCCATCCGTTGATTGTGGTTATTGCATTTTGTTGAAAACTATTGGCGTTGATTCGATGAACTTTACTTCCTGGGTCTTTCCCTAACTCGCTTGTTCTTGGTTCTTCAAGCATATTTTCTCGACTAGCAGCAAAAGAATACAATTATATGATATTATTAATTCCTCGTCCTGGTTGCTCAAGTGTGTGATCAAACCAGCAAAGTAGCTTTGTACCTCGGTCCCTTTGAAGAAACAACGTCGCATCTTCGGAGGCTTCTTCCTCGCTTTACCCTATAGCAGAAATCTACCACGCAATATCTCCAGTCCAAAAGTTATTCCACCTATCCCATCAGGCAGATATGCGCATGCTACCAAGGAAACCAAGAAACGAGACGCAAATCTCCCGTATTGGCAATCCCCCCGGTGTATCTGCCGTGTCCCTAACCCCGCATTTCATACCCCGGACTCCTCTGATTGGGGAAGGGGGTCTTGCGCACCAATTACATTCTTAGGAAAGCTTGGTTTTCAAAGCTTGATGCTTTTGGGGGTTGGATTAAGCTTACTGCTCTAGGTATATTTTCTTTACGGCGGGGATGGGAAGGGAATGGGGAAGTGTTGGTTTTGCTCGGGGGTAAATGGGGATAGATCCTGGCGTGGATTGTGAGGGTCCCCGCATGGGGTTGGTTTATCCGAATGGTACGTAGATAATTTTTTGTTTTTCTTATCTTGAAGTGTTCCTTTCTTTTAGCTTTTGATTCCATCTTCGTCTTATTTCGGTTTGACGATATTGAAATATTCAAGATGATGTTCCTCAATAGCAAGAGCAGCAAGGTCGACAGGACCGCCCTCGCAGAAGCCTCTCATCTCAACAACAAAGTAGGACCATGGTGGAAAGACAAAGGACTTCTCAAATTGAACTTCCTCATCTTCATCCCGATTATGAGCGAGTATGTTCAAGGTTATGATGCGAGTTTAATCAATAATGTCCAGCAATTGGCTGTTTGGCGAAAAGGTACCTCTTCCCTTCTACTTCCTCCTATTTTGGATTCACAATCTTCGGAGCATGAAGCTAACGATCCCATCAACCTAGAATTCCACAACCCAACCGGATCCCTTCTCGGAATCTTGAGCGCCAGTTATTGGGTTGGAAATGTCATTGGAGTGGGCTTCATCACACCACTTAGTGATAAATATGGGAGGAGAATGGCGATGTTCTTCGGGAGTTTGATTTGTATCCTTGGTACGGCTTTGTGTACTGGGGCTGTGAATGCGGGGATGTTTATTGCGGGCAGGTTGCTGTTGGGGATTGGCGGGGTCGTCGTTGGCGCTATTGGGCCTGTAAGTTTTGTTATTTCGAGGAGTGTGGGTTAGAGATGGAAAAGCTAATTGTTGCAGGTGCTTGTTGCAGAGTTGGCTTATCCAAGCCAACGTGCTACAGCTACTGCTTTGTCGAATACTCAATACTCCATGGGTGAGTCTTGCCAGCCCGACAAGTTTATTGATGAAAGACTAATTGTTTCTAGGTGCAATTGTTGCGGCATGGATTACTTTTGGTAAGCCCAGCCCAAATTAAGCTCTTGAGTTAACGCTAATGCGATGATAGGAAGTTTCCGGCTTCATTCAACTTGGGCATGGCGAATTCCATCTATTTTCCAGGCACTCCCTTCTGTTCTTCAAGCTATTGTATGTTCACTTGCTTTCTCGGATTCTCTAAATCACATAAACCCGCAACTCTGGATCCTCATCTCTTTCAAAAACTAATTCTCTCCACAGGGAATATTCTTCCTCCCCGAATCTCCCCGCTGGCTCGTCAGCAAAGGTCGCGAAGAAGCCGCCCTCAACGTCCTTGCCCACTACCACGGAAATGGCGACCGAGAAGACGCGGTCGTCCAATTCGAATACCAAGAAATCATAGGAACAATCGAGCTAGAAATGCAGGCTGCGAAAACTACGTGGAGTGATATCTGGAGGGGACCAGGGAATAAATGGAGAATCTTTATTATGATTTGGTTTGGGATTTGTAAACAGTGGAGTGGAAACGGGGTTGTTTCTTATTATTTACATACTGTGAGTTACTCTTTTCTTCTATGATGGGAGAGGAAGGGAGGAAGGGGAAGGGTGCAAATAGGTTTTGGATGGTGCTAATGAGATGTCAGATGCTTAATGATGTGGGCATTACGACCACGCTTGATCAGACTTTGATTACGGCCACTTCTCAAATGTTTTCTTTCGCTTGCTCGGTGGGATTCGCTTTCCTCCCAAGTCGAGTTGGAAGAAGACCGCTATTGTAAGTCTAAGATCAAATCATTTCTCAGACACGCCACTGACCTCCCAATACAGACTGTGGTCCATGGCAGGAATGTGGGTAGTTTTTACCATAATCACAATCCTCACCGGCGTCTTCACAAAAACTCATTCCAAACCCGCCTCATATGCCTCAGTGGCATTTATCTACCTCTACTCCGGCGTCCACAACCTCGGATGGACCGGCGCAATGATGCTCTATGTCGTAGAAATCCTCCCTTATTCTATGCGCGCCAAAGGGATATCCCTATTTTGGCTCATCACTGGGGTCGCTGGGGCTTTCAATACCTACGTTAATCCAATTGGTTTGAAGAGGTTTGGATACAAGTTCTATTATTTCTATGTTGTGTGGATTGCGGTGGAGTTTGCGGTTGTGTTTTGGCAGTGTCCTGAGACTATGGGAACAAGTTTGGAAGACGTCGCGCTTATTATAGACGGGGACGAGGCCAAGATCAGCAAGGTAAATCCTGTTGCTGAGGCACTGGGGAGGAAAGAGGAGAAGGAGGTTACAAACCAGGTGGTTGTGGAACATGTTGAAAAGAGTGGGTGAGGGGGTTTTGACAACGAATTTGCTATTCGGAATGTTTTTAGTCTCATGTTGAATCAATTAGTGGTTTTGATCTTCTCTGGTTGCGAAGTCCTTGGTCTCGAGGCGGCGCGATGAGAGCGGAACTAAGTAGCTCTGAGTGTTCTCGCTTCAATGAACGATTAATGCACTGGTTCTAAATTTGAGGCAAATTGAGAGGAGGCGGTTAACTGACAACTTGGCACTTGATCTTTCCAATGGATGTAAGAAGAGCTACTTAGTACCATTAATTCGTCTTATTTGAAAGGTGTAGTGAATCAATTCGACTTTGCTCCCCAAAGCTTCTCCGCCCATTTCCCTTCTTATCCATGGATTCTATTATTAGCGAAAAACGTTACCTGTTAGATGGTTAAGTGGCTCCAAAATTCCATGGTTAATAAGAGCTTTAATTCACATATATATAAAAGATAGTGATTAGAAGGTCTTCTAGTGTAAAGACTTTTAAACATTTTTAGATGCATATCTTATCGTAACCATCGCTATTTATCATTATTGTTAACAACTTTTAACAATTTTAATTTAGTTACCAGACAGAGTTAATCGAATTACGAGTAGTGAATTCTTTCTATTGTGAGTCATTTGCCAACGACTCGATAAGGACAAGGCTCGAATAATTGAGTTTATGTGGCCTTGATTCTTCCAGTGGTGTTGGGAGGTTTGAACAAGGGATAGTGCGACAAGACTACAGTGACGCAGGGAGATGCAACCTCTGCACAAAACTCCACGCACAAAGATTCATCGCCAAATTCTTTCGTAAGCTTATGAGGGCATGAAATCTAATTCACATCATCTTCTGAACGGAAATTTCATTTAGAGAGAGGCTCGGAGGTTAGGAGGAGCCATAATATATCACGTTGCGTCTTCTTCAAAATCTCACCCCCCTGGGTACGTTTTCAACAACCAGAAATCATGTATATGGGGAGGGCAAAGAGAGGAGGGGGTATACTCTGGATGAGTAGTCCGTGCCTAAGAGTTCCCCACACGCGACGAGGTCAACTGAGTACATACAACTGGAAGGGAAGGAGCGACCTCGAGGTGACGGGTCGGCGCGTCAAGGTCGAGCCCGCGACTTGAGGTCGTCCCTAGATGGTCGCACGACCTGGCGTGGGGCACTCCAATTTAAGGTTTGAGAAAGAGAAAAGGCCGCTGAGTGCTGTCGGAGAGTGAGGTTGAGTTCAAAGTAGCTCCTTCCCTGGTTTGACCTCGACCTCGACCGCGAACTCGACCTCGTCACAGAAGCCCAAATTTCGTAGCAGTATCCCCAAGACAACCTGGGAGAAAAACCTCAGCACAACTGAATCTGGAATAAAATGGCCCATTTTATTTATGACTTTCAGTGGAATCAAGACAAGTTGCCACAACCGTTCATTGCAAAAACTCCACTTCTTTCCATCAGTACTTCGCGCACTGCCACCTAAGACCGTTTCAGCTGTCGCTCTCGTTTGATTTTCAAGAATAACTGCTTTCACCTCCTTAATAGTGCTCAGTTGCTGGTATCAAAACAGCAATAGATAGTGACGGCAATTTGTTATGGATATAATCTGCTGTATATAAAACTGTTACATTACTTCTCACAGTCACCTTGTTTCGGTTGCAAATACCATCTGCGGTCTTTTCCCTGACCAACGCAAATCAGCTTATATACTTCTGCGCAACAAGACATTGAGGATTCTCGCGTCTCGGATTTGGATGACATTTTGTGACATAGAGATCGCCAAATATGCTTTGAGGCCTCTCAAAATACACTAGTTTCTAGAAATTACTTATGCAATAAACCCGAGTGTCTTTTGAAATCGCCAAATCTCGAGGCTTAAGTTGATTGGGACGGATAATTCCCGTCTATCTCTAGATTACCAAGTGCCCAGAAAACTTCCACTACAAAAACCATTATCCGGAGCATAAAAGTAGCAATCAAGGTTCAGAGCTTAACTTCTCGAATCATATGAGGTTAAAAACTAGACACAGAGATTGTGTTTTCGACTATAAAAGGAAAAGGCTGCAGGAACTAAATTTGCCCACAGTTTCACTTAGGAGAAAGGCCAAGATATGATGACAGGAGCCTTCGGGTAAAAGATGAGTGAATTACCAAGGGCCTGCTTCTCTCAACACCGAAATTACAGACTTAATTATCTAGCAGTGAGATACTAAGTAACAACAAATTAAAAGTCTGTCTTTAGAAATTCTCTCCCACCACTTGCTGTCGAATTCTCTTATGTCACCGAAAACTCGCCTGGAGAGTGAAATTTGTATTGAAATTTCTGAACCTACACTGGAAACCTTGCGCCATTTTCCCTCATACAACACAGATGCATTAAATTCGGGGAAGGTATATATACTGGACAAAAGAGTATAGATAGCTAACGCGACAGGTGCCCCACAGTGATTCAAGGGGTCGTTCATATCAACTCAATCAAAGTATGTTTGGGAGTCTTTGGACATGTAAATATCAGCGAAGCTATATCTAGTTAAGCAGATCATGTTTATAGCCGAACTACATAATATTTAGAGTGAGAAGTAGGAATGGCATACGAATCAATGCCCTCGATCATATTTCTACCTCCCCTCCTCTTCAGAGACCAGCATTGAGTTTCCTCGCTTCTCTCCCACAATAATCACCTCAAAAGCTCTTTGCCTTCCCCAGCTACTGCAGGCCATCGCCAGAGAATAGGAAAGGAACGCTTAAGGTAGTGCTTCTTTGCTTAGTGGCTATAACAGAAACACTATTTTATTGTTCTTCGTTTTTAAGTCTAAATTCTCAATGACGATAATGAATATTTCGCCAGTAACTTACGAATTCGTTCAGAAAGCATGACTCTGGCTAAGTAAAGAAGTTTTTAGGTACTACATCTGAGAAAACCCAAACCATTCCAGCATAATTGGTAAAGCCTCTTTATCTAAACCTAGAACTTGGAGATCGAGGTACACTCCGGCGTCTAATGTGTTCCAGGTATATGTTGGAAAGCCGAGTTCCGGGGGCGCGGTAGCTATCTCGCCTAAAAATCTCTTCTGCGCAACAGTGATGAATTCATGAAGATACACGCTCTCTACTTCTACAGATCTCGCTTGTTTTATTTTCTTGTCTTAGTCGGACTGGGCGCGGAAGTGGAGATACAATACCCTAAAAACCTTTGAGAAATTTCATTCTTGGACGATGAATCTGAAAAATAATTCAAATTTCAATCTGCAAAAGACTATAAGTCGATCTCTAAAAGTTATATTGCCTCCAATATTGTCTCTTTCTGATGTTGCTAGATGGCAAGTCCGGTTTTTCGTTAATTTACAAGGATTTTTTCTTCTTTCTACAAGGTCAAGGATCAGATCGCATGAGACAATATATATTCTTTGGTATAGGCTTCTTGTTTTAAGGGGGCAAAACTGATATCGGAATCTTTGATAGATAAAGGCGAGGGTGTGCTCTTGCCTGAGAAGATAACACTCTCGAGTAAAACCCGAGGACTTTCGGAATTTTAATTAGTCCTGCTAACCCTGAAAGTCCTTTGTAATCTTAGAACCAGCTCAAAAGTCTCTAACAACTCTCTGCCCTAGCAATAATATTCCACTTCATATCATTTAAAACTTATCCATAAAACCCCTTACCAACTTTCCCACATCCATCCTTGATGCCACCAATATAACTAGCAATCAATTCCCATAACACTACGATTCCGGAATCGGTCTACATTTATATCTGAGTATTTATTTGAAGAATATATCTCCTGAGCCACTTACGTCGTTACATAGAGTTATCGATGCATTATTCTCGCAATTGATTCGATCACAGGTGTGATTGCTTATCGAGACCCATTTTCTGGATGTACGACGAAATGATCGATGTTTTTCCCTGGACTTTGTTTGAATACCTCAACCTAACTGTGGGCATCTGCTATTTTGGAAAAATAGAGTAGTCGTCCTTGCTGGATCTTGTATGCCTGGCCGCGGGGTGTCATGCTGAGTCCGCTTTCCTCGACTGAAAGTTGTTGAAGATCGGAAACCATGTTACCTGTGGGTATTGAGTGGCTCTGGTTGCGAAGTCAGTGCTGTGAGATGAGGCAGATTTGAAGGAGAGGACTTACTAGAATGACCCACCAGGTAAGGATCAAAATGACCGGGCTGAAATTCATGGTTATGGAATGGCTTGTGAAGATGGGGAGGTTGTGGCTCGTGAGTACCAAAAGGGTAAACAAATGATGTTGAGAGGGTTGAGATTTGGTTTAGTGAGTTTCTGTTTAGCCAGTCGAAGCTTTCATTTAGGTAGAAGTAATCTTCTATTAGGTTTTCGATCGATGTGTCGTTGCGGCTGAGCGTTTAGAACAGTTGAAGTCTCTAAGTTTAATTGTTGGAGACAGAAGTGAGTCTATTAACTCATTCTTGTGAATATATATCGTTTGGCTTCACTGTTCTATGATTGTATTTTCAGCCCTGATAATGCATATAGTAAGTGTGAATAGCTAAAAGTAATAAGCTATTCAGTTGCTGCTGCAATTATCTTTTGCGTTTCATTAGGCGACTTCTGTCAAGGAATAGAAACCGAAACCAATAACAGCGCTCCTCAGAAGTATAAGAGCTTGAAATATCGCCGTGATATCATATGAAAAGAAATCAAGAATTTTTAAGCGCATGGTATTGAATTAGCTTATTGAACCTGAGCAGCAATACCTTGTTGTGCTGTTATCTGTGATGGAGAGTCGAGAAGGAGGCACGATTCGCCTGATAGAAGGTCCGCATTTTGTAGACAGGTAGGCTGTAGGTCAAATTTTGTGAATAAAGATGCACCATTTGTACTTGGAGCTTGCCTTCTATGAATAAATTAATAATAATAGTGAAGGGACTACCTAAGTGTGAGTCATTCAGAACTGAGAATGAACAGCTTTCAGTGGCTGCTACTTCTATTATGAAGCTCAATGTGGGGGAATATGAGTATTGCTGTTATAAGAAGTGGGTCATTGTTTGCTTTACACCTCTTCTCCTGTCAATCAAAAGATAATCCATAAGACAGATAGTTATTTCAATATGTATTTTATTTCGTATTTGTCTGAAGACCTAGGATAGATAACTTATTATACGTCAAAACTAAGAATACTCAATAATCGTAAGCACTTACTATCTCAAGCCTCAAACCATGAGGGCCACGTTTCCAAGAGAGCCAATCCCAGATTCACCCTGTTCAAAAAACACCTACCAAGCGGGAGCGAGTACTTCCGCAAAAATTACACAACATTGTGTGCGAAGACAGCCTGTGATTCTTACCTATTGTAGTCAGTAGCTGTAAAGTGATTGTTCATGGGGTGACTGCCGTATAAGTTAATAACCAGAGGCAGGACTTAAAAACGAGTTCAAAACGAATATCAAGGCTCCTTGAAGAGAATGATTGTAACTATTGCCGTGATCCCAGAGAAAGCCCAAGTTCATTATTTAGGTACATCTATAACATATCCGGTTTTCTAAATTACGTTAGCTTTTAACACATTCAATTATCTCTACCAACAACACGTAGTACCCCAGGTGCTCATCCAGAGCATAGCCTTACCGTATACAAACTCACACAGCATAATGTAACAAATGAATGTCAGCACTTCAAGTACTTTAATTGGTTGGGTAAGCTTTCGGCGCGACACCACAATATTGGTTTCGGCAGCAGGATAGCATTTTGAATGACTTGATGCCCAAGGCTGGGAGTAAGACTGAGTCATTCAATAAAACTCGGCATAAATGAGGCTGTGGTCGCCAACTTCTGAATTTCTTGACTTTGACCACCTTTGGTCTACTTTTCAATTGAAAGATGGCTCAGAACACGCGCCTCGGAATCCCTATTGACCATCGGCTGAGAAAGTTTATCAATGTGCCAAATGAAGAGATTGGGCAAACATACGGACTGCATGTTCAGCTATTCTCAAGTTTCGCTGATTATTGGGCAAACGACAAGGGGAGTCCGTAGATATCAATTGAAGAAAAGGAATTCGGTTGCTTTTTAGCCTCCCCACCAACTAAAGGAGGCCTTGTAGTGATCTTGGAAAGACCATCAGATGTACAGAATTATTCCCGTCATCTCGAGGAAACCGTCAAAGCCTGTCCTTCACTTCAAGTTATAGATGAAATTTTCTCCTGCTTTGCTAAAAATCCGCACACCATCAAAGACATAAGCGTGTTTGACTTTTATCCCCTCTTGGCCAAAGACTTGAATCAACCAACCAACCGGGAGACTGCACAAGAGGTGTTCCTCGAGATGATCAAAGAGAAGAAATCGAGTGTGGTGCTGTGCTGTTCTGGCAAGTCGACTCGCAAGATTGAAATGTTTGCTGCTCTTGGTATTGGTCAGTCTTTTAGAGAAGCATAACTTTCTTATGAGGGCTCTTTCATAACCTACCGGATCAACGCATTCCAACTAAGTTACGCAATCAATCGCAATTGGACTTATAGTATCTACCGGGATCTTCTACTACTCGAATTTGCTCATGTCTATCGAATTTCAAACGATAATTGGACTGAGGAACCTTGGATGGGAGACCTCAGAAAGAAAGCTGTCAAAGAAGCGAACAGTCTTATGGGAAAGCAATACCTCTTTAAGAAGGATATAGGTGAGCCACCACTATAGATGTTAGAAACATTTACCACACTCTGTTGACCCATTTAGTTGAGCAAGGCCAAATTTATCCACCAATGGAACATCTATTTCACGACACCAGGAAAATAGGGGAGCTCGGTCAGATTTTGAAGGATACACAATGCTTTGATTTGACACCTGAAGGAGCCAACATCGATTATAAATATGTCCTTAAAATCGATTTGCGGAGGTTGTTGTGCGACATCACGCTAATACTCAAGAGTTTCTATGAAATGCCAGACGAGAAGAAAGAGCCAAGTTTCGAGGATGCATTCGAGATGGAACTCTTGCAATTTCCCCACCAAACTTTCTCTTGCTTTGTGCAGACAGAGCAAAAGAAGCAAAGACTGGCGGCTTCAACCCAAGGCCTTTTTACTCTAAATTCTCCTTCTATACTGCCGAACAATAATTCACTCTCGCACCGAATACGGCAAAGTTTCCATGGCTTCTATCACCAATTGAACGCCACATTGAGACCGAGCGAGAAGAGTGGAAAGTTTGAATGGGATTTATCACTACAGTGGAGTTGCTTCTTGAATCTCAGTATCGAAATAAAAGATGCATTGGCCGAGTGTATTCCAAGACAACTTCCCAATAAAGTGGGGTTTTCTAATGTTACGAAGCCACTTCGTGGGCTAGTCAAACCCAACCTCCCTCGTGACCGCTCCAGAGAGGAAGCAGCTCCAGAAAGCATTATAGTTTTGGATTAGCTGAAATGGGAAGAGTATATTTTCTCAGTGTACTAGAGAATATGTACATGTCGTTTGTATATGTTGGTTGTTCTTAACAGGCTTTTTGATTGATATGGGAAAGTTTCACTTGCTACATAAGAGGGGGATGATGCTAGGATGTTCACTATTTATGTTTACTTGGATAAACCGGTTGGAAAAAGCTAAGTGAAAAAGAAATACATGCTTGTGATAGTGCAAGAGCAGCGAGACCCATTCTACTCTAGTTCCTTACCAGTTCTGCCACACCACCTAGAATGCTTTTTATAAAAATAATATATGTTCATCCTTCTATTCAAAACGGTACTTCAAGTCCTTCAGGGGGGTTAGGGTTTTAGTAGTGCTAAGCGAGAGGCCTCGATTCACCGTATCTGAGGTTGAATGTGATTTGGTGAGTATTCAACCTACCGAACTTCACTTCCGGTATCGTATGGCCTCCAAGCCCTGTTGGGGCAAGAGGTCTACTCAAGTGAGGCAAATGCATCACCACAAAAGGTCTTCTCGTCACAAAAACCCTCCCCATTAATATCTCCACTGAGACGATTGAGAATACATAGCGATGCTAGAAGCTTGCAATAAAAGCCGAGTGATTCGATCTCCTGTAGTACACCATGGTGGTGGTTTTTTCATGCTCAGGTAAATTACACCGTTGTATAATACCGCCTGACAAGTCTTATCTCAATTTCTTACAACCTCTCATAACTCCCAACTGAAGCAATACCCATTAACCAAAATTCCTCCACTAAACCGACTCCACGAATTCAGGCCAGCACGTTGTGAGCTCTAGTTCGTTGGGTAATCTTCTTGTGCGACACCACAATGCTGGGTCGGTAGGAGGGTAGCATCGAATTAGGCTTAGTTTTTGCTGAATTGGCCCCCAAGGCACACCGAATAGTATAATGGGCGACATAGTAATAGATTAGGCTGCCGCCTTCCTTTTTCGATTTCAACTCACTTTTCGTTCAAAAAATGGCTCAAAATATATGTCTTGACATCCCAATCGATCACCGCTTGTGGAATAAAATCAATCGTGTACCTGACAGAGATTTTCCCCAGGGTCTAGGAAATCATGTCGACACTTTTTCACAATTTGCTCGTTCCCGTGGCGTCTCAGTCGACGAAAGAAACTTTGGAGAAAACCTGGCATCTCCCCCTACCAAAGGGGGCTTGTTAGTTGTCTTGACTCAACCTGCTCCAAATCAAGAATACTTCTCAAGCTTCGAGGACACGACTCGGATGTGCGCTAGCCTTCAAGCGACCGATGAACTGCTCAAGACGACATCTAGCCAGTCAAAAAATCTATTAAATACGAGCAACTTCGACATTTTACCACTCGTGAAAAGGAAATGGGAAGCAACGGTGGATTCCCAGTGGAAGTTCATAGCCATGGCACTCCAAAAGAAGCCAAACGTAGTGCTCTCTGCTGCTCCGGTATGGATGGTCTCATTGAAAGAGCTTGGTAATTCACCAGCATCGGTATTGGAAGAACATTTGATATACCAAAGCAGGATTATTATCCGCATGCCCTTCGGGTGAACGCTTTCCATCCAAGTTACGCAATGAATCGCTATCCCACCTACAGCGTTTTTCGCGATCTACTTGTTCTCGAATTTACGCATGCTTTTGGGGTTCAACGAGGAGACTGGAATGAAGAATCTTGGATGCAAACTCTGAGAGAGGAAGCCAGGCAACAGGCGATATACCTACGGAAAGGTACGTCCTATATCGCACACCTGTTTTCTAAATCTTTGTTGTGTTTAATCTACTATATTGATATATCTGAATATAGAAGGCATTGGAAATAATGTTGTGGCACACGGCATCAGAAAAACAAAAGAGCTACAAAAGATTGTAAAGGACACAAGCTGCTTTGAGTTAATCCCGAACGGCGATCTCACTGCTTTTGCCGCATATGAGTACATTAGCACCAGCGGTTTACGCAGAGTGTTGTGTGATATTGCTTTAGTGCTCAAGTTGCTCTTTGAACACCCGAAAAACGACATTGCACTCAAGGATGAATTTATTCTTTTCCTGTCATCACTTAAGGAGAGATCTGAGCTGCAACTCAATACCAGCCCTTCCAGTCAAGGCATTTTTATTCTCTATCCAGCAGATTCACATTCTATAGGCTCCATCTCTGTCCTACCTCGTATTCAACAATGTTTCCTAGATTTCTTGCGAGGATTGAACCAAACCCTTAGACCACTTACCGAAGTAAAAGGGGTTGCTGAGTGGGATTTGGAACAGCAATTGTCACAGTTTACAAAGTTCAGCGAATAATTAGAAGATATACTAGTGCACTGAATTCAGATTTCCAAGAAAATAGATATAGTTTCTGATGAAGTAGTCAAGGAGTTCGACAAGTTAGATATAAGATAGAGGATGGGGTGCACGGGGTTTTTTGGGTGCTCTGCTCGCCTACTTCCTTTATTCTGAAAAGATTCTTGGAAGCAGGGTGGTAAGCTACGGGAATGGTTCTTTTAAGAACCCCTCCTTCCCATATTATCATTAGTTCATTCACTAGCAATTCAATTTCGAGGATAACCCCCCCCCCCCCCCCCCCAAATAAAAAAAAAAAGATTCTCCCACTAACCATAAAGACAAAGGCTTCTCAAACGCCGCCAAAACGCTTCTCCCCTATCTTAAAAAAGTGTTAACCGAATGAGACACTGCTCAAAAATTCAGCAATCAACGAAGAAGACATCTATACTCAACATCCACCTTATTCGAGGTAGAAGCTCGGCGCGAAGTCAACTACCCTACTAATGATTCCTTGATTCTCTCTAGGAATGTAAATGGCAAAGTGTTTCTCGCAACCCTAGTGGGGCGAGCTTTACTCGACAAAAACCTAGTTTTACACCGCTCAAGCATAATTAAAACTAGGATAGAAAAGCGAGAAACTTAGTTTTCTAAATCCTATAGAAATATATTTGCATTTATACGAGACCTACACGAGTAACGAGAAAAGGTGGGAGGGGCATTCGCAAGCCACACTTGCTTCTCTTCCTACAAGACATGAGTAGAGAGTACAAAATCTAGTCTCTCGATTTTCCTGAAGTTGTTGTCCGTAGGTAGGCGTTTGAGTTGAAGGTATACCGCAAAAATCTTTACCCACAGCGATCACAAAACTTTCAGTGAAGTCCCCTTGAAGATGTCAGCCTTTCAGTTCAGGTCTTCTGAGTAGAGTGGGTCATTCCTTAAGCCCGCGAAACACCACAGCATATTTAGTCGAAACAAAAAAAGAATAGTCTTATTTTTAAGCAACTATAAACACGCACCCATTCCCCCAACCCATTTCCCATGAGATCGCCACTCATCAGACGGCCAAGAACATAGCCAATGTCCATAATGTAAAAATATCTCATATCATATGCCGATATATATCCAAAAATTCGAACCCCACAAGTCCTAACCCAAAAACTTCTTGCAGGATATAACAATATCAAATGATGATGATAGTAGAGAAAATAAAGAACGCCAGTACCCTAGACTCTCAAAATACGCCTCTATATGTTTGAAAAATAAGATAGAATAAAATCAACCTTTCAAAACTTCCTTGTCTCCGCGCACTCGTCGCGTTATCTGATATCCAATTGAAAAGGTTTAAATCGACCCCCAATAGTAGCACACCTAGGACACTTCCTCCTCGCACCTTGTTCCGCCATCAACACATCAACACAAGCCTGACAAATCCCACAAATGCACTCCGTGCAAGCGTAGGACCCCTTCAGCGGTGACACACCCTGACAAGCAGCGCAATATATCTGAATACTCTGAGATGAGAAACTTGGTGACGAATCGGAGAGTCCCCGATTGTCAATGTGGAACATATCTCCGCTCTCTCCACTTTCCACTGAGGGAAAGGGTTCAGGTGCGTCGGGCATGTGTGATGGCGGGGTCAAAGCTTGCTGAAGAGGCGAAGCTTGATATCCTTGAAAGTGGGATGCTGAAAAGGGGGGTAGTGATGCCCGGTTGACTGATATTGGGGAAGGAGGAACCTGTTTTATTAGTTACAGGTATATTGAATAAACGTGGAAAACATACCGGAGTTCTATCTTCGTCAACATCTTCCGTGGCTGAAGTAGCAGCATCAATTAAGTCCTCCCATCTTTTTCCATATGCAGCGGACAATCCGCTTGAAGGTTCAGCCGAAAAAGCTTTTCTGTCATAACTCATTCGTCTCAAATGTGCAGCATTTTCACGAGATTTTTGCCTCTTGTGTTGAGGCTCTCTTGCACGTTTTGATAATGACTGTTTCCGTGGACGACTAGCACCGGGCCGGTGAATTGGCGGTAAAGTAGATGATCTACCAGGAGGTGAGTTATTTAAGATGGACGGGAGAAGTTCTCTTCGTCGGTGAGGATTGAGATGTGAGTATGGTTCGCTTGTGGGTTCAATATGATTGTTGTGCAAAGGAGGTAACTCAATAGAGGAGCGCATGGCTTGCTTGTGCGCCTCGGTGTCAGACATCCAGTCCTGTGAACGATTGATAAGTGACAAGACGTCAATTTCTTCGTAATTGAGATAACGCACCGTCTCTGACTCCCAGTCCGGTTCCAACTTGTGAGCATGTAGTTGAGCTAGGGCGGCCGCAGCACTAGCGGCTGGGAGCATCGAGTTCGACTGGAGGTCGTCCAGGTTTCTGGTAGGTGTGTTCCGGGTACTGGAATCGTCGCCATAATAACTATGTCGGTCGTTGCCATAATCTAGAAGCTGTCAGTTGCGGTTCCATGGTGATTGAATAGATTTTCTACTGTGTGGGCCGAGATTGGAGCTTGGGGGAGGAGGTCGTTCGGATGGCGGGGTATTGATCATGAGCTGGAAGCTCTCCTCGGTAGCTGGCAGCTTCGAAATGTAGTGCTCAGGGTGAGCTCGTCGTATATGCTCTTGCATCGACCGATATCGCTTTTCCTGCGCATCCAAAGTCCCTGTTACCACAATTGCACGGGGGAAAAGCAGAGAGGAGTAGAGCTGCAGAACCCAAGAGGGGTAAAGCACGACGCAGCAGAGTAGAGACACTCACGCCGAGGCAACGTTTGCGACAGCTCGAGCCATCTTGATTTCGCAATGGACAGACAACTTCATTATTGGCGTCCGAGACGGAGAAGGACGAGGTTAAAGATGATCTCGGCGGCATGGTCATCAACGTTGAGGTGGTTTGGGACCCCACCATGCCCTAGATTAGATAGAGGTCGTAATCGCAATCGCACGCACGGGAGCTCAATCGAGGGGTAATCGCGAGGTGGGAGACGAAGGCAGCGCAGTGCAATCAGTTGTGTTCGTGTTGAAGTCGTCGATAGCAGGCGGTGGAATGAAGCTTTCGGAAGCGCGCACTGAGTACTGACACTGACTTGGTGAAAATCCGAGTAATGTGGCAGCGAGTAAGGTGTGTGAGGTGTGTGGAAGCTATGGTTGGCAGCTTCCCAGTCTCGTTTCGGAGGTGTTCCAGGGCCGAGAATGTGAGTGTGAGGGGCAAGTCAGTCCCAGGGCCTCTCAAGGGAAGTAATTCGGCTAAGAGGGGAGCTGGGAGCTGTTGGTGGCCACTGGAGAGGAAGAGCTCAATGCGATTCGCTTTCAGGAGGGGCTACTTGTACCTGGTAGAATCCTGGGAGACAATAGTTCATTGTTGACTTCGGTACTTGTAGCCCTAACAATGGGTTTGGAAGGAAAAAAGAGTGGGAGAGTGCAGGTATTGTTTGTTCGTCCACCAACACTAATTGGCACAGCTTAGGGGGCGAAGAGGAGCTGAAGCTGATCTGATCTGATCCGCCTGCGCTGGCAGATCGACCTGGAGGATGGCACCAGGCCTAACTGGACATCGTGATGGGTTGGATTGGTTGCCAGCCTTTTTTCCGCCCGTCAGAGTGGCAGCATTGCGCGGCAAAGACCTTAATGCTCTCCCTGCTAAGCTTCTGAGCTTCACGGCGGCGCAAATCCCTGAAGGAGCTCCGAACTGCCTGTCTCGAGATACTTTATCACTGGATAAAGCTTCAAGATACCTATCTAGGTACGGAAGGTGGTTGGCACCCTTCTTATTCCCGGCAAATATCCTGTTCGCAACGCTACTGCACTCCCCTCGCACTGGAACTAGCACAATTCAGGGTTGATAGGTAATTGAACCAAAAGTACTACCACAATGGTGCTAGAAGTTTCAGTCGATCGTCTGAATATTTTTAGAGCAGGTCACTTGAACTGTTCTAGAAAGTTGTCATAACGAAACCCGTTTAGTGCCCGGCCGGGCCGTTTTGGTTGATTCTTCTTCAATCGCGATCGCGATCGCAAGCCAAAGCTTCCAGGCTGTCCCGCGGCTGTACTTGTAGCCTCGCCTGTAAAAATTTCCCCAACACCACCACTTCGAGTCATTCACTCATCCTCCACCACCAAACACAACATCTCCTGCCGTGCAGCCCAGCACATCCGCAGACCTAAATGTCAATCCTACACATCTACCGGTAGCACGAAAACATCACCAACCCCACGTTTGCGATCACAATCCCCCCGCCTCAATCGTGATGGCGTCCAGCAGTCGGGCTAAGGCCAAAGGTAGTGAAACCAAACGACAGGCAAATGCCATATACGACTACTGTCTCCAGAAGATCAGCGAAGACGACCATAGTGTTGGCATCCAATTGGTTTTCCGTCAGGAAGAACTCCTAGCAACCGATATCTTCCCAGACAAAGATCTCAACGAGTTCCTCAATGCCGTACAAAGTCTGCTAGACGACCGACGATTCAAAGCCGTTCAAGACATCGAAGGATTGGGCTGGAGAATTCGGACAGCGGAGGATGCCAAAAAGTAAGTGTTTCCCAATCCCGAATGACGTCTCCAACCTATCTAGAAACGTGAGACTAATTCCTTTCCTAGATATCTTGATCTTTTGGCGTTTACCCACGAACACGAGATTGTCTATTCCTACATTGACGAAGCCGGCACAGAAGGAATCTGGCAGCGAAACATCAAGAACAAATCCGGCGTTCACGAAACCACCCTGACCAAAATCTGCGAGAAACTGAAAAACTTAAACTACATAGAACGACTGTTTTCCGTCGACCACAAGAATCAGATCCAATGGATCAAGAAGAATGTCAAGGCCAGCGAGCGGGTTGTAGGCGGAGCATGGCACACGGATGGCGACCTAGACACAGTTTTCGTCTCAACCATCTGCACCGTGATTCTGAGATACCTCAAAAGACATACCTTTTACGTTTCCGGCACAGCTCTGAAGGCACCGAGAAAGGTCATCAAGAGAAGCATGCCATACCCACCACCCAAAGGCAGAGGCAATCAGCTCGACATCGAGGATAGCGAAAAGGCGAGGCGCGTCAGAGAATACGACTCCAGCTTACCTATGCCTCCCAATTTCGATCGATATCCCTCTCTTCCCGAGATTACAAAGCATGTATTGGATCTGAAGATCAGCAAGGAGACGGTTCTCACGACCAAGGAGATCAAACAAGTACTCGACATCATGATTCTCGATGGTGACATAGAGCTGGTCATTGGTGGAGCCAGAGAGGGGAAGTCTGGATACAAGGCCACGAGAAAGGCGTTGAGGAGGGATAAGAGAATTGATGTTGCAAGTGCCTTTAACGAGGCACCTTGTGGTCGCTGCCCTGTCTTTGATATCTGCGAAGAAGGCGGACCCGTGGCACCAAGCAGCTGTCAATATCTCCAGGAATGGCTCGCGTAAGTGATGGGTGAAATGGTTATATTTGATTTTTCAACTGCATAGCGTGAAGGGCTCTGGAGTTTTTCGGGGGTTGATACCAAAAGGCTTCGCAATATACCAAGGTTCTGCGATTTGGGCATGAAAAAGTAGTCTTGTTACTAGAAAATCGGACAATACAATCACAAAAATATCACAAGATGGTTCATTTCATGTAGTGGGGTTGCAAAGTAGTATCATTGCTATCATCATGAACTTTTTCGTCCCCTTGCCCCTCGCCCTGCTGAAGCATTTCGATAGATTCGAGATACGCTTCTCACATGGCTCAAAGCAGACCAACAGCCACCAACGAAACCAATTTACTCCTGTCCAGATGCGACAATTGTTGGCTTCTTTTGGTAGTTAACCTTTCCGCTACCACTGCCAGTAGCCTCAAGAGCCTTGACAACGTTCAAAGACGACTCGTCAGCAACCTCGCCGAAGACGACGTGCTTACCATCGAGCCAGCTAGTGACAACTGTGGTGACAAAGAATTGGGAGCCGTTGCTGTGGACAGCTTGTTAGAGTGATTGCAGGAGCGGGTATGGTAGAGCTTACGTGTTTGGTCCGGCATTGGCCATGGAGAGGAGTCCTGGCTTGGTGTGGGCCTTCTTGAAGTTCTCGTCGGCAAACTTCTCACCATAGATGGACTTGCCACCGGTACCCTAAATTGCCATCAGCATTGGCTTGTGAGGTTGTAGATAATTGAGACGTACGTTGCCACGGGTGAAGTCACCACCCTGAAGCATGAATTGAGGGATGATACGGTGGAAGGAAGATCCAGCATATCCGAAGCCCTTCTCACCAGTGCAGAGAGCACGGAAGTTCTCGGCGGTCTTTGGGACTACGTCATCGTAAAGGAGGAAGTTGATACGGCCGGATTGTTCTGTGATGGGATTGTGTTAGCTATTGATCGGAGAATGGAGGGGTTCGAGAGGTGAGGCAATGACGACAGCTCGAGAGAATTAGCTGCCGTCAACATCATGGAGCTGAGGAGCTACAAGTGTTGGCCAAATGATCGTGCCAATCTAGCAGTGATGGGTCGATGGTTGCTCTGATGGAATTGATGCTCCTTGAGGGAGGTGAGGAGCTGAAGTGGAATTTGCTTGCTTACCTTCAACCTTTGAAGTTGGCTTTCCGTCTGGGGTCATGACTGGGCCCTCCCATGTGACGTCGAAGTAACTGCGATGGTTAGCTGGAGGCAGAGACGAGGAAGGGAGGGAGCTTACGTTTTGATGGTCATGTTTGCGGTTGATGCGTGGAATTGTCTTGTGTGTTGTTGAGTGAAGGATTTTGCGATGGAGGAGGGGAAATGGAAGTGGGGTGTATTTCTGAAGAGTCTCCCCGCCATGTTTGAGCTAGTCCACTTTGGGTGTTAGCGCAAAACCCGAATGTTGGCTGTAGTTGGTCAAAATGGACGAATCGAATTGAAGCTGCCGGAGAGAGCGAGGGAAGGGACGGGGGGCTGCGCTGCGGCTGCTCATGGTGAATAATGAGGGGTTGTTGAGGGATGGGGTGGATCTCCAACGAGAGCGCGGAAGAGAGCAGCAGCAACGAGATTCAAAGCCGGAGCAAGGAAACAGCTCGCAGCAGCAGCAGCAAGCCCAGCAATGGAAGTCGAGAAAAGCCGACGTGCTGATGGGGCGTAGCTTATGCCGTACTTTAGGCCCAAGTACGCCTTTTCAGCACAGCTCAAAGCCGTTGGGAAGTCCAACCCTCGGCCCAAAAATCGCTCGTTCATCAGGAGGATTTGGTCTAGTCGTGAAGACTCCCAAGAGATCATCGAACAGCTCTGTTCAGATGCATCTCAAGTTGAACAGGGCACAAGCCGATCCTCCCTCCAGCTTGCGGTATGCCTTGACAGCCTGCATGATGCCTCGAATCCGACCTCTTCCGGCCTCTCCTGTGGGAGTGATCCCACCGCGTCATGCAACCCATCACCAAAGCTCTCGACTTGGGCGAACGGAGCTCCCAGCCTGCAGCTTTTGTGTGATGGAGGGGAGAGTGTACTGTACGTACCTGGAAGAGCTTGGGAAGCTTGATTGTTGATTAAGAGCGCTGGGAAGAGCGAAATTATCACTCCTTAAAATACAATTGAATACAGAAGAAGGAATTGAAGGTTCAGTCAAAGAACAGTTGATGTTGGTACAGAGGTTGGATGTTGATTTGATGGACAGAAGCTCTCATGCCTTTGAAAATTTCTTGAATAAGGGGTGAGAGTCTGTGAGCTACAGGGGTGAGCTTAGCTTGGCATCTATTTCCATCACCTTCTACCCCGATTTGAGACTTGCAATGATTTTGATGATTCTTCCCAGAGTATGTGTATACACAAGCTTCACATCAAGCTAACAACCCATTTGATATATATGGGGGATCCGCAGGAGCTTAAGCTCACGTGATTCTCACGTGAGCTCCTTCCTCCAAGTTATTCAGTTGATCACTATTCCCTTGCTTGAGAAAGCCTTATATTTATGTCTTGGTTGGGATACGATTGCTTCTCGGTCAAGCTTGCTTGTCGCGGGTCTTATGATCTTAGATATCACACAGATTCAGCCTCAACTTCTCCTGGAGGTCCCACCCATCACCAGGGGGTGCAGGAATTCATAACTGGCCAAGAGTAAAATCCCTCTGCTCTACGTCCCCGATTGTTCGACCAAAACTCGGAAATTCAATTTAATTGTTCTAAACGACTAGAACAATGTGACTTATATTATCTTTATTCTCCTAGAAGTGTTAGAACAATTGTAGAAGGGAAAGTACGAGGGGCTACAAGTCCCGAATTCTTACACCCCCTGGTGCATGACCCTATTTGGCATCCAGACGAGAAACTGTACGAAGCTGAAAGCGAAGTAAAGCCGTGTAGCCGATTACTTCGCTCCCTACTGGTATATGTTAGTCTGTTTATTTAGAAACAAACAAGTGCGAAACATTTGCCTCTTTTTTTATCAGTGGTAAGTCTTGGTATTTGCCTCGCTTACAAGATTCAAAGTTCTGTAACCAGTTTCAATTTGACGCCTCAAATTGTCGCTGCTAAGGAGGTGCTAGGCGACAGACAGCTTGGTATTTAATTCCCCCAGCTTTCACTTCTTAATTCCTCTGCCAATTTCCTTTGGCAACAGCCTATCTGGATAGACTTCAGACGCGGTTGATCCACCTTGACTTCTTGATCTGTATATGCTCTGACGGTTTGTCCACTTAAGCAAACCTTTCCCCAACTTCCCCGAGTTTCGACTTCGGACTTCGTGAACAAGAAGAGACTGTAAGTAACGCCGTAACCCCGTTGAAGATCCTGGGCCCTTGTTTCGTGCTGAAGAAGAGAAACTGGTCTGTAGTTAAGCTTATTTAGACGTTCTAAATGATAAAATCAAAATATTCATTGAAGCCATCGTAAAAAGGGTCGATGATGTCTTTTGGGTTGAGCAATTATGGAATTCAGGCCAAGTTGTGATCAAGTTATGATCGAATCAATTTTATGTTCTCACCAAGGAATTTGAAGAGAGAGCTCGCCGCTTTTTCTTGTAGCCCCGGTAAATGTTTCCTTTCTTGTTTCATTGATCTCCCGCTTGGACGATCTGGTACCTGATTCGTTCGGCAGACAATTCGGGATCGACGCGGATCACCCTGACGACGTAATTGGACACCTGCAACGAGATAACTTTAGACAGTGGCAGAATCCACTTGTAATAGAATCGCATTTGGACACTTCCAAGAAGATTCCAAGAATTCTTCTACACGGCGTATTTATGCTCTGTTGATCAAACTCTCATCAAATGCGTGCCGGCCAGAGTTAAATCCGGGACATGGCCACCAAATTGACGGGGGTTGCACGGTACGAGTTCCCTACCGATATCAAAAGTCCAAGAGCGATGGGGGAAGGAGAGGATGTTGGCTTTTATTCTCGACACCACCACCAACACAGTAAAATTGGAATAGAAACACGTAGGTTGAACCCAGCCTAGAAGTAGAAATGAATGAGCGAGCGTATTAAAATACCAACACAGTCAGATACAGAATTAATGCCCAGGCAAAGGTGAGGAAGTCGCTGGCGAGAACAGGGTTCGAGTCGGCTCCACTCACCCCGGGATAGCCAGGAGACAAAGCAAGAACTACGTCCAAGTTCCTTCCCCACCAAAGAGACCGTAAAGGCTCGCCCGCCACGTTTTCTTGGGATGTTCCAACATCCGGTAACACATGCCCTCTCTCTTCGCCCTTCCTCAGCTTAGCATTCGTACAAATACACTCAGCTTCCCTCAAGACATCTACGGCCATTGAGTTGCTACTTTACTACCACGCTACGACACATCTACCGACCTACATACACCTTCACACACGCTGCAAGATGCCTAAATGGACCATGTAACACCAGCTCTCAACCACCACAGAAACATTCAAATCGTCCTCAACCGCCTCGTGTTCCAGCTACCACCGCATAGACGTGTCGGAAGCCCGCAGACGACAACTTGGCATGACAGTTCCTTCAACACCGAAAATCGGATCCTAGGCCAGGCGCTCTCGACCCAATTGCCATCTACCTTTCCTCACCTCTACCACCTTTCTTTTCCTACAACATATTATGACCTTTACGAATCTCCTTCGTCATCTCAATTAAAACTTCCAAGATGTCTCTGACAGTTAAGCATCTCAATTCTGATGCGTCCTTCCTCCTCACCCTCGAACCTATTTCACATTTCCCTCCAACTCCCGGCTACTCCAACCGAAAGTTCACCATTCTCCTCGATCCTTGGATCTCGGGACCGTCGACAATATGGCATTCCAAATTCTCCATCTCAACTCAAAGCGTGCCAGCATGCATCTCATCGTTAACGGAACTCCCTGAACCAGATCTTGTCATAATCAGCCAGGACAAAAGTGACCACTGTCATCGGGAGACCCTCACTCAGTTGCCGGCAAGTGGAGGAAAGACAATTATTCTAGCCGAACCATCAGCCGCCAAAACCATTCGAGGATGGAAGTATTTCGATGCCGACAAGGTTGTCACACTACCAAAATGGGAAGACTCGTACCGAAGTCGCAAATCCCCCGCTATATATCGCATCCCTATTCCTACGCCTACACCCTTCGGTCTAATGGGAGAAGTCACAATTGCATACCTGCAACAAAAGGCTGATCTCACGGGACTTCACAGCGCAATTGCCATAACCTATCGTCCTCCAACCACCATCGAGCAATTCCTCCCTTTGACACCACCTGCTTCGCCTCAGTCTGGAACAAGTTCAACATTCTCAAATACACCCAGGGAACGTGCTTTGTCCGTTTTATTCTCACCACATGGATGCAGTTACAAGACACTCTCACCTTACGTCAGTTCGCACCTTGTTGCCGAAGCAGCATTACCCCTGACCGCACTACTTCATTGCTTCGATAAGATCACCAATTCGTGGTTTCTCGGAGGAAACATATGCAGTGGATTCCCAGGTGGATTGGAGATTGCCCAGAACCTCTGTGCCAGAGTTTGGATCTCTGCACACGACGGCGACAAGATCACGAAAGGCTATGCGACGACCAAACTCGTGGTAAAGAAGTATGACAGGGAGGATGTCGAAAGCATAGTCAGTCCAAAAAGCGTACGGTTTCCGAAGCGGAAAGGTACAGAGGCGGTGGTACTGCAGCCCGGCGAAGAAAAGTGCCTGACTCAGGGGATGATGGACTTGTCAGCAGAATACTGAGGGGTTCGAGGCCAACGAATTAATGAAAAAGGACAACACTCTGATGCTCGATGCTCGAGCAGTCCACTAATAATCGATCATGGAAAAGGAATGGTTTACGGATATGGAAAGGAGTTTTTTTTTATATGATGACCTCGGAACGGTTCATTTCAGGGAAAGGGATATTTTGGTGTAAAACCAAAAAATGGGGTGGAGTCAATTCGTGATAAAAATTAGCATAGCGGGCGTTCTTCTTTTTCCTTTTTTTCACCTGCTGTGGGAGATACCATACTTGTTTTTTTCTTTTCTTCTCTCTTACTTTCTTCTTCCTGGTAACCTTTTTTTCTGAGATATAGCGGGAAATTACGAAGGCGAAAGCGAACCGGCTTGCATATTCTTGTACAATTCTTCTCAATTCTTCCATCTCCGAGGTTTCACGGAGGGGAAATTGAACAACTTTGAATCATGAAAAAAATGTTTCACGGAACTTATGACTCGGGTTTTGGTTGATGTTGGTGTTGTGATACCTATGCATTTTGTGTTTTGACAGCGGGCTCGGCAGGGGTTTGGTGGTACCTTACCATGTGGGTAAGGTTACTGTAGAGTACGCTGGGCGGATACCTGGAGGTTTAGAGGCTTTGGGGTTCTGATTGTAACGTTGTGATTGTGACGGTGTTTGGTGAAAGCTGGGTCCAGTTCCTGGTGTGTGGTAAGTAGTTGCGGTTTTATTTTTCGGACGAGAGTTGACTTTATTCAGTCCTTTGCTTCCTCGCTCCCTCTTTTAGTCACTCCACTACTTCATTGTTTTTTGGTATGTTGTATATGAATATCCTTTCCTCCCTCTGTCTTTTCATGGTAGACTTCTACGAGAATATATACCTGAGGTCTTTGGTTTAGTACAAGATCAGAACTTTCCATGTGGACGAGAATCAGTTCTTGATTCCCCCACGATATTCTGAACCAGATCTCTAGTCCAAGACATACAAGTGAAATATGGCAAGATATTCGAGTATTACTCTCCGGTACTGTTCCATTATATCATATGTAATATTCTCAGATAGTTATAACAACGGTAATTAACTAAAACGCCCTCTAATTGTTCATAACCAAAACACCCTCTAGTTATATACATGCAACTAAAACACTCAGAGGGGTATTTTATAGGTAGATATTTATCATATTTTAAGTAAATATAGAGCTATTTTTTAGTAAATAGATTCTATAAGGTTAACTTATATTAAGCTACTCTAGCTATTTCCCTTCTATCTAATAACACTAAAACTAATACTAATATATTACCTAACTAGTTTCTTGTAAATATTTGCTATAAGAAGATCGTCTTTAAAAGGCTTAACCGCGCTATACGTATAAATAATAGGTAGAGTAAAATAAGGCTATCGCAAACGAGATAGAGGACGAGGATGAGGAGCCTTAAATTGTTGATTTGAGTAATAAAAGCCATAAGCGAAAGGGCCGAGAGTATTAGAATCAACTTCCACTAAAGTCCTTAAGAGTTAGTTTACGTAGTCATAAGTAGGTAGTATATAAGTAGGTTAATTTACTATATTTACTAATTTCTTAGTATATTTGCATAGCAAAACTAATAAAGGAATAAAATATCCTTACTAACTAAAACACCCCTCTAAGTTTTTTAGTCACACGTATATAATTAGAGGGTGTTTTAGTCATTTATAAACAATTAGAGGGCGTTTTAGTCAATTACCGTTATAACAATTGATCTAGAAAGTTAGGAGAATTAAGATAGCAAACCAATCATTCTTCTAAACTGTCTCAAGCAATGATTTTCATTAGTCAAGGCTGATTCGCGCAATCTAGGGAAAAGAAGTGACGTAGAGTAAGGCCCGCAAATCTTACAACAACACACGTTTCCATCTCTCTACATTGGGAATAAAGATGCGATGTTAAGTCCCATTGAGAGTTACGATTAAATGGTCCCATCCAGCGAGTCCAATCCAGCAAACTCAGCCAAAACCCAACAAGTTCGCTCTTCGGGGGTGTTGGGGGGGGGGGGGGGGGGGGTCAGATGTTCTTCCATCAAGCTTTCATGGAATTCAAAATCTCCCGAATACCAGCAAAGTCAAGCTCAGCAAGTGTCTCCTCCCAAACTCTTTCTCTAACCACCTTTCCCTCTGGCGTATACAGCAGGGTCGGAAATCTAAATTCACATTAGCTCAATCCCAAATCAAACTTTAACTTTCATTCCAGGGATAACATACGGATGAATCTCCCAACTCATAAGAAAACATCCATGCGACTCCTTCCCCTGATTTACAACCGCATCCACAAAACAACTCGCCCCAACCTCCTGAGTCCTTCCCAAAAGACCGAAGAGTTTCATCGCCATCTTTTGCACCACCGAATTGGCATCTCGATTTAGCTCTGTTCCTTTGCACCATGCAGGATCAGAAAGGTTTACGATGACATTGTTTGCGGAGACGTAATCTACGAGATTCCAGAGGAACATCTGGCATAGCATTTTGGATGTGTTGTAGTTCTCGGCAGAATAAGTCTTGGGGTTGTCGAGAGCGGGGAAGAGAGGAGAGACAGTCTTTTGGGGGAAGGAGGCCATGAGGGTTAGGGCTGCAGAGGCGATGGATAGGTGTGCTGGTGGACCGTTGGGGAGTTTTTTTGCTTTGAGGATAGGGAGGAGAAGCACAGCTAGGAGGATTGTTGAGAAGTAGTTTATTTGGAGGGTTTCTTCGTGGCCGGTGCTTTTGATGGTGCCGAATTTTTGTTTCATTACTCCGGCGTTGAGGATTACGATATCCATTCTTGGTAGTTCAGAATCGACACGACGAGCGAAGGCTTGGATGGAGCTGTAGGAGCTCATGTCCAGGTTCCAGACGTCTATGGTTGCTTTTGGGTGTAGTTTGCGGAGTTTTGAGGCTGCTGCTTCTCCTCGTTCCGAAGAACGAACTGCAAGGATGAGACGTGATATTTTGAGGCCTAGGAGCTGGACAGCGGCTTGGTAGCCGAGTCCTGTATTTGCCCCAGTTACTATTGCTGCTTGGCCCGAAAGGTTGGTATTGGGAGATGGCCAATGGGGTTTGGCTCTGAATTGGTTGTTGAAGAATACGTTTTCGGAGAAAAGTCCGAAGAAGGGGAGTTTGGAAGGTTGGAGGTCTTTGGAGCCGACCATCTTAAAGTTGTTTGGCTTCGTAATTTTTCTTTTTTCAAGGTAATGAATGTTCTAAGTTGGCGGCTAGGGCCCTAATACTGGGATTTGTTAGGCAAGAGTAACTCTCTCCAATTGTGTGAAACGAGATAGAAGAATTACTTACATTGTGCGAACGAGTTTAGGACAATATGAGATATTGTCCGAATGGCTCTAGGTTAATTGAGCTTTTGGAATGCAATTGTGCTAAAAATGTTGGAAAAATGGAAGAGGTATATATGAGTTTTACCTACGGAGACTAACAAAACATTATATACTCCATTCTGGTTACCTTCTCCAAGAAAGCAAATTGTATGGCATATTCAAAAGGTCCCGTTGACATCCCATTTTGTGCATGGAAGTCATATGTCATCTGATTGGGAAATCGGAGTTAAGGACTTTCAAAATACCCCGCCCTAAAGCTATCCCTAAAACTGAATACAATCTCATGCACGACATTCGGAGAATAAGCACACTAGCCTGTGAGTAGAATATGATCTCTCTTTAAAACGCCTCCAACACCATTACTCACTCTTCTCATTTCAATTTTATTGTTTTCAATTGCTGCCTTCACCTTTCGATTATTTCCGATACGGAGTTAAACCATTCTCCGTTCAAGTTGATATGAATTTTCTCGTATCTACCGGCCCGGTAGAGAAGCACAATGCGGAGGTGCGCAAGCTGATACGTACTCATGTCATGATAGGGAAGAACAGGGGGAGAGTTCTCCCCCCTCGAAAGAAGAAGAAGAAGAAGAACGTGGCATCTCCAAACGACAGCTCTCCTATCCTTCCCGTTGCGATTCCTCGAAAATTTGGCACAGATTTGTCCGCTGTACAATTTGCTGAGAATGTTACTCCTGAAGCTGTCGATGTGATTCTTCATTGTAAGTCATATCTCGTCTCCCATATGTACACTCGCCTAATTCCCAGATAGTCTCTTCCATCGTTAAGAAGATTTTATTTCCACTGGAAAAATGCGTTCTCTTCGATCGTAGAGTCGAAGTTTGGGTCACCCCTTTAACAACTGACCCGGCATACCTCCACATCGTAATCTTCGGCTCACAATACTACTTCGATACCGTACTACCAAAACAAACCGGATATGGAACAATCACTCATCGGCCATCACACCATCTTGCTCGAGCGCTGAAACTCCTGCGTGAAAGACTTGCAAAAGACGACGAGAAGGAAAAGACCTCGAATACTACTATTGCCGTTATCCTCTCTCTTGCTGGCCATGCAGCTATGATGGGTGATATCAAGTTAGCTAGGAACCACGTTGGAGGACTTTATAAAATCTTCACCTTGAGAGGTGGCGTAGAGTCCTTCCAGGGCTTTGCAAAACTTTTGGTTGAGATACTGAGGATGGATATTGGAATGGCCTTGCATGACGGCTCAAAAGCGTTATTTTTTGACAAGGAACCTTTTATACCGTATCCGAATCTTTCGTTACTGCTCCCTCTCGATTCAAAAACTCTGCGCAACTCAACCATGTTCTTAGGTGGACTTGGTCTCGATCTCGATCTCATGGAAATCTGGAAAGTCCTGTCAGAATTCTGCTCTGTTATCAACCTAGCACTTCAATCCAAACAAGTCATTAGTACCGAAACGTACTTGGATACCATGGCGTCGACAATGTATCGTCTCCTCAATATGCGCTTCCATTCCAACTGCCAGCATGAGGCAGTGCGACTTGGTCTTCTCGCCTTCTCATCTGGCGTTTTTCTACAATGGAGAGGGATGGGTGTCAGATATCCTCACTTCACCAGCATATTCCGAACTTGTCTTGAAAATGTATCGAGTTCGGGGATTCTACCGCAGCTTATGACATGGATCTTGATGGTGGGGGCCGTAGGTGTCTTTGATGCTAGCGATAATGTATGGCTGAAGCCTTTATTGAGTTCTAGTCTTGGGATGTGCGGAATTGGTTCGTGGAGTAAGATGCAGGAATTATTGGAGTCGTTTTTGTGGATTGAACTGGTGTTCGATAAGCCGGGTAGGAGGATGTTTGAATCGACGATTGCTGGCCGGGTTTGTCGCTTTCTTGATATACCCGAGGCCTGGCGCGGAGTAAATATATAGAGAAAGGACTTGGAAATATATTGGTAGATATATACTTCTGAAACATGCCAACTTGGTATTCGCTGTACTCTATGTAAGGTATCTATTTTTCGTCTTTCTTCCTAAAGAAATGCTTTCGCCATTTTCCCTAACCCCATTCAAAGGTCAAATATCTCCTTGATTTGTCTATAGGTGTCTTCTGGGTTCTTGACAGAGTGGCCAATCGTTCTTGGATCCGAGTAAAGCTCGTAATCGTTTCCTCCCTTTCCGGTCTTGTCTCCGAAGAAGTGAACAGTTGTGTATGCAATTCCATCAGGTTTCTTTGCCTCAGCCTCGAGATGGTTCAAGCAATATCTCTTATCCCATCCATTAGGAAAGACATCAAACGAAATTTGGCCACCAATAGAGAACCTACTCGATGTTAGCCCTTTCCCCAAACTAAATCCAGAGCAAAGGTGAAATAAAACTCACGTTAACCCTAAATCCGCAAACTTCTCCCTCAAAATCCCCACCATTGTCTCCCGAATCTTATGTTCCTCATCATACTTCTGGTACTCATTTCTCTCCACCACACTCGCATTTCTTCCAATAGGACTAATATTGATCATTCCATTTCGGAACTCCATAAATGTGCCCCTCTTAATAGGAATATCCAAATCCGCAAGGTAATGCAGAACAAACTTCACCAACTCCTTATATTTGTCCTCTCCGAGCCAGTTTATGAATGAGGTTGAGGCGAGTGGGAGACCTGATTTGTAGGCTGTGAGACCGTTTTCCGAGAAGCAGAAGTCGAACATGGTCGTTACGGGGACGGAGGAGCTGCCAAGTTGTTCTTGCTGTTTTGCGAGGTCCGAGCCGCCGACGAATCCGATGGCTACTTTCTGGCGGAGAGCGTGGAGGATTTGGAGCATTTCTGGGGTTGCTGACTAGGAGACGCTGCATTAGTTGTGTTGCTGGAATTGGGGGAAGATGAGGGGCTCGTACTCTGCGGGGGATTGTGAGGGTATCATCCACATCGAAGAGGACGATTGTGTTGGCCATAGGGCGTTCGTTGAGTGGTGGGTAGTCTGCCATTTTGAGCGTTTCTGATCAGTGTAGAGGAGGAATTGGTGTTCGAAAATATGGCGGTCAAGTTGAAGTTTATGGTGGTGTAGATGTTCGTGAGCAGCAATGCAGGTTGTAATCAATCCCCTCCAATAAGATGCTTTGATAGATCCACACGCATCAACCCCGCGCCTCACGTGACTGACTCCCTTGCAATTTCCATTCCCTGTCGGAGGAAATTTAAGGGGTCCTCGAGGAGTCTAACAGTCATCCAACATCAACTAACAACTGGAATTTTATCGTTACTTGTACTCTCTATTCACTTTTCAAAAAACTTTGGAAGAGCTTTGATCTGCACAGGGAAGCACAAGGCAATGATCCATACAACGGTTTAATTCTTTCTAAGTTTCTATATGCTAACCTAGGACCATTCTAGTTCTGTGGAACGCTTTTATACCCCCAGTTTGCTTTTCTTAATCAATCAATCCTCTTCGACGACAACACCCCATGGGTGATCAACGTTACCGTATTTGATATCCATCAACCAAGTCTTCATGGCTCCAGCGAAATAACCAGTTTCTCCACCTCCCATCGGAATGGAAAATTCTTCCTCTTGGAAGTTGATAGCGGAAACTGGAGTGATGAAGTACTAATTATTTTCGTTAGCATTTCTTCACCAAAAATATAAGCGGAGAAAGGCTTAGACTTACAGCAGTTCCAGAAACGAATGCCTCTACCAAGCGACCATCCTTCTTAGCTTCAATAACCTCAGCCATAGTGAAAGTTCTCTCCACAACTTCCACCGCCTTGAGATTGGCATCGAGATACTTGGATCCAGCTACGAATCTCTCGCGCGCCAATTCAAGGACACTTCTTCTAGTGACCCCATCAAGAATGATCTTGTCATCCAAAGGTGCAGTGATAAGTTGCATTTTCCCTTCTTTTGTCGTCCAGACAATGAAGAAGTTTGAAGCTCCTGCTTCGGTGACCTGGAATATAGTCAACACGAATTCAACAAAAACAGTGGCACACAACGAACCTGATAATCAGGACCAAACAACCATAAAATTTGATCATATCCCTTCTTTCGACCTTCCGTTGAGGCGACAAATGATGGCCCGTAATTTGCTCCTACTTTTGCGTATCCAAATCCACCTGGCCAAGCTCGAGTGTCATTCTTGGATGCCAGAAGCTTTAGTCCGGGGGCTTTTTTCACTGCGGAAGTTCCATTCCAACCCGTGGATAAATCTGGCCATGGAACAGCAATGACGAACAACAGGACCTCCGGTGGTGCAGATACTCCAAGTTGTTCTCCGTTACCAATCACAGCTGGTCGAAGGTAGAGAAAGTTTCCTGGTTCTGACTTTGGAAGCCACTCTGGACCTTTGTTAGCTCCCAAGAACAAGAATGAGGCTTTCAATACATACTAGCACCATCGATTTTCATCAAAGCCTTGAGCAATTTTTCTAACTCGACTGGATTGAACGCTGGTAGAGCAACTCTGGTCGAACTGGAAACTAATCTTGCGCAGTTTCTATCAGGACGGAAGAGTCGCAGTTTACCATCGTACCCCCGATAGATCTTCATACCCTCAAAGCATTGAGTTGCATAGTGCAAACATGATGCTGTTGGCATGATAGTCAAAGGTCCGTATGGAACAATCTTTGGTGTGCCCCACCCTTTTCCCTCAAGCCAGGTGACTGTGAGCACTGAATATGATCAGCATAGCTCTATATAATTACGGTGTGCATGCTATCCACAATGAAGTACTCACTATGATCGGTACATTCCTTGCACTACAGCGAATTAGCATATCTTTTTCTCATTGGATAAAGACCCGAGACGAGTGAATAAAGGCTCTCAACTACTGAGAATGAGAATCCCAAAAAGTGGAAAAGCTGCTTACACTCCAAACACCAGCGCTGTTGAGTTCCGGTACTTTTCGGGGAGACTTTGTAAGTTCAATTGTCAATTTTGAGGCATCCAAATCTTGTTCAGCGAGGACTGCGTTTGCATCGACTCCAGATTGAGTGAGGTGGTTGATGGTTTCGACACTCATTGTGGCGGTGTGAGATAGTGACAATGTTGTTGATTCACCTGTGATTATCTTAGGATTGGTGAAACAATTTTTTTTCTCTCGAGCAAAAGCGAAGTTGTCTATTTTATAGTTAGCATCTTGAGAATTGAAATCGGAGAACTGTTTGACTTACGATGGAGTACGTGGCGCCGAGAGGAAGTGGATAGGATAGAAACACTTCTTGATTCGAATGAGTCAAGTGGAGTTCCGAGGTCCAGTGGCTAAGAAGTTTATCGACTAGTGTTGTCCAATGACCAACGTCTTGTCAACAAATAAATTGAGAGTCGGTAGCAATTGCAGTTCCACAGTTGCAAAGCAAGTGCTGTCTTCGGCAAGATGTGTAACAAGGTTCAGGTAAGTACCCGATGACTACAAGCTATGGATATGGAGAAAGTTTGGATCACGTGATGATAAATGGAAGCCTTAATCCCATCTTTGTCACGCCCTTCAATAACATTTTGCCGGAATCAAAAAGTTGGCTCTACTTGATTGCGACAACTTCATTCTCTTAGTGACGTTACCAGAGACCGGTATCGGAGAAGTGACTCTTCCGAATCTCAAAATATATCGTTCCTTCCACAGCAACCACCTCATACAACGGAAGCGAAAAAGAACATTCTCAATCTCGAGATGGATTCTCAAATCGTCCCAGGAGGTGAGTCACATGAACCCCAACTTCTCTCGGGCTCATAAACAATACAAACGACTAATAACACCCCCAGGCTTCCTTCTGAAATACTACGCGGCTCGTCATACTCTCGGTCATTATCGTTCTTTTGGAGGAACAGGAGTCTACACCTTTCCCCCCTCAATCCTGACTTCTCCCACTCGCTTTACCCAAATCCTCCAATATGCCCTCTCAAAAGTCATCTCTCGTCATCCTACCCTCTCATTCGGAGTAATTCCTCAATCCGAAAGGCTCGATGCTCATTTCTACCGTCTCACATCCATCAACTTCTCAGACGTCGTCTCATTTCATCCCTCCTCTGCACCAGCAGGCCAAGAAGATTCAGCTCTAGAGAAAGAACTAGGGCTCGCTCATCGCCATTTATGGACAGAGCAAACCCAAAAACCAGGTTGGGAAATCATAATCATCCACCACGAGAATGGGGATGGTCGAGTAGATATAATATTCATAACCCATCACGCCCTAGCAGATGGAGGCAGTGGTGCATCTTTCCATAAAAGTCTCTACTCCTATCTCTCAGAAGCACTTTCCCTTCCCTCCCCAACTTCAGAATGGCCACACCAAGTCTCCCCAACAACGAAATTACCAATCTCCATCGAAGATGCCTTCCCATTTCCCTCTACAGCCAACCTCCCCACTCAACCACAAGTTCCAGAATCAGAAGGCGGGGATGGAGGACAATCATGGGCAGCCCTCCCTCCCTCACTCCCAGTCAAGGACCTCGCACTCCTCCTTACCATCCCCTCCTCCGACGTCTCAAAAGCCCTATCCTTCTGCCGCTCAATAGGAATAACATTAACCTCCCTCCTCCACGCCCTAATCCTGCTCTGCCTCTCGCAAAACCTCCCCTCCTCTCTCGCACCCTCCTTCAAAGCGGGGACACCCTACTCCCTACGGAAGTTCTCCGGGATCTCAGATGAGGAAATGGTAAACCATATTTCGAACATAAACACCCATTTCGCTCCTCCACTCATCTCCCTGTTGCGAGAGCTAAACCCCGAGGACGAGGGATCAGACAAGGAGAGAGAGACGATGAAGAAAATAGGCCAACAATTTCAAGGAGAGGTCAGGGGGGAGATGGAGTTCATCGAGAAAGAGAAATACTCACCCCCTCTCTACGCCCAATCCCACTTCTGCAACTCTCTCTCGGATCCCCTCGCCATCCAAGCCTATCACGAGTCAGCTATACGCAAGAAAAGAGAATGCGCATATGAAATCTCAAATATCGGCTTGGTCAAAATCCCCGCCGCACCGCAAGGGGAAGCGAACCCGGGCAAGGAGACTCAAGGAAAGGAGACACAACAACAAATAAAATTCGAAAATCTAATCTTCTCCCAATGCGCAATGCTCTGCGGCCCCGCCATCGGCTGCAGCGTCGCATCCCTCGCCAACGGTCCTTTAACGATATGTTTCAGTTACCAAGAAGGCATTCTATCCTCGGACTTTATGAAGGGGCTGAGGGATTACGTGGGGAGGAGATTGGGGGGCTTCGGTGCTTGAGGGTTGAACTTTGATGCTTTGAAGTGGTTTTTTGGGTGTAGCACGGAAGGTGGCGGCAGTTAATTCGGATCATGGAAAGATAAGAAGGAGAAGGGACGGAAATGAGAGAGGGGTTCGGAAAGGAAGAGAGGGGGTGTACAGAGTTGGGTGATGGATTGTCCACTTTTAGAATGACTTTCATGTTGCTTAACTTAGAGCCTGTTTGGATTAGCTTATTTGGTTTATATTATTTAGCGTATTATTTAAATATTATTTAGTAACGTATTTCCCGGGTGAGCCGATCACTCGAGCATAATAATATCACAACTTTGAATATATTAAAACACGATATGCGGCCCTCTTTACTATAGAGTTAGGCTTAATTTAGTGGTGGCATTTTATATTTTTAGAGGGGTGTCGCGTTTTAGTGTTCTAGTGATCGGCTCACCCGGGTGATCGGCTCACCTGGGAAATACGTTAAATCATTTAAATAATTATTTTAAAGGATTAATATTAACCCTTTCCGCCAGTGACCCCTGCAACGCTCAATTCACCCCCCTTTGATCGGAAGAGCAGTTATCTCCTGCTACTTTGCTCGCAGCACCACTATAAATTCTCAATATAGATGCTCTACCACCACCACCTATAGTAACTGTTACGGTATCCGAAGAATCGGCCTCTGAATATCTTCCTACTCTTAAAGAGGTCGCCGCAACAAATACTAAACGCAAGCGCGTACCAGACTGAGCTCTCAAAAAGACAGTACGAAAGGCAAAGTCAAAGGCTCAGAATCATTCTCATATTCATCTTATATGTTGTAGGTGACCCGGGGGGGGGGGGGGGGGGGGGGGGGGGGGGGGGGGGGGGGGGGTTCAGTGGAGGTATGGCTGTGGTAGATGTATTGCAAGTAGATAGAGTAGAATTTAAAGCTTCATGTTACTCGGGATTATTAAATTTGTTTAGCGTATTATTTAAATTCCTTAAATAATAGAATAAAGTAGTAGGCGTGTTTGGTTTAAATTTATTATTTAGTAAAAATTAAATAACCCCTTAATAATCTAATCCAAACAGGCTCTAAAATTAAATCTCAAAGCTTGAACAGGCTATTTGTGTAGCCATTCTAGTCCCACAAATGACACCTGTACCACATAATTTCTCGCTATTACAGCTAGCTTCGGGTATCAAGGGAGAAAAGAAACCAACTCGTAATGAGAATATGGCTGGGTTAACTTCAATATCACTAACGGCAAAGATATCATGACAATCACTCGAGATTTAGACACCCATAAGGAGGACTAAATGAGATACCAGAAGGTGGATTCTAAACTAGCAACTTTGCAACATGGGGTACACAGCCCGAGTATTTCAAACAAACATAAAAACAGCTCATCAAAAAATCCTTTCAATACGGCTGCTGGTGCCTCCAAATATTTTCTGGGTAGTAAGCGTCCCCATCCGGAAGATCTGTTCGCCGAATTAAGCCTTCATCTAACACAAAATTCTCTTGTCCGATTCCATTTTGATACAGTTCTTCTGCGAATTCTCCTGCCTCTAACAAACGCCCATCGCAATAGGCTTGAACATCATCGTGCTGCCGAAATTGCTCTCCTTCGTACCAATCCATATTCATTCGGTTATCGACATGGTTCGTCTCCTGGGGTAGCTCGTTAAATTCTTCGGCGGTCAGAAATGTCTCTTGGGCATATCCCGAGTGATTTCCACCATATGTGTGTTCGTCGCCAGCATAATAGTACATGCCGTCGTATACTTCGTGTTCTGGATATATCACAGCCTCTTGAGTTTCCAATCCTGGATTCCCCAAATTTGGATGTTCCATGTATGTAGGCTGATAAGTGTTGAGAGTTGGAGGCACCAATGACTCCGGGTTGAAGAGATTCATGTCGGTAGCAATCTGTGGTCGACTCAATTCTGGGTTAAAGTCACGCTGCTGTAATTGCCGAATGAATAGTGGCCCCTGAGGAGAAATCGCCGACATTCTCGATTCCGGATCAAATTGGTGAACTAGACCACCTCGTAACGGTAAACCTCCCAGTAAAGCGGGACTGTTGATTCTGAGCGCAGATATTTCCTGGTTGTTCCTAATCGTGGAGCTAGAGCCTCTTGATTGATGCAAGGATACTGCCAATGACTGGGGAGTTGGGCCCTGCGTTGGGAGTACATTTTCTTTAGTGCGAGGATCGACAGAAACTTGCTGAATAGAAATATTATGATGTATATTCTGAGCAGGATGCGCTGAGACCCCCTGATTGCTCTGCTGTGTTGGCTCATGAACGGGTGCTGATGGCTGCTCAGATAACTGGGCACTTTGTGGCAATTGTGAAGTAATCACCGTGGTAGTTGGCTCAGCTGTAGCAGAGCGGACATTCTTTTCTTTGGCAAATACTCCTCCATTCTTCGAAATACCTCTTGTTGCTGAGGTAGAAACAATTGGTAGGGTAGTCGACGGCCGTTTAACTTTTGCATTCTTTGCTAGTTGTGCTCTGTCAAGGAGAGGAGTTTCTGGCATGTTGGAATTTGAAAGAGACTCTGAAGGCTGCTGATTATCAATTCCAAAATTTTCCTTTTGGTGCCAGCTCAATTCACGATCAAAATGTTCCACAACTGGGTTTCCCTGACTTTCGAGTGATGTTGTTGGACGGTTGCTCGATGTTTCGGTAGTATTTGAATCTCGAATATCAAAGACTTTGGGTTGTGGTTCAATCTCGGTCGCATGCTTTGTAGCGTGAAAAGATTTAGAATGGCTAGTTCTATAGCGTGGAGGACTGCTCTGAGCTTCTTGGCTTGAAGACGTGGAAGTCGTAGCAGCTTTTGGGCGAGACTCACTAACGTCATCAACATGATGTCGGTTTCGTTGCCTTTCTTTTGGACTCCTCTGTCTCCTCGCGGGCTGGCGTTGCTTCGTCATGGTATAATCGCAGATGGGAGAATTTGGCGGATATTGACGAATCTCTATTCCGGTATCTCGATAGATTCCGGTTTTCTCGATAGATCTTTGAATCGCATCTGGTATGGGACTCACTTGTCGACGATCGTCAATATCCGTCGGGCGACGTTTCGCTGGTGAAAATTGGGTTTCGGACCAGCTGAGGTAAGTTGTTGCTTTACCAGAGACTCTGCTAGCAGAATCTGTATATTTTCCTGCGGATTCCAAACGTGGTCTCTGAATAGGCGAGTGATCTATTTGTCTAGCATACAAGAATTGTGGCTCTGGAGGACGAATTGGCTCTGGGGGCTCGATTTGGGCTTGTGGTATTTCCGTCGACAAAATTCTCCCAGGATTGTTGCTAACTTCTTGTAGCGGCTTCCGGTATTGATTGAAAAAGGCAGATAGATCCTCAATATCCTCCCGGCCCTTCAATACTTTCCGCTTCTCCCTTTCTCGGGATTTCGACCTCAAGTGCTCCATTTTGATAGTTGGGCGAGGGCGCTCAGTGTTTTGCAAAAAGTCCATATCCGAAAATGCAAGGTCGGGTACTGTTTTGGGATGTATTAGTCGCCGGCTATACAACCAGGGATTGAATACGTACTGCCCTTGTCTTTGGCAACATTAGAAGCTCGACCGTTGCCAAACAAGCCTAAACTGTACGGTGGGCGAATCTAACATCTTTTAGCACATGTAGAAATGTTTGGGTAGCGCAACTCACTGTGAGGCGATCTTGACCAATTCTTTTGGAAGTAAAGTCTCGCATTAACTCCTCGCCATCCTTCTTGGGTTTCCGGTTGCTCTTCTTCTTTGTACGTTTTGTGGTTGTCCATTTCCTCTCCTCTGTTTTGTCTGCCTTGCGCTCTTTAGATTTTGGCTCATAGCGATCCTCACGAGTCTTGTGTCGAGCTCTCTTCTCAAAAGTTTCTTTCGGGTGTTTCCCATGTACGGAACCTTTCGCGGAACTGGGGGCTGTGGAAGTTGCGCGGCGTCTCTTGCGTGGCTGAGGTGACGGTTCCCTTGGTCTTTGGATTCGCCCGGGTTCTTCTACTTGCCCTTGTGAATTGAAGAATTGCGCCTCCAACAAAGAACTATCCGACGAGGTATTGTGCCTTTTCTTCGGCTTGGGTTGTGCGCGGCTGTTTTGGTTTGGGTTCTCATGATTCTCAAGGTAAGCAAATTGTCGTGCCAACTTCGACTCGCGGTCTGCTTCTATCACTTGTCAACAATGTTCACATCACTGTAATGCAAAAATTGGTAAAGTCATACTGGGTACTTCTTTTGGTTGTTGACGTCTTCTATTAACGCTATTGTCGGTATTGGTATTGGCAAGCCAGTTGCGAACATAGTCTTTGTTTTCACTCATTGGTAGTGCTGCTGTTGAATCCTCAATCGGCGGCCGTTCTCTGGAACTTCTGTGTTCTGTGGTCTTCTCGTCTCGATGATGTTCGTCCGTAGGCTTTCGATGGCGATGGTTTTCATGGCGGCAGTGATGATGCTTCTTGTCCTCTTTGCGCCGGCTTTCGCTCTCGCGCCTTCCACTATGGTGTCGCCGTTCCATGGCAATTGGGGAGGGGGGGGGGGGGGAGGAAGAATATCTGCAATCGAAGGGAAAGTTTCGCCTCACATGGGAGACGGCGAGGAAAGCAATTTCGTAGGGAAGAAGAAATATGTTGATTGCTTGTGGTACTAGGATCCTACGCAAAGATGGAAAATTGCCAGAGCTTGACTGTGTGCCCAGGCAGGTGTAGTCAACAGGGTCGCGACTACCCGATTTGGAAAAAACGACCACAACAACCACCTTCCAGTTGCAAATGGAGCATAGCGATTTTATTGCTTAAAAAATAATCTTGACCTACAATGAAAATTTATGGTATTGATCTGACAGTCGCAGTTGAGGCACCACAAGAGATGCGGGGAGAAAAACTGATTTTGTACATAAGCGTTTGACTTTGACGGCCTTTGGCTCTCATACTCCATTATTGTCAAGTCTAGGAGAATCAGGTTCATGATTATTCCAGCCCTGATAATACGTTTTCGAAGAGTACCTGATATGATAGCACAGAGATGCAAGGTGTGTTTTAGCAAAAATGGAGCCCTATTGCTGTACCTATAGGAAAAGTAAGAGAAGGCAGACGAAGGTTGGCCCGCTATTCCCCCAGGCTTATTATATCCTCAACAACACCGCCTTTTCGCCACAATTCCATTTATTGGTTCTTGTAAGTTCCAGAAAGCATGGCGTTCCTGCATTACAAGCTTCGCAGCTGCCCTTGCGTACATGCGTTGGTCCACCCAATCCAGCATTACAGAAGTCTTGAACGGGATCTTTGCTAAGAGAAGTCAGAGGACTGTTGGACGAGATGGAAAGGGGATCAAGGGACCAAAAGGCGGTGTGTTGGACCGGCCAGCCCTACGCATGTACCGAATGATCCACTCATGGTTTCCATTGGCATCCATGGATGGAATCTTCAGCATCAAATACCAGTCCTGATCACATGATTTCGGCCTGATGCGAGTCAAGCTGTGAGAGGTGAGCTGTCAGAATTGTGCAGGCTGGGCTGGGTTGGGTTGGATTGGCTTGATCAGGAACCAAGGGTTCGGGGACTCGGAAACTTTTCTTTGCCCAGAGTACTGCAAACAATGTCAGCAAATGCTGCATTTAGCATGAATTGAAACACCTCTCCATCCTTGCTTGCTTTGGCGAATACGTGAGACCCTCCAATATGTAGGCACAGTATTGATTAAGTACAGGTAATATGGAGGAGCTGACGCAAAGTGGCCGGTGGGTCGGTGACTGGAAAGACTGTTCAAGAAGATATAGGTGACGGTCACCAGGCCAAAATTAGCTTCTTTACGTAGCTTCCATTCAACAAGCTAGCGTAACCAGCACAACGGAATGGACGGGAGGCGTGCTCAGTACGGAGAAAATATTCGATTGGGAGGCGCTCACGCAACTCAGCATGGCTTCCCTGTCGCTAAAAGCATACATACCTATATAGGCAATCCATCGGGCAACTCACATATTTGCGTGGGCGGAGACCAATCATGGGAGGAGGCATATGAGATGGGCATGCTCAGAAAGTGATGGAAGGGCAAAAGGACAAACAGATCTTAAGGCACATGAAAAATTCCAGGCAGGCTGGCAGGCCTGGCAGGCCTGGCAGGCCTGGCCCAGGTGGCGTTTCGGGATCCTCGTCGCTCTCTTATCGATAACATCCGCCCGCAACCCCACCAACCCACCAGCCCACCAGCCCACCAGCCCACCAGCCCACCCCGCCCACGCTTTGTTGAAGCGAAGAAACACACTCTTCATGCCGCTCCAACGAGGGATTGCAGCACCTCCCACGCTCCGGCATCCCCTCTGAATATTACCCACCGACCTAGTGCTGCATGGCGACTCTGACGACCGCGAGGCCTCCAATACTGGTGAGAGAAGTGTCCTTTACGGCGCTTCCACTCCCGCGTATGTGCCGTACGACTGTCTCCATCTCCATAGGGTCATAGACGCCGACGACACCTGCAGGAGGTGCGTACGAGCAAAGAGCGAGTCGAGATGTGGCGGAAACACAGACACACCCTGGATATGATGCAGAGCAGGAGGGTTGCAGAGTTGCAGAGTTGCAGAGTTGCAGAGTTGCATTTGCTGCAGTTGCAAAGCAATAAATAATCCAGCTTCGAGTGAAGCCATCCAGTCCGTCCTTTTTCTGCCTGCATATTTAAGCGTATTGCCCGAGGCACCAATGGTAGGGCTGCCAGATTCATGGCAAGGGCGTTTGCCATGGAGGTGGATCGACTGATCAGACACGATCTAGCAGCTTGATGTTGTCATACGATGGCCGTACTCCGGCAGTGGAGAGGCGACCTGCGAATGCCCGCGCATTGAGCGTCGAACACCATGACAGATGGCACAATTCTTGTGTTGCCATGCACTCCACTGCACTGCACTGCACTGGCTGATGTCTTTGATATGGGTCTCTCCACGCCAAGCCATGCTGGTGCTCGCCGTCGCTTCTGCGAGAGCGAGCCTCTCCTCGCTGCCAATGCTGAGTGTGCTGATTGCGTCTTGAGCACCCTGGCCGAGGACAATTGGTCTTGCATGGACTTGGGGAAAAGCTGCTTTCACCCGGCCTGCTTGCCTGCTTGCGCCAGCTTGCCGCATTGCCTTTCGCCGAGTCTGTCTGAGTCTGCGGCTACGCCGCTGGAGGATGAGGATGGATGGAGGGATGTGTGTGCTGTGTGTGCTGTGTTGGATTGGATCGAAAAATGAGAACCTTGCCGGCACACACTTGGTGGAAAGGCGGTGCATTTTGTCGTTGGATGGGATGCTCTGATTGGTGGCCGGGGTAAAGTGAAGTCTGGATATGGGAACAAAAGGAGAAATGTCGTAGAGAGGGGATCCTTCCCTAATTGTCTCTTTGGAGGCGATTTCTCTGCTGCGTATTCCGGAAACCGGGCCTCTTCGCGGGGAGTGGTAGGGAATCGTAGGGAATCGTAGGGAATAGTAGGGAATACTAGGGAACAGTAGGGAATAATAGAGGAGATCGTGAGCTCTCCTCCATGGGTCCATGGGGAGAGGCCGCGCTGGAATTGCTGCGCTTTTTCTGAGCAAATCGAGTCTCCAGCTCTCCAGGCTGCCAGCTCCACCCACCTCGTGCCCCTGCAGTTCCCGATGCCTTCAAGGTGCTTGGGCTAGGGAGCTAGGGAACTAGGGAACTAGGGAGCTAGGGAGCTAGCGCGCTAGCGTGGAGTTCTGGGGGGCTAAGGAGTGGTGGAAGCGAGAAGCGGGGCAGTCGCAACAGAGTCTTCATGCCCATAAACCCCGCTCTCACTCGCACCTTCCTCTCCCCTCTCACCATTCCTCCCTCCCAACCCCACCTACTTGAATACTCAGTTTCGCATCTTTTTGCGATCTTTCTTGATCCTCTTCTCCAATCCCGTTCGCACTGTCCTTTCAGTCGTTCGATCCTCAGTCTCCGTCAACAATCAACAATCAACAGCATCTTCTCCATTCTCGCCACTAACCCACATTTCAACTTGTCTTAAAGAGTTCGTCAGATTCCTTGCTTGCGCTGACCTTGTTCTACCAATATCCTACGATATCCTCACCTTCACTTCTCCATTCCTGTCCGCTCTGCGGAGTCCTGTTCTGCCTCGATGTATCTTTCCTTGTGTGTTCCGCAATCCGTCCGTTTCTGTCAACAACACCAACAACGCGATGGCGCGCTCTTTTGTGTGTGATAGCGCGTGGAAATTGAGACTTTAAGCCAGGTTCTTCGTCAACAACATCACCCAACATGTCTAAACTTTTCATCGGGTAAGTCTCCAAAGCCTTCCAAGTCAACAAAGCATTGCTAACACCATCTAGTGGCCTCGCATGGCACACAGATGAGAACGCTCTTCGTCAAAAGTTCGAAGAATTCGGTGCCGTTGAGGAGGCTGTAGGTTCATCCCATTCTTCACTTTCAATCCACAACACTAATCACTTCACCTTCCAGGTCGTCGTTAAGGACCGTGATACCGGACGTAGCCGTGGTTTCGGTTTCGTTCGTTATGGTCAAGAGGCTGATGCCGAGGCTGCTATCACTGCCATGAATAACATCGAGTAGGTTTCAATTCAAACACGGTCATCATCAATTGCTAATCAACTTAGGTTCGATGGTCGCACCATCCGAGTTGACAAAGCCAGCGAGCGCGGCTCTGGAGGTGGCGGCGGTGGTGGTTTCTCCCGTGGAGGTGGTGGAGGAGGTTACCAACGTGGTGGATACTCCGGAGGTGGAGGTGGTTACGGTGATCGTCAAGGAGGCGGCGGTTATGGAGGTGGCCAAGGTGGTGGATATGGAGGTGGTCAAGGAGGCTACGGTGGTGGTGGAGGTAAGCTCTTCTGACTTGAAACCCCAATTCTGCTTCAATCAAATGCTGACCATCAGATAAAGGATACCAAGGTGGCCAGGGTGGTGGTTACGGAGGTGGTGAGCAACAACAAGGTGGTGGTCGATGGCAGTAAATGCCCGTGGCCGTGATCTTCTCTCCGACCTCGCGCGCATTCGTACGACTTGATGGCAAGAAAAAGTTAAGCTTAGGGTGTTGGCAGCAGCGAAAAGGTTCAATGTGTGTGGACCTTGGATTATCATGCTCCTGGTTTGATATTCAGGGGTCAGCTCGTGGTCTCTAAATGCGGTTCGTCCTTGCTTTACTCTGGAGTTGGGGGGGTTTATTACCTTGTATTGGTTGGTCACTTCGTCACACTATGGGTTCTTCAGATATCCGACTTGTTTTTTCTCGACCCATGATCGTTTTTTTGATCTAGGTTTTTTCCATACAGACCGTGATGTCTGGTAGCGCTCTAGTCTAGGTAATAGGCATAATGATCCTCTAGGGGATAATGAATGAAATCGTTCTCAGAAACTCTTCAAGATTGCTTCTCAATCTCTTTTCTGTGGTGATAATCATGCTTTCATCTTTTTCCCTCCTGGTCGATACTGGAAAACCTGCTCGACTCTCGCTCCAACACTCTCTTCTCCTGGTTCTTCTCCTGGTCCGTACTGGCAGCAATAACCCTCTGGCAACGATCATCGGGGAAAAGCAAATGGATCTGATTTTTCAAAGACTGGTTCTCGATCTCTTCTTGCTCATCTGTTATGTTCCCAATCTTCCTCACTTCTCGCTCTAATGATCTATTTTTTTTTTTTTTGACTTGACAGTAATGCAATAGCCTCCAACACTGCAGACAAGTCCTATCAGCAATGCTCTCCAGAGTCCAGATCCTTGAGTGGAAAATAAACAAACCTGAGTCCTCAAAAAAGCTGTCCTTAAGATTGCCTCTCAATCTCAATCTCCTCCGGCCCATCAATAGTACTCGAGTCAACTTTCTCCACCTCCCTCTCCAACGACTTCTCCACTAGCTCCCCTGCTTTAAGACTCTTCCCCTCCTGTTGTTCTTTTCGTTTTTGTATACCACGTATCCTGTTGGCGAGATCTTTGATGTGTTCATCTCCGCTTTCGGGGGATAGATTGTCGAGGGCTGTTTCTAGACTGAGGAGGTAATCGATGTTAGGACCGCTTGGGCCGTGCGATTTGTAGATGTGTTCTGCGAGAGCCTGTGGATCTTGGGGACCGAGGAATTGGGCGTTTTCGGGGGTGCCTATGTAGACTAGGGTTTTTATCGTGGGGGCTTGGGTGGCGGGATGGAAGGTTGTGTAGTGGACTGTGTAACCGCTTATGTGTTTGTTAGTATTTTTTTTTGTTCATAGGCTCGGTTGGGTTGGAGGGTTGGTAGGGAGGTGAGAGGTAATGAAGTGGAATGAACTGTGTGAAATTGGGGATTATAGATTAGTGAAGAGAGAGAAGAGAAGAGGTAAAGGGGGAGCAGCGGCTGCGATGAATAACGGAAGCGAGCGAGACTTCATACTGTTAAAACTAAAAGAGGTCGGAGAGTCATAGAGCCAACAAGTTCTTTACTTCTTACAGCGCCTCTGGAAAAGGGCACTTCTAATCTGAATGGGTTGTTTCCAGAGATGGAATAACAAGTGACTTGGTTGGTCAATAAATCTCTGGCCTCTTTCACCCTCCGGGTTGTGTCTCGCTGCGGTGCCAATGTTTTGGTAAAGTGTAGGTCATTGCTGTGCAAACGCATGCTTTGATGGGAATTGCAAGATCATAAATGTTGTTCGAGAGGGTTAAGGAGAATTAGAACTCGATTCTCCTAAGTACTCTCAACCAATAATTGTCTTTGTTTGCGTTCAACTTGAGACTTTAGTAATGACAAATCGGGTGTGCGTAGAGCAATGACAAACCAATATCTACAGTCTCCAACTAATCATTCTAGAATCGAGAAACAACTCAAGCCAATTGTCCCGAAAATTCTAGGAAGAATGTACTTGGAAAATGATGGGAACTCTGTGGACTCCCACTAGGAGTCTTGGTCCGAAGATGAGTGGTCAGGAATACGAGGTTGATATTCGCACCCTTATATTGGCTAAGTTTTACCTTTACCCCGGATAAGCTAGTCTTTGTCAAGTAAGCTTGTGGCTTACCCATAACCCAGTGGCTTACTGGTATTTACCACGTGATGGGAACGAAACAAATGAGTCCGCATATTCTCTAGCGGTCTGCAAGAAGGAATTGCGGAAAGAGAGGATAGCTTGTAAATAAATGAGGTAGGGAAAGACTGCGAAGAATACAAAATAAACAAAATCAACACAACAAAAAATGGAGATACATACTTGATCTCCCTTATATCCAGGTATTCCTTTACCTCTTTGACTTTATCAGCTTCAATCCGATATGCAGTACCCCATACTTTATCTGATTTCGAGGGATGGTGGTCATCGAGGGTTTCCCAGAAGGAGCGTGATATCAGGGTGACTACTCTTCCTGGGTTTTCGGGTGTGCCTCTGTGGTCTTCGCTAAGGGGGGTCAGTGCATTTTTGATTTTGTGAGGGGGCGAGGCCGTTGGGTTGGTGTTTGAAATGGAGCGGCTTTTCGGGTTTCTTTTGTTCCCAAAAAGGAGGTTGGAGCTTACCTTGCCTATTGAATTGTTTGTGTGTGAGTAAGCGATTATTTCTAATTTTGGAGATGATAGATTCTATCAAAAGGGAAAAGGAACGGAAAATGAGAGAGAACTAACCTGCCAAAATCTCCGCACGTAACCAGTGACATAACCTGGCACCCGACGATCTGTTGGTTGGACCAAGGATCAGCTTTATGCTTAAAGAAAAGTAGGTACCAAGAGATTCCGGGTGTTTGGTTGGAAATAGGGTGGGTGACACGAACCAAATGAAGGGGGTGGTTTCCATATCAAACTCCTGGGAATGATGTTAGGTTGGGTGGCGGATTGGAGATATTGGAGAGATTGGAGAGGGGAGGTACCCGTATCCAAAGAGCCAGAATTCTTCCTCTGGGGTGGTTGATTCTGAGGTGTCTTCTTTGGTATTTGACATTGTGTGTGCGAGAAGTCACTGCCGGGACCGAAAGGGTCGTTTCAGGGTAGATGTAAGTTGAAAGGCTGTGATGAGATGAGATTTTAGGTCTCCTCGGGCTTGTCGGTGTCTTGAGTGTGGGAGAACTTGAAGTACAAATCGGCGTGGCGATGAGATGTATTCTCTCCCCAAAGACGTTTCCTAGGGTGAAAGGTCTTCGAGAGGTGGGATATTGAGGCGTGTTGTTGAAGTCACGGCTACTCGGTACAAAGGATTTTGGGTATGGTTGGGCAAAATGCAAAGTGAGAGAGGCTTTACTGACTGCAAGGGAGAAAGAGAAATCGGATGAGATAGCCGGTGCGAGTCACTTTGCGAGCTGGATTTCTAGAAGGCCTTAGCACTAGACCCGGTTTTTAGTCTTGTATTAAGGACAGGAAGCGAAGACCAAGCTTTTCGCTTGGCACATAGACATGTTCATCCTTGGATTTGGGGGGCAATTTGGTCCCTGATCTACAGATTAAGTGTGTTAATGGTCACAGATGAGACGTCGAGGTCAGCACTGCAGTAACGAGCAGCACGCTGTGATTCAAGTCAGCGTTCAGATCGCTAAGCTGGTAACTGGTACACCGACACAGAGTCCCCCCGGAGCTGTCCACCTGCTGCCCTTCTCAACCTTACATACTTCTTGGAATACTATCAACTTTGGCCCAACATCATTCTGATCAAACCCTCCGTCCGCAATACACGTATTCGCACCTCATTTACCAAGTCCAGTTCTTTGGTACGAAAAGGACAAGTTTAGTGGACGAACGAACGCTTGCGCCTCAAGGTTGCCAAGTTTGGGTCCCGCTCCCCGCGAAAGACGGCAACGTCAAAAGATCCTGGTCCTACAGCTCGAGGCTGTGCTTCCTAGCCTCTAGCTCCCTGAGGGCAAACCTCCAGCCCAACGGCCTCTGCCAACACATTTCCTTTCATTCACACACACACATATCACCTCAATCATCTGCCAACAGCCTCCTTGCTGCTGATTCACTCATCATGGCATATAACCGAACCTTCAACCCGGATTCTCTCCCAGCGTAAGCTCGCCCCTCCAAAGCCACCCCACCAAGATCGCGCTGACCAGAAAATTCCAGATTCGCAGAACCAGAGCGGGTATTGATCAACCACATTCTACTAAGCATACCGAATAAAAAGCTCACTAACCTTCGATTCACAGAAACAATCCAACAATCCGCCTCCAGGTCCATCCCACTCTCCAACTCCACAACCTCTTCACCACCAGTCCTCCCAGCACTCCCAGCACTCCCAGCACTCTCAGTACTCGCAACACCACCCTCAGCCTCACCATAGCGCGGCTCAAGAAGCAGCATACGCCCAACAATACGGAAATAAACCACAACCACCTCTCCCAGACCCAAGACAAGCAGGGGGAAGAAGACTATCTCCCCAGATGCCTCCTTCAGGAAACTACGGTTACGGACAGTCTCCCCCAGGCTCGTCCCATGGAGGATATGGCGCCAATCCACCTAGTCAGGCAAGTGGATATGGAGCTGCAGGAGCTACACCAAGTTATGGCGCGCAAGCACAGAGACCTCCTCCAACATCGAGACCACCCCCTTCTCCAGCTCCACCAAATGGTGCAGATCCCGCATTATGGCCTCTTTTCAAAGCAGTCGACAAAGACGGTAAGGACACTTAATATATCAAAAAGGGAAATGGAACAATTTCTAACTTCACTACAGGCAGCGGACAACTAAGTGAAAAAGAACTCCGAGCCGCCCTCGTAAACGGAGACTGGTCCTCCTTCGATCCCTACACAGTAAAAATGATGATCCGCATGTTCGACAGCGATCGCTCCGGTCTCATCGGATTCGAGGAATTCTGCGGATTATGGGGATTCCTAGCCGCATGGCGTGGACTCTTCGACCGATTCGACGCGGATAGAAGTGGGAATATCAGTCTTCCTGAATATACAAATGCATTGGTAGCCTTTGGATACCGACTAAGTCCGGCCTTTGTCAAAACCCTTTTCCAGACGTTTGATAAGAGGGGCGAGGGTGCGATCAGTTTTGATCTTTTTGTGCAGAGTTGTATTAGTTTGAAGAGGATGACGGATGTTTTTAAGAAGTATGATGATGATAGGGATGGATATATTACTTTGTCTTTGTAAGTTTTCTTCTCCTTTTTCTTTCATTCCCCTTGATCGATATTTTGATTTTGCTCCCTGCTTGGAGATTTACTGATTCAACAAATAGCGAGGATTTCCTAACCGAGATCATTCGACAGAGATAAGGGGATGCAATTGTGTATTAGCAAGGAGAGGAAAGGAGGTGTGAAATAGGCTTTAGGGGTATGGCCAGGATTCGGCGTAATCTTTTGCATGGCTTTTTTCCCCTTTGATTGTTTATTTTCTCCGACTGATTGATAATCTTATTTTATCTCCATGGCATGATCGGAAGTCAGATATATAGAACAAATGTGATACCCATATTGCACAACTGGGTTCTATATTCATATTCATGTGTATTTTTAGCTGAGAACATAGAGCACTGCAATGTAACGCTTTTTTGCACTTTGTGAAATATCTACAGTAAGTTACGTAGGAACAGTTACAGATGTTTGTGAAAGAGATTGCTAGATCTATTTAATTTATCTTCGCCTTCACAAACATTAACGCCAATTGTCTGAAGATGATTTGATAAAGTGCTGGATAAAAGCACGGCATCTATTGGCGTTTGCATGACCGAAAACCATTGTGGATAATAAAACATAAAATAAAAAATGAGAAACAAGCGGCTCATCTTCCTAAGCGGATTTTTGAATTTGGATTCTCCCACGGACCTAAAGTAACTTTTTGTCCATTTCCCAGACTGGAAGATATATACCTCGTTAGTCTCTTCTAAGATTTTCTCGAGAAAAGAGAAAAGCGACGTGGAAGGGTATTCAGAGAGTACATAGAATTGACCTCTCTGTATGAGCTTGAGAGTTCTATCGAGTCCCCTAACTTATATCAGCAATTTTGTAACTACTTGTTGCATGCAATTGCACCAAAGTTCGTATGCTACGGTTTTCGAATGAAAGGAATTTGAGTGGCAGTGAACTTGTGAAATGAAGAAGAGAATTGAAAACTGGAGTCTATTGAACTGATAGGAATGGTGGATTTCTCTGATTTCGGCGAGGCCTTCCTTTCTTGAGAAGAGAAATTAGTAAACTCAAAAGCTTGTACACTTGTACTTTATATATATAACCAATACAATCTAGAGGCAAAACACCATTGAAAATAAGAACCAAGGAAGAGAACAGAACGAGGAAAGAAGAATTAGAAAGAGCGTACACACGCCATAAAAAGGGAAGAACCAAGAAACCATCACCTGATACCAAAAAAGAACCATGCATTGCCAAACAAAAGACGCCCCAAGAACAGGCTCAAGGTCAATCGCTCAATCCACAGATCTGACTCCCAGTCCAAAAATAATACATATATGGTATCATACACTTCCCGTCCGTCCCTCTTTATTCTTGCCTCTTATCCCTACAACCCTTTAGAAAATCAAATATCCCATCTCCATTCTCATCGCGAGAAGAACCTCCCAAGCATTCCAGTTGCCAAATTACTCGCCATGCCTCCTGAGAGTATGGCGGATCCTGCTAGATTCGATGCTTGTCCAAATTTATCGCATCGTGAGAAGGCGAGGGTATTTGTTATTGTGAGGCTTAGGGCGATTACTGAATTGTAGAGTTAGCATTTCCCTTTTGTTCTCTTTCTCTGTGCCCATCGTCTCCCCATATGTCCTTGTTCCTCCCCGTTTGTCTCTCCATCCTTCCTCGACCCAACCCAATCCACCCCCTCTCCATCCCCCAGAAGGGAATAAAACATACCAACAAGCGTCAACCAAATAAACGCAAACTTCAAAATCGCCACCAGCGCAAGCGCAATCCAAATAAGCGGCTGACTATAAAGCGCCAACCAAAAGAACCTCCTATCCGTAGCACTAATCTGCTTCGTCGCCGGATCCGAGGACTCAAATACCCAGTGGGAATCTCCTGTTTCGGGATGTACTTCGTTCCACCATCGTAGTCCGACTAATCGTCGACCAGCTATGTTTTTGAGGTAGTAGAAATCCGCTGCGAGGAGGAGGATGGTGATTATGAAGATGAGGACACTGTAGGCGTACTTGTTAGTACAGGAAGCGTATGGGGATGGCAGATGAGATGAGGGAAGGGGCCAGGAGAAGAGAAGGAGAGGGAGAAAATACAAGTTATCCGTAAACAGAATCCCCAAAAGGTAAACCAGCAACGAAGCTATTCATCCAAACCCAATTAGTATACCATCCATACACCTATGCGCCCAAGTCCACTTACAGATTCGAAAAGCAAGGAAGGTAAGGAGAGTTATGGGATGGTAACTGAGTCTCCAACTCAGGGTCCCTTCTGGAGTTTGGGGATGCGAAGGATCCATTTGTTGAGAATTGTGGTTTCTGTTCGCGATGTACGTACGGGCTTCTGGCCTGGTGGTGTTGCTGGAAGCTGATCTGTCAAATACCCCTGTCTCTTTTGAAAGGCGGGATTAGTTCCGAGTCACGGGACTTCCTCTTTCACTTATTCCAAAATACTCTTCTTTTCATGTTTGTACTTGCCTATCTCTCTTGTTTTCTAATTCAATTAATGGTCTCGAACAATTGAGATATTGGGCTGTCTTTATATTAATTCTTTCGAGGAACGAGAGCTATTTACTGCCTTGTGAGATATATTGAGGTTGTGAACCCCAGTCTCTATGCAGTCATACTTGATAGGAATTGAATCATTTTGACACTTGTTACTGATTGCTAAAGACAAATTAGACTAGAACTTGCTCCCATTCATTATAACAGTTATACCACCAACGCCAGCTGTTCCGTTTCATTCCATCCACCGACCTGACAGCAAAACTCCGACGCTATGCTTCAAAAATCGACTAATTACATTATTCATCACTATCATCCTCAAAGATAAGAGCTTTCTTTCTTCTACCTCCAAATGGCAGAGGTGGGTCAGAGCCGAGTTGCGTTGTTACTCGAGCTGTTGCTGACTTGTAAGTGTTGCAAAGTGACTGGAGATCTGGCAAATCATCTCCATCACTGTCCTGCGTGGAGTCCTGCGTGGAAACAAACAATGAACGCTCGCGAGGGGGAGGTGCTTTCTTTGGCTTTGAATTCCGAGCTGGTGGTGGGCTCGAAGAATGTGTCAGAGGACTTCTCCTAGTCATCGTCATACTAGAGTAACTTGCATCATTGACCACGAAATCAACTAGACTCCCAGAATCCTCACTGTCATCGGAGATCTCCTCGCTTCTGGCCAAATCATCCCCCTCGCCTTCCGTGTCATCGCCACTGGTTTCTTGTTGATTTGTGGCTCCAGGGGTTGCCTCCATGTCGCTTCCGGGATCTGAGAGAAAAACAGCACTTCTTCGCTTGGCTTTTGGTGTTTTCTTAGCTTTCGGTGCTGCTCTCCTAGGCGGAGGGGTATGATTATCAGATTCCGTTTCATCTCCAATCAACTTTAGTATAGTCCACGACCCTTGAGAAGGTGGTCTGTCCCCGTAAGGCATCACGAACCGATCCTCTGGATTTTGGGATCTCGCAAGAGTTTTGAGGAGATTAACAAATCTCTCCGTATGCTGGCCATGAGATACTTTGCTTGTCGGTCCTAATATTCTCTGTGATTCTGGATGGGCAGTCAAATCCGGCATTCCGACTTCTTCAATCTCATTTCCAGCGATATTTTGAAATCGTTCGACAAGTTCCATGGTGTCTTCTGGGTCTAGAAGAACTGATTCTACCTGTACGATTGGAGCCAGTTGAGATTTGGGAACAGCCTTGGGCTTGGGTGTCTTTTTCTTTTGTACAGTCACACCCAAGTCCGTCAATAATGTGCCATTTGCTGATACCCGAGAAGCAGTCTGAAATCCCGTTTCTACCCCATCCGGCATATGGAATTTTTTGGGTGGCATTTTCTTCTTCGTAACTCGACGCTTTGGCTCGGGCAGTCCAGGATTTTGCGTGTTTTCAGGTGGAATCTCAATCATTCGCTTGTCGACATCAGGTTTGATATCCTTAGGAATGATACGAACAGAAAGATCATGTCGAAAATTAAAACGTGCTCCTGAACTAATCATTTTCTGCATCTGCTCGTAGTTATCCTTGGCTTTTGTGAAAGAGTCTTCTTCCTTGCCGCGCATCAACAAGAGCACAATGTTTCCAGCACGCTTTCGCCCAGTTCGTCCCATACGTTGTAACATTCGAATCGGAGATGCTGAGGCGTCATAACAAACAATCAAATCCACCTGACCAATATCCAAACCTTCCTCTCCAATTGAAGTGGCGACGATGACATTTATTTTCCCCTTCTTGAAGTCCTGGATGGTCTCAAGCTGCTTTGCCTGATTCATTCCCTCGGAACGCTTGGAATCAGCTTGACCAACAAAGACGGATGCTCTAATCATAGGCTGGTGGACATTGAGTACACGAGAGATTTCTTCTGCACTATCCCGAAACTCTGCGAAGACAATTACTCGGGTCGCGGAAGGTGGCATGTCTTCACCCAATCTCCCCTCTCCTGCATCAACGAAGTGATTGAGAATTGTTTCTTGTAGATGAGTGAGTTTGGGATGGCCCACGAAACCGTCTCGATTGACCCACATCTGCATCAAACTCATCATCTTCTTGAAATCTTGGCTTTCCGCGAGCTGCGTTCGATATTTCCCACCCTTATTTCCATCTTCGACACCTTGTCGAAAATCTTTGATAGAAGAGAAGAAAGGTCCAATCCCGTGGAAGTTGAGCAGCTTTATTCCATGGGCAACACTTGCGAGAATTGTGAAAAGTCCATTTATCATACCTTTAACAGGAAAACTTGCATTTTTACCAGCAGTGGCAAACCATTGTTTTTTGGCCTGTATCAGGCCGAAAGGTGTAAGTGACATGGGGTCTTTGTTGTAATAAGCATTCTGGGCGCACAGAAGATTGACTAATGGTTGTAAAGCCTTGGAAAAGTGCTCCTTTATGAGGTGGATCTCTGGCGATGGATCTAGTACGATTGCGTCGATATTCCGCCTATGAACGTATTGTGCAATGTCGATCGATTCTTCGGTCCGTATTTCAACCTTGGAAATTTCCAGATTATCAATCACGTCTTGCACGGCTTCAACACTTGAACCAGGAGTGGCGGTCAAAGCAAGAATTCGAAAACTCTTATTGAACCTTCTCAAAAAATTCACAACCTTGACATAGGAATAATTCCCAGTTGCCCGATGCGCCTCGTCAACAACAAGCAGCACGATTTTCTTGGGATCAGCTATGCCAGTTGATAGATCATTCTCGAGTGTCTGTGGTGTCATGAAGAATACCCTTTTGTCTGCCCACTCTTCAGCTCGGAGAGCGGGTGCTTGATCGCCTGTAAGCATTGTGGTTTGCGACTTTGGAATCCCCACGATTCCAAAACAAGCGTCAACCTGTTGAGCCACTAAGGGTTTTGTGGGAGCTACAAACACAATCTGAGCTTTTTTAGTCCAGAGAAAGTAGTTGAGCATAACTGTAGCAGCAATAAAAGTTTTTCCGAGTCCGGTAGGAAGTGCTACAAGACAATTGTTGAAAAGGGCATTCCTCACAATGCTGAATTGGTAGTCTCGAATCTTTCCAAGGTTTGTAGGGTATACCCATTTTGCGAGAGCTTCCTTGTTGAGTTCATGCTGAGTTGGGGCTTCCGGTGGCAAGTCAACAATGAAGTTATGAACTTTCTTGGCTTGCGAAGCCGACACTTCAACCGGGGCCTGGCCACCGAATAAAGTCGTCTGGCGAAGACCAATTTTTGGTGGTACAAGTCGCTGCCGTGGCGCATAATTTAATTGTGTAGGTCTGAGTGGTGAAGAGTCTATAATTATAGCTTCTTGGTTCGCTGTCTCTGGCGACGAGAAAGCATCGGAAGGTAGGTCTTCTAACTCTTTTGAAATCTCGTTCCGCGGCGGAGTTTTTTGCCGTTGCCTGAAAGAATCAAACATTGTATTTTGTCGTCGTGAAACCGCGGGTTTCGGTGGTTCGGGTCGTGGCTTTCTGAAAATTGGACCTCTGATACGGTATGGACTTGAATCTGGATGCCCGTCCGCTTGTGTTGCTCCCACAATCTTCGCAGCCGGCACTTCTCCAACCCCTACATGAATCTTGTATTTCTTCTTCGGCTTCGCAGATTCCTCCTCGTCTCCGCCAGATCCTCCCTCTTCATCTGATCTATATGTAACCCTCGGTCGTTTGTTCAAATTCGATTGCGGGGAGCGACGGATTGGCGGTAAAGTTTGGGAGGCCTGACTACACGCATTTATCATATCCTCGTCCGAAATGTCTCCATAATCCTCCTCGTCCATGGCTCTGGCGTTGATCGAAGCAGCATAACTTGCTGGAGAAATGTTGGATGACGTTGGAGTGTCCAAGGTGCGACGCGATCTATCGAGCGCAAACAAGCGCGTTCACGGTACCTTCACCTACACACGTGATATAGTAATTTGATGGAAGGCGCAATTGAAAAATTAAAAACGAAAATCACTAGCGGGGAAGAGACAATTCTAAAAAGTTTTACTTGCCTCTGGATGTGCCTACCTTTCCAGGTTGTTGCTTCTCTTCTTCGCACCTGCCGTACTTCGACGGTGGTGGACCAGGCCGAGGTCCCTACAGTATCAAGGCAAGAACGAAAAGGTCATGGCAAATTTCACACGACAATTTTGTCACAATCAAGACAGCATTCGAGTAATAAGTCTTTCAATTTACTAATTAGAAGCCACGACCGCTTCTCTTGGCTATGGGCTTTCTGACGGCACCATGCGAGGACACCTTTCTGACCGCTGATGGCACTACTGCCTTTCTCGTGGTCTTATTGCCCTCATTCTCCAATCTCTGCTCCTCCTTCAACTTATCATCCGCCATTTGTGCTTCAATCTCCATCTTCTTGTTGAATTCCACTTCAGTGACTCTCTTTTCCCTCGCAGAGTACCCTTTCTCTTTCACCGAGTAGAATACACCACCCAGTTCTGCAAGCCAATGAGGGTCAACAGCCGTAACTGTTGACATGTACTCCTTGGAAGTAAGAATCAGCTCATGATAAACAACATAATCTGGGAGATAACCTAATCCATAAAGCGCACTTGTCGGGTGCAACTGGACAGTCACACTTGTCCTCAGATTAACATATTCGCCAATTCCTTTGACCTTTGCTGCTTGGTGATAATATCCCGAGCAGATACATTTTCGAATGACATCCCAGTCCGTACCACAACTGACCATGGCCATCTTCTGCATCTTCATGATATCCAGGAGTTGCTCTCTGATTTCCTTTGCTCGGCGCAATGATTTGGGGTGCAAGAAATGTCGAGTACACCATGCATCTGAATAGCCATTCATTTTCCATTGCGAGTAGACATGGAGATATGTCAAATGGTCGGACTCGGGAACGAAAAACTTTTCACGAGCTGCATCGGACTCTTCCTGGCGTTCTTTCGGTCTATAGAAGACACTGGGTACAGATAGCATGGAGACAATCGTTAGCATCTCCTCGCTACACCCATACTCTTCCGATCCAATAAGAAGCTTCGCTAGAGATGGATCCATAGGAAATGCTGTCATTTTCCTGCCGATTTCGGTGAGGTCACCGATGTTGTTTAGAGCGCCTAATGCCCAGAGGTCGAAGAGGGATGTGGTAATGGTATCTTGTGGTGGGGGGTCCATGAAGTCGAAGTCCAGCAAATCCTTCACTCCCAAGGATTTTAGAAGTAGAACAGTATTGCTAAGGTTGGTACGTTGAATTTCGGGAATGGTTTGAATATACAGCTCATCCTTGAAAGCTGCTTCGGTAAAAAGATGATATGCTTTGCCAGGCCCAGTACGTCCTGCTCTACCGGCTCTCTGGGAGGCGTTCGCTTGGGAAATTGGGGTGATCTGAAGAGTGTCCATACCCATTCGTGGATTGTAAACTTTAAGTTTGGAGTATCCAGCATCGACAACATACATGATACCGTCAACAGTTAAACTAGTCTCCGCAATATTCGTTGCGACAATCACTTTCCTGACACCAGGAGCTGCCTTGTCGAAGATCTTTGCTTGGAGATCAGCGGGCATTTGACTGTAGATGGGCAAAATGCTGAGTTTTGGGGGGTCGTTAAGGGCATTGAGGCGTTCCTGAACCAAGTCGCAAGTGCATTCGATATCCTCTTGTCCAGTCATAAACACCAGTATGTCACCAGCACCCATTGAGACATGGATTGCTAAGACCTGTTGGACAGCCTGATCAACGTAGTCCTCAACCGGTGAGCGGTGAAACATAACGTCGACTGGAAAAGTACGACCAGGAATAAAAAATTCTGGCGCTCCTCCATAAAAGTCAGAGAATCTCTTCGAGTTCATTGTGGCAGATGTGACGATAAGTTTGAGATCGCGGCGACGGGCGAGTACTTTTTTGAATAAACCCATCAAAACGTCGGTGTTCAGAGCCCTTTCATGAGCCTCGTCCATGATGACACAGGAGTAACGATCAAGATCCGGTTCATTCAGCGATTCTCTCAAAAGGACACCATCAGTCATGTACTTGATGCATGTCTCCTTACTAGTACAGTCTTCGAATCGAATGGCGTAACCAACAGTACTACCGAGTCTGCATTCCATTTCTTCACTGACACGTTTTGCCACACTCATTGCTGCTACTCTTCGAGGTTGAGTGCATCCTATCATACCCAGTTTTGCATATCCATCCTCATATAAAAATTGAGTCAGCTGCGTAGTTTTCCCGGATCCTGTCTCTCCAACAACTATGACAACTTGGTTATCACGGATCACCCTTAACAGATCCTCTCGAACAGCAAAAGCTGGTAAATACTCTCGCTGTTCCTTGAGAGATTTACTTTGACTGAAATTACTGGCCCCTTCATTCTTCTTCATGTGCTGTGCAAATTTGCTGTTGCCCTGTTCCTCTTCTTCTCCCGGTACAGGAGCAGCACTATCTCCCTCGTCTTCTTTGACACCCATCAGGTTTCCCAGGGCAGTTCCGGCCATATTTGTGGCCTCCTGCGCCTGCTTCTGCCTCTCCTTTTGTTGTCGTTTCTCCTTCACAACCTTACTGCCTTTACGGCTGAATACTGCCATGTCGCTTTGGTTGTCTCGAACTGCCGGCACCGGTTCCAGCTGTTTTGAGAATACGGTCCTTCCATCTAAAAATGGCGGTTTGAGATCATGCACAAGAAGATGAACTCTAGTAGCCTCTTCATCGTCCTCAAAATCATCTCCAAAGTCTCTTCTTTGAGCCACTCCAGATGTGAGCATACGATTCGTCTCCCAAGCATCAACATCTTTCTGCTTTTGTGATGCTCGAACACTTATTCGCTTCCCCGTCTTTTTCTCGGTGAGTGCCGCCTCCCGTTGCTGCTCGGCCCATGTGTTGTCGTAAGAGCCAAATGGGTTGTGGCTATCGTCTCCAAAAGTATGGCCGAATTCGTCCCCATCGTACCAATCTCTATCCAATGCCTTCGAATCCTCTTCGTTCACTAACGGCTCTGGGCCGTCGAATTCCTTTTGTCGAGGGGTTGACCCAGGAGTCGAGGCGTATCGTGACTGTCCATGGGGTGTTGATGCTCGAGATCCGTTTGGAGCTCGACTCTGAGACCTTGATGCTACCGATTTTGGGGTGCGACTTTGTGATGCTGGCCTCGCAGGCACAACAAACCTGTCGTCTGATCGCAGAGGATTGAAGTCCAGCTTTCGGCGCTTGGGGCTCTGCTCTACCTCGTCCCTTGCCATTTTGTTGTTGTCGTTGAATTAGGTATGGTGTTCCACGGTAAGGTCAAAAATACGGAGTAGCTTTGCCCCTGCAGGTTAAGGTTACTCGTACTAGCGTCACTACCCGCCAAAAAGTTAATCGTCGGCGATAAGATAGAAAAAAAAGTTCGCGCCCCGCACCTTCAACTTCTTTTCTCTATACAAACTTGACGCAAAGTGCGACTCTCGATCATTCACGATGTCAATGATTACGGCTACCGCGTGGGTGCCCCGTGGATTCGCTGCTCCCTTTCCTACCAAATACACCTTCGACGAAGACGAGTTTCAGCGCATCGCGGAACTCGCAAAGCTTCAACTCGACGACGCAAATGATGATTTAGAGGAGGCCAAGAACCAGACAGAGCGCGATGGCAAACACAATGACGATGAGGACTCGGGTTCGGACGCAGAAGAAGCCCCCAAAACCTTAAAATCAACTGGGTAAGTTACTCTACAAGACTTAGCGCAGTGTTATTGCTAACATGCATTCACAGCGACGATGACGACGACCTGAAGGAGTACGACCTAGAACACTATGATGAAGATGTTGAGATGGACCAAGAAAAACAGGGCGATGGCATGGGCATGTTTGGAAACGTGAAATCTCTCGCATACCACGATTCCAACGAAGAGGACCCATACATCACAATGGCAGCAAATGAGGAAGACGACGAAGACCGAGAAGAGCTTCAAATACTTGCAACCGACAATATGTTATTGGCAGCTAAAATCGAGGATGAAGTAGCACATCTCGAAGTGTATGTTTACGAAGACGAAGCCGACAACCTCTATGTTCATCACGATCTCATGCTTCCAGCGATACCTCTGTGTATAGAGTGGTTGGATATTCCAGTAGGGAAAGCAAGCGTGGAGAAGGATTCGAGAGCAAACTTTGTGGCTGTTGGAACATTCGATCCGGATATTGAAATTTGGGACTTGGATACCGTTGATTGCATGTACCCAAATGCGATTCTCGGACAAGGAGGGGAAGGTGCTGAAGACAAAAAGAAGAAAAAGCGAAAGAAGTCCAAGAAGGCCAACGACGACCACCATGTGGATGCAGTTCTTTCTCTTGCCGCCAACCGACAACACCGAAACCTCCTTGCCTCCTCTTCAGCAGATAAAACCGTGAAATTATGGGATCTGAATACTGCCAAATGTGCCAAGTCATACACTCACCACACCGATAAAGTGTGCACACTTGCATGGCATCCTAAGGAGTCAACAATCTTACTCAGTGGAAGTTATGATCGGACAGTTGTTGCAGCAGATATGAGGGCACCCGACGCAAAAGCTCCAAGATGGGGAGTTGAGAGTGATGTTGAAAGTGTTCGATGGGACCCACATGATCCAAATTACTTTTATATCTCGACTGAGAACGGTATCATCCACTTCCACGATGTCCGAAATTCTCCATCAAGTCCAGCAGCAAGTAAACCCGTCTGGATTCTCCAGGCTCACGACGAGTCAGTATCGGCTTTCGACATCAATCCTGTTATTCCAGGTTTCATGGTCACTGGTTCCACAGATAGACAAGTCAAACTGTGGAACATCCAACCTTCTGGCCCCACGATGGTTGTTACACGAAATTTGGAAGTTGGAAAGATCTTCTCGACTGTATTCGCACCGGATGAAGAGGTTGGTTTTAGATTATCCGTTGCAGGCAGCAAAGGAGTTGTTCAAGTTTGGGTAAATCCTTCCGCCTATCCCAAGAGTTTTTAGTATTAGTTCTAACATATTTTGTGTAGGATACATCCACCAACCCAGCAGTCCGACGGGCGTTCGCAGATAGAGTGACTCCAGTTGAAGGGGAGATTAAGGAAAGGTTGGTTGGACTTCGAGACGACAGCGACGAATTGGAAGACGATAATGAACCTGAAGGAGAAACGGCGCAAAATGGAGAAGGGTGGGAATCTATGGAAGAAGATTGAAACGACCAGAGAAGATTAAAAGACTGAAATTTCATGCCGCCTTGGGCTCCAAAGATCATCCGTCGGGTTTCTGCGTACAGTTCATTAATTATATCCAGGACTTGGGCAAATCTAGGGTTGAAACTCAGCCAAAAGTACAGATTTGAAGACGCGGGGCAAGGCCTTCCGTTGTGGGGATATATGAGACGAACAAAGTGTGTTGTCGTGTTCGTTTTCCAGCAATGGCGGGGTTATTATAGCATAATAGGTACTGACAATTTCGAGTATTTTGTAGTGCATGAATGATAGTCGGCTACGATGTACGAAAAACTACTCCACAAAAACAAAGACTATTTTCAACTTTTTAATCGCTGGCATTGACAGTGTCGAAATGCATCAATGACTGCCAGCGAATGAACTGCCTGGAAATTGGAGGGATGACGCAACTTTTTTCAACCACATGCTGCGGCTCCTAGGCGTCTTGATGGCATCCACGTTGTTGCTAACAATAGCTGTTCTGTATGTGCGCTCGCGCTTGCAACGCTCTGTAAGGCAAACAATGCAACTCTGCAGAGGCTTTTTTGGTCCACCGGCTGCTGGATGATGGCGTTGATGACTGCAGGCTGTTCTGGCCTTTTGCGAATCCTCATAGCCGAATCAGGCCTTCGGAGGGCGAAAGATGCTCGACAGGAACCAAAGCCCCTCCCGATCGCTCTCCAAAGGAAAAGCGGCACCCACAAGCGTCGCCGTAAGGCACGATACACCAGTCTAGGGGGACTTCTCCCATCTAAATTACACAACTCCGAAGATATATTCTATATCCAGGACACCACATCAGGACCTGTTGTCATGTTCTCACTCAACAATTCGATGTTCAAGTGCCGCTTTTCTCTTCACCCTCTCACGTTGGCGCGCGGAAAAAATACCAGGGCTGCTCGATGCTGACAGACGGGATTGGATGCTTCGGCTGGTGTGGTTTGTTTCAACCACCAGAACCTCTGCCAATAATAAACCCTCCTCAAGGTGCTTCGTTTCGAGTTGCTCGAATCATCCCGCCTTACTATCGCTCGTCCTATGTTACGCACTGTGTGCCTCTCGGGGCGTGGCATTGTCTGTATACTTTACGGGATGGCATCACAAAAATATCTAAACATTTGGCGCACGCTAGAGGAGGCAACTTGTTGGAAAGTTGGGAAAAGTTCGCAAGCTTATGAACTTTCAGATGCAAGAATCACCCGCTACAGTGCGCCAATTGAGCCCCGAGCGCCCCTATCTAGGTCCCTGTCCAGAGGAATGATTTTAGATTGATGACTTGGGGCCGGAGGGTCTTCCAGCAGAGGAAGACGATTGGTTTTCGGGGGTTAATCGACGCTAGAACGCGCACTTCGATCGACGGGCATAACCTTGACAATTTTACATGCAACTCAGGTCCCGTTGGCTTTTAGATTGCAAAGTTAGACACAACTTAGAGCATGGGGGGTGTTCAACTTTCTTTTGTAGGTTGTTGGCCTGAAATTCGTTGGGCAGGAAAAAGAGTAGTATCGTGGAACTGCAGTACACGTCAAGGTGAGCTGCGGGAATTGGTACCACCCAACCTCATTCCAAGAATTGTTCCCCCTCGAAACAGTAAGGGATCAGTATACTTTCCTTCCCCCTTCTCCCTCACTACAGAGTAGGTATTGTTTTCCTCATAAATATTCAGGGCAGACGAGGCGTTCCCTATCAAGCAAAGATGGTCCCTGGCGAGCTAAACTCAGGTTGAGGCAAGGCCAGTGGGCGTTGCCGCTTTTCAAGGAAACTTGTGGCTCAATCGCCCCCCTGCTTGTCAAGGTCCATTATTTTCATGGTCCCATCAAATCCTGATCCTTGTCTGCAGGTGGCCCCTGCAGGTCCTCGTTGTGCCTTCCTTTGCTTCCCTCCTTTCTCCCCCTTCAAAACCTCTCTTTCTTCCCCTTCACAAAGCACAATAAAGCTTCACCAACTTCACCATAACATTCAACGCACATCGCCTGGCCGATTAGTTTGCGCAAAATACATTCCTTTGTTTCGACTGGTTGCTCGAAATACACTCTTTATCGACAATCTCCTCGCTCTTTCCATCCAACGGTCTCGAACATACGGACCGAAGACTCCAACAAACGAAATCTTTTTTACTCACAGGACTGCGTCCTCCAACAACTTCCAATTCGATTGCCAGCTCATCGCTCCACTACATATTTCAACCTTCCGTATATATTCACATATAGCTTTCATCACCAGCACACCAGTCACGCTACAGGATCACCCCTCTAGCAAACTACTACCACGGAAAGTGTAATCGACATTCGAGGAACTATCATCATCCACCACCATCACAAGGACGCGAAGAGCTTCTCCTTCCTGAACAGCACTCCTCCCGATCCACGACAAGTCAAAAGGTTGAACCTGCAGCTAGCCTGTGACCACCATCCAATAGCGTCCCAAGCTTACCTGCACCTCACCCAAATAATCTCGTCACATTTGACCCCACCTTCGATACAAGCTCCACTGTCGTACACCCATACATTTGGCTAAAAAGGAAAATCTCACCCACCTTCTCCAGGAAATCCGGACACCCATTCCATTCAGCAAAAATGTCACTCGCACGAGCTTTCACGACGAAGAGGAGTAGGGCTGCCTCGGATATTTCTGCACCAATGCCATCGAGAAGTTTGACAACGAAAAAGTCCTCGGGTTCAAACAACATTAGAAATAAGATCTCTGCTCCCATCGAATTGATTTCGACCACAAATATGCTGTCTTACAACGCACCCGATCTTTTTCCAAAAACACCTTCGTCTTCTACTTCAAGATCATCAAACTCGGATGACGATTCTGACCGATCAGTTGCCTCGAACCCATTTTCGCCTACGACTTCAACAGATAATTCCTCCATCGGTTCCTCATCACCAACCTCACCCGACCCAAATCACCTCTCCTGTTACTTTGGTCAGCTCCCATCGAAAGAGTCTACTGAAGACGCGCCTATCATTCCCAAGCGAGCTGTTTCACACACCAAGAAGAATGCCGAAATTCTAGCTCGCAAGCGGTCTGTCTCACGGATATCACCAAAGAACAGCATCTCAACCGTCAGATCATCAATCAATATGTTCTCTTCCACTACCGTGGATAGTCCTGATCATCCATTTGGTACCGAGCTTGCCAAGGTCACCGAGATCGCCGAAGACTACGGTATCACTCGGGAGAGAATGACCGTGGTAGACGAGGAAGAGCAAGAGCTTGCATCAAGAGGGTTGTTCAAGTTCCGAGCGGAGGATTACATGAGCGAGATTCAAGGACTCTTCACAAGCGCATTTGGCGAAGTGAAGAAGCCTGCCATGTCGGCGATGTGGATATAGAACTTGGTCTTCAATGTTTTCTCTTTTGTTTACGACATAATACCCACCGATTTCGGACCTTCACTGTATATATTCTACGACCGCTTGGGTCACATTCTTACACTCTTTCACGATTACTTTTAAAAAATACCATTTGGTTCGACACGGTCTCTGGAAAAGGGAAGGAGTTCATTTATGGAATTTGGGCGACAATTGGAAGTTGTCTATGGGGTGGATTGACTGTCGAGTTTCAGTAATCGTATACATTGTCTTCATGACTATCTACGCTCTTTACGATGCATTTCAGGGTGGATTTGCAGCTAGTCTGCGATATCACACGACTTACACACTGCCTGTAAACAGATTAAATTTAAATTTAAACAAACACATCATTCTACATTCTCTCTTTCTCTTGTTCCAACATGCAACTATGGCTGATACCTCATCTTACACTGATATTACTAGCAAAACTTGATGTCTCCTTCAGAATTAAAACCTTATCATAACGCGGAGAATATAAGATGCAATGCACAGATCTACGTTCCAGATTTGTAAATCTTGAGGTACAGATAACATCGGCAAGGGATCGCTTGTGACGATTGGGACATTCCCGGATCTACAAAAGTCATTCGATCTTTGGGTTGGGATGGCACTTGGATATCTCAAACTCCCTCTGTCTGATGCTCAGCGGCGCTCGGCTGGGGAAAGCTTTAACCGTTGACTGGGTACGAGAGGGAAAGCAGCACTCAATTCTCCGTGGAGGAATTAAATGTTTGTCTAGTAATTTCCAACGTGCTTATGATTTAATTGTCTCTAAATTATTGCATGATTATTGAGTAGCGATGAGGTATTTGATATTCTCTATTTCTCGGCAGGTTGCCCCGATCTCGAGGCCGATTGGGATCACGTGCTTGGGCTTGATAGCACGCTAGCTATATTTAGCTTTAGGGTGGTTTTGAGGCGGGGCTATTTCTGATTCTTTTTTCCGCGGTTGAAAACGAATCTGTTTGAAGAAACTTCCGACCACAAACAGCCTCAACAACGACTCGGTCGAGTGTACAAGGGCGATTCAAACCCAATACCTAACCTGTAAGCTTCCGTCTTCCGTTCTTGTTCTCCCCGTCCTCCGCACGCCTCGGAATTGAAACACAACACCAAACCTCTCGAAATGATGAGATCCCATAAACCCCAAATATATCTTTAGGAAGAGCCGTCTTAGGCTGACGCTTCACGCTTTTCTGCGCGGGCTTTGTGTCGGCATCGTCATATGCGGCAGGTCTTTTCGCGCTGTGGAGCGTTGGCGGTGCTTAGAATCTGGGTTTCTGATATGAGAATTCGTTGTGTTTCTTTTTCCTGTCGGGGACCAATTTTGGATTAGAAATATGATTGCTAATTCTTCGCAAGGTTTATATCTCGCGGGTTGTTACTTTGTTGGACGCTGACGAGATTGGACTATATGAGAAGAGGAGGCACTTGAAACTTCATCTCAACTGATATCGGTAGGGGGATTTATGGCGCACATCGATGTCAAAAAGAAAAGATACACGAATCATCCAGCCACGATCGACATTCGGAACTCCACAGTGTCTGGTTTATAGTGTCGTGCCGTTCGTTAAGTTTATATTTCAGCGGAGGCGGTTACAATATTCTCAAAACACTCCGACCCGTTCCGAGTGTTTTAAAAATCGATGTTGAACCAACCGGCCTGTAAGCTTATATCTTAGTTGATATAACGCCACGACGAGCTTGCTTGGTGGACTGCCCTTTCATGGATGGTCCTGGAAAGACGCTCGTCTTTCAATATATTGAAAACTTTTGTTTTCATGTCCACACAGCTTTGCAAGTGCAATATCTGGAATGTTAATGAGAGGGATTGTACGTTGAATAAACGGAGAGGTAATGCCTCGTGATTCCTTTCGTATAGCTTGCTTTATTAGTTTATGCATATTGAAGACAGCTTTTACTTCTCTGAATTTATGATGGCCTCCGGGCAGCTAGTGATGGCATTCTATGAACATGCTTGTAGAACTATGTGTTAGAATAGCTATAGATAGAGTATAGTATAATCAGGTAAATCTAGTGAATCGATTGTTGTACATTCAAAATATCACAAAAGGGTGGGGAGGCTCAAGTGCGGAAGGCTGAACCTCGGAAAGCCTCGGTGAGAAACATCAGCCTCGAGATAGATAGCCTCTTCACGTCAACATTAAACAACAATCCAAACACTCATCATGTCACAAACTTCAGCGCCAGATATCCCTGTCTCCGAGCCAGCAGTTCTTTTCCGTCCCTCCAAAAAGCGCAAAATCTATCGCCAACGTGCGGCCTCGCCCTCTCTTGAAGCCCCTCCTTCGATCGCAAGCCTAGTTGCCCCCGCGCCCCAGAGCCTCGATGAACTCATCAGCAGCACAGCACAAGATGTCGATACTGGATCCGCAGAAGTAGACATAGGAGTGATACTAAGAATGCGGAAGATACAACGTAGGGGGAAAGGCGGTGTTGAATTCCGAGCCGGCAACGCAAACGCCAGTTCAACGAAAGAAACTCAGGAGCTGGTAATCCGAGAGGAACATGTCGAAGGGGGATTAGAGGAACCTAGTGGAGGGGGAGTCGTACGGAAATTTGCAGCGCAAACTGGGACTGTGGGCGATGTTAATAAACATATGTGAGTGCCCTCCCGGTGTAGTTGTTGATGGGAGAAAGATGAACAGTGAATAATGAGGGAAGGATGGCATATATAGATTCTGAGATTGCTAAACGTCGTATGGGCGAGTTAAAAATATCTAAATTTACCACCAGCGAAGAAGTTGGGGACGCAAGACCTACCTCGGCCGGGAAGGGAATTGCAGAGGTTAATCGACAGCCTGCTGCACTGGGGAAGCTTCATGAGATTGATCTTGGAGATGAGGCGAGGGATAAGAATGTTGCTAGGACGGATATGGCTACAAGACGAATGAATGGGGAAGAAGTTGTCGAGGAAATTGCACAGAAACAGCCCACTAAGGTACGGTTAGGGAGGGATGGAAAGCCGTGGCGAGGTAAGAAGAGAAGAGGAAGTGATGATATCCGTCGAGATCAACTGGTTGATGAGATTTTAAGGGAAAACAAACGTATGTTCCCCCTCCACCTTTATTTAAATTTAGACTAACAAAAAGTAGTCGAGATCTACGACTCGCCCTCAGAAAACGAAGCTACTCCTGGTGACGATCAGGCTGCTGATGATCGTATTGCTGAGGCTTTCAGAAAGGAATTCATGGATTCGGTCGCGGCCAGGCAAAGAAAGCAGAAGGTGGGTCCACCTGCTCCAACCCGAACTGCTGGAGGCAAGAAAGAAGAGGTTTTGCAAGGACCGAAGTTGGGTGGCAGTAGGAGTGCCAGGGCGGCTATGAGAGAGACGATGTTGAAAGCTGCGAAGAAGTAGTCTCTTAGTGGTGAGACATTATTCGGGTTTCTTCAGGATGGTTTATTAGTACTTACATCTGGATGAAGATTGGGAATTTTGTGAATGCGGGAGCTGTACATATAATTATGAAGTACGAATTTTCGCTGTGCATTCCCAACCTATCCGCTGTTATTTTCATATATTTCTTGATTCATTTCTTTTCAGCCTTTCTCCAATCACTCAAAATTACTCTTCAAGTCTACCCATTCCGTTTTATTTGACCCCATAATTTTTTGGTGGGAGCATTTCTTGTTTTGCTAAATAACTTCGAAGGCTCCGTTTATCATCCGGGCCGAAGGAAGTTGAGTTATAGGAAGAGCCTAACTCAGGAAAAAAGATCTACGATTCAAGAGTCAGCATTATTGCGGTGGGATTGTAGGAATTAAGGACTATCGATTTGCTGCTGACGGGATTATTCCCCCCGGCAGACGAACTCAAGAAGCTTGCTATGATGTTATCTGGGAGGCTTTAAGTTGTGGAATTTCTGCCTTTGCGTAACTTGGCTGGCCTGTTTTAGGTCTCTTCCTTTAAGATAGTTCCACCACTTAGTTGGCGGTGGTTAAGCTACGGCATAGTAGCTTAGCCCTAAATATTATGGTAGTAAATCTTCCCTAAGGCCAAAGGTGCCTCATTCTTTAGTGGGGTAACTTCTTGTTCCAGTTTGAGGTCGCCGGTCAACCGTTTCCCTTACATGAAGGTTATCTGATCCAGTCAGATCACACTAAATAACGCGCCCGTCGGGCTTTCGAAAGTGAAGGCTATCGTTTATGTGCAATACGTAGAGTCATTTTCGCTTCTCGTCTCCCATCCTTTCCCTTTTCTTTTCTCGTTTTTGTTATTATCCATATTGATAAAAAAGAGCTTTGTAAGTTCCACGGGCGAACATGTAGAGTGGACTGTGGGCGAGATAGAGCGATATTTTGATCATGCTGTGCAGATGGAGAACCCCGAAGAGGTAATTGGAAATATAAGGTATGTTCAACCCGTGGATTGAGGGCATGGTCAGAAAACGATGACATACCGCATACCATATAGTATATTTAAATTACACTCACACCAATCAAGTCGTCTCGGAATTCCATCAGTCTCTTCATACCAAGGGCTGATCCAAATGGACCTAGTGCAAAGACTTCAAGAGTTTGGCCTTCGCAACGTGATATTGTCCTCAATGCCGCTTCTCTTACTGCATTGGCTGGATTTGTTTTTATTCTTATTGGACTGATTAAAAATAAAAAATAAAAAATATGATGTTTCATGAAAATGGGGATTGTGAATACCTTAGTGACGAAGAAAACACGCACAGGCCAAAACACCGTATGGACCGGACGTGTAATCCCCAAAATGCCACAATAGGCCATCGTTTTGAATTGCTTCTTTGCAGATATTCACAACGCGCCGTACATTTTGCATTTGCAATTACATATTTGAGAAAATCGTCCTTCGAGACCTACGAACTCATCGCACTCAACATGCCTACAAAATCGAACTCTGCATCGGCCAATCCTCCCGCCAACATGGTGACTTTGCCGGATGGCAACGACCCTCACCTCTGTAAAGTAGGCTTCTATCTGCAAACCATAGGAAATAATATTGGATGTCTGGAGGCCAACTCGGAGAAAATAATAGCCATGTTACTATCCAAAGAGTGCTGCGCGCACACAACGAATCTTGAACACGGCCAAGAGTGAAACGGCGAAAAAACTGGCAGCTATGCCAAAACAGAGAGAATTTCTTATGTACAATGAGAAGTTCAATAACCCGTTGAAGGGAACGCGTGATGTAAATGCCGGATTGGGTTATATTGTTGGCAAGGCATTGGCAGAAGACCATCGATGCACCAAGTGCAAAGATGGAGAGGGCTGTTTTGCTCAATGTGTTGTCGAAGGTTGCTGGGAGGGTGCATGCTGTTCATGCAAAATGAAGGATCAGGCCACTTCCTGTAGCTTATACACTAGCAATACAAACAGCAATGACCCTCCGGCTACCTACCATGGCGTGGGAAACGCCCAAGATGACATGAATATCCCGTCGTCATTGGGCAATTGGCCTCGAAACACCAGCAACAGCCTTGCAACGGCATCTGCACCAACAATGGCACCTACCATTGCACCTGGATCCATGGCACCAGCACCAGCACCAGCACCGCGCCGCAAGGCCAAGCGCAAGGCGAAGGCAAAAGTCAGCGAGAAAGGAGAGGCAGCAGCAGCAACGCGAGCTACCTTGTCGGCCCAGAGCCCTCACCAACAAGAGATTGGTTGGGAGGATTATGAAAATGAGGACGGAAGTGTTATGGATGTCATGGCCGTGATTTGCAATTTCTCTGTCGCAGCCCGAAATGCTCGTGGGGGAAAACCATTAATGCCACCATCACTATAATTTTTCGGACCTTGCGGTGGACAGTTTCTTTTCTGGTGGATAATTTTTCTTTTCCAATGTACTTCTTTCTTCTGGTGGACTTTCTTTTCTGGCGTTGTAATTCTGGTGTGCTCCCAAAGCAAAGATATGTGGTATGTCACATCGATGTGAGTATGTTTGTGTATAGCGTCCAATTTTTCCCCTCGTTTTCATTAGTTGATCATTCTTTTCATCTTCGGGGTTTCTGACCTTGTGGGTGCTTGTTGCCCAGATGCTGAGGAGCTGGAGACTATCTTGTTTGTGTTTAGAATATTGTATTGAATATGTTTTCAAAACCATTGTGCAAACGGCCCTCGAGAATATTGAAGTATGACCGAGTACCGTCGACTCTCGAGATGATTGTAAAGTTGACGGAGGTGCGAGGTGGAGAGTCATAATCATAACTGCTGGGCGCCCACCTACCTACATCATTAGCCTAAGATCTGTTTATACTGGCTGCTTTTGAAGAAATTGTCTGCTGATAAAATCTCGGTGATACTCATCGCACCAAACCGCAGCCTATTTTGGGGATGATCTCCAGTGTCGTGAATCCAATTGCCAGAGCGCAGACTGGGAATGACGGCTTGTTACCAACCCCAGGTTTGTACCAAGATTGGGGGGTGCAGAGATACAAAGACAGAGATTCTGGTGAGGACAAGAATTTAACAAGTGACTGCTGTCTTGTGCAGTTGGATATTGTTGTCTATGGAAATTCTTGTGGGGAGCGCGTCACAAACAAGCGTCATGGTGTTGCATGGATCAGAGCATCATCGGCCTGATTTCGGCGCTGTTGTTCCTCCATAGCCACTGCAACAACTAGTCAATATAGAAACAACAAGTATCGTTACTCTTTGCTCTATTTATCTCTCAACTCTCTATCTTTCCCAGGCAAAACTCCCAAGGTAGAATCCCAAAACATCTAGATGCCTTAACCAGTACACCTCCTCCCGAATGGAAACCAACAAAAAACACCTCAACTTTTCTTCACTGGAATCTCTCGCAACGTGCTTTCGTCTTGGTTATAGAGCTAGCTAACAATGAAGGTTTGTTTGAAGATGCGAATAGATTTGGCGGTGGTCTCAAAAATATTGGATTTCGCGTATGGCCAAACATTACAATTGAGTAATATTCCACACAAACTTTGGCCTATCTTCAAGTCAAATCCAGCTAACACGATCCTTCCCGTTTAGCACTCGTAGTTGAACTTTTAAGCATACTTATACTCATCGTTGCCGGTATTCCCCATTATCAGGTGGTACACCATTAGGAGCAGCCTGATCAGACATCATCGCAGCAGCATGTTATCCTCACTCCGAAGATAAGGGTGCTACCAGAATCTGCGTGGAGTGGGGAGTCATATCTCCGAAAAGTCAGAAGAGCGTGATGGCCAACAGCAAAGACACATATTCTGAAGAGGTAGCTACCGTGGGTACAGATCATGACGCCGTTGTCCATGACGGGGATTATCAAGAGTGAGTAATTAGATTGAAGCCTGGTCATTGTTGCTTTACTACTGCGGGAGATGTAGAAAGACCAAAGCCCAGGGCAAGGTATTGTTAGATAGCAAGTATTTTCTGATAAATGAAGACTTTTTTTTTTTTTGAATGGATGGATGGATGACATTGAAGCTTGAACAGCTTTGAGTAACAGCTTTGTACACTAAGAACACGTTCCACATCTGGAGTGTGGAATGCATGCTATAAGAGTCATTGCCATTACTCCCTATACTTGGTACGCTCGCCTTCTTATTATTTGTCCTGACCCACTAACTGTTTAGGTATTCACAGCTAGGGATTGAGTTGGTATGTTTTATTTACTAATAATATAATTGATTAATTCTATCTAGATATACATTAAAATAGCTACAAAATACGCTAGAGATATTTTTTCTCGTTTACCACGTTAATCTTAACTTTCTTAAATAATGACATTAAATAAAAATTACTTAAAAAGATACCTACACTCTTTGATCTTTAAATAAATAACTTAGTTATTCTAAGTATAAATAAATGTCGTTACATATTCCTGGTGAATAGCACCTTGCACGACAGCCTAGTTGATCCACGTGCTTCGGCTCATGTGAGTGGCTTGCCACTCACATACTTAAGCTCACAGAATCCGACCCCTCTTTACCTTTACTCTTCATGCAATAAAGATATAGGAATACAACCACTTATTGCATCACACTTTATGACTACCAAGTCATACCAACAATAAATATTTAAATAGAGTAATCATTACTTAGATAACGTATTTCCCAGGTGAGCCGATCACTAGAACACTAAAACGCGACACTCCTCTAAAAATATAAAATGCCACCACTAAATTAAGCCTAACTCTATAGTAAAGAGGGTCGCATATCGTGTTTTAATATATTCAAAGTTGTGATATTATTATGCTCGAGTGATCGGCTCACCTGGGAAATACGTTAATTACCTAGTACTAAATTTTCTAGTTCCTTTTAGAAATGGCGGAACTTTACTTAATAATTAATTAACTTACTTACTTTAAATCTTCTCAAATAATGTAATTTAACAGTTAATATTGCCACACTCTTTGCTAAAGTAGTAAGTAACTTTATAAGTCAATTCCAAAATTGGTGAATATTGCATATTATATTTTCTTCTTCTTTTCTAATATTTCCAGGTGTGGTATGAATCCAATTTTTTCTGGTGCTGGGTGGTCGTAACGCAATGTTGAAAACATGCCTAGACAGTTCCGTGGTGGGGAGAATGAACATGTTTGTATAAAGCATCCAACTTTTATCCTGTTGTTTTCATTAGTCAATCATTCTTTTTCTCTCTTCTTTTTAGAGTTTCTGAACTTGTGAGTGCTGGAAGGAGAAGGCATTGTGCCCTAGACCAGACGTTGAGAATTTAGAGATCTCTAGTTCCATTGCCTTTCAAGGAGTTGCTTTAAAATCCACATGTATGCCATAGCACGTTAACCCAAGTGCGAGGTAGAGAATTATAGTCCCAACTGCTGGGCTCCTATTTAATCTAGAGCTATATTTTCCTGTTGCCTTCCCAGTAGTGTTCCATCGCGTGATTCCTATTACCTAGAACCCGTTGTACTGGAGGGTGATCGCCAATCATCAGTGTTAGGATTGGAAACTTGCTTCCTGTCGCCTGTCGCATTATAATCAGGGCGAGGAAAAGAAATGAAGACATAAAGACATGGTTTTCTAAAGAAGGTGGAGAGCATTCATCTACTGTTTTACCTAGGAATTTTTGATTGAGTCAGATGAGATTATGGAACCAGAACTCCATCTATCCAGTTTTGGTGTTAAGACGGAAACAACTACACTCTTTACTCAACTTATCCCTCAACGTCACAAGTTAGAATTGAGAATATGTGTGAGATTTTGCCTTAGCATGCTTTAATTTGAAAAGTGGTCTGCTAGGTACCTTATGAGGCTTGGAGCAGTCTGTTATCAAGTGGCCTTTATGTAGAAATATAAGTAGGCAGTAGGATCTTCGTCAATATCAGATACTTGTATCGCTAACCTAGCTAACAACTAAAATGGGCATTATTGAAAATATTTAATACGAGAAATGAAGACAAAATTCATGTGCTGGGTCCTCCTCATATCAAGCAATGCATACAGAGACAGCACGATGAGCCCCATTTATACCAATCTCAAATCTTTCTCTGAATTTAGAGTTTCTAAAACCTCTCTGTTTAATTTATAACCTCATAACCATTGTAGAATTAACCCTTCATGTAGAGTTCCTTGTTTTGGCTAGTCTGGCGTTTTAGAATGTCAGTTGGAAGCTATTTCTTCATGAAAACCTTTATAGAAAAAGTGATAATTGTGAATAGTTTCACGCCATCTCGTAGTGAGAGCTACGAAGAAAACACGCACAGGCCAATACATCCAAACCACCCTAATAAGTTCTGTTTCTCTCAGGATTTCTGTTTCTCTCAGGATAGGCAAAATAAGACATCATATCAAGCGCCCAAGGTGTAGTTAACTACTGTAGCAGACTAATATTATACTCAAATACTTGGTATAATCAAATCAATTAAGAATATATTCTCAAAATAAGCACAATAACGATCACCAGGAGTCTTCTTCACTATTAGCCTCTTTGCTTAATTAGTTTGGACTTCTTGTTAAACTTTATCAATTGAGTAGATAATGAATAATAATCACAACATTTGAATACATTTCCGAACAGGATTTTCACATTATTTTATCTCAATGCTGACGAGATAATAAAATTGAATAAAGGAGGGAATCAAATTCCCAGTTTCCACAGACGTGTAGGTCTATTATTCGGGACTTTCTCGCATGGTATTTTAATTTATATTTATATAGAAAACAAACCAGGAGCAAACATGACCTTGAGACTGTTTAAATTTTTCGAGAACAGACTTTTCGGGAAGTCTTTTCGTTTTTAACTTACTTTTGTCCCCCGACCTGTTCTAAAACCTACCTCTGCTAGGCATAATAACCTTGAAGTATAAGAAGCCAGCGTAGTGTTAGCAAATGTCCATCTTCCTCGTTTTCATCCTCCATAAAGGCGTCACACGGAAAAGCAAATTCGGAGCGACGGAAGGGCCACCGATCCGAGGTGCAAGTGGCAATCTCTTTATCCTTTACCCATTTCTCAACACATCCTCAGCAGAAAACGTGGTTGGATGGACAAGCTATATGAACTAAATTCTCGCTCTCTTCGCAAATCGGGCAACTAGTGAAGTCAGCTGGAAGATTTTCTGGGAGAATATCTCTTACCAATGGCGTAAGCGACTGCCCCCCATGAAGCGCTCTCAGGCGAGAAATTTCATCTTGAAGCTGTCGTGTATAGTCTGTCAGTGACTGGGATATGGATTTAATGCAAATTTCTCGTTCCACCATTTCATTCACGAAGCGAAGTGTATCCATAAGCCTGAGAAACTGAGAGCGATAATTAGCAAATACTTCTTCGGAGTCAAAAACTGTGAAGGTTCGATCAAGCAGATCTCTAATGGAAAGATCCACACATTTTCGAGCTGTGGTTAGCTAGTGAAGGTCTGCCATTGAAAGTGCAGTCATGAACTCACGGTCTGTGCTTGAAAGTTCCAAAATCTCCCAGAAGGGCTCTAGATGCTCATGATATCTGTTAGAGATATTTTCTGCTAAAGAAACAAACCTAGGTAGGGATTCTGTTGTGGTTTCGAGTTCGGACTAGTATTCTCTATTATAAATGCAGTTGATATAGGTAAAGTCAACTTCTATGTCGACATCTTACTCAGGGATCGAATAACTGCCCCCTCTTAGTTGATCCCCATATTGGTGAGTGGATGAAGTGCTATGAATGCATGCTCGGTTGATTGTTATGTTGTAACACATTTTTCTATCTTGTGTGTTGGGGTGTAACTCGGAGTTGAGAGTATCTTTGTTAATGCGATGAAGCCGATTCTTGTTGAATAGTTGTGAGTTAGGTTGTCCAAGTTGGGATTGTAATATTTGTATTGTTCTAGCTTCAATGCTACTGGGTACCACCTGCATATTAATTAAATACAACTCATTGTCCACATTGTTTCTATTGTCAAGATTCTTCTGCGGCCTTGTCAAAGGAAAGTCACTTTGAGGTCATATCAAGAGAAAGAAAAGGTTCAAAGATTCAAGTGACAAATGTATATTCGGATTCCTTTATTCTCGGGTAGGATGAAAGGGCCGAATCACAATCTTTTTCTTTCATTGTTAGCTATGAATAAAGAAACATGAGTTGAATATAGTTACCTTACGCGATGAATCATTTTATCGTTACCATCCTCTTGGGTTTTAAGATAAGAGCTCCATCACGCACTGAGGAGTGAACACGAGACAATTCTACATATGAAGGAGAGCAAACCAGACACCCAAGAACGCACTAACCTGTAAAAAGAAAACTTAAATTTTATCCAGCGGTCTATATGATAAATATTAATGTTGAGCCAAAAAGTCCCCCTAATTTACTTCCACTCTACCACTTCCCTATAACCCATGTTCCGTTTTTTCAACTTCCGATCAATCACAGTATGACTTGCCCAGTCATAACAGTTTTTTCTCGTATTAACACTACAAAGCGGCAGTGTGCGTCGATTCGTCATGTCACAAAATACATTTTCGTGAAATGAGACAAAGTCGGGTCCATAGGACCTGGGATTGGAGCAAAGTGCCGTGCTATTATGTCGAATATAGTGGCTCCCGACTATCGTATTCTGGAAAGGCGATATGGGAGTGGGAATCGAATTTTGAAACCGAGTGTAAGTGGTGTCGATAGCTTTGCTTAAGATGGAGAATAAACTCAAGAACCCGAATAAGCTAGCTCTTTTCATACTCCCAGAAGTTGCGATGGGTTGATTTCCCCAGTCAGTGGCAGGAGAGCGACATAGTGACGTTGGATCTGTTGGTATGGAGAAATCATTTGACTCTCCAACTGCACTGAATTCGGGGGTATGGATTGTCATTCGAGTAGTCCAGTCCGCTGAGGATCCCGTACCGCCGAGCCAAGTACAGAAAGGCTGGATAAAATCGTTAGAATAGCGGCAAGCCTCGTTGTGGCTTACTCACCTTGTGTTGAGTGCCATTTGACTGCGTCACATAAACATTTGAGTAATAGTACTGTCTATTACAATGCTTTCCCATATCACCCAGCCACCCTCGTTTCGTTCCATCCGGCCAAGCATGCCCGATATATGCGATACAAATCGAATTGCTTCCACCCTCGATTTTGACATAGGTGGGTTGTACGTTTGCCGGACTCTGGGGGACCACCACATCTGCAAACGAGCCAGATTCGACTGTCCCTTTTGATTGAGCTTTTCCAAGCCTCTTTCCATCTTCATTCCATACCGTTATTGCTGGTACCTCGCCTCCAAAATTATCGCTGCCGTTGAACATGCCAATTCCTATGCGGACAATTGACTGGGCTGCGCTGTTGCTTTCTATGAGAGGCAGGATTTGTAATATTCCAAGCCCAATTTCTGCAATTAGTGCAACGACTTCTATTGCAACCGCGACCGACATAGTAAGATACTCTGTCCCTTGACTCGAAAAACTTTGAAGAATAAAATCTGGCTGAAAGTTTAATTAATCAACTGAACGCTGACTCAAAAATCGGGGTGCTACCCATTGGTATTCATTTATACCAGAATGGTAGGCAACTAAGCCTCAACCAACAGTGTATGCCACCAAAAGTGCCCTACCACCCAAAAACAAATTTTAGAAGGAAAGAGCCCAACATCATTCGCTACAAGCCGTCTTTCACATCCCGCCCACTCAGCCCCCACATCTACCAGCCACCCAAAGAAAACAGAAAAAATATTTGCGGTTGCCTGATACAGCCTTTCCTGCCAAGTGTTTGCCCTTTTCAAGACGCCACTCGGTATGTTTTACTTGATTGAGAAACGGGCGCACATAGATGACTCAGAATTGGGACGCATTTTCTCATCGTCCAACTAATTGCGAAATAAGATAAAACTATAACTCAAAGCTCACACAAAACCGAAAGTAAACCCCATTTTAACAACAGATAAGATATGAAAAACCGTGGTGGATCTTCGCTCGCTTAGATGGGGTCCACCCCCTTTCCACTCCAACACTAGCTGCACATGAAATTTCTGCTTCATAATTCATCAATGCGTATTTATACTCCAATCAAACCCAAAGTTTCGTGCCCTGTCTACTTTTGATTGGAGAAACTCCCAGATTCGGGATTATCGCATAGAAGCTTCTGTGAGCCATTTGTTGATTTTCAAAAGCGCCATGCGTGGAAGGTCTTTGTATCGCTCGTCGTTGTAAGTATTATTGATAGACTGAGAAAGGCAACGAGCCTTGACAATAGAAAGTCTCTTTGCGCAGACCGCTGCCTCTTTTTCCACGAACACATCGGCCTGAATCTCCAATTCCCGTCGCTTCTTTCGCAATTCTGGGCCATCATTTTTCTCCGCGATGCACAGAGCGCAAGTGGAAATGAAGCCCCATGTATTCATCAAAGATACAGCTTTTGTATCGTAGTCACTGGAAGCATCGTAACTGTGAGTGATTTCGTCTCCAGCGCGGATCGCTCGAGTAGCACGCAATACCAAAAGATCATCAATGGATTCCTTCTCAACATTGGGAATACAAGAGTGGTTTGCATATGAAGCGAAAATCCAGAGACCAGTGCTTGCATTTTTGACATCCTCCTCTTCTCCAGAGTGTAATGAACCTAGACCGAAAGCATTCCGTAAAACAATGTCGTGGACTTGGAAGGTGTCGATAACAGGGTTGGAATCTCTTATGAGGAGTTGCCTTCCAATACCGGGATAGTCTCCATAGAGATCCGTAACTTTTTCAGCCTGTGAGTGGTTGTTAAAAAGCTTCTCTACAATAGATTTGCATAACCCGGCAGGAAAAACTCAGATTCTGTCGTCGCGATTATCATAAGTCATTGCGGCCCAGGATTCATGTTCTTTCCCTAACACGACACAGAAAGCCTTCTCACACAAGACAATTTCACCGGGAGCGATGTCACGGGTCGCAAATAATCCACGACCACACCCAGGACTTTCCTTGACGGTGACATTTTGAGCAAAGCTTGTTGCATCAACTCGTGGATGGCCCGTCCCCAACGCAGCTTTGGGTTTCGTAAAGTCGAATTTCCCAGTGGCTTGTTCCCGGAGACGTAAATCCGGGTTTCGGATGTATGCTGCTGCTTCTTTGTTGCCCGGAAGAAGTCTCTTTTGCTCCTCGAAGAATTGTTTCGCTTCCTGAAATTGCCCGAGATTGTATGCTGCATAACCCGCACGAAAGTAGGTCTTGATATCAAGCTCCTTGTACTTTTGTTTTTCCGTTCCCGTGAGAGAAGCAAGTGCATCCGTCTTTGCCTCGTCGAAGCGAGCAAGGACGAGATTGACATGGGCACGATTTCTGAAGAGGTCATGAGTCAAGTCTTCTTTCTTTGCACTCTTCCCTGTGATAATTTGCAACCCTTGAGTATAACTCAGATGACCCAGGGAAAGATTTTTTTGTTTGAGTGCCGCATTTCCATTCTCTTTGCATTTCCCGGCTGCTTCGATATCAACAGCCGCTGGGGATGTTCTAGAATGGCCAGATTCTTCAGTAGAAGCAATTGGTTTGTCAATGGGTAGACTAATCGCGGAAGTAAAAAGGTCTGAGGGGTGGTCGATTCTTAAAGTTGGATCACCTTGATCACTTAGAGTGAAATAAGGTTCTTTGATTTTGAACATAGATGCCGATTCCAGAATTTCTTTGCCAAGTTTGGATTTGTGCAGCATCACTTCCAATCTTTCCATATCTTCCGAAGAGTCTTCCGAACGCGCTCGTCTTCCTCCGGTGTCAAAAAAATTGTGTGATTTTGTTTATTCGAAGACATTTATTTTAAGCGAGGCTCTGGTTTGCATTAGAAGATAGACATGAGGAGTTGTTAGCTTTATAACTTGGCAAAACTCGTTTTCGTTTGTTATTTAGGTATTTTAAAAATATCACTTACGATGTAGGGCTTGCCGGTGAGTCAGGCGGGGTGATCGTTCGCTTAAGGGTTCTCATCCAATTATCTTGGACTGTCTCAACTATGGCGGTGTGTGAGCGGTCGTAACATATTCAGAGTACTGAGCAAAACAATGTTCCCCTAGAAGTTCTCGGAAATCGAAATAGGGTAATTCGGGATCTTCGTGAAATATTTTTATATGCCCCTTTGCAAGCCTTCTAATTCAATTCTCCTAACCTTGCCGCATAATCTTATGCCCAATGATTTTCGATTACGAACCTCCCAACCCCTTCATTAAACCCGGCACTTTCACCTGGACAGTTTGGAGTTGAATAGAGTAGATAAATTACTGAAGCACAAAGATTTCCTCAGCTCCTATATAAAAAGGCGATGATTTTGTCCTCGCGAGCCTAACAAATACACTATGGGAAATTTGAAAACCCTCTCTAACTGCAGTCTTCCCAAATCCAAGTAATCCTTGACGAATATCTTTTTTAGACGTTCTTCGTAAGCGGAGTCGAGAGGGGGCAGAACGAAAAGCTTGTTGGAAATGCTTGTCTCTTTGAACACACAGAGTAGATCCCTTGGTTTTGTGAATGCAGGGATGTCGATTTGCTGATTGCTTTGGCCTCTCCCTAGAATCGCTATTGAAACAACCTCTGTGGTTTTTTTGACTTCTTTGATGACATCCGGATTTGTTCCAACTAACGCAAGACGGAATGGAACTTGGACCTCGTTGAAGTCAACAAGGGACTGGGTCGCTTTCTCGAACACAAGAGCACCAAGGGCCAAGTTTCCGGTCAGAAGTTTACATTCATAAGATTCGTGGTCTGTAGTAAACCGTTTCTTTTCGCATTTGAGTAGTAATGGTTTAGGTAAACCCCATCCAAGCTATCCTGCCCGCCTCAAATCAACTCGCTCTAAACCGTCAAGTGTGTCCAATATCGGTGATCGGACATTGATTTGTGAGACCCTTAGAAATGCTGAGACAACAGCTGCAGTCTCTCCATGCTCTCCAGCCCCTTACCCTCTACAGCTCCCCAACCATTTTGAAATTTATAGCGTCAGCTCGCCGTTTATTGCACATATACCTGTTCCGCACTTTCACAATTTGTAGATCTTGCGGCAAGCAGCTTATAACCCTATTTACAATACTCCTAGACAGATGCATCATGGTGGGTCCCTTTCTCGACTGTATTACCATCTGCGGGTTGTATCTCATAACTACAATCTATATTTGCGTTCTTCTGCAAGAATTCCTGACACTCTATGAGCCGGAGTTCCAACTCGTGATTATCCATGACTGGTGCAATTTTGAGACTAGTACCCAAATCTGTAGTAATTGTATACTCGAGCTCGACAACTGAGCTGTATCTCTTTCTCCAGTAATTCTGGATGACTTTCTCAAAGATCATCCCATGTGTGGATGGAAAATCATTCCAGAGGAGCCTCTGCACTTGATCCTCCGCGTCCTGAAGCGGTTCAGTTCCTGTCTCAATCGCGAAGATACAAGAGCCGATGGCTAACTGCTCGCTGCTACAACTGGCTATGCACGGCAGGAAGGTCTTCAAGTCAGATACTTGAGAAAATCCTGGGGTTGCCGTTCGAAGCCGCTCACCAGGTCTAACGGTAGCATCGAAATCGCAAAGCTTGACATGATCTTCTTTCGTGAGCAGGATGTTGGCAGGCCTTAGATCGCCATGAACGTATCCAAGTTCTTCTAGATATGTTTCTGCACTAACGAGTTGTGCGGTCCAACGAATCACGGTGCTCTCGCTGACTGGCTCTTTCTCCCGGTTTCTGTTTCGAAACTCGAGCGTTGTTGCGAGACGTTCTAGAAATATGCCTTCCGGAATGGCAAGTATGCAACGGAGAAGATTAGGATGTTTGAACTTGTGCTCATTAAGGACTTTGTAGATGGCCTTTTCATGTTCAAGTGATTCAAGTCCCGCAGCATAATCCGCGATATCAATAGGTTCAGGATTGCTATAGCGAATAGGAACCTTTAAAACGACAGCCGTATTAATCACATAGACTTGTGCTGCGGCGCCTTCAGCGAGGAAATCGTATGGCTTGAGTGAGGCGAACGGTGTATGAAGTGTTCGCGATATATCGAAATGAAGGATGGAATGGAACAATGTCCGATTTTACTGGTCTGACGGCTTCGCTAACGAGGGGTTGATTGTAGGCTGATTATGTCATCCGCGACACCACTGCTAAGTTAAAACATGAACTTTTATATTATCTTTTAACGTGCTTTACCGCCGAGTGGATCATATCACCGAGTGGAACACTTTTCCCTACCCCACCACCTTCAAGACAGAATTAACAACCATAACATATAGTATTAATTATTCAGAATCAGAATATAATGAACTAGAAGCATCTATAGCTACTTGACAAGTACGTGTATTATAACTAGACTTCCCGTAAGTGCCACATTGTCTCCCAGATAGCTGCCCCTCCTTTTGAAAACCCCCCTTAGAGCGCTTGTCGCGTCAAGCCTGCTCCTCTGTGTCCTTCTGAGCTAATACGCCCTGCGCATCCTCTACAGTAAGTGCACCCCCTTGACAGACCCGAGTCTTTTTAGCCTTCCTGGGTTTGCTAAGTGCTTCATTTGCCTTGTGAAGGGTACAGACTTCAGCAGACAATAAAGTTATCTCACAAGCTAACAGCTCTGTACTCTTAGCTAGTGCAGTGACTGTCTAGAAAATAGGTGTTAGCGAGCTTCCTTGATGACGTGCAATACTATTCTTAACTAAAGTTGTCTGCGAAAGGGCATCAGTTAGGTTTCAGGGGGTCTGCGAGACCCAGAGGTTAGTATCCGTAGAGGGGTTAACAAGGGGGTTTAGAGTCTGTAATCTTATATTAAGCTTTGAAAGAACTACATCTGGATTAAAAGGCACTAAGCTAGCTCCGTGGAATCTAGCTTGACTACTCTAGGGTGTAATAGCGGCTTGATATACAACTTTAAAGGCAAGGGAGAACTTGACCTTTGTAATATAGTTGATATAAGCTTTAATAAACGTGTCAATCTAGAAACCATACCCTTGTTTTAGTACACTAAACCACCTAACATTGAGTGGCTGGGTTAAATAAGACGAGTGAGGAGGTAGACAAAGAGTAATAATGTTGTGTGCTATACAATACTCCTAAAATTCAGCAGACTCATGACTCTTATGCCCATCAAGGACAAGCATCTGATATAGCCCCTTTGCATAGGCAGAAGTATGTTTATTAAAGTACTTTAGCTATTCTAGACCTGTCTCATTGTTTGTCTATCTGTTACTTGTAGGTTTAATAACTCAGTTGTATAAGAGGCTGTCCTCAGTGTACTAATTTGAGAGGTGATTCTTTCCTTGAACTACTAGAAACAGAGGGACACTCCAACCTTTACTATTGATACAAACAATCGCTGTCGCCCATTCTTGATTGCCTAGCTAAACTACCTTGCCTCTGCTACGTTGATCTACATGTGTTACAACCATTGATGAAGAGATTACCCCTATCATAAAGCTAGTCTCGTTGAAGTTATAGAAATCAGAGTTGACAATACTATATTTGCCTATATATTCTCAACTAGTCGAAACCACGCGCTAATTAGCTCTAGATCTTCGCACAAGGCTCTTTGAAAGCCATAGACGTGATTGAAACATGTCTTTAACTCTGGTCGTTGTTGAATGAATTGATATGCCTAGTTCTTCCTGACATGTAGTGCCCCTCGAGATTCGAGTAGGAGATTCACTATATCTTCAACACTAGCTAGACAGGGCGCAAATCCTCTCGAATCTAGATCGAGTATATATTAAGAATTGACTCCTCCTCTAAGTCTGTCAACTTATAACAATTGGCTTTAGAATCAGGGCAGTAGGTTCGGCCAGCCATTCTATTAGAGAGGCTTGTATATAGTACTTTGTAGATCTTTGCTGCAGAGCATTTGCTTAGTTTTTTGGATGTTCGAATAGCCTCGATAGCTAGAATTATTCGCGCTTCTTGGGTTTGAATTTCCATAATAAATGGTTGAGAAAACGTGTGTTGAATTTTTGAGGTGGTGGGGTAGAGAAAAGTGATCCACTCGGTAGTAAAGCATGTTATACTATCTTTTATATGATGACATAAACTTTTACACTGTCGCGTTTAAACAGCTTCACTTAATCGCAACGTGGGGACTAGGAATGTATGTTTTCTTGCAGAATGTATTCTGCACCGATATTGTAATTCGCTATCAAGTTTGGAAAAGAGCGTAATCTAGTGCCGCCATACCCCGCATTACCCCTTGACTCATAATTGCCATAACCTCGTCCAAGACTTCAATGTGTAGAAATCCGCCCCTCACTAAGCCAAACAAGCATCACATGGCGTCTTCATTGACCTTGAGCCGAGATTGTTGTCCTTCCAGACGCCACATTTATCTTTGCAAGGTCTCAATACCGCCGGCCTCGGAATGATGTGGCCGCAAGTGTACTTGAGAGAGCTAAGATCTCGATCACACATGATGTGTTGATGATCTTTGATAGGACTCGTAGGACTTGCAGCTCTGGCATTCTTTAGTTTTGTCAGACTAGCGATGAAATTTACGATAGCACGACGGAATGTAACTTACATCTCAATAGATAATGACCTGAAGCTGATAAAAGCTCAAGCGTGATTGGGCCAGCAACACGAACAAGAGTGCGAAGGGGTGAAAGCAGTTGAAAGACAAGAGATTGAACACTTGACTGGTAAGACTCTGGACCGAGGGAAACATAGGCTTGTTTATATTTGACCAAAAAAGAGTTCGGAACTCCAACCCGGCCTATGATAAGATGTAAGAGGTCAGTTTGGTCTCTGCTCGATGAGCACCTCAGCACACGAGAAATACAGACGAATGGCGCAGCCCTGGGGTGCAAAGATTCGAGTGCAGCCTATTGACTACTCGGTTCAGCCGGTTGCGTCGATTACTCACATCACATTCACCGCATATGGAAGGGGCCGCAGCAGGAGCAGGGTCGGTTGGATATCTTCTTCAGACTTTTAGCAAGCGTAGCCAACAGCAGTTGCAGAATTATACCCAGTAATATGGATCCCATCTACATCTACTCAACTGCGTAAAAGTAACAAAAACTTAATGTTGATAAGAGAAATATACGACCAACAATCTACAAAAGTTTGCCCAAGCTGCCCCGCTCGAGATAGTACTCGCTATCAATATCTTGAAATGAAGAAACGTATTGAAAAGAGACAACTTTCCACCGACTTAAAATTCACCAAATGATCATCGAATCATCGATTGCCCAAAGCCCATCTTCTCAGGCCCAAACTCGTCCATTCCGGGAGTAAAAATGCCTCCCCGACAATCCCCCCATCTCCAAACCCTCAAAGCATACCTCGACACCCTCCTCCTTTCCTTCTCGTACGCAACAATCATTCCCCTCCCAAAAACAGCCGCTCTCACCCTCCCCTGGCTCATCCCTCCCTTCCTAATCACCCTCCTCAGCATATGGTACCTCCTTTGGTATCCCGACTCGAGCGCTTCCTTCTTCACATATACCATCAGAAGAAAGCAAATCATAGATGTGATACGTACCACATTATGTGCTTCCATACTGATTCTCGAGATATCTGTAATGGCTGTGAGGATTCTACAGACGACTTACAATATGCTGGGGCCGATTGGGAATGAGGATGGCAGTGTTAATATTGGTCCCTGCGTTTATTGAGGTCTTGTTGCTGTTCATTTTTATAGAGTGGTGGGTGTTTGTTGTTTTGATTAGTTTGCCGCTTCCTATTGAGGTTTGGAGGATTGCAGTGGGTTATAAAATATTAAAGCCTCGGAGAGAGGAACAGAGGGCAGATGAGGAGTTTTTGCTTAAGACAATGAATGAGACGGAGGAGAGTACTTAGGCAAGTATTATGTGAGCCCTCTTAGCTAATTTTCAGCTCATTTTTCGCCTACACTCACCCACCCCCTTTTCACTACAATCACTCATATATAATGCAAAAATGAGTGTTTTTTGTTATGAAAAGTAGTGGAAATTGAAGCTCTATTCATGGAAATCATTATCCCTTATCCCTTATCCTATCTTGAGAAAAGGGGTAGGACTCGTCATCTCTGCCTGCCCATAGGAGTGACTCTTCCTTGTTGGTATTTTATCCAGTTCTGCTAACAATTATAGTACGTTGCCAGACAGGGACCTCACGACGTGAGGTCTTTCGTATGATTGGGGCACGCCCCTTTGACTTTCTTGTTTGTATGGCCATTTTGGTGTTGTGGTTGTTAATTAATTGTGAAGTGATTTATGTATGTTGGGGTGAAAATCGGTCAGTTTTGGTGCTAATTCTATACTAAAAAGTGGTGACGAGCTGAGAGGGCTCACATAATACTTGCCCAAGTAAATAATAATCAAAGTCAATCTTTGGAGTTGGTTCTAAGTCAGAGACTCAGCATTCCTCAAGCTCTACAAGTAGGCGAGTTGGGTACTTCGCATCCGCAATAGACAACATATAAAATTTTCAAAAAATCGCCAAAAATTTGAGAATAACTATACAAAGCTAAAAATAAAAAAATTGTTTTGGATTGAAATTTATCCAGAGTATGATCCACTACTCCAGGTGAGTGTCGAACTCACGACTTTCGCATGCCTTTTGAAGGTAAGATCATATTAAACGGTTGCCCGTAGAATATAAGAACGACACGCTAACCACTCTATAAATACCATTAGCCTTTGTTTTAGAACATAGGCAGTGAACTTGTTACTTACGCGTCACTGGAGTTTGGTATGTTTTGTTTTGAAGCCAAAAGTTCTTATTTGTGATTATCAACACTTTTGGCTTTGTGGCCCCACTTTGGTGGGGTTGTGTGAGAAGTCCACCAATTAACTTAAGTAAGGCGGCTGAAGTTCGGCTATCAGCCTTTTGAAGCTTGAAGCCTTGTCTCTTGTACTACCTATAGGGACTCTACAGTCACCCAACACCACACTCATTCAATTCTACGAAGATGTCTACAAAAGACCCCGACCCTCCAGTCCCCGCAGAAGACTCAGAAGAAGAGGAAGACTACATGAACATGATAATAGTAGAACCCGTCCTCCCCAAACAAAAAGAAACCTACACCCAACGCCTCGCCCGTCAACAACGAGAACGCGAAGCCTCCCAGCCAAAACCCAAAGCAGAACGTCTCCTCGAAGAAAATGCCAATCGCGAAACGGCTCTCTCTACCTCCCTCCTCTCCGACCCAGAAAACGCAAAAAAGAATAAGGGTCTAGCAATGATGTCGAAAATGGGCTTCAAACCCGGTGTCGCATTAGGAAGTAAGGAGAACAAAGATGCAAGATTGGAACCTGTGGGCATAAATATAAAAGAGGATCGGGGGGGCATTGGACTAGATGCCGAGAAAAAGAGGAAGTTCAATGAGGAGGTGGAAAGGGAGGGGAAGAGGGTTAAAGCTGAGGAGGGGGATTACAGGGAGAGGGTTCGTCGGGAGAGGGAGGAGGTTAGACTGGAGGGTCAGACTGCTGCTGCTATGAGGGTTGCCGAACGTATGGCGGGGGAGAAGGAGGACGAGGAGAATGGTGTTGTTAATGATGGGACGAAGAAGCGGAAGATTTCTACGAAGCCTTTGAAGCAGGTTAATGTGCTGTGGCGGGGGCTGATACGGAAACTAGAGGAGAAGGAGAGGAATCAGAGGATGAGATATGATCTTCAACAAAGCTTGTCACGGCATGTTAATTACGACGATGCGGATGAGGATGAGGAGGACAAAAGAGCTCTTGGGAAGGATGTCATTCAACATACTCTGGTTGAAGATCTTGAGGAAGAAGATCCGGAATTGGACGCCTTCAATGAATTGGATCCAGCAGAGAGGTTGGAAAAACTCGTGGCCTATTTGCGAGAAGAACACAATTACTGCTTTTGGTGTAAATTCACATACCCAGACAAGGAGTTCGAAGGATGCCCAGGATTAACAGAAGAAGAGCACGATTGAGAACTGTATTTGTATTTGTATTTTCGGAGTTGATTGGAATGATACCCCCATTTTGCCTCGAGCATGGTCTCTAGATCTGTAATTTTATACATATGATGTACATTTGATTATAATATACAATATAACACACTACCTTAGATGATCTAAGCTTCTTCAGACCAAGCGACACAATCTGGAACACCCATATCCTGAGCTGCGCGTTTCGACACTTCGGGCGCAGTCAGGACTTTCCTCTCCTCGGATGCTGTACTTGTTTCGAAAGCATATCGAAGCAGATCTGAAAGAACAATCCTCGCCTCTTCCAATTTTTCTTCACGGGATAATGCTTCATGTGAGGTTCCCTGTGACAGGAGAAATTCGTCTCGTCTTTGCTTGAACTCTCCAAAGATTTTTGTGACGTTTGAGATTCTCTCCTTAGTAAAATTTTTCTTCGGCTTCAGACGCCGAGTCTTGTAACCCTCCTTATTTTGTTGGCCAAGCCGTGCCAGTTGAAGAACTACAGTACGCGCTGTTTCTTCCTCCACGGGCGCATTGAAGTGTTTCCGGAGAGCCATCAACGCCACTGCAGTCCCAGCCTGATCTTCCTTCAGACTGAAAGCAAATATGATAAAATCGTAGAGTTCTCTTGGGAATGGTTCCCGCTTTCGCAATAAGACTTCCTTATTCTTGACCATCTCATTGAATATTATACTAGGCACAGGGTATGTCGTTGACTTGGTCTCTCCCTTCTTGACAACGCCTTTGGAAACTTTGCAAGAATGGTGCCACAGGGTAGTAAAGGTTTGGTAATCTGGCTTCACACCACCAGTCCCGGTTAAGCTGAGGTAAGTCATCCACGCCCAGTCACCACGTTGGTTCTTGCTATCCATTTCGAGTAGCTCGTTCATAAAGTATGTGTTGGGTTGAACCTCCGCCTTTCTCAGTGTATCGAAAAGAGCCAGAAGTTCGTTCGACCGGCCCCGTCGTCGATATTGTTGAATGAGAATACAGAAGGTTTCGATAGTTGCAGCTGGCATTTGAGCCAAGCCCTTTGTATCCAGCTTGTTTTGGGACTCAGCTATACGCAGAGAGCCCTTGAGTTGGTTGGTGAGCATTTCTTTCTTGGCATTACGATTCCTGACATGCGTCAACCTCGCGTTGATCATTCTCCATGCCATGTCTTCAGCCATGGCTAAACTTGGTTCTGTTCCCTCCCGAATCCATGCTCCAATGATACCGTTAACATGCCGAGAATCAGGGCGTATTCCCCGTTCAAACGTGATATCAAGTACTCTCTTTGCTGCGGCAATCTCGCCTTCTCCTATGAGTTTCTTCATCCAGCTTCCAAAGAAATACTTATTGTTGAACTCAGGTGGTAACCTAGCAAGAGAGCGTGGTTTGAAGTGAGAAAGTTCAGCCAATCCAGTACTAGCATCACTCAGCTCCTGCTTCTTGCCCCTCTCACTCGGGGTGAGCATCATATCTCTAAATGAAGCTAGAGCAAGATCCGGTTGATTGGCTTCAAGAAAGCTCAATGCAATAATATCGTAATCTGCCATCTCCATGTGAGAACCCAAATGAAACCTAAGCCGTAGGTACAGTCTCCAAGCGGTTTGAACTGCAGCGGGAGTCCCAATGGCCAAATTTGTTTGGATAATGGGAAGGAAAACTCGGTAAGCAGTAACATCATCATCCCAGCTCTCCAATAATGTTTCTGCCGTCTGTAAGGCCCGATCAAGCTCTGCGCGATGACAAAATACTTTCACACCAAGTTCATAATAAGTCCTAGCCTTGCCATTTCGCAAAGCAGCTGCCTTACTTGTCTCCCAAACCTCGAGTGAAACGTCCTGGTCCTCTGGTAGCCCTTGAACTATCAAAGCCTCAATATACAACATTCTTTGGTCAAAACTCATGTGCACATCTGCCTTTCGAAGATCATCCCCAATGTATTTGATATGCGTCATTCGCTCGACGTAGTCTGCACTGTCGGCTCTTGAAAGTGTATCCCACAATCCCACCCAAATACCGGGAGGAACATGCTTGGGAAATGCCAAAAGAGCACTTCGACACATCAAATAATGCCTCCATACTGATCTTCGAAAGTTTTTAGGATCGGCATTGCCTGCGCTGCCGGAAGCTTGGATTAGGCTGGCCTTCAAGTTTTGTAAATGATGTCGAGATGACTCCGGAAACATCTTCAGACTCTGGGGAGTAAAGTCGAGGCTTGGGCTTTCGGGGCTTCGAGACATGACTTTTCGGAGTCGGGCTAATACAGAAGTTTTTGGTTCTGGTGTGGAGGTTATGGTAGGAATGGCATCTGGAAATATAAAGTTGGAGGGGTGAGGTGGAACTGGATAGTAGTTAGTATGAAATATCTAAATACTTCGAGATTCATTTACCATCTTCTGGGTCTGGCTTAGAGTCCTTTTCCCTTTTGATTTGATCATTGGGCTTAATGTTGAAGAGAATCTCCCGGATTTTTAATCGATCCTCTGGCGTTACAACTTCCTTGTCGGAAATGGCACGAATTCTTGATATCAGGCTCTCGAGGTCGTTGTTTGCCATTTCAATATCTCGGGTATCTTCTTCCTGATCAATCTTCCCCTGTATAGCATCTTCCATATTTTCATCTGCTACTCCATCTCTTCCCAAAATCGCCTGGTTCCGTTTGTCCATCTCATCCAGTTCTGGTCGCATGGAATCCAGTAAGGCTTCCTCTGGATCCCCGGAAACTTCTCTCCTATCACCATCCGGGGTTTCCTCAAAGAATCTGACAGTAACAGGTGCCTTCTCCTCTACTGTAAGACGAGTGCCCCTTTTTGGTGGGGGATTGCCTCTGCCGTTGGTCGCATTTCGAACCAGCCATGGCGGTCGTGAACGCTGCCGTCGAGGCGCATCTAATCGTAGCAAGCATGACCTGCATATAAAGCCTGGAGTTCTGGTAGGCAGAAGAGGTCGCGGAGGCGGCATGAATGTGGTTTGGTGTTTTGCTTTCTTCCACCAAAAAGTTGGGCTGGACTTTTTCAGAAGCTCAAACCCTGAAGGTCCCTGTCCCTTCAGCCTCGTCGCGCAAATGACGAGACATCGCGTCTCCCAGCCCAGCACTCAACCGTGCAGCAACAGCAAATGTCGGACCACGAAGAAGGGAATAGCCATGCCGGCTTGGATTCAATTGATCATCAGGTAAATACTGCCAGTGAAGTAGGTTATAAATGCTTGAATTCTGCTAAATCGTAAATAGCCAGCCTTCATTTACACGCCCCTTCACCATCAGCCTCGCCACGATGCAGCAGCCATCGATCCCCCTACAAAGCGAAGGAAGATAGGCCGAGGGAGGAATTCAAAATCAAAATTAGGGCCAACAGTGCAACCAAATGCAATCAAATTTGAACCGCTTTTGCGTGGAGCTGAGAAGGAGGATTGCGTGTCATTACGCCAGGAGCTATTTCAGAAATGCTGGTCGGAAACAGACTCGCGCATCCAGGTACAACCTATGTCTGTAATCACTCCGATGAATATTTAGCTGAGAGATTATAGTCAATTCTGGACGAAGCAAATGAGGATACATTGGCAGAAGTAACTACTTTTGTCAATAGTCCTGAAAATTTAGGGTAAGAGGAGAATGATTGTCCTATTAGATTTCCTTGCTAAAAGACATGTAGGGTCACCGACAGGTTACCAGCGAGTTTTATTGTAACTGGCCCAAATATTGCCTCTCAGGGCCTTTTATTCAAGCAACTCTCAACTCGGCTTAGGTCTGAGGTTGACGGACCAGTAGTCACTCTACGTTCAGGAGACGCTTCAAATTTAAAGGCTATTTTGAAGCAGCTTATCCGCGCAGCTACAAACCAAGGTTCCGATGAGGAGGAAGTGCTACACGAGCAAGATGTAGGAATCCCCCTTCCCTGCGATCCCATCTGAACTCCCTTCTTACTCCTCTTTAGGGACGAAAACTCTTGTATTATGATCTCGAAATCCTTCGTGGTTTTGTTAATGCACATGATTGCAAGAAAGTTGTGATTGCATTTCAGGACACTGAGGGTTTTGACACCAGCTTATTAGTCGAGTTGATCACCTTATTCAAGTAAGTGTCCCCCTTAAGACGAAAAAATTCAATGCCAACTGTCGTTCAGCTCCTGGAAAGATCGAATTCCATTTGTTTTGTTATTTGGAATAGCAACATCTGTTGAGCTTTTCCAAGAAAGACTTACACAATCTGCGAGTCGCTGTATATACGGAATACAGGTCGATGTTGAGCAGAGCAGTGTCATTATTGAGAGAGTCTTCCAAAAAGCCGTCGCCAGCTCTGGGGCGACTTTGAAACTAGGACCTGCCCTTCTTTCTACATTAATGGAAAGACAGCAAGATCATGTTCAGAGTGTGCAATCGTTTATTGCTGCCATCAAGGTAAGCTAAAGCACCTATTTTTGATTTCAACCAAGCGCTAATATAGATAGTACACATATATGTGTCACTTTTACGGAAATGCTTTGAGTGTATTGAGTGATACATCAGGGAGCTTCGCAAAATCCCTCGAGCGCCTGCACCCACCCCATTATGAAGCAATCCGAATGCTTCCATCGTTCAAAAAGTTGGTAGAGTCTAAGGTGAAGAACCAAGAAATAATTCGCGCTCGAGAACTTCTTGAGGAAGATGCCGTTGTACTTGAGGAGGTAGAAACAGCTCTCGAGTCTAAAGAAAAAGACATTCTTCGACTCCTGAGAGCACTGCTTGTTTTCCAACAAGCCACAAACGAAATCGATGGCGGTGTTGACCTATACTTGACTATTTTTGAGGGTGGACTACAAGATTCTGGATACCTCGAGCGGATGCTAAAGTCAATAAAAGGGATGGCACCCGAAGAACTGATTGCTTTTACAAGCAAAATCATTGCCGCCATACAAGATGGGAACCCAGAAATGGAGCTTGAAGGATGGCCCTACGAAGACGAAGAATTTCTAGTACAAGTTCAAGAAATCGAGACAAAGGTCGCTTCCTTACTTGAACAAGCAGAGGAAGAGGGTGTTCCAATCCGCAGCAGCGAGGCGATTAACAGCAAAAGCATGCGAACAACAGTTGTCGCCCAACGAGTAGAATTGGCCAGGCAAAAATCTACTCTCTCCGAAGCAGAACGAGAATTCATTGGACTCACCGAAAAATTGGCCATCCTACTTGATAAATACTTTACCCTCGACAACCCACAAGATCTATTCTTACACGAAACGTGGCTCTGCGACTCCACAACCTCAATTATTGACGTCTTCGCCCCTAAACCTAGAACGGCTATCGAGGAAGCACTTTCGGCACCAAATCAATTCATTAATTGCGAGGTTGTTGCTGATGGTGATACACCATCTGCTACACAACCTGCTGTTTCCATTTTGTATCAGAGATATTTGGAGGCGGGAGCTTTGATAAATATGGCTGATATGTGGTCTTCCTTCTTGGAGATTTTGGCTAGTGATGATCTGGATTATGATGAGAGGGAGGCTTTGATGCTGTTCTATAGGGGACTGGCTGATTTGAAGCTTTTGGGGATGGTTAAGCAGAGCAAGAAGAAGGCGGATCATTTAGCTAAGGTTAGTTGGAAGGGTATATGAGGGAGTCAAGGTGTAGGATCTAAATAATGAGGTGTCTTTGCTAATTCAATTTGCTGCATCGATCTCATGGCTAATTGTGTCTATTGGATGTGTTCTGGTATATTTTATTCACTAATGACAACATTACAAATTGTAAACTCGCTAAAAGGTAGACAAAAGAAACTCGAGGAAAAAAAATTACAATGGCAAAAGTTCGTGCTTACCCCCCGCCCCAGGTTAATTAATGGGTCTTACATTTTTACTGAAGGATGTCAGTCTTGAGGTTCAGGGGTTGTCGGAAGACAAATGCTCAAGGTCGTCAATCTCAAGGCCGTTTGGGGCTGTCGGAAGACAAAAGTTGGCAATCTGGCGATTTAGTCATGTTGGCGGAGTTATTGAGGATGGCATTGATTGGTTTATCGTGGGTAGCTCCTGTCCTATTTATTACTATAATTTAAAATTGAAATTATGGATTTTGTAGGTTTAAATAACAACATGATAGGCTATTACCACAAGTAGTGAATAAAGCATACCAGTTCTCGCACCTATCAACCTAGACACCATCCAAACCAACCACCTCCTATGCTAAAGCCTGCACTCGATCAAGAATAATACTCCTGTTTAAACTGACAACAAGGCAAAACCTTAATACCCTTCCTAAAACTCTCATTCACCTCTCCCATCGGTCGTATCTTCGACCAAAACCACTTCGCCTCTCTAGATTCAGCATCAATACTAAAGAATGCAATATCAGGAACAAAGATACATGAATAACTGCCCATATAGTGTTGGGAATTGAGATGGCAGTATTCAAGAGATCGGAAGATCTCATGTGCGAGACCTTTTATGTCGGCTGTTACGCCAAGTAATGCCGTTATAGGGCTGTCAGATTTTTCTTGGTAATTGATGCTATCTTGAGTATTTTCGTTATGGATAGGGCGAGGAGAAAGTCCATAGTTGTCTTCATACAGATATTGAGTCTCCCCCTCGATAATTCTTTCAAGTGTCTGTAGAAGTAAAATTCTCGTAGCGTCGTAAGTGCATACAGTATACGAAACCCAAAGTCCGCCATATTCAAGCACAGTCTCGAATACCAACCCCTTTTCGTCTCTTGTGAAAGCACCTCTTGAATCTGGTGAGATTTCCCAGCAAGCATTTGGATGTTTATTTATGAAACAATGCCACCAGTTATTGAGCTCTTGGATGGAGGCTTGAACTCGGGATTTCAGTTCGAGAAGATGCTTGACTTTCATTCCTGAGATGTGGTTGTTTATTTCTGCGAGGTAGGAGGCGGTGTCGCAGAGGATATCGAGAAGGTAGTCCATTGGCTGTTTTGAAGCGAGGTCGTTGGCCCTAGAAGCAAAGAGTTTGGAGTCAGTTTACTGTTTTGGGACTGGCACTTGTGTCTTGTGTCTTGAATCTTTTGGATGAAGCCTGCTGGTCTCCGTATCTTGACAAAACTCTTTCAGTCTGCTAGAAGGGGGGGGGGGGGCTCCGAATAGTTGCTCACCAAGGAATAGTCTTCCACTCCGGCTCGCTTAAAAACGTGCTCTGTCCCAAGAATATCGCTTTCGACAACTACCCACCCCCTTTAGCTTCTCAAATATCGACTCTTTAATCAAGAATTACATACCAACATGACCCTTTGATCATGAAAAATACTCTTCTCCGGAAACCTCTGATACTTCTCCGGACCCCCAGCCCTCGTCAAAAGACTCAATCCCTCAGCATGAAAATTCCAAGCCGGTCCTGTTCTCCGATCAAGAATCTAACACCATAATAAGCCCTCTTCATCTCATCAAACTTCACTCAATCAATCCATAAAAGAACAAGGAATCTTCATACCTCATACATACAACAGGCAGTAACACAACAAAGCGTATTAAAACTCCCCATCCTCCCCTTATCCCCCAACCACCTCCTCAAATCCCTCAATCCCCTTCCATAAAGCTTCCTCGAGTCCTCAATAACTTTTTCCGAATGATGTGCTTGGCCAAAAACGATAAAGGCAAGGGAGTACAAGGTATGAGAAGGCTCAGGATTGGAAACCGCTTCTTGGATCCAAACTGCTTTCTCGGCTTCCCGTCCCTGAGTATGGGCTCTCGGAAGTCGTCCTTCGAAAAGTTTACGCATGAGAAAGGTTATTATCATGGTATCTCGGAAGGCTGTTAGTGGGAGTTCCTCCGAGATTTGAGGAGGTTGGGACTGCATTTTGCTGTGGGTGTGATATAATTGATTCGATTTCTGCCTCGATTCAAGATCTTCTCGTTGCGATCGCGAAACCGCAATTGCATGTTCAACACGAGGTCTTTCATCTATGAAATTTAGTTGTATGTAGCCTTTACATGTAACCCCTGCTTGTTGGCATCGTTGACAGCTGGGTTGTTGTTCGTCACATTTTACTCGTCGGGTTTTGCAGGAGATACATCCGTTGCTTCGACGAGGCATGTTTGATGAGATGTACGGAGTCTTGAATCGGATACGAATATCGAGATATGGCTTGGAGCTGACTTGTGATGCTACGAATTGATGATCACCGTGCCGCTTTTGGGTGTATTTGTCAGTGAGTACTTGGCCCACTTTGTCGTGATAACCAATTAGATGTAGATACACGGAGTCTCACTCGCAATGTTATGTCCATTTGAATGGAGTAGTAGTGGGAACAGAAATGAGAGAAATCTGAATAAATAAATCAGAGAATTTAGAAACAGATAAATCTGAGAGGAAAATAGAGCTAGCTTGAGTACTTCAAATATATTAAAACATTCACAATAATCATGTTCAGTAAAATGTGATCAGCATGAGAAAAGACTAGACTAGAGTAGAGTTTAAAACGTTACTCTTTTTTAATCTAGAGTAAGAGGGCCTTACTCTTGCTCTAGAGTAGTTACTCTGATTTACTCTGATTTACTTAGAGTAATACCGGGCCGGAGCGGTCACCGGAGTAGCTTACTGGGTCTGGAGTAGCTTAGCAAGAGTTAAGAATGTAAATAAATAAAGTAAACAACGTTCCTAGGCTAAGAACGTTCTTAAGTAAAGAATGCTATTAGATTCTCTACTCTAGGAACGTTCTTTACTTTGTTTACTTTTCTTTTTAATAATAAATAAACAAATAAGATAGAGATCTTAAAGTATCTGTATAGAGAGCCTTTATCTTTCTTACTTTCTAGCTTAGATCAAGTATCTTAAGACTTATTATCTTAACCTTTACTCTTAACCTTTACTCTCTTGTAACGAATACTACCTCACAGGTCTAACAAAAGTAACTAAGTCTTCGTAGGTTAGTATGCAAGAAGAAAGTAAAGGTCGCCGGGTTGTTTACTTGGAAGTGAACTCGTTACTTGTATCAAAGAAGTCAAACAAGATGATTAGATTGATAAACTAAAGTTAAGCATGAAGCTTCTATCTAATAGCAGACGTGCCAGTCATATATAGAACCTTCATTCTCGTGAAGTCGACGAAGTTAACAGTCGCTCTGTGAGGTGAATGGTAGGCAATAAGTCAAATTGAATCTCATATGAGGGTAAACAAGTATTAGATTCTGTACAGAACTAATCTCTACTCCTCCTTAGAGGTGCAGGAGAAGCCTCGCTTTATAGAAGCTCCTAAACCCTAATATTACGTAGACTCTGTTAACTCTGTTAACTCCATCCACTAGAATTGATCAATTCCTGATTGATTTATAATAGCAGATGAAGGCTTCCTTAGATCAGACGAAAGGTCACATGACCAACACGGCCTCCACATATCACAGCTTAATTTACTTAGAGGTAAACTTGTTACTTAAACTAAAGAAGTCAAACAAGATAACGTGGTTTATCAGGACCCCGATCATATCAGTACCCCGATCACTTTTCCTTGGCATACTACCCTCATACTTTACAACGCGTTTTCTTTACCTTCTAATATGTCTGTGATTACAAGAGAATCAAAAATTATTCTAGCTATCGAGGCAATTCGGACATCCAAAAAGCTAAGCCGTCGGAAAGCTGCAAAAACCTACAATGTACCTTATAGACACTCTCTGATAGGATGAACGGCCACCTTCCCCTCGCTGAGCGCCGGCCAGCAAGCCTTAAATTGTCAAAGTTAGAGGAGGAAGTTATTATTCAGAATATACTCGATATAGACTCTAGAGGATTTGCGCCCCGGTTAGGTAGTGTGGAAGATATGGCTAATTTTATCCTCGAATCACGGGGGGGGAAACACGTCAGCAAGCTCTGGGCTCATCGATTTGTACAACGACAACCAGACTTAAAGACACGTTTTAATCACGTTTATGATTTCCAAAGAGCCTTATGCGAAGATCCAGAGCTAATTGGCGCGTGGTTTCGACTTTTTACGAATATGCGGGCGAAGTATGGGGTTTTGGACTGCGATATCTATAACTTTGACGAAACTAGGTTTATAATAGGTATGATTTGTCCTAGAATGGTCGTTACTCGTGCAGATCAGCGTGGCAGAGGCAAGGCAGTTCAGCCAGGTAATCGGGAATGGGCTACAGCAATTGTCTGTGTTAATGGGGAGGGCTAGAGCATTCCTCCATTCTTGGTGGTTCAGGGCAAGAACCATCTCTCTAACTGGTATACCGACGGCGGCCTCCCATCTGACTGGGTTATTAAACCAACAAGTAACAGGTAGACGAATAATAAGACAGGTCTAGAATGGCTAAAACACTTCGATAAACACACTACTGCTCGTGTAAAGGGTCCATATCGAATACTAGTGTTGGATGGGCATGAGAGTCACAAATCGGCCGAATTCCAAGAGTATTGTAAGACACACAATATTATTACTCTTGGACTACCTCCTCATTCATCCCATCTTACCCAGCCACTTGATATTGGGTGTTTTAGTGTGTTAAAGCAGGCGTACAGTCAGCAAATTGAGACGTTTATTAAGGCCTATATTAACTATATCACGAAAGTCGAGTTCTTCCTAGCCTTTACAGCAGCATATAAGGAATCAATAACAGCCCAGAACGCTAAGGCTGGGTTCCGTGGAGCTGGCTTAGTACCTTTCGACCCGCAAGCAGTGCTTTCAAAGCTTGATGTGAGGCTACGGACTCCAACTCCCCCTCGACCCTCTACTGCTAATTCCAACCC